>AP028164.1:79885-1279885 GCA_014132275.2 Samia ricini | reverse complement strand
TAGTATATGCATTTTAATCTTCTTTTTTTTTTCAAATTAAAAACTATTGAAAATGGAATTGCATACACTTATACTGATGGTATATAGACTCGAAAATATGGATATTACCAGGTAACTTACCTGATCCAGAAATCTACAGTTTGAAAGTCCGCTATCATAATATTTTGATAAAACCGTTAGAGTTTGAATTCCATTTCATCTAAGGTCATCTATATCTATCTGCACGACAGATATTGTGTTTACTGATATAAAAAAGAGGCAGAAAAAAAATACTGTCATTTGTTTTCTCAATACTCTAAAGTCGAATTCCTTTTTATTCTTTAATCTTAACAAAATAATAATAAAGTATGAAGAGAATCGGATACGCACAGAAACAAGTTGAAAGGCGGTAACACATATTATAATAAGGGAAACTGTAAACTGAACGAAGGTTGGCGCCGAAAAGCACGCCTGGAGTTCGGCAGCTGACGATAACACCGCCTGGTGTTCCAGCACGCAACTACGAAGTCTACTGCTCAATACCGCCTCTTGTTCTGGAGTCAGGAGATTCTGTATAATAAGTTGTTTTTTTAGTGCTATTTGCAAATTAGCGCCATCTTTGATTTCATATTAGTACTAGTGTAAAGTTTTTGTTCGTAATGGTTTTGCTAATGAATCCAAATACAGTTATTATCCGTTACAAATAGATGACGCGTCACCATTTTATTAAATTGACTACTTATTTTTGCACGTAATTTTGTATATTAAATACGAAAAATATTACTTCAAAATAAATTTTAAAAGTTCTGTGAAGGGAAGAGACGGTATAATTTTATAACTATATTTTTTTTTTTTAAAAACATACTTGCCATGTCAACATGTAAGTCATTTCCCAGTGAGGCTAGCGCGAGGCCAAGCAGCCTCAATCTGCACCGGCACTGGGCCACGAGGGCACTCACAAGCGAGTCTTTGCATACGTTCAAGTAAGCAGCTATACAGAGCGCACCGATTTGATGCACATACGTCAATTCGTAAGCTGGTGACCGAGTTGTGTCGTATGGATACCTAATTAAGATTTTTTTTGATCAGCGTCTTTAGTAGCCACTAATATATTGTGGGCATGCGTGGTATTTTAATCTTTTTGTAATAATAATAATAACTTTTACCTATCGAGCACGTTGGTTTTTATTGAGGTACTATAATTTTAATTACACAAATCTATTCTTTTTTTTTCCAAATAACTCTTTGACAATCTTTCCGGAAAAATCTTTAGAAGGGCATTAATAACCACCGAGTTCCAAACCAGCTTTCTGTATAAATCAAACGCCATATTTTTTTTGCTTCGGGAAAAGGTCCTCAAAAATAAGTAATTTACATGCTGGTATATTTTTACTGAGATTTTACATTGCAAGATATCATGATTTTCGACGTTTTACTGTCTCTCGGCTTGGCCGTTACCCAAGAGTGAAAATTCCTGCGGAATTTTAATCCTAGTTAATCCCTACATTTTTCTTTTATTAATTAATAAAAAAAAGGTTCCGTACAGGGCCTATGCACCTTTTTTTTGTTTGACGGGGGAGAAATGCATTTACGCACTACCCTTACCTATTGCATTAGTGAAACCGATGTCCCCCAATGCAATAGGTAAGGGGGCACGGAGGCACTCCGTGCCAGTGTGGGACTCGCCCGTGCGTGAAGCGCCCGGAAATACCCACTAAAACCCCCCGGGGCCGTCCGCTGCATTTGGGATGGGGGCGACACGGGGTGGCTTTCGCAAGCACCGCGTCGCCCCCTGCAAAGGGCCTATGCACCTGGGTATTGTGTGCAGGGGTGTGTGTGATACTCATTGCATGGCCAGTGTCACTGTATCGCGCTGGCTGGTTACCTTTTGCGGCTGAGTGCCTCCAGCACTCGCCCACAAAGTTCGATAAAGCCGTAAAGTCCTTTCCGGTCATCACCATTAGATAGTTTAGAAAAAAAAACGTTTTACTGTCTTTACTTGGTGTATAGATGATCCATCAACGGTACAGTAGTTCCAGATTTGCACTGGTCGATCGGTCAATGTACCGTTAGTCGCCAGTTCCAATATTACAGTGTGATAAAAAACACTAAAATGAAACCCATATAAATCATAGTGGTAGAGCATTTTTTAACACTCACTTAGATACTGCGAATAATTGCAAGGATTAGATGATTAAATACAAACACATCCGCGAGCGTAATGTATATGAATTATATTGGCAATACTGACCAAGCTCTTAGCGGTAGTTGGTTCTTCTCAGCGCTACCAGCCCAGCCCGTAGTGGTGACCATAGTTAATAACAAATATACAATTAGTTGCAACTTCGTCTCTCTGTCACAGCTAGAACAATAAAATTTCTGGAATCCTTTCGCAATTTGACTTGCAGATTTAACGAAGCAAGTACTATTCATTGCCCTGGGTGTAAACAACGGTCTAACTACGAATATTAGTACATTAATAACTTATTATAACATAATACGACCTGTCGTCTTGTATGGATCAGAATGTTACCCCATAAAGGTGACAGACGAGAGAAGATTACATGCAGCTGAGATGCGAATGTTGAGATGGATGTGTGCCGTGTGGGGGAACAAGAATGGACAGGATTAGGAATGAGTATATTAGAGGAAGTTTGAAAGTGGCGCCAATAACAGACAAGTTAAGAGGCGGTCGTTTATCCTGGTATGGACATGTGATGCGCAGGGAGAAAGAGAATGTTGTAAGAAAGGTATTGGATATGAATGTGGACGGTTACATGGGAAGGGGAAGACCAAAGAAAAGATGGATGGACTGTGTGAAAGATGATATGTGTAGAAAAGGAGTGAATGCGGAGATGACAACAAATAGAGAGGAATAGAAGAGGAAGACATGTTGCGCCGACCCCAAATAAAAATGGGAAAAGGGTAGGGAGATGGATAATAACTTATTTTGTAACAATAATTATTGGTTATTGCAGTTTATAGCTACTTACAACGAAACTTGAAAAGTATATTAAAGTATAATAGCTAATAATTCAGTCAAAAGAAATATGTATATAGTAATACCTTCTCACAATCTCACGAGCTTCTTTCCCCTTAGATCCCATCAGCACCTTGTTCGAATCGTCCACGATCTGCTGAATCCTGCCTCGCTTCGACAATATGTTCACGATCTTTCCCGTCTGGGCTAAATTCGTGAATAGTACGAAAGCAGTCGCCGTCATCAGCGACAAATTACCCCAAATAAGAAACAGATCGACAAGCTGAATGAGGAGGTAGGTGCCTGAAGGAATGAAGATTTTAAACTTTAAATTTCTTGTTAATATTGGTGTGTATCGTTCTTAGCCGTAATCTTAGCTAATTTATTATAGGTTAGTAAATTAAAGATCTTAGTTCATATTTGGGACTGTCTTGAAACTCCGGTATATCAAATTGAAGCAGGCAAACTTAAGAAAATTTCCTTTTAATAATGAAAGGCTCCAGTTTTGCGTTGTGATCAGTATCGTTGATTATATTAACAAGATATTGAAATTTATATCAGTGGGTGGGACAGTGCTCATAGAATCGATACTCGATAGAGCCAATGGATTCTCCAATGGTAAATAAGTACTGGAAGATTTAGGCCTACCGGCTCTCAACAAGCTGGACCGACAAATTGTTAAAGGTCGCGAGAATCCGCTGAATGCTAGTGGAGCAAGACCGGTCGTTTTGGAGATCTTTTGCGAGATGCCTGTGTACAGCAGTGGACCTTTACCAACTAATATGATTCTTTTTTGTCTTGCCTTTTCCCAACTCAATTGGGGTCGGCGCAGTATGTTTTCTTCTTCCATACGTCCCTATCAGCCGTCATCTCTTCATTCACTCCTTTTTCTTTCATGCCATTTCTTACACAATCCATCCACACTTTCTTTGGCCTTCCTCTACATTTCCGTCCTTCCACATTCATATTCATTACTATTTGACCCACATAAGCTTCCTCTCTCCTCATAACATGTCCATACCACGACAAACGGGAACCTTTCAACTTTTGTACCACTGACGCAACTAATATGATGATGATAATTAAACCATTACCATCAGAGAGCAAGATTTTAAAATCAAGAAAAAATTACTGAGAGAGTTGTGCATTCTTGATCAAAACTTTTTACAATACCAGATTCTGTTCTACGCAGCTATCATCATCTTGAAGGACGTGATCACTTTATATTACGTGAAAACTGTAGTCAAATAATAGTCGATAACAAAAAAATATTTGACTGTCTCAAAACTCCTGGAACTTTTGAAACATCAAACGTTATTTTAACTTCACTGCATAGGAGTAGGTTAGGCAGCAAAGACGTATCAATCAATAGATTTGCTTTACATGAAAAATTTATATTCTCACCAGTCAATTGATTGGAAATAAAAAACGGTAAAGAATCTCAGTTTATTTTACTTACGGCCGGAACACAATAATTGGGATCATAAGACTAACATTGCATTAATTTATTTGAAACATAAATGTTTATTGAAAGATTATTTCGGTGTAAAGAATTACACCATAATAATTTGAAAACACTACGCATGATGTACCAGTATAGTTTCTTACATTTACTAATGATAATTTATTATGCTGTTTTAATAAAATTGACATGGGAAATATAGACATTTGAAAAAAGACATTTCTTAGGTATTGTTTTTAGATTTTACAAAATTTCTAACAAGAAACATTGTTTCGTTATTTAACTAAAGGTGCTACTAGACCAACTACGCTTATATATAACCAACCTAAAAGAAACATAAAGCAAAATAACGCGTAAAATCTGTATAATAATATTTGTTCGCTTGTCAATCTATCCGGCGACCAAAACCCGACGAGTCTTAACATCGTCAACGAAAGTCCGACGGAAAAATTTACGTTTCTTACGGTAATGTTCATTTCTACTCGCTTTTCTTCCCAACAATTGAGGGGAAATGAAGAAAATCAAAATCGGAACCGAAACCGAAACGATTATCTACGAATAAATCAATGTTTGCTTTTCAAATTCTAAATTACTCATATCAGTTGTTACCAACATTGATATTCAAATAACATTTTTTTTTATTTATTTGAAGCTAGTTAAAAACGATTTCAATACAACATAAATTTATGATATTAGATAAATAAGTGATTAAACAAAATTATTATAGTAATTTACCTTTTTTCATTTTTGTAAAGGGCTAAATATCAAACAGCCCTGCAGAAGCAATAAAATGTCTATTATGGCACATAATACACAATCTTTTACAAAAACTAAGTAGATAGGAACTGTAACTTCATTGATACGTGTGAATCGGCACTGACACCTGTGAATCGGCCGTAACGAACTCAAGATGGCATCCGAATTGCTAATATGGCGACTGCTATTTCCACTATTATTCTAAAAAAATACTCGACAATCCGAATTTTGCGGATATATTTTGTCGACTTGAAATCAATATTTTTTATGTTTTATAATTCAGATATTTCAATCGAGTCTACCGTACCCCATAACCGAATTATTAATATAGATAGATGAATAGTGGTAGTTATTTGACCATCAAAACCGCCTTCTTGTGGCCTAAATTGAACAAATAATTTTTTTTATTTTGATTTTTGAATAAAACAAAATATTAAATGAGATAAAAATACCTAAAAAGCATTTTATAAATAACAACAGGGTTACTTTTATATTAAATAGTTAAATAATACACGGATAAGTTAGATTTCATTTTTAGATAAATGATTAAAAAAGTACAATATATGTAAAGAAAATTTATTTCTTTTATTTTATTTATTGTGGAAAGAAGTTCCATATCTTTAAGTTTGTCTAATTAGGAGAAACGACCTGGCAGCTATGACATCGAGTGTTATGTCAAATTGTTTTAAAATAATATAACTATGGATTTTGTAATGTTATTATAAAGAAAGAAAGAAAGAAAGAAAGACATTTATTACCATATTTTAGAACAGATTTACAAAAAAACTACAATTAAGCATATAAGAAAAAAAAAACATATGGTAATAAGGACTGGCGTCAGCATTTGCCGCTTTATAACTGTTGCCATAAAAAACGGCGCTGTTTTTCAGCCAGCCCTTTTCCGGCCGTAACATAAAATATATAAATATAACACTTCGTGCCTTACTTTTATAATTACAATAACAGATTTTTTTTTTTTTAGTAAGTAAAAATTAAAATTACATAAATAAACAATATTTTGAAACAAATTTATAACTCAATAGCGAACTAGTTATAATTTAACTCAAAAAACTATAAAAAGTATAATAAATAAAAAGTAAATGCAGACATCAACTTAACAAATTGATAAAAAAAAAGAAAAAGAAAAAAAAAAAGGAAATTTTACTTGTAAGTTAATTTTTGGTTTTCTAATATACATATTTTTAAATTTTTCTTGAAAGTAAATTTTGTTGTAAAAGTTAGCGGAGGGGGTAAATCGTTGCAAATTTTTGATGCCGCATATTTAAAACCTCCTTTATAACCTGCAGTCCTATGTTTAGGTATAGATGTAGTATTTCTTGTTTTATATCTAGTATTAATATTGTAATATAAGAAAGTGTTATATCGAAAAATAAACTTTTAATGTATATATATATATATATATATATATATATATATATATATATATATGTATTTACGCACTGACCAGATATAACAATATAAATTAAGCTTGGTATGATTCAAATACGAATAAAATGTTCTGAACACCCGGACGCGCCGACGGCATTCGATAATTGTAGGTTTATGTGAAAACTACGTACGAACAAACAATTAAATATGTTATTATCCCGGCTATAATTTACAAAGCGAACGTAACGTTTACATAAAACCATATGAAACCAACAATTTATTATCACAAAATATGTAGATAATTTATCCAATGGTAATGTTAATAAGAGATATTCAAAGAAAAACAAAATCTTTTGTGGTTTTTAATTCTTTTGCGGTGCTTTAAGGCAATATATTTATAACGGCACAGAGCTGTGACTACTAATCTCACCTGATGTTAAGTGATGATGTGATTCAACATGATAAACATGCTAAGCCTAGAATACTTGGTCACAGGTTTTCAAACTTGAGAGTCTATGTCTATGATGATGATAGCGCAACGGGTAGTGCAGCCGTGTCCGCGTCAATCGACGAGGGTTCAATCCCCATCTATCTGAATCAGAAATCGGCCTAAGCTTCCGGTGAAAGAAAACATCGTGAGGAAACCTTTAGCATGATAGTAGGGCATTTTCTAATGAAGCCCACCTAGGTAGCTACCACTCTCAAGTTTGCATCACTTGAAAAACAGTACCTCTAAGCTTAGTGTGCTTACCATCCTGGACCACATCATCACTCAACATCAGGTGAGATTTAGGTCAAAGCACTGACCCTATAACGTGAAAAAAAATTGTTCCGGTTAATCTCCGGTACGACTGCACCAATTTTGACAGGACCTTTTTGGCAGACAGTTGAACTTACTCCGCGTAACTCGGCTACTTTTATTTTTCGTGGGGTCCCGTGTTACAAAACTAAAACTCATAAAATTGTGAATACAATACGATTAATGAACGGCACCATCAAAACATGATTTTGCAGTGATTATTTAAAAACTATATTACGCAATAAAGACTATGATCGGGAACGGAGCTACGAGCACATCCTTCTATCCTGGAACACGAGGCGCCCTAACACCCCACTATAACGGGCTTTCATGCAATTGTAATGTGATCGCGATCCAATCGGGCATACAAACTCCGTCATAATACTAAACTTATCAGGTCACAAAATATATCTACGATTTAAGAAAAACATCGTGTAAATCAGTTACAATAAAAACCAAGACAAAAACCCTAATTATTTTCAAACAATAAAAGTAGCCTAAGTTACGCCGTGTAACTTCAGCTATCAGCCAGAAAAAGTGCCGTCAATATCAGTCCAGCCGTTCCGGAGTTTAAACGGAACAAACAGACCGAGAGGTAAAAAACTTTAAAATTTATTTTATTGTTATAACTATCGTTTATACATTCATATGTATCTAGTAAAAAGTTTTTATTTTAACATTACATAAAGATACTTCAAATTTATTTATTTGTGTAGATGCAATGATAACAACTATCCAAAAAAAAATGGACTACAATAAATTTAATATTATAGTTATATTGTGTACTGTAGAAAATAAACCGTGGAGAGAATCTATCAATAATTCTTCTTGTATCATCTGATTAATACACGTTCACTTAGATAGTCGTACCTTCGTTTACTGGTTTAAACTGGTTTTATCATCACCATCTTTTATTACTTTTTTGCACTGTTAACCTATAGGTTATTTTCCATAGATTCCCAATCTTATTTCCTAGAGTTCTATTATAAATATATGTAACTACCCATAAAATAATTTCTGTTATATTTATTTATTTATTTACATTAAACTGCCTCGATGGCGCAGTTGTATTACGGTGCGACTGTCGTTCTGAGGTGTCGGGTTCGATCCTCGGGTCGGGTCAGTGATATTGGGTTTTTCTACTCAGTATCATCGCGGAGTCTGGAATTTGTGCCCGATATGGCGACAGGCTCGCCCCCTGTCACATCTGGGACGAAACTAAGCTCGGCGAAATGTGGATGGTGTAGTTCGCTACTTCACCTCTGCCTAACCCTTTGAGGATAACAGGCGTGAGCATATGTATGTATGTATGTTAAACTATATATTTATTTGTCAGGCCGTTTAGCAGTACCAACACACAAAAGTTTTTACTAAAATTCAAGAAAATAAAAAATAAATGGTGGTTATACTTCTTTTTTACTAAATGTATATACGATACCTATACACAAAAACACAAATTTTATAATTTTTCTCTGTCTGTCTGTTTGTTCCGGGTAATGTCCGGAAAGGCTGAACGTATTTTGACGGGACTTTTTTTAGTAGATAGCTGATTAATTTTCGAAAGTCTCGTGTGGCCCCGGACAAGAATAGTTCCGCTTCATATCTTCCCGTGGGTGTCATAAAAGGCGACTAAACGAAAAAAACCAGGGGATGGGCAGCAGCATTCTCTGAGAACCACGAACACCTGACTGCGATCGCAAACCGCCTGCTAAGCATGGTGATTATGGAAATCACCCCCATATGAACGACACACTAATAAGTCCACATACGCTGCAGCAGGTTATACAGAAGATATAGGAGTATACCCTTTGTTTAGCGTTTGCCGACTACAAAAAAGCCTTCGATTCGATTGAGACCTGGGCTGTATTGCAATTTCTCCGACGGTGCCAAGTAGACTAACGGTACATCAAGGCGTTGATGGATTTCTACGAAAACGCCACCATGACAGTCCGATTACAACACCAGACCTCGAAGCCTATACCTTTGCTCCGTGGCGTTAGACAGCGAGATGTTATTTCTCCGAAACTGTTCACCGCTGGGCTCGAGGATGTTTTCAATGTTCTGGATTGGAAAGGGCGTGGCGTCAACATAAACGGCGATTACATAACACACCTCCACTTTGCTGATGATATAGTTGTCATGGCTAAGACCGCGGAATACCTAAGTACGATGCTCGGTGACCACAGTAGAGCCTGCGAACGAGTAGGCCATAAAATGAACATAGATAAGACGAAAATCAACTCTAAAGTCCATGTTGTGGCAACTGCTATAAAAATCGTGACTCTACGCTCGAAATTGTTGACAGTTATGTATAACTGAGACAGACAGTCCAGTTAGGTAGATCCAACTTCGAAAGAGAGGTTAATCGTCGAATCCAACTCAGCTGGGACGCCTTCGGAAAACTACGCAACATCTTCTCGTCCGAGATACCGCAGTGTCTCAAGACGAAGGTCTTCGAACAGTTTGTCTTGCCAGTGACGACATACGGCACTGAGATGTGGTCGCTTACAATAGGTCTAAGGTCATGAAAATTAGAATGAAATCATATTCAGTTCACAGTTTTACGGGCAAGTGCTTGAACTTATGAGAAATATTTTTACTTTGTCTTAGTACCAAATAAATTTTTATACGAAAATAATTAGGGTACGGTATAAAAAAATTAAAAAGCAGTGAAGAACATATGAAATGCGGGCGCAGCCGCGGGCACACAACTGGTAAATAATATATTTATGCAGCTATTACGTCACTTTTTTTATATATAAAACTTTGACAATCATAGATACCATTAAGTCGTGAACATTATTTCCATGACACAAGATCTGATAAAAGAAGGACACGAGTGTACCATGCGGGTTGTATCCGTCTGATTTAGGGATAAAAGGATTGTATTTAAATTTGTAATTATCCTGTTCTTTTTCGATAGAGAGTTATATATTTTTTTTTTTTTTATTTTTTTAAGGGACTTTTGTCTTAAAAGACATGCCAGTCCCATCGTAACTAATCTTAATCTATTCATCAATACTTATGATACTTATATAATACTTAAAATACAACTAGAAAAAAATATTTTAATAAATTATTAACTTAATTTAAAAGAATTGAACAGCATTCTGGCAGACTCTGATGTTGGATCTGCCAGAATGCTGTGGTATGCACCTACATTCCATACATTAATATTGAACTCAGTAACAAGTGTCATCCTATTTTTGTAATTAATTGAACATTCCATCAAGAAATGATGGACATCATCAATCCTGTTACATTTGATACATAAAGGAGAATCTGTAGTTTTCATGAGATATCCAAACTTTCTTAACGGAATGTGTTCAGACCTTAACCTTAACATTGTAACGACAGAATTACGGTCCATGTTGATTTGTTTAAACCAGGGAATAGGTGGAGGCTGACACTGAATGGTTCGATACCAAATTCCCTTCTCCTTAGATACTAAATCAAAATATTCTTTCCACATGTCACGACAAATACTCTTACATTGACCTAATACTTCTGAATAATACAATGGAATGCTTATTTCTATACCTTCTATAATATTATATATAGTTATAGTTATATAAATTACTGCACTTGAAGCGATAGTGGTTTAGTTGGTAGTGTCGCCGGATTCCGCGTCGCTTGACGTAGATTTGAATCTACCTATCTAACTCCACAATGAGCTTGATGTTTTGGTCAAAAAACCAACATGAGGAAACCATAGCAAAGCACCAATATGTATATTCCGACAGCATCAAAGTAGAAGTAAAAACAAGTTGGCCGTCCCACGCTTTAGGTTAAGTAAGTGTAATAAAAGCTTTATAGGTAGTAGTATTCGGTTTTACAATAAGATCCCAAGTAACATTACCGATTTACCTGACAATAACGTTCAAGTATTATGTCAAGCAAGTTTTAATCTCAAAAGGTTATTACAGGGTGGATCATTACGTGAACGATAGTGATGTCTGGAATTAACCCACATCTCTGTGCTTCCACTAAAAACTACGATTTGTATAGTTTTTTTTATATGACAAAAAAAAAATGTTATATTTATGAAAAAAAAAAGAACCAGATCGAGTTTCTTGCCGGCTCTTCTCGACTGGGTTGTTTTCCGAACCGGTGGTAGTGTTTTAGACGTTCATAAGCGCCTTCTTAGGGCCTAAATTGAATAAATAAATTTTGATTTTGATTTTGATCACTTGAGAGCTAGTACCTCTACTTGGCTTATTTTGTTTACTATCGTGGACCAAGTAGTCGCTTAACATCTGCTAAGATTGTGGTCAAATCACCTAGCCTATACTGTATAAAAAAAGTGGAAACTGAACTGAAGCCCTGAGTAAGCCTTTATTGGTACACTATCTACTTTAACTCAGAGTAGGTGCCACCGGTGGAATTATTTCTTAAAGTTCTGGAAGGTCTGTTCTTATGCTGCTTGTACTAACACAAGATCCCTTATGAGCCGGGCTCTATAAGATATACACACGTTTTGTCTACTAGATTAAAAAAAATACAGCGTATTTTTTTTTATAAAATCCCTTTGTAGTGACACATTTTTGTGGGTTTCTCGTCAAAATTGATCATTAATAAGGCCTCAACTGTTGGACATCCTTCCAAAATACTATATTTAATTCATGCCATAGGAAATCACTTATGATTGTAAAATGTCTACTATCAGAAACTCGATAAAGCTTATCAGAGTATTTTTTCCGTTTCATCACAAATCTCGCCTAATTAATGTTAAGTGACGAAGGCCGTAAACGCTATAAGCCTTAAGGATTAAGCCTTTCACTTGATGCTGCTAAAATACACTCATAGAAGGATATCAACTTGAGTACCTAATCCTGGAAAATACCATCGTATAATAGTTCCATCAAAATATTTCGAAATCAAAACTTCGAACTCATTATAAGACTGAAACTTACTTCAACATGCCTCTTTAAAGACGTTATGTTTATCGCATAGTTAATGTTGTTTGGAATTTTATTGTAAAACCTAACATAAATATAGATGTTAATCGAATTCAATTCTCGAAATATATAATATAATAAATACAGTAGTCGCATGTCTATTATACAACTCAGCGCTATCCGTTCGACTTGTAAAAATCACTTATTCAGGGGGAGGCTGCGATCGTGGACCACTATCAATCAGCACCTTCTGAATCTGATTGGTCAAATCAGTGAAGATCACAGCTCGATCCCGGGCGGGACCGGGTGACGCGGCCTGTTTATAACGAAATGTTAGGCTCGGTGCAGAATAAAGTATAAGTAAGTTATTTACCAAAAAAGTGCTGTCTATTTGAATGTTAGCCTTCTCTAGTGCGTTCCTGACTATTTTTTCTAATAGTTTAAGTATAGGTTTATAGTTGAACAACAATATCACCTGATGTTAAGTGATGATGTTAGCAAATATAGTGATTCTAACTCTCTAAGCTAAGAGGAACTGGTTCTCGAGTAATTTATTACACCATTAAGTACCTAGTAGTCGATTTTTTATTGAATTATTGTAGTTAATTATCTGTTTAAAATACCGTATAGTTTTATTTTAAAGTATCACAGTAAGCTTAGATACATTCTAGAATTTAAATATATGCCAAGAAAACTATGAAAGCCCAATCGTATTGATCTTTGAAAATCAAGATTGAAATTCTGCTGCTAAGTTCCTATCGATATTTGCCAACAACAAGCTCATCAGATCGTCATTTTCTGCATACATTTATGATAAATATTGATTTAAAACATATCTATAGATCATATAGATACATACTTCTCTGTATGAAACTATGGCCACTTGTGGGATTTTCGCGTAACAAAAAACCATGCAACAGGTGTTAGAGATGGTTAATCCGGCGATATCAACGATGTGCACCAGACCTTAACACCCAGTTGAAACGTAAGAAAACTAAACATTCCGACCAACCAACAACACTTGTTGCTGTGTGGGCGTGTCTGTATGCCACGCCCACATCACCGGTTGCTCGCCTAGTCGCTGGTGGCTGCGACCCTCGCGGCAGTGCGGGCCGCGCCAGCAAACCGACGCAATGGGTTCGCTACTGAAGTTCGACATGAGACTCCTGTCGCCGGAACGCTGACGTTTACTCACAACGGAAGGTAAGATTGACAACCTCTGGAATCATCACTTATCTGATAAAGCGAACTTCGATTCTCATCTCCTTTGTAAGATAAACTATCTTCCAAGAATTGCTCATTTGACATCCATAAGAAAACCTGAATACAAACTTCATTACTCCGAACACAGGCCTGAAATCGAAGAAAGAAACAGTCATGAATAAAATAGACAGAGATAATTAGGCGCACAAATTGATGATATTTTCGAATTTATTCAATTTTCTATTTACTTTTCATTTACATGCATGTGTAAAAAATGGACTTATTTCCTTTTTTTTACCGTTCAACCGTTAACAATGATGGAGAGATTAAAGGCTCGGTTTTGGGCATAAATTATGTCTTTTTTTTTGTTGCTAAACCAGGTACTTTCGGAAACATTTATTGGCATCAATATTGTGCTCATACAAAATTTCTATAGCTTCTTTGATATACATTCTAATTTTCATACATTCATACAACCGATCCTGGATACTTTTCATACACCATTTTCTCGCAAAAATGTTCATAAAAAAATTCAAACTCACTCAAACATTAGGAAAATGGAAAAAAAATTTGATCACTTTTCAAAATTTTGTTTCAATTAACAATTTTCTTTACACGCTCTATACTTAAGGGGGCGTTCAAGTATTACGTTACGTTAATTTGGGTCTGGGGTTGGGGGGGTCTTCTGAAACGTGACAATGCGTTAATGGGTGGTAGGGGGTTTTTGAACTACGCGTTGCGTAACGTTGTTTTATCCTTTCAGAACGGTCTTGTAGAGATTTTTTTTCTCACATATTATTAAAACGTTTTTTTCCCAAGATATTATAAAGAAAAACGTTACGGCGCGGTACGTTTATGTCAGAAATCTGAAAAAATTGCGTTACGTAATACTTGAACGCTCCCTAATTTACTTAATATCGTATTTCCCAAGCCAAAGTTCGCTTTGTTGCGGAAGCCAATTTTCAGCTGGTTGCTCTAAACGCTCACGATAAAACTATCAAGGCCTTTCAAGTAAACAGAATCAGTTTCAATAAATTTAAGTGCCTGACTTTAGTAAACGTATTTTATTATATTACAAAATTTCCTTAAATATGTGAAAGTTTATAAAACTACTAGCAGGTCTAGCAGACGTGGTCCTGAAAAAAAAACCTGGAAAACGATTGTGAATTACTTATAAAAAAAAACTCAACCTAGAAAATAAAACATGGTAAAAATTTATCTCAAAATGTTTACGCGGTCATCTGTTAAGCACTTGTGGAGCTTATTATAACTAAGGACAATCCCAAATCCTATAAAAAGGTTTCATTTTTCAATACAAAAAATATTGAAGTCATTAATCGGTTTAAAAATTATCCTATCTTTTTTAAGTTAAACCAAATCACACACGGTCTTTAAGATCGGTATAGTAATGTCGAAGTTTATCACGGACAAACACTGCGACAGACAACTTTTATATACATGAATAGATATTCAATTTGTCTTTTTTATCTTAAAAGTTTCTGTCTACCTCAATAATAGCATGGCTTAATGATAGATAGATAACATCGTCTTAATGAGATTATATTCACTGATTGATTAATCTTTGGGCTCACTTGACCTTTGCGGAGGTAGTACCACCACGCTTCCGTTTTTAAATCCGGACAAACGTTTTAATTTAATTTATGAAATATAGTATAAATAACACAAATTTATCATCTCATGGTTAGATATAATTCTTTTGTACATTTATTTGATTAATATATCTTAATTTAACCCTTGAAAATAATTTAGACGTAACCATTTTTTGGCTTAGAACCGTCTCAAACGTACGCAGGTCACCTCACTAATATTTTATCATAATCGAATAAATAGTGTAAGAACACATAGAGTACAAACATGTATCCATTTATATACTTATTAGCCGGTACCCGCGACTCCGCCTGCGTTCATATGTTCATATGTGTGAGTAAAAAAGTGCATATAACATTTTTTATACCTAACCTAAAAAAACAAATAGTTGATGAAAAATGAGAGTCTTTTGTTTTTATTAGCGGAAAAAATGTACATAAGAGTAAATTAAAAACAAAGACGGAATCCAAAGGTTCGATGGAATCCAAAAATAAATACAAAAATACGTAACCCATCTACGAAAAATTCCGCTTCGAATGGTAGTAGTCCCACCTGATATGTTCAGTAGTTTTGAGGCGATCGTGCCTCAAAGGACCCCCATTTTCTTTTTATACTTATAGATAGAAGATAGATGTGAGAAGTTAATAAGAGAAGTATAATTTAGACAAGAAAATATGATTTAATAGCTAATAATTATTTCGACTAAATTCGATATTAAACGAGGGAATATATAATTCATATTGTATGAGACACCCTTAACCTCTGTCTTTTGAATAAAGCTGCTTTCCGATAGCTAAATACCACGGGAAATAAACACCGGTGTCCATAGATTGAACTCAAATTGATCGTTACCCGACATTAACAGAACCTTTGGATTCCACCAAAATACTTATTAACGTTATTAATAATCAGTGTGTTTATATTAATTCGAGATTAATTGAAATTCGAAGAATCGTTTGAGTAAAATGTTCTGTTTCGGTTTCGCGTTTAATTGACGTTAAATTTATTTGTCTATCTTACTTTGTATGAAACTGACTGGTATCCAGGCTGGTACGCATGTTATTTTGATTAAATATGGAATGTCCTAATTTTGTTTTGTCATAGCCTATTAGTTACCAAACGACACATGCTTCTCGTATACCAACTTTAATTCGAATAGATTTTTCGAGTTTTTTATAATTTCAAAAAACGTTATTGATATTTTTAATAGCCTATCAAACGCTTAGCAACATATGTACAATAACAAACACACAAAGTTTTATAAAAATCGGTCAATTCTTTTTAGAGTTATGGCTTCAAAAAATATGTAAAAAAAAGCACAACAAAGCCTACAGACATATTATTGTTATTATTAGTAAGTAATAAACACTAAAACATGTCCAGAAAAAACATCTATAGATTTAAAAAATCATGTAAATAACTTCTAAAGTCAAACATACAAATGACCAAATAGACAATGAAAGTAATAATTATTATAATATTGAGTATGATATTTTAGGTACAGAATTAAGAAAAAAAAAGGTAAAAAGGTCCGCTTAAAGAATTTCTGTTGTCGAAAGCTATTTTTTTTTATTCTTCATACCACAAAGTAATGTAAAAAAGTGAGTTCATGTTGGAATGTTGGCATAATTTTGTTTTAAACGTGTATTTAAGAGTTTCACGGTCGGCGCAGTTAGTTGGTCGTAGGTACGGAAAAAAATTCTTGTATTATTTACAAAAGAATATCGTTTTAACATTTCTATGATAGAATTGTAGGCGTTGGTATTTTTGCTGGGTACCGTGGCTATTTACGAACTATTCATGGTTAGTCACTGGTTTCCTTTTTCCTCATAAAAACACCAGTTCACTAAGAACCTTACAAGATGTTGCTAATTGCAAAAAAAAACTAAATTTGCCAATTTTTAGTATTATATTTTAATGAAATGGGAACTGTGTCTGCGATTTATCTTGTCTATATTAATAATTCGGTCAGGTGGTACGGTACACTCGATTGAAACCTAACCTGAATAATAAAACATAAAAAAATAATGATTTCGAGTCGACAATATATGTATATCCGAAAAATTCGCATTGTTGAATATTTTGTTAAATTCTGATGGTGCAAATAAAATGGCAGTCGCCATATTGGTCACTCGGGTGCCATCTTGAGTTCGTTAAGGCCGATTCACACTTATCAGTGAAGTTACAGATTGTGTATTATAGGTCATATTTCACCTGAGCGAAGCCGGGGTTTCATCTAGTATATAATAAAATACTGTAATTCGTTTTACAATTTTGTTAATGGAAAACATCGTGAGGAAACCGTATCATGGTGGTGTGGCATTTTGTAATAATGCGCGCTTGGCTAACTACTCGCACCACCTCCAACTTGACAAATCTGTCGCCAACCAAAACAATCAACTTGTTCCGATAGTGCTATTTAAGAACCAGCACCTCCAGGGTTAGTGTGTTTACTATCCTAGGCCATATTGTTAATTAACATAACCTAAAATTTTACATTTGTCTGATTTTTAACAACAATTATGTACATTTTCATATAGTTCATTCGTCTTAAACGCCGTCTTATACTTAATATACTGTGGTATGTTGACAGCTGACGTCATATGCCATGACGTAACGCGGATAAGTCTTTTCCCAACCGAGAATCGTTCAACGCCACTAAAAAATTTTTCACTTCAAAAAAACAATTATTCACAGCATCATACTTGGTACAGTTGTTCGGAAAGAGTGTACCAATATAACAAAACAAAAAAATCGATAATCGAATGTACGTTGCCCGCGAAATTTGAAAAATCACCTTACTTTTTGAACACACCTCGTATATCTCATAAATAATTTAATCAATAGCTTAAGAATCACGTGTACAAGTATCAAGTTATTTTTTTTTCGGTTCTTTCTAATATAATTATGCCGGTCGTTTACAAAATCAATTTTATCAAATGTTTTGGCGTCCGGTCATTAAATCAGGGCCTAAATTGAATAAAGTATTTTTGAGCTTGAATCTGAAAATTATCAAGGATGTATTGGAAGGGCAAACTTATGAAACCTGAAACCTAAGTCATGTATTGAAAAATGCGCTTTTTTTATCAACTTCATTGTTATCCTCTTAACTTTTAATATATTTATGGAATATAATTTCGACAGAGAATATATCTATGATTTGTAAGTCTAATAATGTAAATCAATTAAGTTACAACATAATTAACGGATCAACAGATAGAGGAAGAGATGTGGCTATTCACAATAATATATAATAAAAAGAAAAGATTCAATTATCGTAGAATTTTCTAAAGTTTCTCAAAAACATTATATCACCTAGAACTAAACAATATGTAGGTTGTGGCAACCTCCTGAGTTCATCCGATCCGTGGTCACTATTGTTTCAGGCTACCTGACCGCTAAATAAGTTAGGTGGCCGATCACATATAACTTAGCGTCGATATGCCACCGTATACAACTTGAGTAACTTGAAATCGATCTAGACTTTGAGTAAACTTAAATTTAGTTCATAACTATATTACTAACTAGCTGTGTGCCTGCGTTTTATATATACCTCACTGCGTTGCATTTTTTTATAAGGAAAACCTTAATACTTTTTTTAAGACTAAGATAAAGTAAAAATATTTCTCATAAATTCAAGCATTTGCCCGTAAAAAAACTGTGGATTCAATCGGATTTTATTAAATATTTTATGAATTAATTTTTTTTACGCGGAACTCTCATTATTTTTGAAAATTAAAAGTATCCTTAGTTACCCGGAGTAACTTCAGCTATTTATCAGAAAAAGTCCCGCCAAGATTCGTCCAGCCGTTACAGACGTAATTTTCTCATTACAAACAGACACTTCAATTTTATTTATTAGTGTAGATATAGATAAATGATAACATATAGGCAAGAGCAGCTTCATCCCACTCTGTTATACTTTGTTTTAACTAACATATAATACAATCTGTTATCTGCAAAATTATTTACTGTAAAAGACAACAATAAATCTAAGTAGATGTTAACTCACTTTTATTTATTGAAATAGCGCATTATTATTCTGTTACTCCCGCGACTTCGCCCGCGGTAACTTTTAAATTGGATCCAAAAAGAAACTGATATTATGAGTTAATCGTATGCTGTCATGAAGCTTTCTCTAGGATATATATGAAGAATCGAAATTCTCTAGTAACTCTTTATTATATTTATTTGATCTCTTAATATTTAGCTACAAATGCAATGAAAATTGAGTTTTGACGACTTAGTTGCAAAATATAAATTTTTGCTACTTACACAAACACCTTAAAAAACATACTATACGGTTGCACGGTTTAGAAAAAGTAGACGGATAAAGAGACAAACAGACGTGGAAAGCGTTTTATACTATTTATAGACAAGCTCAGCAATTTGATCACAATCCCAATTAATGTTAAGTGACAAGTGGCCGAGGTGGTGAACAGACGATATTTAGAAATCTCTCTATTTATTCATCCAACCCATATGGGGTGGTACTATTCTTACCCGGTACCACACTTAGAAATACTGGCTCTTAATGCTGCTAGGAATCTCTGTAAGTGTTTAGGTATAAATTATTAAATCTTGATGTATGGTAATTTAGCGCTCGTACAGAAGAAAATGTATTAGAAACGTCCAATAGTTTCGTCACAATGTTTACCTTTATTAAAAACATTGCAATGTAATATTCAAACCCGCATCAGAGGATGAGCTGTCGGGCTATACTACCACTGATCCGCCATTGTTTAAACATTACACATATGTAAGATAATTCTTTCAAAATATTTTTATAATACAGATTTCATTTATTAAACGTACACACATATTTGATAACATTTTTGATAATAATTTACATATATCAAGTTCGAAAAAGGTAAGGTAATATTAATATTACATTTATGTTTAATAAATGAACGAATATCGATTATTTTTAATTTCATTTTTAATAATGATTTAGTCAGAAGACCATTGAACGAGTACTTGTATAAATAAATATTTCCCTGTTTCCTTGTTATTTGTTTTGTTGTGTTTTACTTACTATTTAAGAGACTAAACAGCGCCACCGAACGGATTCCGTGTTAACTGTAGCAGAAGGCAATCGTATAAACGTTTGGCGAAGTAAAAAATCAACTAAACCAATGACATTCCTACTCGATGCGATGTCCTTCGGTAAGCCGTCAGTGTAGGGTGTATTTTTTGTTACTTACAAAACTTTAAATGAATGCATGCAATTCGCCGTTTAGTTTAGATCGAAATTAAGTTCTGTTACGCATCGGTAAATGACTTCCTGGAACAAAAAGAAACCACATCTAATTTACCTACTTTAAATATTCTAAATCTATTTTAAAATTGAGTGAAAATGTATGTGCGTAATGAATGATGTAACGATTTTTTATCTAGACTCTACATTAGTTTGAGCTCTACACTAATCTGGCAACTATATACATAACTGTTTAGTAAATTACCAAATAATGTGGGAAATTCACGATTGGAGATTTTGTGCTTGATATAATTTATTATCTCTTATAATAAATATATAATCGATCTTGATTCAAGATGATAAAACAGAAAGTAAAAAAACTCCACTTTTTCTTTCAAATGATAATAAAAGGTAAATGTAAAGTAATCAAAAAGCCTATAAATATTAATATCAGAAAGTACAGTAATTATTCAAAGACGTTATTGAAATCAAAGACAATATTGATTTAACCCTTCAAGATAAAAAAAAGTTTATTCATTTAGTAAGTACAAAAGACTTACAGCAAGAATCTATGTAGTTACCTTGCTTGTATTGTGAAAGTATGTAATCATGTATGCATCAGATATGAGCATTAGTGTGAGCACAAACTGGACACTATTTTAGTAAATAAACACATGAACAGTGTCGGCCCGTCCACAGGGCGAAAGGAACGGCCTCTCAAACCACCATAGTCATGTAGTATAGGCAACCCTAACCTCCGTTTCGCGTGCACTATTTTGAGTCCTGGTGTAAGAGGCTGCCAAAATTTGATCTCGATCCAACCCAGAACCGGCCTTGCACATGAATAATACTGGAGTCTAGAGCACAAGAAGCTGTAGGTTTTGTGAAAATTCTGACACAACGGCAAAGTACATCTTGTGTGAATATGATTCATACGTAAACGAATTTATTTCCAGTATCTATTGCTACCAAAGCAAAATATAGATGCTCTCTACTAAAAATATATTACATTATATTCAAGCTATAAGTCTAAGTAGTGAACTTTAGCAATGTTAGGCGATTAGAATATATCTAAGTATCTCGCGTTATACAAGACTGTACAAGCCTGCATAGCCCCCTTATAAAATAATAATAATTTACAGTAGGTATCTATAATTAAGGGTAAAGTCAGGAGTTAAGAGAAGAAAAGAGAGTTTAAATCGTTTGTCGTGGTATAATAGATGACGGTTGATAGGAACGTCTGGAAGAAGAAAACATACTGCGACGACCCTAAGTGAGTTGGAATCAGAACATGAGAATGATGACGAATAAGTTACTGTATCGCGCTAGAAGTGAGTGCAAAAGTTGCACAGTTAAAAATCGAAAGATATTTTGTCCCGTTGCTGGAGTGGACCATAAACTCACTTGTATATTATGTCTAAATACTTTTAGCAGAGGTCCGTTCTTACACCACGTTAAAACCAGGTAGACAAAACCGTATTATACTTTTTTTTTTTTTTTCAAATACTATGTAGTATGAGTGCTTTGACCACAATTTCACTTTATGTTAAAAGTTAGGTATAGCGCAAGATCCCTTCTTGTTTTTTTTTTCTGTTTATGGGGGGCAGGAAGTATATCCTGCCCCACGGAATGTTGACCGTTGGATCAGGCCTCCCTTCGGGGAGGCGGGCGAAGAGGTGGGGTGGAGAAGTATTCTCCCCCATCCCCACTAGGCCATTGCACGGACGAGGTCCGGTGGGTTTGCCGCAGGGGGCGACGCGGTGGCATGCAGTGCAATCCCGTATCGCCCCCATCCCAAATGCAGCGGGCGGCCCCGGGGGGTTTTAGTGGGTAATTCCGGGCGCTTCACGCCGGGGCGAGTCCCACATTGGCACGGAGCTCGTCCCTTCGCACCCCCTTACCCATTGCATTGGGGGACTTCGGTCTCACTAATGCAATGGGTAAGGGTAGTGCGTAAATGCATTTCCCCCCGACAAAAAAAAAAGGTATAGCGCAAGATGCTAAACATTCTAAACCTATATGGTTCTCGAGTGATGCTACCAGAAGGTACTTATAAGGTGCTTGGTTATAGAGTGTCAAACTTGAAAGTGTTAGCCAGACAGGCAACTATTAAATAATATCCTATTACAGCCAAATAATTACCATATTTATGAATAGTAAAACGATTATTACGCGTGTAAACATTATTTAGTCAGTACTTAGAAACTTTAAGGTAAAAAATAAATAAATGACATAATATAGGTAACAGAAGGAGTACGGGGGATTTGCTTATAAAACATCAAAAAACCGTACCCCGAAGCATTCCCTTCGAGGTCGAGTGATAAATTCCTATCACAGGCAAATCGCCACACGCGGGCTGCTTTGTAAGCCCTTTGAACAAACTTTATGGGGTATTCAAACGTTACTGCCGTATAAAGTTCGCTATTATAGATAAAAACACATATATTTATATTCACCGCAAACGAATTCGTCAAGGCTTTAAAAATATATTCACGTATTTATTGTAATTGTTTCTGCAACAAAAACTGTATAGTTATCCGGTTTATAACTCGAGAGCGACTGAACCGATTTATATGAATCTCTTTTTACAACACAGATGGATTCCTTGCCCAGGTTTTATTGTAAACAATGTTGAATTAGGTAGTTTTTGGAAAAAAAAACGTTGTGAGAGTAATAGTGACTGTTTAATTAGTTTCAGCTGCTAAACCATTGAATATTATAAATATATACAGTGAATAATCTATACCTATACTAACAAATTCTGTCTGTTTGTTCCGGGCAATCTCCGGAACGGCTGGACCGATTTTGTCGGGACTTTTTTACGGGAAGTTACTTCGCGTAATTTAGCGCAACATAAAATCATTAACGGAGGTATTGAGAGCCCTATTATTTTAGAAATGGTACAATTTAATGTTCTTCATAAGTGCCCAAGACATAAAATGACCAACACTTTATTCCAACCTCTATGTAAAACTAATCTTGGACTTAGCTCCCCTGTAGTGAGAATTCGTAGAACATATAATGAGCTCAATACCACGGTAGATAACTTGGATATATTTGCGCATAATTTTACAATTTATATAACCAACTGTAAAAATTATTTCCATACAAATTAACAAAGTTATTATTGTACTTAATTATAAATTAGTTATAAGATGTCTATCAAAGCTGTGAGCGCCTGTAATGGGTATGCATATCATAATTATATGATTAAGTGGCTAATGTATAAATATGTGTACTGTTGGTGCTGCCTTTTTTATAATAAATAAATACTTTTGATTTTCGAGAACAATTAGGATTCCACGTAAAAAAATTAAAACTCATGAAATTGTGAATAAAATCCGATTCAATGCACACTTTAACTGACAGGTATTTGTGAGAAATATCTTTGCGTAATGTTAGAAGCAATAATTTTTTTGGAAATAATTACGGTTCCGTATAACAAAAATTGAATGCAGTGAAGAATATATGAAATGCGGGCGCAGCCGCGGGCACACAGCTAGTTATAAATAATATAGACTGTTTACGAGCAGAGTCACTAATGTAGGTAGCAAATACAATTAATTAAAGATAGAATGGATAAGCGTTAGTGCCTATCTTCATTATTGTGTCTCCACACACTCCATTAAATGTGAATCATTGGAACGCATTACCTTTAATTGGCTTCTTAGAAAGTGATTTATTGTTATTCTTTAAGTTAACAAAAGTGTTTTATCATACATTTTTAATGTAACCCATAGCAGAATACTAATAAGCTCAGAAACTTTTGTAAGTGGAAGGAGAATATTGTAAAATAATCATAGCATGGTAACAGGACACTTTTAAACTCTTGGCTAGATGACATCTTCGAGCCTGTAAGCGTATTCCGGCAGAATCACTTGAAAGCCAGTTCCTCTAGGTTTAGTGAATTACTAAGTGAGATTATGGAACCGTCTTCCTGTCAGCGTGTTCCCTCCTTCATATGATATTGGGTCCTTCAAAAGAGGCGTGAAGAGGTATTTAAGCAGGCCAGCATGACAGCGGTGACTGGCAGTGAACTCTGTTCAGTGTCAGTCATCGCTGTTTTGGATTGTACTGTGCTTACCATCAGGTCCAGTGCAGTCACTGTGCTGTCCATTATGAAAAAAATAAATAATAAAAAATGAGTCACATTGTCACTTACAATCATATGAGCTTGTGGACAAACGTGAAACGTATACAATAAAGTCTGTTTATAAATTTTGAATAAATACGAAAAGCAAAATCTTGCACTTATGTGATTACAGACATGTAAACAAAACACAAAACGCACGGTTTTTTTTTTATCACTTTGCTCTGTCTCTGTCAATTAGTCTCCGAAAAGCCTGGACTAATTTTTGTTTTTTCAGATGCTAATTTAATATGTCGATTACCCGTAAAAATTAGACAATAGGAAATCAATGGAAACCTGGCATAAACGCCAAGTTAGTGCTCAAAGGTTTAAGCTACTTAGTGTATTAATTATTCGATGATCTGATGAGGTGGTTAGTTAAAAAAATAGTGTTTTTATTTTCTTTTAAATAAGTAATAATAATTATCTAGTCCATCCATCCTAGACCCTGAAATATTAAAATATGGAATTAAAAAAAAAAACCTAAGACGTTGAAACACCGTCTGGTCTCTAGTTAGCCACAAAGCCACCTACACAACGGAGGGTCATTTCTCATTATTTTTATTTGCAAAGCGATCTGTCCCGCTCCGTATGTTTACCGAGACGCCCGGCGCCACAGCAAACACCGTAAATTGTGCGTGTCTCCCTATAAAGCTCTGAATAAAATTGGGCCAGAGTTTTTAATTTTTTTTTGATCTAAAAACATAAATGATGTTGTTCCTGATAGTATTGAATGAATAAACAGTTGAAATGAAACTTCAGTCTCAACCTGATGCGAGATTTTTTTTTATTTATAATTGTTTTCTATTTTCACAATCCAGACTTATTGACATGAATAAAGGTAATGCAAAAGCAGTTCCTCGTCCCGGTCCAAGTAACTGAATGAAATAGTGGGATTCGGATATAACCCACCCTTTCCTGGTCTGCTGGGACGGGTACCCATCATGTATGATTTTTCTATATATAAAAACTTCCGGACAGAGATATAGTATACCTTGTAATACTATTAATAAATAAATAACATTAATTAAAAAAATACCCGCATTACCTATTACGGTATTCAACAAACGCTGACCATCACAGCCATCTATCTAATGTTGTCTAAATTTGATATTTTTTATCGTTCTTTAACATCGAAAAAAATTACAAACTGATTTTACGATTCTTAAATATTAATTTTGAACATGAAACTCTCGTAAAATGTGTATGCTGGGTTCACGTCATGTAGCTTATAATTTTCAATAACAAATGATCAGATCAAATTTTAAATTGTACTGAGTTTTGAGGAAATAGTAATAAGTACTTACGTTATGGAAAATGTATAAAGGAAAACATTTTGTTGCAGTTGGATCGAGGAAAAATATTTTCTAATGTACACCGACTATGCACGCATTAAATAACGCGGTGCACTGTATCTGTGTTGAGTAATCTTCACTTAAAGTTTAAATTATGACGAACAGGGGGAGAGCCCAGGGCCGGAGCGGCGGAACGGCGAGTGTGACCCACCAGCCGACATGCCTCCGTCAGATGCGCCGCCCGCGCCCTCAGCGCCCCCTCCCGACCCTCCATCCACCAGTTCAGTAAGTCCAATATCAAACATTATTTCAACAAAATTTAAAACGACCTACATTGATTTCCTTCTAAAACATTCTTTTTTTTTTATTTTGTCTTTAGAAGCCCTTTTGAATCGTTATAAAGATAAATTGGTTAAAAGAAAGATCGCTAGAAACAACAACAAAAAGGGTACTACGAAGCATCTAACAAAAAGTTCATCAAACATTCCATAGTCAAAATCAAAATCAAAATCAAAATTTATTTATTCAATTTAGGCCCTAAGAAGGCGCTTATGAACGTCTAAAACACTACCACCGGTTCGGAAAACAACCCAGTCGAGAAGAGCCGACAAGAAACTCGATCTGGTTCTTTTTTTTTCATAAATATAATATATATAATTTTTTTATGTCATATAAAAAACTATACAAATCGTAGTTTTTAGTGGAAGCACAGAGATGTGGGTTATTTCCAGACATCGCTATCGTTCACGTAATGATCCACCCTGTAATAACCTTTTGAGATTAAAAATAGTTGTCTTAAGATAAAAATTTATATTCCAGATCTGCAAAGTAATTGTATAATCCGGCATAAGAGTGTTAACTGTGATCGTCGACGTATTAATCGCCATTAATAGTCATCACGGTCATATCGGCCTAATAAGTTAATGCTGATTTTTTTTTAAAGACCCACTGTCCATTTTCTTCTTATTGACCTGGACACGCTAAGCATTAATGTAATTTCACTGTACTGTAAATTTAATCATACTTATGCTCTCCAAATGTTAAACTTGTAAATGTAAATTATTTATCATACAGCAAAGCCAGAAACCTCGTTCAATGGTAGTCTCCTTAACACCGGTGAGACAGCGTGAGACCTGGGCGAAGAAAGCAGAGTTTCTGCTGGCCGTAGTGGGGTTCGCCGTCGACCTTGGCAACGTGTGGCGGTTTCCTTATATCTGCTACCAGAACGGCGGTGGTGAGTGTGTTTTTCAACTCTTTGTTTAATTTTACTTCAAGATTTTTCCAGGAGTATCTTGTTTTAAACCAAAAATAGATACGTGATGCGAGAGATAGATATTTACTCTTTTAGAAAACTCTACCGAATAGTTAGTTGGTAGATATATTTTCATAGAAATCAGTAATTGGTGCTCAGCATTGTAAATATATTTTTACATCTGATTGATCTAACGATGAAGGGTTTGTTTGAAAATATCGACTCTGTAGTTGTCCTTCTAAAGTAATGCTTCGTATTAACCAGAAAAATTATAGACTGTCTGTAATAATACAATTGGGAATGTTTATAATTTCGGAAAAAGAGAATATTCAAAAAAAAAATTAACTAAGGCTTCAGACTAGACTGTAACTTGGAGGCATAGAATACCACAATAGAGACACCTACAATTGTTGGTGCCGCAATTATTACTTGAAAGAATTAAATATAGCACGGAACAATTTCAATTAAAAATTACAACTATGTGTTACAGTTCTCGGGCTGGTTGCTAAACTAATAGTTTCATCCATAATACTGAACACTTTATGCTATATTTATAAATTGATTTAACTTATCACGTTTGAAAATGGAAGGATACAGACGATTTAGATAATATTCCGTCCTATCGCTCTATTCCTGACAGGTGCCTTTCTAATCCCGTACTGCGTGATGCTGCTCTTCGGTGGTCTCCCGCTATTCTTCATGGAGCTCGCTCTTGGACAGTACCATCGTTGCGGATGCCTCACGCTGTGGAAAAAGATATGTCCAGCTTTAAAAGGTAGGCGAAGTATAAGTAAGTAGTAATAAAGACGACATTACTTGAACTAGTTTTTTGTGAGAGACGAAAATTAATAAAAGTTCACGCGATAAGAATTAAAATCAAGATAGGTATAAATGCAGAATTCGTGGAAAAAGTGTGATGAAGTAGATAATTAATACCATCGGAATGTAGATTCGATATTTGATAACATCGTTGTCGGTTCCTAAAACTCGGTAAATTTAATTAGAAATTACTGATTAACTGAATTATATTGGGTAAAAGACCACCATATTTATTTAAAAAGTTTACGTGGCTCAAAAGTTTTCATGATAAAGCTCTATACGTGCTAGGTTTGCAGATAATGCATCGATTCCGAAACATACAAAAACGGCATTTAGGCGTTGCTTCAAATTCGCTGCGACAAAGATTCGGAACGACCTTCCTCCACCAATGCGGAGCATCAGTATATCCCAATCGACATTTAAATTACACATCCAGAGAGCATATTTTAAAAAACAAACAGAAATGACCGAACTTTGAAGTCCTTCTTAATCACATGCAGTTTATGTTGAGTCTACTAGAGGATTTATCACTTTCATTATTGTTATTTATGTTTTTCCTTCCCTTTATATAAATATATATAGTGTATGTACACACATGTATGCATGTGTATATATATATATATATATATATATATGTATGTGTATATGTATGTATATATGTGTGTATATGTTAAATATATGTTAATTATTTATATTACCTTTTCATGTACTCAAAACTTATATATTATTTCTCCATTACATATATTCGAGTATTCGAATGTTATAGCAATTAGAATAGGTTACGGGCCGAGCGGCTGCACAAAATTGTAATTATTTAAGCATGTATCGGAGGCTGGGGCAGGCTGAAAATCAGCGCTATGTGGTAATGCCGCCTAGCAACAGCTGAGCTTGTCCCATTGCCAAAATTATTACATCACGCATTACATGTTTATTTTTAAGCTCATGTATTATCTTTTGGCAATAAATCGTTTTTATTATTATTATTATTAAAGTAACCCCGTATTTTAATTTAGCGTGTGAAAGTCAAAAGTTTAGTGTCTAGTTCAAATGTTCCGCTTTCTATATGTGAATATCTACTAACAGTGTTCTTAGGGAAAATGCAGAGGAACCAAGGTGAATAGTAAAGGACACAAAAGGGTACATAATATTATCAAGTTCTAAATACTCGGACTTTAAATCAGTACACGTACTACATACATGTACAGAAGTTACAAATTAGATATAGATCCCTTTATAAATACCTAGAATTATAAAATGCATTTCTAAATGAAAAAAAAAAAAAAAAAATAAATAAATTGAGCTTTTTAAATTAGAAGTCTATTAGGGGATACTCTTATAATCGATAAAACATGGCTGACTTTGCTAACTCCGCTTCAAATGATTTTAAGCTGTCAAGTATTGAAAAAAAAACAACCATATATTTATGATGGATTTCCGCAAAGTATCGCCTTCATTAATCGAATAACATTTACAGTTATGATATATTTTTATTAGTTGTTTGAAATCTTTGATATCTTATTTATAGACAGTGCAATCGTTAAAAATCAACAGACAACAAACAAACAAACGCGACAACACTAAGTGATTGTACAACTTCCCCCAGGGGAAGCCACGTTCAATCACTTGAAATATCTAGCCCCAAGCCACATCGCATTGAAATAAAAATCTTTATTTACTGTTTAACGATTGGTAAAGTGTTTTTGGGGTAATCACTTCATTTCTACTTCTACTCTTCGATGATGGCAGAGTGGATAGTGCGGTCGAATTTCACGGATTTCAAGTGGCGAAAAAAATTGTTAAAATCGGTTCATTCATTTCAGAGTTTATCGATTAAAAAACAAACAAATCTTTAGACTTTTAACTAGCTGTGTGTCCACGCGGCTGTGCCCGCGTTTCATATATTCTTAATAGCGTTTTAATTTTTTTATACGGAATTATTTTTCTAAAATCATTTTGGTACTAAGATAAAGTAAAAATGAAATGAAATATGTTAAGAAGATATGTAACACGCTTCTACGAAATGTCTTTACTAGGAAACTGGTATCGTTTTTACTTTTTTTTTAAAAAAAGCTATATTACGTTTTATCACACAACATAATAAAATATACGTTACTATATTATATGATCTTACACAAATATTACGATTTTTTTTTAATTAATTTTATTTCAGGGTAATGAAGATAAAAAACGTAAATAATATAGATTTATGAATCATTAGAAGACAAAATAACTATAATATTTAACCGATCAAGTTCTCCTTAAAAATTGAACTTTATTCGTCATTAAAAGTGCAAAAGTCATTTTGCAGTGTCAGTATATAAAAATATATATATCAGTAGATTAACTTGTAAATAAGTTCAAATGAAACAGAATAAAACAAGTAATAAAATTTATAAAGTACATACACCGTGATCCAAAGAGCCGGCGAGTCATTGACTAAATGCTTCTTATAAATATACAGTAGCCAATGCTTTTACGTGAAGACAAATAGTGCCGACCGTGTTTGCGGATGACTTGGCCTTTATTAAAATGTATGAAACTGTAACACGATCGATTCTATTAACATAAAGATATGACCGTTTGTTTGTCCACGTCCTAGGTTCATGATAGGTTTCTGGTACAACATTCGAATATACATATGTTATATCGAATAAATATTTTAAAATGAATAGAATTGGGAGAGAATTGTTGCTGGACAATCCAAATTTAATTGACAAAAAAATAAAGAATTTCAAAGTATTTTAGCAGAACCTTGTTTAAATGAGGCTAAGAGATTATTTTATTTAGTATTATTAGCCCATCAGAAATCCTCTAATGTCCATAATAGACTTTTAGAGCGATGATGGCGCAATGGATAATGCGGTCGGATTCCGCGTCAATTGACGCAGGTTCGAGCCCACCTATAGGTGTATTCCGACAGCATCATTTGAGAGCCAGTACCTCTAAGTAAATGTTTACTTAATTGTACAACATCGTCATGCCGTCTTCGTCAAAGTAGTCAATGGTATAATTGCTAAAGAATTGGTAGAAAAAGTGCTGACAGTAATTTTTATAAATTTCATTCGCTATTAAATCTTACTTAGAGAATACGTCTACTATTTTCAAAAAGAATCATGTATTTCGGTTCAGTGGTTCTCTAGTTATAAGCCAACTAACGGTAACCAATCGGAGAGCTATTACCTGTTTTATAATTTATTAATTTTTGCAACTGTACCGAGTCGCATATAAAAAACTAATATGCGAGTTCTCATTCTGAGATATCGATCGTAGAGCTACTTAAAAGCGTGTTCAAACATTTGCCCCGCAGATCATACCAAGCAGGCCGCGTACGACTATCTCGAAATTACATTTCACTAACAAAAAAAAACGTAAAATTAATAATATTGATTTGAAAAATATTAACGTATTCATTGTTTAATATGTCGATTACCCGTACAAATGATACAATAGGAAAACAATCGAAAGCTGGCATAAACGCCAAGTTAGGGCTCAAGGGGTTAATGTGACAGGTCTTAGGCACAACTTGTGACTGTAGGATGCCCGTTATATTAAGGGCAGAAAATATAAGTCCGGTATAAAACCTATCATACTTTATGGATCGGAATGTTGGGCTAGTAAGAAGGTGGGTGAGAAAAGACTGCATGCAGTAGAGATGGATGTGTGGCGTGACCAGAAAGGACAGACTGGAATGATTATGTTAGAGGAAATTTGAAAGTGGCGCCTGCAAAAAAAACAAAGAGAATCGTTTGTCTTTGTGTGGACATATTTTAAAGAAGGGATGAAACGTATGTGACGAAAAAAGTGATGACTATGAAAGTTGAGGGATGGAGGAGAAAAGGACGCCAGACAAAAAGTTAGATGGAGTGTGTGAGAGAAGGTTTGAAATTAAAAGAAGTGAATGAAGACGTGGTGGCTGATAGAGATGCATGGAAAAAGAAGACATACTGCGCCGATCCCAAATAACGAATTGGGAGCAGGACGATGATGATGATACCTATTCATAGTTTCAAATGATCTTACATACATACATACATATCATCACGCCTTTCTCCCGTGGCGGTAGGCAGAGATTACGTCCTTCCACTTGCTACGATCTTGGCATACCTCTTTCGCTTCCTCTACTTCCATGAGCGCTTTCATACATGCTCGTCGGTTATGGGTACTTTTTACCTGGCCTTTATTTAAGACATGATTGATTTGGTCTAGATACATTCGCCTAGGTCGACCCTTACCGACTTGCCCATTCACCCTCGCCTTATAAATTAATTTCGTTAATCTTCTCTCATCCATCCTCTCTACATGCCCAAACCAACTAAGCATACCTTTCTCTATTTTGGTCAGCACATCCTCTACCACACCACAGCGTTCCCTTATCATACTATTCCTGACTTTGTCAATCGTCTTCACTCCAGCTATACTTCTCAGACTTCTCATTTCTACTGCGTTAATCTTATAATAAATGATCTTATAATTAAAAAAAAACAGAAAAACAAGAATAAAACAATTATTGAAATTTGAGTTTGTGGTCTCAACTATATTCAGATATGATTCAGACACATCCTACATTTCCACGGCAAAAATACAATCAGATTTTTTTTATTTCCATAAACGATATTTTTGAATATTATATTTATTATACTGTTTTATATACGAAATATTTTAATATTTAAAAATATACTCACTATACAAAACGATGTAGAAACATTTACAATTGTATATTAATATCGCTAAAACATTATGAAACGGGAATTTTTCTTAATTTTTATCAAAGATCTAAACTTATAAGATGACTAACAAAAAATATACACTTTGGTTAGGTATATTTCTATATCTGAGCGATTCTAGAAAGTTCGTTAGAGATTTCTTAACGTGTCGCAACCGTGCTTTATTAGCGGAGGGGAAACGGGAAATAATGCAGCTCGCTCACCGGATCGCTTGATTTGACCAATCAGAAATATTCCAGGATGCAAACTCTCAGAAGAACATCTAGTAAACATAGTCGTTTTACAAAAAAAAAGTGAAATGGAATGTACTTCGCATCGAAATCATGAAATACCATGTAGTTATATTATAAAAGAAATACTAGGACTAATTTGGTAGGACACTTGCTATGAGATCGAGTTTCTTGTCGGCTGTTCTATCGAGCGGGGTTGTTTTTCGAACCGATACACATCTAGTACAATATAAAAAAGTAAAAACTAGTCAGCCATGGGGACTGCCAACAGAAGTGAAAACTTATAACACTTTGGAAAACTTAAAACTTTGGAAAAACTGTTTTTTTTTAATGCTTCAATTTCACAATTTGTTAATTGATATCTAAAATAAAATATATACTAATAAATAAAACTGAAGTGCCTGTTTGTAATGTCAAAATTAATAGTTTTTGTCTGTCGTAACGGCTGGACCGGTTTTGACGGGACATTTTTGTAGATAGTTGAAGTTACTCCGGGGACCTTAGGGTACTTTTATATTTTGGAAATAATTAGGACTCCGTGTAAAAAAATTAAACTCATAAAAATTTGAATAAAATCCGATTCAGTCCACAGTTTTAACGCCGTTAAAGAAGTTTCACTTCAAAAAATAATTATTATAAAAAACATTAAGTTATAAACAAATGCGCGCTAAAACGGATTAATGTTGATGTGAATTGTTTTTATTCGAGCACGGAAGATGACATTATCTGATGTTAAGTAAAGCACAATCCCAAGACGATGGCGAGACCCGATAGATGTATATCTATTGTCAGTCGCCATCATCACGTTAGCCTACATCTTCCACGGATAAAGCATCTAGGTAACTCTGGATATAAACGCGCTGATCACAGACACGCGACGCGCTTTATCGTCTCTCTATGGTTAGATTTTCATAACTGTACAGTGATCGCACTACAGTCGGGTACGATAATCGCAAGTTACAATGCGTTTCAAATAAGAATATGCATCGACCAGTGCCATATTGTGCCGCCATAGCTAACGTGAAAATGACATTAGTTCATTAAAACAACGCATATTAATAGTCTCAATACTTAGGCAAATAAATCACAAAAAAAAAAACTATGCAAATATTTTTGTAGCTTTCCATACTTTTCTTACTCATACTTTGACAGAGCGAGGTCATTGACATGCCTTTTCTTATTTAAAACGCATAGTACTTACATGAAGAATTGTTAATTAAATCGCTCAATTTATGTAATAATTTGTGATCTCAAGACATAACGTAACTGATAATGACAGTGTGTGTTCGCTTAAATTCGTTAAAAAAAATATCTCATTCTCTCACACTTAGACACATACGACTTCGCTTTTATCAAATAAATACTTGTGCTTCCGTCGTTTCGTTCGTATCAACAGGATTCGAACTTCGCACCCTCGAGTAAGTGCTGCTTTATGTCCGCCCTTGAAATTGTTTGCAGACGTATGACTCGGTACGGGAATTGAGGACGAGTTAAACGGAATTAATTTTTAAGTTAAAATTATATTATATTTTAAGTTATAACATATGTGTAATATAATTTACTCTATATGGTGGAAATTTTAAATAATTTTACTTTTCATAATTATATTTTTATCGTACACTACGGCACGTCGCTGTGGTATCAATTAACCTGAAATAATTATCCATTTACTACATAATTCTTACAGAAGAACGTTATTGTATACACCAAGACTTATTATTGGTCTTATAATAATCTAAAAAGTTTAATAGCTTTTCCGAGATGTAAGGTAGATGCAGGTAACTTTAATTATATTAATTTTCATATACAAATACGCCATAATTATAATAGTAATATTTAATTATTGTTATTTGTGAAAAAATTTATACTGATCAACAAGTAATGTTATTATTTTTCTAAGACATCAATTGTATCAAACTAATATTATAAAGAGGATATGCCGATTGTGTTGAAAATTCCACAATAGTGACTTGTTTCGTTTCATCTCCAAATGGATTGAAGTTCAACTCAATCTAACAATAAATATTTATTTGCCCATCCTCGTCGCCAATGTTATATCGAGGTATAGAACAAGTAAAACGTCTCATAACTAATTACACTATTCATTAAACAGCAGTGTCGAGCGGCACGTACAATATACATACATATATAATACTTACCTGCTATAATTTCAGCATTTACCCACAATCTTATTTAATGTAAGCATTACTGCCTCGGTAGCGCAGTTGTATTACATACGACTGCCGTTCTGAGGTCTCGGGTTCGATCCCCGGGTCGGGTCAAGTGATATTGGGTTTTTCTACTCAGTCTCATCCCGGAGTTTGGAATTTGTGCCCGATATGGCGACAGGCTCGCCCCCTGTCGCATCTGGGACGGAACTAAGCTCGGCGAAATGTGGGTGGTGTAGTTCACTACTGCACCTCTGCCTAACCCTTCGGGGAAAACAGGCGTGAGCATATGTATGTATGTATGTACAAAATACTTTACCATCGTGTTATGGCAACATCAATCGATCAATATATTATTCAGCTATTATCCCATCTATAAAACGAAATCCTACTAATTAAAAATATGTACAAGTATTTTGTAAATCTATAACTTTTGAACCGAGTAATACAAACAAACAGACGAAGACCGATGTGCAAGTACAGGCTGGATACACACAACACTGTCGTCTTGTTATCGCTGTGAACTCGCGCCATCTAGCCACGAGATAAACTAATTAACGAATGCGAATGCGATATCATTTGATTATCGCCGGGTCGAGGAGACGCGACGGCTGATGTCGCTGATCCGATCCCGGGACGCGTGAAACTCCTACGAACTCCGCCCGGAGAAGATTGAGCATCAATTCGATTTCATTAATTTGTTTCCGACACCGCTCCCGATGATTTATTGTTACTTGATAAATGCTTTAGCGCCGTTTTATTACTTGAGATACGTTTATGTGAACGAGGAACGGGGATCGGATTCATCTCAACTCAATTAGGGAGATACGGCTTGAGGGAAACAAAAGCTTGATTTACGCTAATATAATTACGATTTAAATCCAACAATGAGTGCTAAGATTTTCTGTGAGGGAAAACATCGCATTGAAACTATACAGCGTTAGATATATGAATGAGCGGCAAATAAGCAGACAGTACATCTGAGTATTGGCTTCGCATATACAATGATTAAAAAACCTTTTGTCTAAAATTAAAACAGAGATCAAGGTAGATAATCTATTCCACAACCCTAGCGCACTTAACAAAAACGTAGACATAATTTAGTGTTTGTCTGGCTACCAACCAGCTCCAAGTTGAAGATCTGTCACCAAGCCTTTATTGGTGAGTTTCAGGTGCCGCAATTGAGTATGAATGTATTTCAAATGACATTATGATCTTTTACGGTACTAACAAATAAATTACAAAAAAAAAACGATTTAGAAAACACTTTTTATTTTTCAATGTACCTATAAAACATTGAAAGACTAATGGGAATTTACACACTGTAAGTGTTATCGAAAAATCATTTACCTTTTTTACATCAATCCCAGTTTCAAATATTTATATATTATAAAAATTTATCTAAAAATAGAAATGCTTTTGTGAACAATAAAATGATTCCTAAATTATTAATTTTATAATTATACAATAACTACCTAATAACAATTGGTGTGGAAATAACTAGAAGGATGATGTCGAAAGGAGCAAACGGAACTTACCTTTTTTATTAACCTTCGATTAAGCTGGTTCAGTGTTTCCACCTCACTTCACTTTATGAATGTTCTATATTCTCGTAAGTAATATAATTGGATAATTAATATGCATTTTAAAATATAGCGAGAGACAGCGGCGACGGTTGCGTGTTGACGTTCCGTTTTTTTTTTTTAATAGGAAGACGAAGGGATAATGAATAGATAGCCTAAATAGAGCGGGGGCGTGTAGACAATATAGACAAGGAATAACTTAGAATAAGAAGAGAATATATAAGATAATAGATGGCGTTAACAACAATTAATATTTAAAAATATATAGAGTTTTCCTCAAAATTTGGTCGTCGTCTAATAGATAAATTTGTCCAGGTGTCGGCTACGCGATCTGCATGATTGACATATACATGGGTATGTACTACAACACGATCATCGGGTGGGCCGTTTATTACTTGATCGCGTCTTTAGCGTCGATCAACTCCGTACTGCCGTGGACGAGCTGTAACAACGAATGGAACACTCCGCTTTGCAGACCTGTCACTTCGCCTCAAATCAACCACAACGGTTCGACACCCGCTAAGGAGTTCTTCGAGTGAGTAACGTTTATTAAGAAATCAACCGTGTGTATAACAATTCATATTGTTCAATGATAAATATACCTAAGAGAAATTAGTCAATGGAATTAAGTAAGTTCACTTAGAAATCGAGTTCGATCGTATACACCATGGAGTTATACTCTATACTTAAAAGAATGAAATCTATGTCTATTTTTACCTATAATAAACAAGCAAAATATATAAATTACATACATACATATGCTAATGCCTGTTATCCCCGAAGGGTTAGGCAGAGGTGAAGTACCGAACTACACCACCCACATTTCGCCGAGCTTAGTTCCGTCCCAGATGTGACAGGGGGCGAGCCTGTCGCCATATCAGGCACAAATTCCAAACTCCGGGATGATACTGAGTAGAAAAAACCCAAAAAACCCATATATAAATTGAATATTAAAAAAAATCTATTGATGGGACTTTAAAATCAATTACAGAATTTTTGTCTGCCTGCTTGCCTGTAGAAGTATCATTAAAAAAACTAGTGGGTAGATTAGATGGATTATTATGATTTCGGTATGGAAGTAATTTTATCCCGGAGTAACATATACTCGTAGGTTTAAATATTTTCTGTAGGTGGAAAAGGGAATAATTAATTCGTATGAAAATAGTCATATGTATGTTGTACACGAATTTTCACGCGGAGTCGCGAGAACAGACTAGCATATATGAAATTCCGAACAGAAAATGCAACTATGACTTAATATTAATGGAAATTGTTTGTATAATTCCCGAATTACAAGTACACTAAAGGACAAACAGGTAGAGCTTTTTAATTTATAAAATGCAACGTCCATTTCTTTATACACCGTAATGATTCGTTTTAATATAACTTATTTTAGTATTATTTATTATCTTATATGTCTTCATTTTATTTATTAATTAAATTAATTAAGAAAACCGAGGGTTTTCTATTAGTATCTATTTATATCAACTGTCAATTTTATATTATATCTTACGCATGCGCTCTGCTAATCTAATATCAGTTTTAATGGATTCATGAAGAAGGCATATATTTATATAACTATATTTCTCTATATGTTACATAGTGTGCTTATAACGCAAGAATCACTAAATACGCAAAGCGATAAAAAAACTAGGCAGCCATAAGGACTGCCGGCAGAAGTGAAATCTCGTCACTTTTTGAAAAACTGTTTATTAATATTTAAATTATATGAGTAATTAAAATGTCATAATTTGTTAATTGAAATTAATAACATAACCTAAAATATAACACATGTCTGGTTTTTACATGTATTGGCGCTCCGAGTAACCATTATGTACATTTTCAAATAGTTTATTCATTCAATAAGCTGCCTAAGTATACATTTTATTATTTATCTCTGAACGCCATCTTATACTTGACATACTGTAGCATGTTGACGGGTAACGTCATAGCATTGGTAACGCGAATCTATAAGTTTTACCCCTACCGAGAAACGCTCAACGCCGCTAAAGTACTTTTCACTCCAATTAACTACAAAATACTAGATAAATTATTAAAATTCAATACGTTGACTTCTCTCCGCAGACGGAATGTTCTAGAGCAGCACAAGTCGAACGGTCTCGATGACATGGGTCCTATAAAACCTTCGCTCGCTTTGTGCGTTTTTGGAGTGTTCGTGCTCGTCTATTTCTCGCTGTGGAAAGGCGTAAGGAGTGCTGGAAAGGTATTAACAATAAAAAAAGTTTTAGTTTCAATTAGAATTCAACATTTAAATGATTCCAAATATAAACAGGATAGATATTTCCATTATAACTTTCTATGACAATTAGCAACGCCTGTTTGAGTTAATAAATGATTGTTTTGATTCAGGTGGTATGGGTGACGGCTTTGGCACCGTACGTTGTTCTCCTGATACTCCTGGCCAGAGGTGTCACGCTACCAGGAGCCACAGAAGGCATCCGTTACTACCTCACTCCAGAATGGCATAAATTACAAAACTCTAAAGTGAGTCCTCTAATTAACAAAAAAAAAAAAAGTTTTGATTAATTTAAAGAGATGGCTTATTCAATTCTAATAGCTCTATAACCTGTTCTATATTGTATATAATATTAAAATATATTATAAATTTTTTGTATAGTTTCCTTGTTATATATATTCCTAAAATGTTATAGATATTAACATAAGACGTATATCGGATACAGCCTTAGCTGCATTATTGTGGACGTTTGTCGCGAATGTCCGTTGAGAGAAAGGTGAAACGCATCTTCTTTTCTGAATTAGAACATGGCAAACGGAAAATTAGTAGTCAATTGCTACCTTATAAGGATGTTCAGAAGAGGCACTTGAAGAGATCCAAAATCGAACCTTCACACTAGAAGTTAATTGTTGAAAATCAAAGATGACGTGAACTAGGACTATAAACGTGAATATCTGATGTATAAACAGCCTTCAAATCTAGCTTTGCCTAAAACTACCTTAACGTAACGTACGTTCGTAAATTTACTACAAAAATCTTAGTTACATAGAAGAAAGTGCCTAAAGCATTAAATCAATCTTTGTACTCAATTGTGTGCAAAATAAAATAAACACTAAAACCTAACCAGAAAATACGTCAATGATTTAAAAAATAACCATATAAATTTATTCAGTGGATTACTTAATAAAATCGATGGTGCTAGTCCTTCTAACTTCTCTTACCAGGTATGGATCGACGCAGCCTCGCAAATCTTCTTCTCCCTGGGCCCTGGATTTGGTACACTGCTCGCTCTCTCCAGCTACAACAAGTTCAACAACAACTGCTACCGAGACGCTCTAATCACTTCCTCCATCAACTGCTTGACCAGTTTCCTCGCCGGTTTCGTTATCTTCTCCGTTCTCGGGTGAATACATACTTTATCTTACTTTTACAAAAAATAATTTACTCACGTAATTTATTTTAGGATAAAAATAATGCATTAATTTGGATTCTTGTTTATAATACACGTCACGTAATCAGAGCTGGTGCAGTGATCAATTTATAGATGTGGTTGGAGGTGAAGCATGCGACGCGGGGGACATTAACACACGGTATCTTTCCACGCTTCGCACCTATTTACCGTCATCAAATTCTGCACACCCCCTTCGTTTATATTAGATAAAATTAAGTGGAAATTTGTATAATTATGTACTACTTTATAATAAAGAGTCTATAAAAATAAAGATTTGTTGTTCTAAATTATATTAAGGTAAGATTATTCCAGTTGCAATAATTAAGTTAAAATATTAGCACAATAATTACGTTTATAAAAAATCTGCTTTATCGTCACTTACTTTGTTCTAGAATACCTAATCTAATGTAAATTATCAAAATAAATAATATATCTATATATTTTTACAGGTACATGGCACATGTCCAGAACAAAAGCATCGAGGAAGTCGGCCTGGAAGGTCCAGGTTTGGTGTTCATCGTGTACCCGGAGGCTATTGCGACTATGACCGGTTCTGTATTCTGGGCTATTATATTTTTTCTGATGCTCATCACACTTGGATTGGACAGCACGTTTGGGGGTGAGATTTATGTCGATTTTTAGGAATTAGGAGTAAGTTAACCCATCCTATAAATTTAAAAATAAATCACGTCTTAATTTGTAACACATTTTCTACCCTAAATGAAACTAAAAATCAAAGAATAATCATATTTTTAATCTATGAGAGTTAATATATAAAGCACTTGCCTCCAGTGCGCAATTTTGTTCGGATTTCTGTCTAATATAAAGGTTTTTATACTGCCTATAAATGCCTATGCATACATAGGTATATAGACCATAGTATCACCCGAAATTATTGACGATACGGATCAAGATCGCAAGAACGCTAAATTTTAAACGTACAAGCTTTAAGCAATGTTGCTGGAACACTTAAAGTTTGTCGTCAAGTTTTGAAACTTGAGGATGGAAGGCTTTTTTAACCGAAAGCTTAAACTCATTATAAAATAGGATTGGCTACAAACCTATGTCCATCGACACCTTATCCAACCACAATAAAAATTAAGACATGATTATTTTACTGTAGGTTTAGAAGCGGTTACCACGGCCCTCTGCGACGAGTATCCGCGCGTTCTCGGCAGACATCGCGAAGCGTTCGTAGCTGGACTGTTACTGTTTATCTATATCTGTGCGCTACCGACCACTACATACGTAAGTAATATTCACTTCGTATAATAGTGGAATAGTTACTGTGTTTAGTGCACCCACTTAATATTTTAAAACAATCCTAAGTAATTAAAATAATTGTTTTCATACGACTAAAGTCACGTGCAAATCTCGTTCGTACATGCGTATGTATCTGCTATCGAAGAACGTGTGCTTTTGTTTTCTAGTAGCGACCTCCCCGGCTTTGCGCGGATAGCAGAGAATATACTTCAAATTAAAAAAAAAACCGTATTAAATTATGTACGTAAACCTTTCTCATGTTTGATGAAAGCCATATAAAAATCCGTTGTTTAAGTTTATTGCGTACGGACAGCCAAAAACTTTATTTTATAATTACTAGTTGTGACCAGCAAGCGTTGTAAAACCATGGAAGGTTCACGGACGCGTCAACTGATCAAAGTTTCATCATCATCTGACGAATAGTTTAGGAGTGCATAACGAACAAACATACTCACATTGATTTTATCTATACTAATAAATAAGATTGAAATGTCTGTTTGTACTGTCAAAATATTTTTTTTACTAAATAGCTATGAATATACGTTACGTATACCAAAAATACAATTTTCAAAATTTTTGTCTCTCTGTCTGTCTGTTCGTTCCGGCTATTCTCCGAAACCGCTAGACGGATATTGACTGGATTTTTTTTGGCAGAAAGTTACTCGGCGGAATTTTTTTATTTTTAATATTCGGAAATAATTAGGGTACCCCGTAAAAAAATTAAAACTACAAAAATTTGAATAAAATCCGATTCGATACACAGTTTTACGGGTAAATGTTTGAATTTATTAGAAATATTTTTACTTTATCTTAAAATAGAAAAAAAATCGAAAATAGAATTCCGTATAAAATAATTAGAAACTATAATACGTAGTGAAAATTTATATGAAACACGTGCGCAGCCGCGTGCACACAGCTAGTACTTATTATTTAAACGTAGATTAAAAAAAAATTACACTAACGTCACGCACGCCATCTATCTATGTATCTATATAAGTACAACGAGTCTCGATCGAAATAGTTATTATTGTTAGCGGTACATTACACATCAATGGAACGTTATAGGATTTTTCGATAAATTACTCTCGCACGTTATCTTTACCCGGCGAGGGTGTGTGGACGTATACGTATGAATCATTCATATCTTCGTACCCTCAAATTACCTAAGTATCTCCAGTGACGTAGACAAAACGATTCTACGTATACGGTAGGTGAATATTATTAACCAAAATAACAAATGAATTTATAGAGTTAAAAACTATTTGGAAAAAAAAACTAGCCATCCATGGCGATTGCCGAAGTGAAAATTCATAATCAAAATATTCGATAGGTTGCGTAAGTATGAATTTTATTATATATCTCTGAGCACCATGTTATACTTGACATACTGTAGCATGTTGCCGGCTGGCGTCATAGCATTGATAGCGTCAATCTATAAGTTTGTCCCCTGCCGAGAATCGCACAACGCTACTAAAGAAGTTTTCACTTCATAAAATATAGAAAACACTTTTCCAAGTAACTGTGGATTCGGGAACTAAAATTTTAGCAAAATGATCTTTTTTCTTCTACACGACGTTATTATAAGAATAACTTTATTTTTCTGGAGCATACAGAAAAGATACGTATTAAAAAAAACGACAAATTTTGCTTTTATTTATAGATTATACGCTATTTGGGCCATCCACAAAGTCAATTGGGTTCGCGGTCAAGCAAACTTATAAAAAAAAACATTTTAACCACTTATGTATGGTTGTTCGATTAATACTTACTGCGAATCCCTTCGGAGCGTTTCGGACATGAATAATGTAGTTGAATATATTCTCTCACCCCGTCCTAGTGTATTCCGAGGGTAGATTTATTTAATATCATTTATTTATTTCGCAGCTAGTGCAATCAATTTAACGGTAAACTGTTAATGTTATCGTCTGTCGTAAATTGATAATAATTATACCGAGAGGTAAATTCCCAGTGTTAGGAAAATATTTTTCTAAGAAAAGATGTGAGTTTAATCAAATGATGATGTGTAGCATTGATTTAATTATTAATATGTACATCATTTATATTCGTAAAAATTTAGACAAGCTAGATTAAGTGAATGATCGTCATAATTTTAATATTAGAAGTAAAGACAAGTTGGGTTAAGGTTAAGTAAGTCTAATCAAAGCTTTATAGGTAATACGAGTAGTATTCGATTTTATAATAAGATAGCAAGTAATATTACCGATTTACCTGACAATAAGTTCAAGTATTATGTTAAGCAAGTCTTAATCTCAAAAGGTTATTACAGGGTGGGTCATTACGTGAACGATAGTGATGTCTGGAATTAACCCACATCTCTGTGCTTCCGCTAACATTGGTTAAGACTATGATTTGTATAGTTTTCTTTTATATAAAAAACGATTTATATTATATTTATTAAAAAAAAGAACCAGATCGAGTTTCTTGCCGGCTCTTCTCGGCTGGGTTGTTTTTCAAACCGGTGGTAGTGTTTTAGACGTTCATAAGCGCCTTCTTAGGGCCTAAATTGAATAAAGATTTTTTGATTTTGATTATTTATAAAGTAACCGCATATTCATATGACTTGAGGCAAGGTTACTTATCAAAATTTTCAATAAAACGTACTGTTGTCAATTGGCAGTTATAATTACATAGTACTTACTGTACGGTCTCCATTTTAACTATAAATTTACGTAATTATTATCCAAAGGGTGGTGTGTTCCTGGTGGATCTCCTTAACGTATACGGTCCAGGATTGGCGATATTATTCGTCGTGTTCGCCGAAGCCGCCGGCGTCTGCTGGGTGTACGGCGTTGACAAATTCTCGGAAGACGTTCGTAGTATGCTCGGCCACTCCCCAGGATGGTTCTGGAGGGCATGCTGGTCTTACATCAGGTAATATCACGTTTATCCTTACTCACCAAAATAATTTTGCCTGATGGTAAATGAGGATGGAGTCAGTCTGCTACTGTTATATTTAAAACACTCGACAATAATATATAAGCCCAACACAATCGTATCTAGACGTCGAAAAGATATTGTATGTAAAACCAGCCAGTTTAATACAGCTTTCTCCCGCAGATTTTTCTGTTTTCTCGGGGACTATTTATACAATAAAATAAATCGTGATGTGTTTATATATGATAAAACAATCAACCAATGTAAAAAAATTATAACAAGATAGCTTATGAGTATATCGTTCAACGAAACTGAAGAATTCTTAAAGATTATTGAATAAGTATATAGGAAACCTAGTCATAAGTAAAACCAGTTACTAAAATAGCTAAAATATATGTGATATTGTCTTAATTAAGTTACATTAATCCTAAACACATATACATACACGCTCGTACACTCTGACACACATCACATACATACTGTATTTGTTGGGTTCACCTTAAATTTATTTACACTTACACTCACTTACACTCACTTACACATCTTATTAACTAATATCCTTATGTCGAATATTGAAGCAGCAGATGAGCACTTGTCAACAGAGCGAAACCTACTGCCAAGATACAGGGAATCCTAGTTTGGCAGGCAGATGTGTAAAATCATTAAGTTATGCTCCCAAAACTTCTGTGTTTATTTTGATAATGTATAAGATTTTTTGGTCTAATAAATTATTATTATTATTATTATTTATTTCCATCATAATACAACAGTGCACGTATAGTTGTGATCTGATGCGGAGAGTATGGTGAACAACAAGGACTACTACATTAAGACTTCTAAATTCATTAGCAAAATAAAAAATCTTTTTTCTTATTTTAGTGTTTGGACTCGTTTGAGTTTATTTTCACTTCTGGAATCGATAATTTGATATACCAAAGGTAATACAGTTCTTACGCATGGAGATGAACATTTGTCAGTACCAGTGTATTTTTTTTTTTATTTAATTATCAATAAAACATATTACAAAAAATATACATGTATAAAGCGCCACTTAAACCTTTAAGGTTTGTCTGTAGCACTTAAAATTTAAAAAATCGGTTACGAATATATAATGTAGTTAGGGTTTTTTACAAACAGGATAAGTAAAATTTTTTTAAACAAAATTTGCAATTTTTTATATTAATATTGTTGCGTAGGGATGTAGGTAAAAAATTCAAGAGTCTAGGAATTAAGTAAGTAGTTGTCCGTTCGCCGTAACAATTATTGGCTGAGTGGGTAGTTAACATATTTTTTTTTAGTTGCGATCTGACGTGTGTATATAGGTTGGTCTATTTTCTTCTGTAAGTTTGTATTAAAAAATTGTTCCTTTAAAAGACTAAATTTAACTTTGTCGTATATAGGAAGCGTTTGACAATATTTAAAAAGTGTGTTTTCATCCGTGAGTTGAGATTTGACGCTTGGTGGAATAATTAATTTTGAAATTCTCACTTGCAGTCTGTAGATAGAATCCAGGTAGGTTTTATATGTGCGACCGTAACTAGATAGACCGTAGGATACAATTGAGTAAAAAAAATGCATTATATTATAATAGTCTAGTTTTATAAGGAAGACGATTTCTGATAATATAAAATTTAGCTAGGATAGCACGTAGTTTTTCACATATTTGTTCAATGTACGTAGGTGGTTGGTACATACAGAAAAGCAACATATGAATTACATATATTCAAGAATTTATTACAGCTTGTAGTCTTGACGTGCAAATACGAAAATAGAAGGTACGAGATTAAGTGAATGTCGGGCAATTACCTTACTTTTATGTTACGAAAATAAATAGCAGGTAACGCTATCTTGTTGATTGTTAAAATTTACTGTAACGTGATAATTTCCTGGTATACAGTCCAGTGTTCCTGCTGGTGCTGTTCGTTTTCTCCGTGCTGTCACACGAGGAGATGCTGGGCGGCGAGTATAATTACCCGCCCTGGTCGATCACGGTCGGGTGGATCATGACCGGCACAACTGTATCCTGCATACCACTCTACATCCTTTACAAAATACTCATAACACCTGGAACTCTCATACATGTAAGTGCTTTACCGTCCTTAAATATCATTTTTGAGGCGATCATGGCGCAGTTGGTAATGCTGTGGGATTCGCGTCAATTCGCGACGCGGGTTCGAGCCTACCTATCCAACTCTAAAATCAGCCTGAGCTTTTCGGTGAAGGAAAACACCGCGAGAAAACCATAGCATGGTGTTAGGGCATTTTCTAATACTGCCCGCCTGGGTAGCTACCTCCTTCAAGTTTTTTTATTTTTTTTTATTATTTAAATTAAACTATCTGCAGACTCTGGGTCCGCACCTTTTTTTAGATTGGAGATTTAAATCGACTTGCGTCGGAAAAAATTGCCTATAATAGCAATTCAAGCAGCTATGCAGTTAGTAATCTTCTTTTGCATATGTGAGCTTAAATCTACTTCTATTAATTTTTTTATATCTAACCTCCTTCAAGTTAGAAAACTTATCGCCAAATACCCATAGGTGTGTTCGGGCAGCATCACTTGAGACTTAGTACCTCTGGGCTTAGTGTGTTTACCATCGTCACTTAACAACAGGTGAAATTATGGTCAAAGTAATGAACCTATATACTGTATAAAAGAAGAATGAGACAGTAGAATGTCCCAAACTGTTTTTTTTACTATAAAGTATTAGCATTTCAGCACTCTTGATGTCAAGTGATGCATCTTAGTTATATTTATATATTTATTTCGTAATGCGATAAAAATTATATAAGTAATGCACTAAAGAACAATTTGTGAGTAAATTAGAATGTACTAAATTAAAAAACAAGAGGGTTGAACGCGGACAGAGCCTCGCACGCGATCTCTATATAAAAAGATATCGACGCGTTTATATGTTATTTTTACTATTTCATTATATTTATGTAAAGTCGAACTTTATTTTAGAAACATGATAATTTTGTAATCATGACGAGAATATATACCTATCTTGGAAAATAAATGTCTTAGGTGTTAAAATTTTTTTTACGCTGTTTCATTGGGAGGAAACAGTACCATCATTTTGTGGAGACCGATATGTTATATTTACGACAATACTAAAATTACATAATTGTATTGTCATCAGAACTGAAGGTGTGTATCAAATTTCAAAGCAATCGGTTAACAGGAAGGATTAATTTTAAATTTCAATTACTAGATGTATAACTACATAAGATAAAAAAATGCATACTAAATAAAAGCGTTTAAAAAATTAATTGTCTATACCATCAGTACCTAATTAATGATAATTATAAAATAATATGTTTATCCGTAAATAATTAATTTATCATTTCAAACAGCGTATCAAAACGATCGGGCGTCCAGAAGAGACGTCTATACCGCCCTCGGATTCGACCCTCTGCTGCAATCTGTGACCTGACACCACACGCCACATAATACTCTGGGAGTCAAAACCGCCCACCATCGAGTGGCTTGTTTAAGCATCTCCCAATTTTTTTATCTACTTAAACAATTCCCAAATATACTTAGGAAATTATTAGTACCTCTTTATTATAACCAATATATAAATCAATCATTCATTATATAAATATATCTAATAATATAAATAGTAATTAGGACGTAATATATATAAAATATATCCATATTGAATAAGTTCATATAAATAAATAACTTGTAGCTTTCCAAATATTCAAGTTAAAGTAGCTTCTTAGATGGTAAAAAAATATATGACTATAATTGGTTGTTTGTAACTAATTTCATTAAGGTTCTCATGTTAACGATTTTTTTTTAATTCAATTAGTATATGTAGACTAAAATTAGAAACTATTATTTAAGAATACTTTTAACGTATAACAACGAATATTAATTATATTGAATTTATATTTTGTAAATAAAAACAGTATTGCTGGACAGACTATAAAATAATGTAATTAAACATATATTAATGGATGTCAGATTCCCAATGCTATCACATCAATAACTAAAATTGACTATAGTCATACTATTGATCTAAGATATATAGTATTTCACAGTCAGTTTTACATAATATATAATAAAAACTTATTAATAATAACATTAATTAAATCATGTAAATAAAATTTATAATATATAATAATAAAAAAGCAAATTTAATTGTAAATACATTTCTTTCTTCTTATATATATATATATATATATATATATATATATATGTAAAGTATGTACACATGTCTGTATTCCAGGGCAATGAATACATAAATGTGTACATCAACAATATATAATTCTATATTAAACTGTAATGTGTAATGTATATCGACAAAAAAAAACTGTTATGGGAACATATGAATAGCTTTTTCTGTATTCGATAAGAATAACATTATATATCTCGTATATAACTAACTAAATATTTGCTTCAGTAAATAGTTGAATTAGATGACTACATTAAAAGTTAGGTTATAATCATTTAGAAGATTATTGTTTCATAAATACTTGATAGGTATATTAGATACCTAATATTTATTTATATAGTGGATTTTATTCATTCGTTGCATTATAGGAAAAGTATATGAAATTTATCACGTTAGTTATTTTAAATATATTAATAACAAACATATAATTAAACTTAGAATTCTCATATATATCTATGCCACGTAGTATCATAGATAATTTTATATAATACTCTTTGGTAGTATTTACAAATTAGATGTTACATTTAAATTTAATAAAAGCTACTTCCTAATAATAGTGGGCATGAAAATTTATTTTAAAAGCTTAAACGTAGTCTCATAGCCGGAATAGGATTATTATGAAAGCATTCATTTTTAACTATCACTAAACATATGTAATCCTTTGTTCTTAATAATAAACATATATAATAGAAGTCCAAAACACATAGAATGGTTATTTTGATGCTTTTGCTTTATTTGGTAAATAATGGTAATCTTACACAGAATTTGGAATATAAATAGGTATATTTTATCCGTTTAATATATCTTTCAATATATTTAACATTAGATAAGTGTAGTGTGACTATTTATTCTGTGTGTTAGTGTTTTTATAAAAAAAACTTGTAAAAAAAATATCAGTTCATATACCCACAAAGTTTCATATTTACAATATAATTAGGAAATATTTAATCATGTTAAAACATTACTGCATGGTAGAAGTTAATCTATATATGATATAATCACGTGTAATTGATGTTTAGAATAAATACAGATGTGTAGATATGGCCTGTATCAGCCATTACAGGTCTGTCTAACCATTTGATAAAAAAACGTTGTTTTTTTTCATTTTCGTTCAAATATGATAATTATATCCCAAGTAAAATAATTTGTACTAGTGTTCTTTCATACCTCAATCAGCTCCTTAACTCGTAACTTCTTTTAGGCGATGCTGAATTTTTGAGGTCAAATATTACAGCTAAAATAGACATAAAAAAAACTGCAGAACCAATAAGCACACATTTTTTAACAACAATAATAGAAAGGTCAAACTACTTCTTAGACAATATTAAGCTGCACGACACAAACTTAAAAAAGCTAACACCAAGAAGCAAGCGTAACATCTCGATTAAAATCAGAAGAAAACCGACATGATAGGTATTATCTACTGAAATCATCTCAATCCCAGTACTTTTGAGGATAGAACGGTGAAAGGCCAAGACAGTAAAGGTCGTCCTAGGCGCAAGTATCTCGACCAGATCGAAGACGTTCTAATGAAACGCAAGGTCAAAAATACCCATATATGAAAGCGCTTATGGAAATAGAAGAAGAGAAAGACGTGTAGTTTCTGCCTACCCTAATGGGAAAGAGGCGTGATGTTATGTATGTATATAACGTGATTTTAGCTTGATTTTGATCGAACCTTTCTCTCCTTGGATCAATAAAAATGTGACCATCTGTGCTAATACTGAAATTTTTTCATCTATCGTCTTTATTTTGAGCCTATAATAATTATCAAACGAGATTTGAACCTTTATTACACACTATTATATAAAAATCTACCAAAAAGGTATACCAAAAAGGAGAAAGTTTATAAAAACGACCAACTCGATTGACAAACGCAGACGTCACCATCGAATTTATAAACCTAAATGAAGTAAACCAAAAAATAATAAGTGCATTTTTAAATTGTTAGTGTGATATAGACGATAATCGATCTCGCGGCCTGATGAAAATGTCAAGAGAGGAGCTTCCGAGCCAGAGACACCGACCGCTCGTATGGCGGGCAAATCTGTAACCTTTAATACGCAATACGTAAGTTTCCAATTAAATAGTATAGAAATTATAATCTAATTAGATGGGTATTCCAGTTGTATTAATAAATCAAAAGCGCCGTGCGAATACTCTAGTTAATGTGTTTATGTCTGACAATAATCGTCCTTTATGATAATCAGAAATTGATACATTTTTGGTCAACAGAATTAATAATTTATAAAACTTTAATGCAAGCGCTATAAGATGCGTTAACATTATTTCTTTTTTATACGATTGATTTGATAATCTCAACACTAGAGATATTACTTTAACATTTCCGAACTTGGATAGCCTTGGGTAAAACCGTGCTGGGAAACCCATTCCATAACGCTAGCAAAACGCGATTACAAGTTCCTAGAGTAATTTATTGTTGCCTCATATACTATCTAGGAGCGGTTCAAGAATTACGTTTAATTAATTTTAGTCAGTTCTGACTCCCCCCCCCTCCCTCCATGGCAAGGTAAGCATTGGCCCTGATTTTTACAATATCTTCTTAAGTAAATAATCAACATTGAAAATGGATTAGAAACCCTATTTATTTAGGAAACAGAATAAATAAATTCAGATGCAGGTTTGACGTAGCTGGTTTGTTCAGACCCTGAGCGCTTCCTACTTGGAGTGTATAACTAAATGGCTAAGCTGCAACGGAGAAGTGTGGGGCGTCGGTCCAACTGTGGTGTTCGCGAGCGCGGCAGCTCTTTTCCTCCACAACGAGCTCGAAACAACTACTATACTCATTGCTGGAAATCATGTTCATGTCTCCTTGCTCGAGAAAACTTTAATCGTAAGTTAATTGCATTCATGTTAACAATAATCACCATTATCACTGTCATCGTCCTGCAATCAATTTTTAGTTTTGAGTTCGGTACAGTATGCCTTCTTCTTCCATACATCTCTATCAGCTACTATGTCTTCATTTACTCCTTTTCCTTTCACATCTTCACTCACACACTCCATGCATAGTTTATTTCTACATCCTCGCTCCTCCATCCATCAACCTTCATAGTCACCACTTCTTTGTCACATGCATTTCGTCGCTTCTCAGAACATTTCCATACAATCGAATACTGATCCTCTCCATACTTGCCACGCCACACGTCCATATAAACAATGAAACTATAAATTTTCCTACAAAGCAGTACGTACCTATATATCGAAGGAACTAGTCTGAAAGATGCTGTTGACTTATATCTTCTGTAAGAACAAACACGTGCCATACCGCAGACTGCGATAATGTTTGAGTATGCTAAGTATGCTTATAATACAAAAGGTCGCTTTTTTTTCTATGACTGAGATAATTGAAAGGCACGTGTTTTGTCAATTGTTGCCGTTTTAATGTCCATCTGCGAATGTTGTTGCTGTTATCAGTTAATCAAAGTCGTACAAGCATGAGCCGACCCCGAAATGTGATATACCATGAAGGTAGTGTGTATTTAGTTCCCTAAAACATGACAATATATTTCATTAGACAAAAATATCTTTATGTTTTATTACAGTCCACAATGGTGCTGGGTATGCTGGCATTGATGATCCACCTCTGGGTTTGCTCCATGCGCTTCTTCCAATACTACCTCGATACACTCATTAGAGACGTAAGTTGCTAATATTTTTAGAAGTAAATGAACAATTGATGAACCTTCGCAAGGCTTGACTGCAGAATAACAACGACGCCAATTATTTTAGTTGCAAAGAAATATTAGTTAACGTTGCTATATACCAGTCTGAAAGGTTACCAGTACAAACTTAAACATGAGCTATTTTAAATCAATACTGTCGAGTAGTAACAGCAACCTATTAATGATGGGCCTCGTTGATCCTATCGTCCATTTGCAGATAGCAATAACCACTTAACATCAAGCGTCATTATAGACGTTAGAATGGTCAATTAAATACTAAATTGTATAAGATATCTTTTCCAACATTTGTAAACCTGAATTTGGTGGAGAACTCATTTTTTTACCAAAGGTTTTTATATTGTATAGGCTCAGTGCTTTGACTACAATCTCACCTGACGTTAAGTGACGATGAGATCCAGGATGGTAAACACACTAAGTATAGAGGTACGGCTCTCTAATTATGCTGCCGGAACGCACGTATTGCTGTTTGGTGAAAGGTTTTCAAACATGAGGGTAGTAGCTACCCTGGCGGGTATTATTACAAATGCCCTATATCCATGGTTTTCTAACGATGTTTTCCTTCATCGAAAGCACAGGTTCATTATAAAGTTGGATTGGAACCTGCGTCCATCGACGCAAAATCCAACTGCACTACTAAGTGCACCATCATGGCTCTATGAAGTTTTCCAATTTGATATCTAACATAACTTTCTCCTTAGAGTCCAAATGTGCTGCTAGAAATGACGACAGCCGGTCTCCTGGGCAGCAAGACATCCGAAATCGTTCCCTTCGGTCCAATGACGAAGTTCTTACGTCAACAACAGCCACAGATCCACATAACTGTGTGCTGGTTCCTATCGCTGTGCTACGCGGACTACGTCAGAAAGAATTATTGCCAGAGGTTTAATCTGCCGTATTTGGAACAGTGGTTAGTGTTAATATACGCTCTTCAAAAATATGATTTTAATAGCAGTGATTCCGGACGCTGATGTCGACCTAAAAACAGTCCGACCTTTCACTGATGGAGATCACTGTGATGAAGGATAAGTCTTTTTGTTATAACACTAAAGTGGCAAACGGGTATACGATCCGCCTGATGGTAAGCGGTCACCGTAGCCTATGGACACTTGCAACCACCAGAGGTATCACGTCCGCGTTACCGAATTTTACACGACAATTTTGTAGACACGTATTGCGACCTTTAGTTATGTGGTGATAACCCATCACAGTGTCTCGCTTCGACTTGTCTCGATTCGGCATCACCCACAATAAACTGTTGATTCTTCAATATACATTTTACCTTACGTAAACTTATAGTAATGTAATGTTAACTGTTCTGTATGCTTGCGATATCCGGTAATAAATACCAAAACCGTAAAGTTCATAAGCTACTGAATGAATAAGTAAATTTGGATGTTATCCCGTTTTATTTCTTATAATTTAAATTCTCAACGATAACATCCAGTAGATATCTAATTGCGTTTGAGAGTCGATATGTAAGTTTGCCACAAAAAACATAAGTTCTCTTGTAAGTTATTAAGGATGACCGCAAGCCAAAAAAACAACTGAATGATTACATAACATTTTCCCCCACCGGTGGTGTCAGGCAAACAGAGCTGCACCAACGGGCAACCAGGAGCGTCCACCGCGTCATGGAGAAGATCAACAGTTTCGTAGGATCATTCCATCAGCGGCTGAGAGGATACGGCCAACATAATCCACCTAGCAGTGATGAAATTCATACGTAAAACCATTTTCATTTCGTACCACTGATATATATATATATATATATATATATATATATATATCATATATTTTTAAATATATATATATATATATATATATATATATGTATTTAAAAAACTTTTATTTTTATTGAAATCTACTAACCAGCGCCCGGAGCTTTTTCCATATACCTATGTAAAATATGACACAATATGAAATAATTTTAATAGTACAATACGTTAATAAAAAAAAACGTTGTCATAATATTTATTCTGTTCATTCATCTATTCATCTAAAATATATTTAAATCGCTTCAGTTGATTTTCAGTATGGTGCGATTGGACACGGAAAATGAATAATTTTATTAAATTCAAATAGTTACTTAATAAATGCCTTTGTAGGCATAATAACAGAAAAAGTAACCAAAGGTAGGCGTATAAATTATTGGCTTCGATCTGTGAATATCGAGCAAGGAACGATTTTGTAAACGTACAAACACTTAAAGTGTTATTTCATTTGAGTATTTGCTTGTAAAAAACCTTTAACTTGCACAGCTCTGCGTTTCTTTAATACCTTAGCCTAGACTTGAAAGATGATTGTGTAAATATCAACGTAGTTTTAGGCGTATGATTGTCAACTAGAGTGGGAGCTGTACTTCAAAACGTTCGTCAGCAAGTCTTAGCGGACCTGCCAGTAAAAAAACATCCTTGGGTGGGTCCTGGCGCACTGGGGACTGCGAGGGCCAGGGCAAAGAGCTGTGCGTGCAGATCGTCAGCAAATCGAGCGAGACGACTGCTGATGCCATCGAGAAGCTCAGATCTTATATCTCGGTGACAATTTTATTATTGTTATTTTTGCTTTAATACAAAAACATTCTTACTCAATAACTCGCTGTAGGCAAGATGTACATGTTGGAGTCGCGAATCTACCCATGTAGTTCGGGTAGATAGTTTTAGTTTTTTTGTTTGATATCGTGAATAAATCTAGTGAGGGTAGTGGAACATTTTGGTCATGGCCGCCACCGGCACCTCGCACCCGCTACCCGAGGAGTCTCGTCGTACAATCCTCGGCGTACAGACGTGTGGACTATAGCGTGTGAAGTAATTATATCGGAGTGACACGTGTATGGATAATTTGGACATACACTTCGTTTCATGGTATAAGTTCGCAACCCATAACAAAGACGTCGGCGCTGACCAGCGACTTCGCAGCGGTGGTAAAGGTGAGTGGTCTCGTCCTTGAAACAATACACTCACTAGATCGTCTTTTCGTAGATTATCGCGAATAGTAAAACCAAAGGTCACTCCCCAGTTCGAGCGGGAGCGACCAGTACTACTGATTTAAACCTCAGAACTAGTCAATAATTATTAATTAACTTTAAACTTTTGGAACTGCCTTGTAAATAATTATAAACCAAAGTGAAGACTTAACATCAGCGAAACAAATACTACACTATACAAAAAAAAAACCAATTGAAGTTTATATTGTTAAAAGCAAAATTTTATTTCAAACTGTATAAAATGTTTACAGAATAGTTTATTATTTAGTTATTACTCACTTCTAGCAGAGCCGAGATAAAGTAATTGTTAAAGATAAATGTTAAAAACACAATAACTTACAGCAGAATAGTATGATACATAACACGATTCATGTATGTTTTATGTTTTATTCTGTTTTTTGTAACATAGGCGACAAGATGTTCATGTTGCAGTCCACAGGAGCCCGGCGTCTGTAATGATGGCGGTGCCCTTGCTAAACAAGCGGAGTACTGAGGATCGCCCCTGGAGAAGAATGGTCACACTACCGTTCAAAAATAAACTTAATAAAAACTATTAAACTCTTTTAACTCGATTTATTTATCAAAAAACCTTTACTTGAAATACTTGTTGCATGTTGCTAACTTATCAGCTATACAGTATCACGAACAATACTGTTTTGCCGGAAAAGAAGTCAAATTATTTATTAAGTATAAGGGTGATGCCAACGCAGTCAAAACATGTCTAAGTTCTACCGACCTCATATAAATTTCAGGCTAACGCAGATTCTACAGATCCCATATGAAGAGTGTTTTTTATAGAGGTATAAAACTAACTTGGAAACACCTTTTAACTGGCAGCCATTTTGTCAGCTGTCACGTGATTTATGTTTGGTTCGGCATTTTTGAACTTGAATAAACTGAAGCCTGAACAACGCTTCCTAATTGTGCAAATTTATTTTGAAAATCATGGTTCTGTTCGAAATACGTTTTACGCACTACTTCCATTTTACGGTCAACGTAATCGTCCATCAGAACAATTAATTCAATTTACTTTGGAACGTTTTCGACGTAGTGCTCTAAAAAATAATACGCATTCACAGAGACATCGTACAGTGCGTGAAGAAGTCATTGCTGCTGTAGAGCGTAGCGTAGCGTAGAGCAAGACCCGAATCAGTCTATCCGCGATGGTACACAGGAATTGGTAATGTGTCCATCCACTTTATGGAAGATTTTGAGGATAGACCTTGGTTTGCGTGCTTATAAAATCCAACTCTTGCAAGAATCGTAACCACACGATCACTTAGCAAGGCGTAGATTCGGTGAATGGGCCCAATACAAGATTGCCGTTGATTGATGAATTGGCCTCCAAAATCGTGCGATTTAACGACACTAGACTATTTTCTTTGGGGATATATGAAGTTCCCAGTCTACACCGATAAGCCCGATTGACAGCTTGGAGAACATCATTCGGCGCGTTATTGCCGATATACGGCCACAAATGTTTGAAAAAGTCATCGAAAATTGAACCTCCAGATTAGACCTACGTCCAAGCCAGCCGTGGCGGTCATATGCCAGAAATTATATTTAAATTATAATTGTCAAAAGATTATTTTTCAATAAAGTAAATTTCATGTCAATTTAAAAAAATCAACTTTGTTTTATTCTATTTCAAAGTTCTATACCATTATAAAAAACATTATTAATCACAAAAAGTCCTTTGTGGTATATAAGAAGTTCCACTTACCGAGACACCTACTTTAACATACTCCTGTTATTATTCATACCTTTGCCATTATCTGTCTACAAAAAAATGACACCGCTTGGTCACAAATTGACAACATATAAACGTTATTCGAACCCAAAATAAATATGATAACGTAGACTTATAACAAATATGTTATTTAAATTTAATATATATACCCGTTTATTATTCTGAGATTTTTAATATTTTTACTGGAATGCTGACCAGTTCTCTGTGGAGTCACGTGCAAGCTGAATGGTCTCAGGTAAGCCTTTGTTATAAATCCGTTTTCAATACGAACGAGACTTTTACTAAATATCAAGCAAAAATAATTTGTTTTTATAGAACAATGCCCAATGGATATTGATTTGCAATAACGATGTTCCAGGAATAGACATTTTTTACTAAATAATATGGTTTTCTATTTTGTAAAATGTATAGTAAACTTTTCGAAACCGTAACTGTCATTTTAGGATTTTAAACGCCTGAATACTGTAGAATCATTCTTACCCTTTCTTTTTTTTAGTTGATAGAATGGGCAAAATGTGGAGACGATCTGATATCAACGATCCCTACTGTTTTATGGTCGATAGGAGCAGCAGCCCTTGCACAGCGTATCATTGCATCGCTCTTCAGACGATTCGTTTTCCGTCGGGTACCGTTGTGGGAACTAATGTTTCAAGTGGGTCTCTACTATATAGTTCATGCGAATTTCTAATACAAATTAAACATTTATATTTACGCAAAACTGTACCGTAATACCAATCTAAGGCTTAGAGTTATTACCTGATGAGAAACAAGCACTTTAGTCTAAAACAGCGAGTAGCTATTACAGTAAAATTGATTTATAAACACCAAAGAAAATGACTTTAGAATTAGATCTCTCTAATTCTTTTGGTAGCCCATTGATAAATTATACGTAAATGTACATTCCCGGGCTCAATGGATATCTATGCTGGCCAACAGCTTCAGTTGTATTCAGCAAATATAATCTCCTTTCGACCATTATCCTGCATTCTTCCTGTTATTAAGCATATAGTTATCCTACAAGTCTTAATAAAATCGGAAGAAACTGTGTTATCATTCTACGTACGTATAAAATTCAAAAGATTTGTTATTTAACGCACTTTTCCGCAAAGTGTGTGCCGCGGCACACTCTTATACCATGTTCATTAATTAGTGTGCCTCGGAAAAATAAGATTATCTAATAAAGTAAATGAATGAATAAACGACCAAAAAGAGCTGATGGAAATAAAAACGGTTTGCAAATTAAAAATTCCAAAAACCGATGTAGATTATTATTGGTTATGTGAAAAATGAATTACCTCTGATTTCCAATCACGCTATTGCTATTGCAATAATTTTGCCATTTGTTACGACCACTTAGTATGAATTAAGGTTTCCAACACTTACCACAATAAAAACCAAAAAAAAAAGGGAATGCCTCAAGACAATCGATGAAGAGATAAGAGCAGCCATGTCAACGATTTCTTCAAATTAAGAACACCTATGTTCATTTATACAAAAACAGTATCATATTTCTCATTAAATACCTTATGTGCAATATAAAGTTTAGGTTTGTTAATTAATATTAATTTGTTCATTAATATTGATTGATTTTCTATATATGCCTTGAATACAAAAAGTTTCCGGTACACTGATTTAACGTACTGGTTGCAGAATCTTCTATTCATATGGATGGTGATATACAGCTTGCACTTTTGGAATGTACTCGTCAAAGTTTTGAGAGCAATCATAGAATATTGTTATGCGGAGGTATTTATGGTTATTATTTGCTAAATAAAATTTAGATTCACCTAATCAATAATATCTATTAGTACTAGGACCATTCACGAAATGCCAGATAATTTGAAGATATGACAAATGCGAGCCAAAGTCATGTTGCCTACAAAATAAAAGATGCAAAGCAATCTACAAAAAAATGTACCTTCCTAATTTATTTGAGCGTAAAACTTGAGGCGCAGTATTTCTCTGGAAAATTACAGACATCAATATAGTATAGTTTATAAAGGTCTGTGATTCATATAGTAGCAGTAACATAGCTAAGTAGCGAAATATGCTGATGCATATTTTACAAAAATATTCAAATTCCCTTTTTGTATAAGTAAGAATCGGATTATTGAATCTTGACAATTGTCATGTCCAATAATTATTATTTTTTAATCGTATATTCCGATTATTAAAAGTTTTTCCTTCATATTATTTATCCATAAGAGTAAATTACTCATAACTATGGTAAGATTAATCGCGAAACTTTCAAGTTTTTTTTTTTTTTTAAGAAGCAGTGTATATTTAATATTTGTTCAGTTCAATAAATAAATTTAACAATACTACATAAACAAATAATTTAGAGGAATTCGAATTGCAACCTATTATATTTATAATTTTAAAAAGTGGAAGAAACTCTCAAGTTCGGCTGATTTGGTTGTAAAGGTCTGAGCGCCCCTTGTGATCTTGAGGGCCCCGAAATACCCCACAGCCTAGACCTTTAGAAGCTACGCTACTGAATAATAGAGTTTTCAATTATGTTTTTTTTGGAGTTTTTGGCGGGATCTCAGTCTGACATGTAGCAATTGTTTTCTTTAATTCATTAAACTTGTGTACTTGACTTTATATCATGTAATCTTGGTGGCGTTTGTGTGAAATAGTTTAGTTATTGTGTTCAAGTTAAGTTTATTATAGAAGACAACGCGTAGCATACATTCTGAGGTGCCGACAAAGCTCCATGGAAAGTTCGAGCAGGATAGGCCACCGTTCTGTTGGAGCTTGGTAACGCTGATACAAGATTGAAAATCTTACCCACATGACATTGGCACAAATTGTGTGTACACACAGATTGCCATTAACTAAGAAGAAGAAGAAGAAGAATTATGTTTTTTTTTTGTTCTGCCCAATAAATTAGTCTAACTAATAATACAAGAATGTAGGCCATAGGGAAAATTCTTAGGTTCAGCAGTTAACTGATACGTTACGGAAGATGCCCAAAAAGAATATGAGACATACAATGATGATAAATGATGAAATTTTTCTTCTCAATACTAAAATAGAAAAGTATTACATTTGTTTTATAATAATATGAATTTTCCCCTTAGAAACATGAATCATTTTTAATAAATGAAGGTGTAAACAACTGTAAAATAATGCAGCAATGGGTGATTTGGATGTTTGGAGTTGTACCGCTGGCCATCTACATTCAGACGAGACCCAGGCCTGAAACGTCACCGCTTATGATATGGTTTGTTTCTATTACATAAACTTCTATATTTCCGAATAAACAAATATCCAAAGCGTCTAAAAGTATGCTTACTTTCGTTTTGTTTGCGATCATATTAAATTACTGATAAAGGGCTGTACACAATTTGTATGGTAAGTGAAATACAAATACTATCTTGCTAATATAAAAGGTGTTTTGCTAATGGACAAAAATTTGCTGATAATGAACGATGACGAGTTAAAGAAATCTACTATGATAGGTTTCTCACTTTGTGTATGGTAGGTACGATACAGTCAGGTGCTTCGAGTCTCCTTTGGATTGTCGACCTACTGGTTGTGCCTCCTTTTGAGGCGGGCTAAGTGGTGGAGGGGAATTAGTCTCCTCCATCCCTGCCGGGCCATTGCACTGACGAGGCCTGGTGGGTTCGCTGTAGGGGGCGACGCGGCGACATGCCTAGCAACCCCGTATCGCCCCCAACACAAATGCAGCGGACGGCTCCGGGGGGTTTTAGTGGGTATTTCCGGGTGCTTCACACCCGGGTGAGTCCCACACTGGCACGGAGCTCGTCACTCCGTGCCCCCTTATCTATTGTATTGGGGGATGTTCATCCCCTAAATACAATAGATAAGGGTAGTGCGTAAAAAAAAAAAAAAAAAACACGAAAATATTATAACTGTATTTAAATTGTATAATGAGTTGAAAAAGTTGACCAACGGACCATCTGTCTATATCTATCTTCTATACTATAATAAAACTGCAACTAGGCCAAATCTGTATATTACATATTTTGTGAAAATTATATTCGGGGTGGACTTTTTTATCGATATAGGAGCCAAAAATATTTTATTTAGGCTTTTTGTCTGTCTTTTCCTATGTACATGTATCACTCTGAAAGTACTGAACCGATTTTGACGAAACTTGATACAGTCATGACTAATATTATAAAGTAACATCTAGGATACTTTATCCCATAAATCGCAAGAGGTTCTCCAGGATAGAACAAAAGTCAAAAAATTTATTAACGTGTAATCTCGGGTAAGGCTGGACAGATTTAACGGGACTTTTTTGGTAGATAGCTTAAGTGAGTTACTCCGTGTAGCTTACGTTACATTTAATTTTCGAAAATTATTAGGGTTCCGCGTAACAAAATAAAACTCATAAAAATTTGAATAAAATTAGCTTAGCTTAAATGCAGTTTTACTGGCAACTATTTGAATTCGTGAGAAATATCTTTGCTTAATGTTAGTAAGAAAAAAAAAAAATTGAAAAATAGGTTTCCGTATAAAAAAAATTAAAATCTATATTACGCAGTGAAAATTTATAAAAAAACGCGGGCGCAGCGACAGATACAGAGCTAGTGTATATATAAAGACAGAAAAACGCCATCTTACATTTTTATATTTTTCTTCTTCTTAGATAATAGCAATTTTGGTACAAACAATTTGTGCCAGTGTCATGTAGGTAAGATGTATTTTTAATCTTGTATCAGTATTACCAAGCTCCAGCAAAACTGTGGCTCATCCGGCTAGAACTTTCCATGGAGCTTTGTCGGCATCTCCGAATAAATGCTAAGCGTTATTTTCTATGATAAACTTCACTTGGACACAATAATCGGACTATATCATACAAAACGCCAACAAGATTACATGATATAGAGTCAAATACACAAATTTAATGTATTAAAGAAAACAACCACTACATAACAGACTGAGATCCCGCCAAAAACTCATATTCATAGACATATCGTCCTAGAAAAAGTTGTCATCATAAAATAATTAGTCCATGTTTGCACCGAATACTTTTAACAATATGATTATTTATGAAACAGGATAACAACGAATCCATGGCAACGGCGAGAAATGGGCTCATACGGATATTACCTTCAAAGACCAGTATCATCCCTCCAGTTGAATATCGCAACGACTGTCCGTCAGCAAGCGTTTACTATCCGAAAGGCGTCAAGTGACTCAAAGATAATATTAAAAGCACTGTCTAAAAAGAAACGAAATTCTAAATCTATGTGACTGTCTAATAATAAATTGTCAAAATATCTTATGGGCCTCTTATTGTCCTACATCACCAATCGCTTTCATGAGGTTCAAGAATTAGGGACATAAAACCAAAATATTAACGAACTAGCAATTCGTATCTAAACTCTTGCCTTAGATTCTTATTCTATGAGTTCTACTGCTACTTATAATGTATGTATAAAATACAAAATTAAATACAGTCTTTTTGTAGCACAAATTATCTGGCAACCCTTTAACAGATAAAAAAGATAAAGTTTTAATTAAAAAATTACTTCAAATGGACGAATAGTGATTCGTAGGTATATACACTATACCTAGGTATAATTCTATATACTGTTATATGAAAAGGTAAAATAGGTTTCTTGTTTCTTATGAATAAACTCAAAAATTACTTTAAAAATTATTTCACCTGCTAGCTACACTATCACAGGGTATCATCATCATATACTTTATTTTTTTTTTTAATGGAGATTTCTATATTCTCGTGCAAAAGGGGGGCCAGTCATTAGTACTATATCAAACACAATTCGTAGTCCAGTTTGTAGATACGCGAAAGAAAAAGAAGAATTATTTAATTGTTATATATTAACTTATCAAAATATTTGAAACTTTTTATTTACGGAACGTTTAAATATAACATAAGCAAAATTTTGCTCTTTATGTGTTTAAATAATAGATGTACTCTCTGGACAAACTTAAATGTTTATTTTGATCCAAATATATAACTAATATAACAAAATAAAATGGGATAATGCTGAATTAAATCGATAACTAATTGACTCACAGCACGATCTCTTGAAATGCTTTATAATTTCAGAGATTAATTTCAAACATATTAAAAATGTTATACGCGAGCAAAGCCACAGTCGAAACAAGTATCAAATTGTTAGGAGCAACAACTCGATAAGAATTTCGTTTAGTGAGTGCATCCACTTAGAGATTTCGCACTTTCCGTGCAAGTGAATTTTATACTCTTTTATTATCCGAGACGAAAGATTAAGTCGATTCAGTCATAAAACAATTTTAAACATCTAATTCAAAGAATTTTGTTAAGATCGTAAATCTCGACCAAATTGGCAAATATACAAATTAGAATTAAACAAAAAAAGCATAATCGTTAAAAGCTTACAACACTTGCATGTCAAATAATTCGTGGTGATTTTTTAAAAATTCTATTATTTTATATTCTTAATTACAGTTTTATGTTTTATGTTTTATTGAAGCAAATTTTTAATAATTTTGTAACTATAATTAAAAACAAAAAAGGATAATAATTTTACAATCTGATAACACTGATATATGTGTCTAAATAATATATAAATTAAGGCAATAGATGTCACTTATAAAACAATTAAAAGGCGGTGTCAAGATTCTCACGAGTTTGTTGATAAGGCTAAGCAAGGGGTACGACAAGCATACTAACCTTGCGTAGGGTGTACCGTGATCAAGGAGGCGGTTGCCCCGGACTGGCACTGGTCATTGCACTACGACCGGGTTTCGTCAGTCTGTGACTATCTCAAAAGAGGTACGTCGTACGTGCAATTTTTGGTAGTTGGACTAGCGTTAATCGCAGTCCTTTCGTAAAGTATCGTTCATATTAATAAACTTTTAAATATTTCAATTATAACATTTATGTAAACATAACCTTAAAACAGAACTATTATTACCACAAAAGTACTTGTTATTTGATGTAATTAATTTAACAATATACATTAACTCTCCACGTTATTTCGTTTTATTGTTGATTTTTAACATTTCTTCATATTTTATACTGCAATCTCTTCATTCTAAGATGTTTGAAGTAAATTATTTAGTGCATAAACAAGCATTCGAAAGTAGTTTTAAAAAACGTTACAATGCTGATGTAACAACGTAACATAATCGGCACGAATATGAGGTACGACGAAATATACATTATGATTCAATCGCCATTATATTTTTAACACTGAATTGATTTAACTATTAAGTTTTGCCAATCCATCTTATTTCTCTTTAATAGTTCTAAACAAGTGCTCGTCACAGTTTTCTGGTCAAGGGCCACACTATGGAATGTGTAGATGACATATTTTATGAGCTTTCAAACGCGAATTGCCCATAAATTTTCTATTCCAATATCAACATATGAAATCTTTTTTAATAACCTAATTCACTAACAACAAATATGTAAACTCTGTTTAGAGTCTATAAAAATTGTATGCGACATCGAAGGCCGTACAAATACCTTACAAGGACCGTAGTTTTACGACCGCTGTTCTAAATATTAGACATTATTGTTACTAAGAAAATCCTAATTGATTAATAATTAGTGTTTTCACTATTACAAAATCATCCAGTCAAAAATTCCTTATGATAAACAGCGTATTTTAGTGGATTTTGTAGTATTTCCTTTTTTATTATGTAGTTTCAGACATTCCACTACCTATACTGCTATCCTTGTGCCACTTACCTCAAGTCATTTTGGGCTCTCTAATATTATATTACCTAATAATGTTAGCTTGTCTAGGCCTAAAAATATAATCAAGTAATACTTGTAAAAACAACTTAGCGGCTCATTTTTTTTTTGTTCTAGTTCAAAACATCAAACGTTTAAAAAATAAAGTATGGCTGCTCTTATGGGAAAAAGCGTACTAAATAAATAAAAAATTGTAAATAATTCAATCATGCTTCACATGGTAGTTTAAAAACTACCAAAATGTAAATAAAAAACCGATATATTTTTAAACAAACTTTTCACTTATTTAGAAAATGCTCGAAAAATCATTTTGGAGTTGGCCCAGATCCTACGGAATTTTATTTTGAGTTTATTGTAATTAAATGAAAATATAATATTGGCTTCCAAGATACAGCTGGAAGACATTGTTCAAAATGGAAGTTAAAGCTTGGTAAATTTATTAAATACATTTTTTTAAACTTTAAGCATTTTAAATGTATTTTATGGATACCTACATGATATATATTCACTGTGTGTATGACCTTCATAACTTATATGAAATATAGAATATTTTACCAACAGACTTAAAATTGTTATGAGTACATTGTTAGTTAAAATTTCTAATCGAACATATTATTTTTCCAGCCAGGGCCGTAGCGATTTGCTCTAAGCCCCTCCTATCTAAGATTAAAGAAACTAAGTATCACTAGGTGTATATTCATTAATATTGAGTAGCGTAATGACCGCAAGTCTACGCATTTACTGCGGTGAATTTATTAGTAAATATATCAAAAGACAAATGGACTTTGGTAATAATTACATAAACATATTCAGAAACGACTAGATAACGTCTTGTTCTAACGTTAAATATTCAATTAAAAATCAAATATCTCTAAAGACTTGTTTGACTTTATTGCTAATTACTAAAGGGAAACAATAGAAATTTGTCATCGTTTAAAATTGTCTTCGAGGATTCGCACCGTGAATACGCTTTCTCAGAGAGAGAACCCAAGCCCAGCAGTGAGATATTTTCATGTCGGTTACATTATTTTTTGTTTAAACTTTTAAAACGAGATAACTGTGACATTTTTGTAGTAGCTGAAACACACTGTATCAACGACATTGAGACAACTCTTACGATTCGTTATAATTCAATTATACCCGAAATTCATCAATCAACTCCATAGTATTTTTTTTTAAATAAGCTAATAGAAGAAGAAAAACACAATTATGATTTATCGGGGGGGGGGGGGGGGGGGGGGGGGGGGGGGGGGGGGGGGGGGGGGGGGGGGGGGGGGTATAACATCGGACTCCACATAGTCCCAGTACTAACCGAATCCTGAAAACTAACCATTTTTATAAGCTCTCGTGTATGCGCGAGACGGACCCGAGTCGTAACACTGCGTAAACAAAAAAAAACAACACATCAGATAATATTTATTCAAGGCACGTGTTACAAATATATATATATATATATATTTATTATTTTCTTTTACATATAATTATAGGCTAGAATTACAAATAATATTCTTGTTAGTTAAAAATTAGTTTTCACTAAATATTTCCTATATTGACCATAATTTTAAGTGAGATATAAAAACAAATTATTTCAAATTCATTCATACGAAAATGTTACATTTAAACAAAATTTTAAATTTTAAAATCCTGCATCAAAGAATACATATTAAATCATGTTTAACTTTTAAAATAACTTTTGAGGTTGTTTTAAATTTCACAAAAAATTAATCAGTACAAAAAACGTAGACAAATGATTTACTTTTTTACTCAAAATCGAACACAATATTAGAGCAATTCTAGTCTTAACAGAGAAATAAAGTGAAAAAAAAAACAAAAAGAAAGAAACATGTTTCGTAAAAAAAAAAGTTGTATATCCGTCCGGATACTAACAGAGTGCTAGCGCCCCCTGCCCCTGCCCCGCGCTCGCAATACTTCATCCTCCTACGTGTCTCCAGCAGTCTGTGGTCTCTTTCCAACGTCGAAACTCTTCAGAGGATCACTGCGACGCGCCTAGAACGTGACGTCATACATAATAACACTATCAGCAACTAGTCAGTTTTTTAGTAACGCTTATTACATATTGATGGTCGTTTGTTTAATTTTAATTTTTGTCAGTTCTAAAACGTTCTAAACATTGCCAAGTCCCGCTATTAGAAACGAATAGTTTAATTAAAAATTAATGAGATTTTAATGCAACTGTTATCGAAAAAGTTACATTTTCTGTGCTCTCTTTTGTCAATACTCGTAAATGATGATCAAAATTCTTACAAATCATAACCGCCATATCCGAATATGTGCTTTTTTTAAATTATTATAGAAAGAATCTTTATAAACCAACAAAATTATGCGGGCATAGGAAGAGGTGTCATGCTTCAGAGAGGTAGTACAGATTACAAGTACAGTAATACCCCGCTCTACGCGAGGGATACGTTCCGAAAAAAATCGCGTTAACTGAAATTCGCGTATATCGAGGTTTATGATTAAACATAGTCAAAATTTAATACAAAAAAATACAAATCATTTTAATCAATCACTTGAATTCTAAGAACACTTTATGCGATACATACTCTTATTTTTTACGGAAAATTACATCTATTGTCTTAAACGTTATGTTTATAAGCACTTTTCGCGTAATGCGAGGCAAATGAACGCGAAATTTGAAATTCGCGCGTAACGGGGTCGCGCTAAGCGGGGTATTACTGTATTTGTTGTTAATGTATGTGGACTCTTTACACCGAAGAACTTTATGTACACGAGTTGATTAGTCTACTGGTCTGTAGCACTGTAGCGCTGTAGCGCTGTAGCGCTGTAGCACTGTAGCGCATACAACTACGCTGACATATTAATCGCATCCTAGTTTAAATCCCTACAGTCGACTGATTTACCGATGATTGGAGTGATTCCGTTCATTGTTAAGTATTATCAGGGCATGTAGGTGTATACATATGAATATATTGTAAAATTATAACGTTAGATTATAGATTTGTAAGATTTGTAACCTTGTTATCATGAAAATGTTTGGTTTAATTAGGTATAAGTTTCATTTGTTACGGTGTTAACACACGTACGGACCGGACCACGAACATAGTACGGCGGGCAACCGATGTTATCAGTCCCCTAAGTAGGGATGAGAATCCTTTCCGAAAAAGTTTGATAAAACAATTCAGAAAACATCAAGGCTTAAAAGATCCATCTTTCAAACTAATAAAGTATCGATTATTAGAGTGCCCTTCATGTTTTCTATGATGTCATGATTATCTGTAAAAAGGCAAAAAAAAATAGTTCAGTGTCATTTTTCCTTAGTAGGTTAAGCACACTTCAGGGGCGATGCGGTGCGGAAAGCCACCCCGTGTCGCCCCCATCCCAAATGCGGCGGACGGCCCCGGGGGGTTTTAGTAGGTAGCGCTTCACGTCCGGGCGAGTCCGACACTGGCACGGAGTTTGTCACTCCGTGCCCCCTTATCTATTGCATTGGGGGACTCCGGTCTCACTACTGCATGCAAAAAAAAAAAGTTTAAGCACACTTCTTTTTTTGTATAGTTTCTACTTTAGTGCTGTTAATTAAAAAAAAATGGAAATAGTTTTTGCAATAAATGATGAGTATAGTCTACATATAGACCACTGAAAGAATACTATTTATGAATAAACTTTCAAATCAAACAAATAGAAAAAGATTGCTCTCTTGAACCCGATGTTTTCGAAAAAAAACTTATTCTCCATCCCTACTTATGCGACTGATGAACTCGGGCGCTCGCATACCATGTCCGCGGTCCGGTCCGTACGTGTGTTAACAGCATTACACTACGTAAATATTGCATAGATAAATACATCTGTGTTAATCTTGAATTCCAATGCAAATTATACACGGATTAAAAAAGATATCACTTACTTGATACTTGTGTCGCTTCGCGCTACCGTAGTTAGCGGACTGTTTTCGTTTCTTAGTTGTCGGTTTCTCCGGGACCGTGTCCTGGTCTTCGAGCTGTTCCTCGGTCCTCAGCGCCGCCGGCAGCAAGTACTCAGGTATGTGAGCCAAGTGCTGCTGCACCTTCACCGTGTGGAGTGCCTTATCCCGTCTCAGAGCGGCCAAGTCAGCGGGGTTATCTTCAAAATACCCCTGTTATCGAACTAGCTTGGTTAGATTACAACTTGAGGGAAAAGCGAAGATATCTTAAAACAAACTATAGTCAGAGAGAAGATTAGTCGTTCATCAATATTTTATGTTATCATATTTGTCATCATGTTGATAAGATGTAGAGAAATATATAAAAAAAAATGGGTGCGTTATGTACGCGCGTGAGAAGTTATACTTCTTTGGCATCATTAAAAAATAGTTTTTAATTGCATGCAAATAATTAATTACAATAAAATAATACAAGGATTGGAAAAGGATAATCAACAAAGTTCATTTTAAATTTGAAATATTCAATTTAATAGCAAATATTAAAAATTAATATTATAATTTGATGTTCAATTTTAATTTTTATCACAAACTTTTTATTAAATTTATTTCTTTATTTTGTAAATATTAAATAACCAATAATAAGTATTTAACATTAATAATTTAATAATATTTAGTGTTAATTATATTAAATAAAAGTATTTTAATTTATACCAATAAATAATACATACGGATAGTTAACCTCAATTATATTGGAGCACTTGAAAAAGTATATAAGCACAATTTATTTCACTAATATTCACAAATAGTAAGTGATATTAATCGAAATATTCAATTTAAATCACTACTGAATATAATTTATTAGCACATATATAATGTAGCACTTGTATGAAACTAAAACACGTGTTGTGAATGTATAAACTAGAAACATGTTGATGGTGACGAGCGTACCAACATGCGCGACTAACGAGACTTAATGAGCGGTTAAGCAGACAACTTCATACTGTTCATTTCGTGTCACAGATGCGCGCGCATCTTAAAATTTCACTCTCATCATTTTTTCATAACGCGCCTAAAGAAGTATAACTTTAAAAAGTATTCACATGAAGTAAGTCAAAGGCGCCATTTAAACCAGTAGCCGTTATACTTTTCTGGTCTAGGGCCATATAGGTCAATGTGAGATACCACTGCGAACCGCACTTTTATAGATGCGGGTAGTTGGTACCGTCTATTAATTGATATATTCCCCATAGATCTTGTACGGTATTAACAAAAATATGTAAACTCGGTTTTAAGTAATTGTCTGCAAAAATAGTTTGGGACATCGCGGGCCCCACTAATACCGTCCAAGGGCCGCGCAGTTTGACGACCACTGATTTAAACTGTTTTCTATCGGTTGAATAAATTAATAGTTAACTTATTAGGGTAAAACATTATTTGAAGATCACTAACGAACTAACGCGAGTATTACTGTGAATAAACTATAGTAACCAAATAAATCTATGGACTTTATTTATATTAGCATTTTTATACCATCTCTGATAATTATTTGAAAATGCAAGCATTGTACCTGAAGCTTCTTGCAGTTGAGAAGCTCCTGCTTGATCTCCTTGAGCCTCGCCTCCCGCACCGCGATCCTCGTGACCGCTCGCCAGGCGTCCTTGGACCTGTACCTGAACCCTTCCACTTCTTCTAACGCAAATTCGTACTTCCTACAAACATATTTTTAATGGAGGACCTTCTTAAACACAAGAAGTTTTACTAATAATTTTGCAACACTTTTCCCTACTGCAACCTCTGATAAAACTGAAAGATCATCTTTTATCACTTATAACATAATAAGGCATACTTATAAAAAAAATGATATTGTTTATTTTATAAAGTATTTTTTTATTATATAAAGTATATATAAAACTCACTGTAAAACTTTTTGACTGTTGAACCCTTTAGCCAGATGTTCCTCAACGGCGTCCATTAGAGGTTTTTCTCGTATTGATACAAATGATAGAACCGAACCCTGAAAAATTAAAGCCGAATTTGTAATAACAATCAACTTTAGGATTTGCCTAAAACATCAGTCTTTGTCTATGTTAAAACAAAAAAATGCTACGTTATGACTAAAACGAAAGAAGTTGAATTTGGTTTGTGAGCCCATCTACTTAAGTAAGTGATCACTGGCCTGACCCTGGCATACTGTTGTCTCACCTGATTGTTGCCACGAGCCGTGCGGCCAGCTCGGTGCACGTAGGAGCTCACATCCAGCGGGAAGTCAAAGTTGATAACATTAGACACATGCTGGAAGTCGATACCGCGTGACACTCCCGACTCTTTGTCTCTCTTACGCTTTGATATTTGCTGTAACAAGAATATTACACCACTTAACACATTCCTCATATAGGTTACAATCTTTAATCAATGAATATTTTAAGGCTGTTTAGCAATAACATAGATCTGAATAAGTTTGTGATGTCCACACATTTGGTCACAATCTTTGTATATATAAATCTCCTGTATGTGACAAAACTCCTCCTAAACATTTTGTGTCTATTCCAGAGGATTTGTGAATGGTTTATATTCACAATTTCATCCAATTTAATTTTGTATATACAAAACGCAAACAAAGTCGCGAGCACAGCTAGTAATAATATAAATATACTATACCTTTTTCTTTTTCTTTCTCTCTTCAATAGGCAGAATTCCTCCATCAGGCTTCTCAAGAGCTTTCTCATCAGAGGCTATGATGATCTGATACCTTCCTCTATTGAACTGATCAACTGATAAACACCTGACTGCAGCCGGCAGTTCAGAATTAAGTACACAGGAACCAATTTTAAACTGTTCTAGATATAATTTTAACCTGAAAAAGGATTCTTGTAATTATAAAGCAACAATACTCATAATTTGTACAAGACTAAAACATTTTAATTGTTTTTATTTTAGCTTCAAAATTCAATTCTCATGAATAGGAAGAAGAAAAAATGAAGTACAAAGAGTTAATAAAGTAGAAGCTACCTTTTGGTGTTGATTTCAGAATATACACTGCATGGATGGAATTAATGAATAGAAGGTATTAATAAGTTGGAGATTGCTATGAAACAATAGCTATTAAACAACAAAATAAACTTACTTATAGCATCTGTCAACAGTCCTTACGAATATGATACTTTTTCCTCTTATTAAGTTTAGTTTCAACAATGCATACAATATAGCTGCTTTGTCATCTTCTTCTGCAAAGAGGTGATAGTGTTGGAGTTGCGACGACGGAGCCAATTCTGGTTCTTCCAGTTTGAGGGTTACAGGGTTACGTAGGACAATTTTCTTGAGACTCAGGACATCATCTGACAGTGTGGCTGAGGCTAAAACGGCTTGGTAGATTTTGGGTAAGTATCTACGAAAGAAATGCAAAATTCTATTAAAATACTGTAAGTGTAATTCACTTGTACATGATTCAATCTCACTACAGTTGATTTCACACTAAGTATGACTTGCGCAAACATACTAAAAATATTTTCTTATTAATTATACATGTTGCATAGGTTTCCTTTCTGGTGGTGTTTCATGTAAAAGATTTATTTTAAAAATTTCTCATCCAAATATTGTATTATTTCATTTAAACTAAACTAAATTAAACCAAACATAATCTCAAAATATATTATATTTACCCTAATAATTCCTTGATTTCCGCCTCGTAACCAAAGGAGAAGACCAAATCTGCCTCATCAACTACTAAGATAGCTAGATCATCCTTTAACCTCATATTATTTGCCTTTAAATGTACCAATGCGCGCGATGGGGTAGCAACAACAATGTCTGGCTTATCAGACAGTAAAGACTTCTGGGTCTGAGTCTCTGTTGAAGATATGTCTACACATCTAACTTCACGTGTGCATTTCAATGTCAAATCACCTATAACAGAAGCAGTCTGAAAAAAAGGCTGGTACTTAGTACCTCTTAGCTGTTTTTGATGAAAGGTCTAATTTGGAATATCATTTTTAATATGAATGTATACCATGGTACTGAGCTTTGACAGAATGGTATCATCGATTAATTTCGTGAGGTTATAAAGGGGACAGGGCCACAGAAAAAACATCAATATGTCACAAATAAAGAGGGGGCTGCAGAGAGATATCACCTGTATGTATTCATTTTTTCATTGAACAGGTGATGTCTAAACCAATAAGCAGCATGTGTCCTTGGCTCTCCTCGCCAAGTAATAATTTATAAACTTATCCAGAATTAAATTATATCTTACCTGTATTTCAATACAATATTGTAAAACTTTTACAATATACCTTAACAAAGATACATATGATTCTGGGAATTGCCACATATGACCAGGGAGTAGAGGTGTGTTAAAAAGTTGCTACAACATCATGTGATTAATGGATACCCCAAGACAAACAATGATGGGGGTAGCTATTACTCTCGAGTTAAAAATCTGTTGGCAAACATCATTTGGATACTCCAACTTCACTTGAAAACAAACTTCAAACGCATTATATCCTACATGTAAAACTCAAACCTATCTTAAACAAACTTAATAACGGTTAGAAAAAAAAACTTTTAAAACACTCAAGTACTCACTTGTCCACACAATTCCTTGCTGGGTGATAATATTAAAGCTTTAATACATTGATGTGTACTTGTATGCTTCAAATTTAATATTTTCTGTATTACTGGTATTGTGAAAGCAGCAGTTTTACCTGAACCAGTTCTGGCTCGCATGAGAACATCTTTGCCTTCAAGAAGCAATGGTATTGCTGTTTCTTGGATCAATGTTGGCTCTGGCCATGCCAATTGGGATATCGCCTGTAGGTTTTTTTATAAATATTAAGATAATGCAAAGATTATGTGTATTAACTATAATTTATGTAAAATAAATAAATATTTATGTATTTGTGAGAATCACGTGGATGAGAAATTATGTCTATGAAATATTATACGAATAGAATTACCACATTTATTGTATTCATAACCTTGATAATATAAGTAATCATCAGTAACATGACAAATAAGTACGTAGTTCTAAATTACCTTCAATATCCGATCGTCCAGCTCCATTTCGTGAAACATAACCTTTTTTTCCTCCATCGTTTATAAGTTGTACAATTTACAGGAAAATATTTTAATTTGCATAATTCTTGAAAGGATGAAAGCTTTTCTTAAAAACTACACGTCACAATAATTTGTTATTTTCGTAAAAACTTTTCTTTTTAGGCAATTGCCATCACTGAATTGCATAAATCAATACATGAATACACTATATACTCAATACAGAATTGATTTTGACACATGTGGCATAGATTTTAAACACAGCCATTTTTTTTTGGTTTTATTTATACCTTTTAAAGAAAAAGACAAAGGTGCTACTAGACCATACAGCCAAGTTAGACGTTAAGAACACTATCAATAAATCGCGCAAGGCACCCCTCTTAAACCCCTCTTATTAATCATTTCTGGCGGCCTGTTATACTCTTTGGCCATGTTTAATAACTTCTTTAGCAGCCCTGGGTTCAAGTCTTTTTGAGCCTAACGCAGCCATGCTTGTATCAGTGTGACCATAAAAAATAATAGACCAGCCTGATTAAAAACAACTTTAATATGTATCACTTGTATATTAAAGACATAACATTTTTTAAATTTATTTAACTATGTAAAGTATAGCTAATCAATATAACATATAATAACAAAATAATTTTTAATTTAGGAATAATTTTGAAAATTAAACATTTTTTTTCGCTCTTCAGTTATTTTTTTCGTTAGAAACACCAATCAAATGGCTGAGTTGTTTCTTCATTATACATATCTTCAATAAAACGGAGTTATTTTTATCTATTTTATATACGATTGCGTTGCTTCGGCACTGAAATTGGCGCAACGTCGCGTTTTAATCGCCGAAAGTGATTTTGACTTTATAAAATGTTTCACATCAACGGCATAACCGACATCAGTTCATTGCCTTATGTAAAACTCGAAATGGTGATCTTTCCGTGAGTGACCGAAATACAAGGTGACTTACGAGTTTATTGTGTTATTTGATGTTTTGTTTAGTGTTTGATGCGGTAAAATGTCAAATTCTACTGCTCAAGTGTTGATGAAGAAGGGAAAAAGAGGGGCAGCCGCGTATATCCATGCGGATTGTTCTAGCGGTTCTCCTCAGCATTTGGGACCGTTATTGGACGTGCTCCTAAACCCCAGCAAAGCTATAGATGAGTGGGAGACGATCGACTGGTGTCGCTGGTTGTTAGCTGGCGGTAGAACACCGGACGAGTTCGCCACAGTCGGTAAGTCTTAAAACTAACTGTATCCCTTTGTAGGTTATGGAGTTTCCATAATCAATGACGACGCAGCAGTTCTAGTTCGTTATTTCATTTTAAAAAAATTGTATGTATAATTCTCGTTATACTATTGAATGCTTTCTTATTGGATTAATAATTTTATTGATACAAATTATGAAAGGATATATACATTGACAAACACTGAATTTATTGTTGTCATCTCTTTTGTCTGTTATAAAGCAAACACTGTTGATATGAATGCATAGAATTGATTGCTATAATTCCATCTTAAAAACAAAGGTTTTTGCTACTTCTGTGGAAAATAATTATTTGTTAGTTTGTAAACAAAGGTTGAATATTTACTGTAGTCATAAATTTATGTTATTTTGTAGGTATTAAGGTAGCTTAGAGCAATATACAGGGTTGACTTTACTATTTAAACTATTTTCAGTAATATTAAATATTTTGTGTTGTAGTATATAGATATCATCATGAACAAAGCTATTTTAAATTACAGTACATTATTATTTACCTTTAGAAATGTTAAATATGTTGGGGCAAACCTTAATACACTTTCAACTACTTAAGGAGTTGTTGTTACAAGTGTTTTATAAGTAATTCAAATTTAAATTATATAGGTGCTTGTTATCAGATTGTTTAATCTAATATACCATCCTACCATACCATATTTCTGCCGAATACATTGGTCAGTGGAACTTTTCTTTAATGATTAAAGTTATTAAAAAGGACTTTGTAATAGTTTTACCAATACATAACCCTCCAAATAACTAGTTTCAATTAAAGCAAATCTGTATTAATATTGTTTATTAATTAATCATTAAATTGATATATAGAAAAATGTAAAATATATAAAGAATTTGCAAAAGATATTTATTTTTAAATATCCTGAAGCATAATTTTGTTGGAAATGTGTGTAAATAAATAACTTAGCAGCACTTTGTGCTATTATATTGTTCAAATTTAGAAATTACTCAAATCTACCATAGTGCCTATAGTTATATAAATTTACCCTATTATTTGAGGCATAAAGCCACACACACGAACATAGTTTAAATAAATAACAATCTCTGTCAAACATTCTATTATTTAGCTTAACATATCACAGAATATTGTGTATTCAATTTAAAAAAATATTCAAATTTTTTTTATATATGGTTGCAATGCACATTTGGCATTGATTTTGCCAAAAAAGTATTAAATATTGCAACATTATAATATATATTTTGTTTGATGTTTTGAACATTTTCATTGCACATGTCAGTTAACCTTGTATAGTCTATTATACATAGGTGTGACTCAATTTGTTTACATTATGTCAAACTTTACAATAGCATGATTAATTTGTCTATTGTGCTAGTTGAATCTAGTTGAAGCTTCAGTTACATAAAAACAATATTATTTGTCAAATATCTTGTCTATACTTACCTTGTTTTAGTAATTATTTATTTGAGTAAGTAGGTAGTATGTAAGTAATTTAGTTAACTGATACAGGTAAATAATTATGGCTCAGTGATAACAAGCCGGGAGGCTTTGAATGACATGACAGCAAATGTGACACAATTTGTCACTCAATAATCTTAAACATTATTTAGTATCTATCTTACTACTACTAGTTCCGATAAATTACAATTTTTTGAACTGAAAACTTGTTTAGCAGCATTCTTGGTAAGGAAATACTAGTTAATTCTTGTTACCAATGCTATGACATCAGTTTTCAACATGATATGGTATATCAATCAAGTATAAGATGTTATTTAAGTGCTGGTGCTGAAAGATAAATACATTTTTTTATACTAATGCAGCCTATTATATGTTTTGATAATTAATAAACTATATCAAAATGTACATCATAGAGGAAGACATAATAAATGTTATCTTATATTAATAATTTTAATTACAAAGTTATGAAATATAAACATTAAGAAAACAGTTTTTCCTATGTTTCGAGTTTTCACTGCTATCAGCAGTCTCCATGAATGCCTAGTTTTTTGTTACTTTGTTTTGAAATTTTCAAAAGATACCCACACTAGCTGGGCAGCTAAGTGTAGGTTACTGGTTATGTTAGTTTCTTAGTGATTAGAACCCTAAAGTGTTCCTTCATTCACATATTTGACCAGGTACTACAGAAACTGCATTCTCATTATTTCTATTCCTAAGTAATTAACTTTGAAAACCTGGCCTTCAGAAACCAGTGTACAACTCTGTCAATAAAGTACCAGGAGAAGATCAATAATACACAAAATGTTATTCATCCAAATTTATTTTATCACCTTCAAATTATGCTCCTTCAGTGACTACACAAACGCCAATGAATAATCCAATCATCAAAACATTTTTAAACGTTTTTCAAACGCGCATTATCAAGGTGCAAAATCCAATAATTTCTTTTTCACAAATTTGGCTTTTTTGTCGAATTTGCTATCAAAAGGCAGGCGTCCACATATCCGCATCGTACATATAAGACGCATGGTATCAAACCGATTTTTTTTTTTTTAATGCGTCCACAGTATCAGCAGCGATCGGATTCGCCGACGCAACTACCAGCAATGGGATTGCCGATGCCACTTTCATTCGGATTTTCGTAGTTTTCGGTGGAATGTGCAAGATAATGGAGGATACGAAGAAGAATTTGCTGTAATTGCTTGTTTGTTAATATGAATAGTTAAAGTGTTTTCAATCATATATCTCTTTATACATACTCTTGCACAATTGCAATTAATTGTGTCACATCCATGCTGGAATAACAAGTGTGAAGACGATAATCGTAGGTAATTGGCGGACGACGCGGAGCGAAAAACCGCGCGGAGTTCGTATACTGGTCGGCATTCCGTATGATGTCACCGGCACGCATCTCAAAAGTTATCCCTCGGAGCGTAGGCATCGGCATTGCCGACGGGTAGCTTCGTGCGATCCGTACGATGCGGATCAGTGGACGCACTTGTATGACTTCCTATACAAAGAATACTATGATCCGTTTGATGCGATGCGTCCATTACGTACGACGTGCCTACCATTAAACGCCGTGTAACGCTCAGATAATATACTTTATTTACCGTTTGACCTTCCGATAAAAAATCCCAGTATACAACACCGCGATAGTCAAAGAAAACAGTCAACATGACTTTTGATCGACTTTGGCTAGGTTCTTTTGGTTTCGGTTCAGTTGGAAATTGCCACTCCGCTTGTTGACTAGTTTGCATGTGTTTGAATGAGGATTTTCAGTTACTATTTGCTTCACTTTTGTGTTGTTAACTTCGGTTGATGACCTACCAGAGCGAGGCAACCTTCAGCATATTTCGTCCGTTTTTGAACGCTTTGTACCACTCATAAGCACGTGTTTTTGATAAAGTCGATTCACCGTAAACCTTTTGTATCATTTTCAGTCTCCGAACACGAATTTCCTTTGGCGTTTTAGAACAGCACAACGCCTATCCTTTCAGCTAGATCCATATCAACCTGGAACAGATAGTCGTGAGTCCTTGGTCTTCCGTATGAGTGCTCAAACATTCAATCATAAGATGAAAACAAACATACTAAACGTATTAATGTTTATTTTTATCGTGACATTTATTTCAATATATTTTAGTACTAGCTGTGTGCCCACAGCTGCGCCCGCGTTTTGTATGTTCTACACTGCGTTTCAATTTTTTATACGGTACCCTAATAATTCTTTTAGTACAATGATAAAGTAAAAATGTTTCTCATAAATTCAAGCACTAACCCGTAAAATTGCATTAAATCAGATTTTATTAAATTTTTTAGGAGTTTTAATTTTTTTACGCGGATCCCTAAATATTTTCGATAATTAAAAGTACCCTAAGTTACCCGGAGTAAGTTCAGCTAACTACCAGAAAAAGTCCAAAATCAGTCCAGCCGTTCCGGAGATTACGCGGAACAAACAAACAGACAAATATTGTATTTTTGGTATCGTATATATATTCATATTTATTTAGTGGAAAATTTAATTTTGACATTAGAAACAGACACTTCCATTTTATTTATTAGGATACATTTAAGTTGTTAAGATCTTGTTTTGAATTCAGATTCACATTTGGGGGTTTTTGATTGATGCGTATATTTATTCTCGATGTTGGATGACTAATATACAGACCCTAAATTTTTTTAATTCTAATAGAAAGCAAAGAGATATTTCTTAGAAATTAAAACAACTGCCAGTTAAACCTTGTATTACATCGGGTTTTATTCATAATTTCATTATTTTGGGCAACAAAACTAAATCAAATATACTAAATATGCTATATATATTACCCGCGACTTCGTCAGCCTGGAATAGTGTCCTTAGGTAGTATTTTAAATTATTTAAGCTAATTATTTTACAAATAAGATACATACGTGTAAATACTTTAGTATTTAAGTACATTATTTTCATAAACTACGTTTTTTTATTTCCCATATTTTGCCATCAGTATTCGCATGCGTTTGACGCAGTCGTATGCCCTCACGTGTCTGCCCGTTTGGGTAAGCACACTTAGGGTGAAATCTATTTGCTGATTGCGGAACGTGACGCGTGCACCGTATCACGCCGGACTCCGCTGCGCTCCGCTCTCCCCCAAAACAACGTAAATGTTACGTAAACGTAAAAGTTATAAAACAGTCACATAAACCTTACATATTTCCATACAAACTTTCATCCCCTATTGCCTATTGTTTTACCCCTGGAGGGTTAAAAATTTTGCAAATTTTGAATGTCACATTTATTTATATCGAAACAACAGTAAAAAAAAAAAAATTTCTAGCTCTAAAAATGACTATATTTTCATACAAATTTTCATCCCTCTTTTAACCCTTTTTTCGCATTAATAAGTAAATTTGGGTCAACTTAAACTTCCATAGGCCTTATAATATTTTCATGTACACTTGTGCATAAATATTAACAATAGTATTATCATATAAAATACTATCAAAGTTAAAAAAATTAAATAAAACACCGGGTAACCCCGAGATCAAGTAAAAAAGTAATATATTTACTTAAGAATAGGTATATGACAATTTATGGTCCATTTGTAAAGAAAACCATGACATAAGATTAATAAAGGGAATTGTTTGTTTATATTCATGTAAAAACCCCTAGTTAAGGAATAGCCTCCTCATAATTTTACAAACTAAAATAAGCGATTACGAAAGAGATATATTTTTTCCCGTGTCTGTGGTGATCTTTGCGTAATATAAAAGACATCTGTATCTGTGTCTGTCGTTTCATTAGTACGCTTACGACTTAAACAAGATTAGATTGACAAAAAATGACGACCAACGTGTAATCTTGCACTGTTTTCCTTAAACCTGACGAAATGAGAACTGGATAAGCGAGAAAACTATAAACAAGAGTCATCAATTTTACTTTATATTACCTCTATGAGTGTTAATAAGAGAATCATGGATCTTCAGATATTTTGTACGTTTGTACAGAGTTATAAATAACTGAGGGTGCTACTGGAACTCTATTGCTAATTTTCTTTGAACTAACACTATTATGTTTTATAAATTTAAAATGTACTATTTAAACTTATCATAAGATACTTCTATAATATCCGTAGAAAAATACTTACAATGTAAATGCAGAAACAAATACATAATGGAACAGATGTTTTTTTTGCTTTTTATAAGTAAAATCTATCTATGAATAATAGTAGTTAAGTATTTATGAAAAAAAAAAATGTAGAATTACGCTTGCTAATTTCACATAACTATAATAGAATATTCTTCTCTTTAAATCCAATTGATTTAGGTACCACTATTTTCAGTCTGATTATTTGAAATGTATGTTATAGAAATATTTCCTTTTTTATTGAAAATAATCAGTTTTACTTTAGATTTGTTTTTATCAATAAAACATTTTCCATAAATGGATTTACTCAAGATCGTCGTTTGTCACAGGGATACGTTAAAATTATCATTCGGGGTTTTTTTTTTATTGGTAACACGAATCGCAATCAGAATAAACTATAATAACAAATAGCAAAACAAAAAAAAAATCAACTACAAAATAAATGATTATTGATGTCAAAGAATAAAAAGTCGACGGGGTGCTGCGATACGGCGCCGAATGGTTTTTTGCCACCGGTCGCAGCCCACTCGCCTTCAGGGTTGCCATGTATTTCAAATGAATTTACACGACTATCTACAACTGTGTCGTACTGTTATAACCCTTATTTCTATGTCCACAAAGCTTACTCAGCGTCTTAGCTTATGACGTTGTTCTATCACATGCACAATTTGCAATTAGGCATTTTTAGTTTACTTTATTACAAATTTCACTTAGTTCAAGCAGTCAGGATTTAAACCTCGCGGAGTTCGGTGGTAACCACTCAAATTCGGAAGTCAGTGACAGTGTAAATCTTTATAAAATATATAAATATTTTAGTAGTTCAATGTGTAGTTTTTTTTTAAAAAGACAAACAGGGACGGTCTCCTAACAGTACGTTACACCGATCACTGTTTTAATAACTTGCTGCAGCTTTCACGTGTTTCGGGATCGGCAGGTGTAGATACAGGCGAGAGCGTGGTTAGCCTGATGGACTATTCCGCGTATCTTATAGACGGTACGACTCAAAGGTCGGAGGTTCGAACGCAGGATGGGTAAGACGTTTTGCGACGCGGTGCTTGCGAAAGCCACCCCGTGTCGCCCCCATCCCAAATGCAGCGGACGGCCCCGGGGGGTTTTAGTGGGTATTTCCGGGCGACTCTCGCCCGGGTGAGTCCCACACTGGCACGGAGCTCGTCACTCCGTGCCCCCTTATCTATTGTATTTGGGGGACTCTGATCCCACAAATACAATGGATAAGGGTAGTGCGTAAATGCATTTCCGCCCGTCAAAAAAAAAAAAAAAGGGTGTAGATACAGGCACGAAAAAGCTCCGCAGGCCATGTGACCGCTGTATCGGGCGATGGATGAGCGATCTCTCGGTTATCGCCTTTGTTTTTGGACTGTACTATGCTTGCTATCAGGTGTAGTGTTGCCACTTTGCCGTAATAGTTTAAAAAATAAATTAATTAAATATGAAAAGTTATTATTAATTTCTTTCAAAGTAAGCATAGGTTCGAATAATAATTAATTAAACATATTGTTGTTCGATGCAGTTATCAAGTGGATGGCACTCCTTTAATTATATTTTGAAACTAAATGAAGTGAGTAGCTATTTGACTAGCTTTGTATTATGGAATTATATAAATAACAGCGATTTAAAAAAAAAAATTAATCTAGATACTTTTGTAATTCTTATTAAAAACATGGTTGTTATTTATTACTATTCATAAATCTACCCGAGATTGATTGGTTTACTAAAACAGTTTTCAACTAATGACTTATTCTATTGTAAAAGTATTTTAATGTATATTTTCGTAGGCAGGTCTAGCAACCCTAACTAAATGGCGATTAAGTGCTTGCACCACGGTTGACCTAATTATTATTATTATTAATCGTTAGTCATCCGTCGAGATGCTAATCAAACAGTCACGGTTATCGGCACCGCAGGGAGCTGACAGGGATATTAAACTGTCGACCACGGTCCAGTGATGTGGCAAAGAAAAAGAGACGTATTTTTAATTCACCGATGACGATCACATTGAAAAAAAATCCTATCATGATTATTATTATTGATGAAAGCAGACCTGTACATAGACTTCACACTATAGAGTGAATGAATTCTCTACACTAAACACCTTGAACCTCTGGGGAGGCACTTACAGCCGCTGCCAGTTTCATACAGTGACACTGCATGCGATATTCTAAGCTGAAAATATTCTAGCATTACAGAATACACGCATGACACTGCACATCATACACAGTTACTTACATGGGTTCTTTGAGGGTTTTTTTTTTTTTCTCTCTTGTTACAAATCGAAGAAATTTCTCGTTCAGATAATGGCAAAGGTATTTTACAACTTGCAATTTGGTATATTTCGAATGCTGTTGACCGGAAGAGTATTGTCAACATCAGCGGACTTTAGGGCGAGCGCATAAGGCGCTCATCTGAAATACGCAATACTTTGTACATATGCTACAGTAGTGATTCTCTATGCCAGTGATTCTCAACAACTGTGTCGCGGCACTTTTGTGTGCCACCAAATTTTTCAAATATATAATAATGTAAATATTATTAAATTATATCATTTAAAAAGAAAAATATTTTTAACAACATCAATTCAAGTATGCAAGGGCCTAATGAAAATATCTTAAACTCAACCGATAAACTGGTGGTATTCAAAAAACAAGTAACTTTATGGAAAAATAAAGCTCAGGAAGGCAATTTAGAAAAGTTTGAGTCAGTCCCTAAAGACAGTTTTAAAACTATTATATTAATTTTTGTTGATCATTTGACAACATTAGAGGAGAGAATTATTCATTATTTCCCAAAATTAGATATTAAGAAATTTGATTGGGTTCGTAATCCATTTCTCATAACGGATACTTCTGTATTTGACTTAACTTTGAATGAAGAGGAAGAACTCATTTTGCTTTCCAATAATCCAGATTTAATTTTAAAACATTCAGAAGAATCAATTAATTCATTTGGGATTAACATCAGATGCGATTATTTAATGATAGCCAAAAATGCTTTAAACATATTATTACAATTTTCCACAGCTTATTTGTGTGAATTCGGATTTTCAGCATTAACCGACATTACAACTAAAAAAAGATCAAGGTTGTTAAATGTAGAAGACGATATGAGAGTAGCATTGTCATTTTTACGACCAAATGTAAATGAAATTATCAAAAAAACATCAAGCTCAAATTTCGCATTAAAAATATTTTTATTTTTAGTAAGTAAATAATTTTTATCTTTTTCTTTGTGTGCCGCCAAATTTTGAAATCGTTAAATATGTGCCGCAACAAAAAAAAAAGGTTGAGAATCACTGCTCTATGCTATAACAAACGTCGAGACGTACGACTAGTTTTGTACCTATGCACATATTGGAAACAAAGACTTTCCATACACGACCACACTAACTCAGTTGATTCCAAGCTGAACTATTACAATCCGCTGTCTTAGATCTTTGAGCTTGAAACATGATCATGCTATTTCGCATGTGAATCGACTTGTGTCTAATGTCGTTCATATAGAAACACTACGTCTCTGTGGTTTAAAAGTCGCACAGAAAGAATATTTGGTTTGTATACATAAATCTTAGGGTGTAGTCGTAAGTCTAAAGGTCGATTATAGAACAAAGTGGATATTTAATGTCACCTCTACATATAATAAAATACACTATAACAAGGTTGGTTGGCATGGTTTCATAGATACACACAATAGTTTGATCTCAAGTCAATTTGTTTATTTATGTTAAACTCTTTGAATGTTAACAGCTTACTAAGAAGGGTCGATTATGGTTGTTGTAGTTCTGGGTTAGCTAATGATAACCTTGAAATATCAAATTTCTTCCATTAATAAAAGCATAAATAATGTACCTACGTAAGACACTAAAAAAAATGGGAAATCATAAAAATGTATATCTCAAAAACGGGTCGCGTTCGTGTGAGAAATTTCGCATCAATTCGCATATCGCCTTGAACTCGTGCCAGATATTGGCCCTTCGTTAATAAATACGCCAAAATTATCGCCGAGTAGGCTCTGTGCCATTTGCGAAAACATAACTAAGGGACAAGACGTATGAATTTTTATTTCTCTTTTCAGCTCCCTGCTAATTTTGTCTTTATATTTTTTGTTTGTTGTTGACGTGACGATGTGCTCACATCGATTTTTAAAAGCGAGCCGCACGTTTCTGTCAACACATATCTGGCTAATAAATCAAACTTAATTAAGTTGCCGCACCATTAACGGAAGAAATTGTCTGTGAATTGGCCCGTGACTGCTTGTCGTTAGTTATCTTGGCTGTCAATCATATTTCTATTTTTTTTTTTCTTAAGCGCCAATTGTAGTATCCATTTATACCTCGCACAATTAAAAAACGGCGCATATTTTTTTAATAAAAATTCCCAAAATATTTCTTTTACACATTTTTAAGTTTAAGTCATTTTAGGAGGAATAGGAAAATTATATTCTTTTATACTTTATATGCACCCTTTATTATTTTTTATATACCCCTTTGGCATGAAACCTTATCAAACTGTTGTGATTCGCCCTTTTTGCATTTCGCACGCGATATCTCGGCCAGTTGATACATTTGAGTGGAACATACTGAGTAATATAAGTATAATCAATATGGAGAAGTCTAGTCTCTTCAACTTTTGTAATTTTAGGTTTCATATAATATTGGACTAGTTCTCGCCTTTCATAATTCATAATAGCGCTAACAATTTTGTTTCCTTTTCATTGTTAATTGCTTAAAGTAAAACCTTCTCAAAAGTCAATATTCTGTCTAAAGTCTGTTCACTATAATTTGTCACTTGACTCCATTTCCTTTATGTTGGCACTACAGATCATCATTGGAAAGTCAATCTATTCCATAGATAATAAATACACTAATAATCGATTCTGTCAAATCCAAGCGCTGTTATTTTAGAGTATAAATTAAGGTTTTTTATTGCTTTAATCATGTTATAGACGTTTGAAAGTAATGCAAGAGAAATTGTATTGAAGGATCGTGCTGCTTTTTGTGAAACAGAAAAAGCAAACAAATCTCCGATTATTCCATTAAATCGAGGACTGTCTTGTGTGTTGACATGACATGCTAGTAAAATCGAGATGTCCATACCTATATATTTAAACTCCAAACATTACACATTATTCTTTTATATGAAGTTGCTTGAAAGATATTTTTCTAGTATATCAGTAGATGGCGCTTTCTTCAAATATTTATATTGATAAACCGTAATCGCATCACAATAATGATCATAATTAAATGAATACCCCGGAACAAAGGGGCTTCTTTTCAGCCTAAATTTGCGCTACGTTTACATAATAGGAACACTAATAGATCTAGTGAATGATCGTCATAATTTTAATATTAGAAGTGAAGACAAGTTGGCCGGAACCACGCTTTAGGTTAAGTAAGTGTAATAAAAGCTTTATAGGTAATAGTATTCGGTTTTACAATAAGATCCCAAGTAACATTACCGATTTACTTTCTTTTTTTTTTTTTTTTTCGAGGGGTATGCATTTACGCACTAGTTGTCCAGCCAGATCTGATAGGGACCCCCCCCTTCCAGATCTGGCTGAAACACGTCTGAAGATGTGTGACTGTCTCTCGCACGAAAGCGCGAGAGGCTGTCACACAGGATTAGTGTGGGACTCGCGGCGAGAAGCGCCGTTGACCACTACCCACTAAACCCCCCGGTACCTCCCGCCACCTACTTAGAGCAAAATAAGTTCAAGTATTATGTCAAGCAAGTTTTAATCTCAAAAGGTTATTACAGGGTGGATCATTACGTGAACGATAGTGATGTCTGGAATTAACCCACATCTCTGTGCGCACCCACTAACATTATTAAGAATACGATTTGTATAGTTTTATTATATGACAAAAAAAACGATATATATTATATTTATAAAAAAAAAAGAACCAGATCGAGTTTCTTACCTGCGCTCTTCTCGACTGGGTTGTTTTCCGAACCGGTGGTAGTGTTTTAGACGTTCATAAGCGCCTTCTTAGGGCCTAAATTGAATAAATAAATTTTGATTTTTATTTTTTGAATGCTTTCATTGCGTGTGTGATAATTAAAGTGAAATCTGCATGGATGTGTGAACTCAATTCCGACATTTTGCTACCGGCTTGTATGATCAGGTTCTTAGTGTGCGTGTTTCGCGTTTACGACTGTGCTTCTCATAGTATATTTGATGCATGTCATGATGTCTACGCATTGAGTGTTTTGTTTTTTAGTAAGGCTATAAAGAATCGGGTTATAGCCACTTTGCCACTGTAATATAAAGACATGATATTGTACTTTGGAGACACAAGTACATCAAAAATGACAGTAACATACTTGAATTTGAATAGTGACAGTGATGGTCCTTTAGATTTAGATCATTCAGATTGTAAGATTTTTATCGTAAAAATAAAGTATATTTTGAATAGATGTTTTTTTTCTGTGTTGGATTACTTTATATGGCAGTTCACCTAATGTGTTCGAAAGAAATTTACCTATTTAATAGTCAGATAAAATTGTATCGCATAATTCATAGAAAATGATCGTGTTCGCTCTCCAGTAATTATTAAATATTAAACTTACGTGAGTGAGTTACTTGAAACTGACTTATGAATATTTACATAATTTGCAGATATTTATTTAATCTTGTTACCTATATAAAATAAGCCTTGAGAGCTTTCCTTAGTTTAGCGTGTGGAATATCCGTCAATAGTTTTGCTAATTATGTTTTGTTTTATACTCGAACATCAAACTATAATTCACTTAAATTAAATGACTAGTTTTAGTCACTCATAATTAATCTTTTGTCACAATTTACCCAACCTTCTCCGGTCTACCTTAATTTTTGCGAGTCGCAAAATGGGAAAACATGCAGCCCGACTAGTCAGAGCTACGAACTCCTGAACGGGGGTTCTGAACTTTTAATAGTGAAAGGACTGTACATGGTAAATAAATGACAAGTCTGACATTGACATGTGTTGGATAATGCATTTGTAATCGTAAGAGATAATGATAGATGTGTGTCCCGTGTCAAACGAATGGTAATGTGTGAACTATATTGTTTTATGAATTTAATGTATTTTTATGCATAATAAAAAAAAAATATTAGCATTTTGCACTCCTCTATATAAACTATAAGTGTGCGAAATTTTTTACTTTTAATTTCATACTCATTCGTCCGTGCACTTTTCGTTAAGAGGGCTATAAAGTTTTTGTTTCACGAATTAATATTATATATTGCTAGTAGATTATTCTAAATGTGTTACATCTTGTTAATTCGACTGATATAAGGTCAGTTTTGTTTCGCAAATTCGAACCAAATTAAAAAGATTTTTTTAAATTCTTACATTAGTAAATATTTGAACGAAAAACAATTTCAAGTTTTTTTACTTGTGACTTTGTATATTTGCAAGTCTTCTCTAAATAAAATTGAACTGAAGTTTTATCTTGCGAAATTTTTTGTAGAAACCTTCAAAGTTGTTTCCGAAGTACAAAATGCCAGCTTACGAAAGTTGTTTAAGATGGTGGCAGGTGGCGCGGGAGGACTTTCTTTTAGTGAGGAAATCGCAATAATTCCTCCCAACTCTTTCATGTTGTGTTTAAGGACTAAATTAAAATCCGCATTTCTGAAGTTATGGGCAGAACGTTTCACTTCTAAACTATGTCAATGGTTTGTATTTCATTAGGATTAACTATAATCGTGATTTACCTATTGACTTTTATAGCAGTAAGCCTATAAGTCGGTATCGCGATGGTCGCTGTCAACAGATCACCATCTCTCGGTTTTAATTGATTATTCTTAACTATATCTCACTTATCATCAAGCAATGTGTATAATTTTATCAGGCTGGTTTAAAAATATAATATATTTTAAAAACGCTGTTACATAACCGAACGCACCCGAACCACCATCCAACTATGCGTGCTGGGCCCGGTGATACAAGTTATGTGTTATAGTAGCATGGCGGAACGATGCGTCCGAGCAACAGAGCACCCGGCATGCGTTACCCACAGCGCTAAATTAATTGTACTCACCCTATACCAGTCGACACCGATGCTCCGGAGACAGGTGGAAGTAGGGTGTGTAGGTTTGTGTAGGAGATGTGAGTAATGTGTAAGCGTGATACCACCTGACATCCAAAGGCGGCGGCTCGGCACTATCACTCTCCAACACTCGGTGATTAACGTTTATATTCAATGTTCAATCTTCCAACAATAGTTCACAATCCACAACACTATATCTGTACTAATCTGTTTATACTTAAATTCAATCAACCAAAAACAACAAACACACAATCTCTATACAAAAACACGTCGACAGTCGCACGCACTCAACGCGACTGCTCCAGTCCCGGTACGTCAATCAAAACTAAGTACCCTCAATTACAATTACAAATACAGCCAAAAATTATTATTAAACAACCTACCTATATTACTACCTATATTAAACAAACGCACTAGTTGTACCAGCTGTTATGCTTGCATATAATTTTTTATTCAGACTGCTTACTGGACATTTTTATCTACTTAGTCATTATTATTGTCATAACTTTGTCAATTTATTATCTAACGTAACATACATAGTATTCTCAAACTTTGCTAGGGTAGTAGGGCTTTCGAGCCTGACTGGGCGCGACCAACATGCGCATGGGCGCGTCGCATTCCGATATCTGCAAATTTATGTTCAGACCTACCTAGAGGCTTAGCTGGAGTGCCCGAAAAAAAACTTGCCCATGGAATAGACATTTTAGCAAATAATCGTATTCATCTCGGAGCTATACATCAACTGATGGACAGACAGAGGACCATTACGTTTTGTATTATGTAAGGATGTCGTGATTCATAACAGATATCTGGCGGCGCTTTAGTGCGTTGCTGAGACGAGAACCACGAGATTTGCGACGGGCCCACCGGATCACGAAGTCCGTTGACACGACTGTGTTTCGACGTGCGTTATTCACTCGTCGCCGAGGCCGTTCACCCCTCCCCGCCGCCGCCCCCCTGGCACCTTAGGACAGCTGATCGGACCTTGCAATTTGCTATTGTCTTTGTGTGCGAAAACTTGTCATAGTTTTACTAGCTATATAACAATAGTTACTTCTTCAAAACTGTTCAGTGCACAATGTGAACCATATTTTGTTGTCATTTAGATTACTAGTAATGTTTGTTTTATCTGATAATACATCTATGGTTTAAAAAAATAATGACTTGAATATTTCTCAAGTTTTAAACTAACAAACGTACAAAGAAACCATTGCTTAATAACAAGGTATAAAAAAATATTTCTTGTACGCCAGAAGTCAAGGAACCCTCTCTTCCCTTATGTAAAGAACACTTACTGATTGTTTTGATGAGCTGTCAAATGATCATGACAAAGACTTTAGTTTAGTTTTGTTACTGCATCTTGGTACTTCTTACATCCTAAAGTTTGCTAATGCATTCTTTTTCTTTTTCTTCTATTATTGTTCATTTAATAAAATAAGTCAGTGGTTTCTAAGATTAATAGTTCAGTTATAATTAAATAAGTTTTACAGACTTCTGAGTAAACTCGGAAATACAAAAAGAGGTTAAGTTTTTATAATGTTAATTATTCTCTCTAAGTGTGCACAAAAAACTCATTATCTGATCAGAGGGTGAGATATGGATTTTGTATTATTTCATGAAATGATAACCATCATTAAAATTCTATGCCTTCATTTGATTTATTTTAAAAATCATCTGCTTAGCTACCACCCTGAAAATATGTGTGACAATATGCTACTAATTAGAACCGATTCACTTAAATTCAACTGACTTACGTTATATATACTATTCCATGTTATTATTATGTTGTAACTATTATGTTTTAATAACTTTGCCTAAATAAAATACATACTAAGTAGGTGCGATAACGTATGATAACCATGAAGATATGAACTATGAATATCAGGATCGTACTAAAAGATGTATAGTCTACAAGTGGCGAGCCTCTTAGAAGATAGAAGAGAGATACATATGTATGCTATTAATATAAGTTTTTTCTTATAAAACATTTTACGGAATCTTGCAAGGGCGTTGGAAATTTAAAATTGACGAATGATTATATAAATGTTCATGCATCGTTTTTTCGTCGGCTTAATTATGTTGCATTGCATGATGTCATGTTGTATAAAAAAAAGCATATTTCCTGTATGGATCGTTGTATTTTTATATCGTTAACATCTGTTGTTATTTTGACGTAGCAAGTAAGAGTGACAGCATTGTGTGTTTGGGTGGGTGGTATGTGCACAGTATAATTCAAAAACAAAGATGACTACCGATTGGCAATGCACCGCCAGTCGCCGTTTTCTTTCCTCGTCTGAACATACATTGGGTTATCCTGAGATTGAAATTGAAATGAGAATATATCAGTCCCGATTGTGCAAATAAATCTTCCCATCCTTTTTTTTTTTTTTTTAACGGGGGGAAATGCATTTACGCACTACCCTTATCTATTGTATTTGTGGGATTAGAGTCCCTCAAATACAATAGATAAGGGGGCACGGAGTGACGAGCTCCGTGCCAGTGTGGGACTCACCCGGGCGTGAGGCGCTCCGGAAATACCGCATCGCCCCCTGCAGCGAACCCACCAGGTCCGTCAGTGCAATGGCCCGGTGAGGATGAAGGAGAAAAAGTTCCCCTCCACCACTTAGCCCGCCTCTTGAGGAGAGGCATGACCCAAGGTCAAACATCCAGGGGGCGGGACAGACTTCCGCCCCCCATAAGAGAAAAAGAAGAAGAAGAATTGGAAAGAGCAGTGGCGGGCAAAAGGGGGAAGAAAGACCCGCCACTGTTTTTAGAGGAAGTAAGTCCCTCGCCTTTCATCCGTCTTGTCTTAATCGACAAGAATTTGAAACGGGAGGAATACCCGAACAGAAAAAAAAAAAAAAAAAAAAAAAAAAAAAAAACGGACACGCCTACGGGCGGAGAAAACTCCGCACGTAACGTGCCCATCTCCCCCTAGGCCTCTTTCGCCTCCGAGGATCCGCCCTAGGATCCTCTTCACGGGCCCTCTCAGCGGCCTCCTTCTGCAACATCACCTGTTCGCAGAAGGAGGCAACCACCCCCCCCCAGACCTTCTCGCTGTCGATCATGGCCTTGACGACCGTCGGCAGCGAGAGGTCTGGCCCAAATCTTCCCATCCCTAACTTCATACGTATCGTTTCTGTTTATGCATACCTAGCAATGCGAAGCCAAAATTGTCAGTAGGCAGAGATACAGAGATATTATGGCAAACACGCATACAATCTCATTTGATGTGAAGTCATCACTCCTGCCTCTAGCTCAGTGGTTCTCAACCACTGTGCCGCGGCACTTTTGTGTGCTGCCAAATTTCAAAAGTGTGCCGCCAAATTTTGCAAATATATAATAATGTTAATATTATTAAATTATATCATTAAAAAAAAAATATTTATGCAGTGTGTTGTAAGTAAATAATTTTTATCTTTTTCTTTGTGTGCTGCCAAATTTTGAAATCGTTAAATATGTTCCGCAACAAAAAAAAAGGTTGAGAATCACTGCTCTAGCTATTTATGACTAACCCAAAAACCGAGATAATAATTTGTTACTTCTGATGGCACTCATCGTTGTGGGACAACAACTAGCTAGAGGTTTACTATAGGTATAATTTTTAAAATGTGTATTATTTGGTAAAGTATATCATCATCTTCTATCTCTTTTCCTATAATAAACAGGGTCGCACAACATATTTTTTATGGCTTAGTGTTTTACGAAAGGCCGCCTGCCTGACGTCAACCTTCCTTAGAATCTCCATTAGAATATAATGTATTTTTAACAAACAGATATATTCCGCTAACAATGTTTATTTTTTACGATGCAGCATCTGCTTTTGAATGCTTCTTTGTCTCACGATATCATACTCCTTTTAACATTAAATTCGCATATGCAATTCATTCAATGCTAAATATGTTACACTGCTCATGTCGATACGTCGAAAGTTTTGCCTTTGAACAAAAATAATCTGTAATCCATTCCGATATATATAGACTTAAAAAAAAGTCTATTTATAGTGATCCATTATAAATATCGTTATATAAGTTATTGCAATCATAAGAAAATTTTAAAATTATCTCAACATATAACACATTAAAGTACTTTAATAAAGATATAATTTGGTATAATATAATACGTAAACTCTTAATCTTGGAGATGTCATCACTATATCAAGTTTTTTTCATATGTTGTACATACTTGAATTAGCAGGCTATATTAGTTATAATTTCTAGAAACATTATATTAAATTTGTCAAAATTGGAATGATAAATCTTTTACACACATTTTATCTAAATCTATATATATATATATATATAAGCAAAGTTTGTTTTCTTTATCCGAGGTAAACTCGAAAACTACTTGACCGATCAGCATGAATCCACAACCATTCGACGCGGAATTAATCGTAGATGGTTATAGGCTATATATTTTTCAAATTCTATGAGCCCTTTTCCATGTTTTCTCAATTTGTTTGTTTATTATTCCTTTGACGCAGCATCACCTCGAAACTACTGAACATATCGGCATAGGACTAATACCTTTCAACGCAGTTTTTTTCGTAGACAGGTATTTTTTGGATTCCACCGATCCTCTCTCATTTTTTTTTCGATTTACTCTTTTGTACATTTTCCACTTGAATTTACGCTTATATACATTTTTTCCGCTAATATAAACAATATACTCTTACTTTTATTGATTCATTTGTTTTTTTTTAAATTAGCTATAAATGAAAGCCGCGGGCACCAGCTAGTATACTATATAATAAAAGTTAACGTGTGTGTTTGCTTTAATTGGTATTGTAATTCATTTTTTTTTGTTAAATAGCGAACCTAAGATGTTATTGTCACATAGTATTGGTTAATGCACGCGGCCAGTGATGACAGTTATTTGCGCGCTTAATTGGTTCCACGACGCTTAAGTTCATGTTAAGGTCACACGTCATACCCAGTCGGTTTACGCAGACGTTTCGGAATTCCATATTTGAATTTTAGTTATGATAGAAATTCTTCTGAAATGTAACCTGCTTTTTTGATATTTTTACGGAATACCTTGTTACTTGTTGGTGGACTATTGTTTCCGCAACTAGACACATTTACGGTTGTGCGTGCAGGATCAGCCCAGCTCCTTCCAGAAGCGCTGAAACCTCCTGCGGCGATCAGAGGCTTCCTGGAACGACCTTGTTTTGTCTTCAAGGGTCATCTGTTCATCTTTTATACCTTCCCTGAGCTGTATTTTATATAATCTGTCGAATCTTAGGGATCTTGTCGCAGGGTGGTTCGAGAAGGGGTTGTAAACCTACCATTCTGTCCCATAATTTAGTATTAGATCCACCCGTTTTTTGCCATAGGCCTAAGGTGGGTGAGGCGTAGGGCTGCCATGCTCGCCTCCTGCCTTATAAAAATACCTTACCACGAAATACCTTGCTACATTCAAGTTAATAAATCGGTTATCTTATACAAGCCGGTAAATGCCTAAACTTATAAAGTATATCATGTCACTGAACCATTTCAGGATGTCTTTGATATTACGACGTGAGTTGAATAAACTGGCTCGCGTTACACGTGCGTCTGTCGTCTGCCTAACATCGGACATGTTTTATAAATGATGTATGCTTTTTCTACGTGCATCATTTTATTTGTTCGATGTATTTCGCAATAAGGAGAATAATTGTAGATTTTCGAGTACTGCACATGTGTAGAATGTCCAAACGCTCGTGTCCACAGTTAATAAACAGTGGCGACCGTCGACGGTGATCGTTGTCATTCTAGTATTAAAGTGTTTATCACGGAGTCGGACTAGTTCAATTAATGATATTAACTTGCTGATTTAGAAACGTGACGTGACGTGACGTTAACTGGTTTTTTTTTATCATGTCTGTACTGTTTAGTCGTCGCCATCCAATCGAGTAGGCACAACGTCATACAATTTCGCTATATTATTGCGTGGTTTAAGTAATTTCCACTGGATTTAATATAAGACTCGTTTTATCTACATGTATACTATATCGAATTATTAACTAAGTTGTTTCAAAAGCCCAAAGTTGCTCAAAGGGCAATGGAGAGAGCTATGCTTGGACTTTCACTACGTGATCGAATCAACAATGAGGAGATCCGCAGAAGAACCAAAGTAACCGACATTACACGAAGAATTGCAAAACTCAAGTGTCAGTGAGCTGGGCACATTGCTCGCAGAACCGATGCCCGATGGGGCCAACGGATTCTCGAATGGCTACCACGTACCGGAAGACGTGGCGTGAGTAGAGGCCACCCACAAGGTGGACCGACGTCCTGGTGAAGGTCGCCGGATTCCGCTGGATGCGGGTGGCGCAAGACCGGTCGTCGTGGAGATCTTTGGGGAAGACATATGTCCAACAGTGGACGTCTTTCGGTTGAATAAATGAGCCGGTTTTATTAACTCTTCTACATGATCGCCTGATCTATCGTCAGTTAACGCTAGTTACAGTGATGGTTTAACGTTTAAACTATAGTTATCCATAAAAACCACGACTAACATAAATAGGACTCGCAAAGTTCGATGATGCGTTTACGTAGGAAATGTCAACTCGTCTGTCTGCGAAAAAGCGCAGTGCACCGTCACCGTGACAGGGGCAATAACCATTGATACAGTATGCACGCACCAACGAACGTTGCCATATGTATGTTACCGTCATATACATAATGTTTTTTTTACAAAAAGTCTACGATTTTACTTTCAACCTCGCTAACTTGCCTGCGAATTCTGTTACGTGATTTTTTTTTTAAGAATATTATAAAGTTAACGCTATTTTACAAATTTCATATTATAATCATTATATATATAGTATCAATTTACACATTGTACATTTTTAACCCCTTGAGCACTTACCTGGCGTTTACGCCAGCTTTCCATTGTTTTCCTATTGTCTTATTTTTATGGGTACTCGACACATTAATTATCGATAATACAAGTAATTTTAAAATTCAAAAACAAAACCACTGTTATTTTTTTTTTTTTTTTTTTTAAGTCGTTAGTTTAAACTGGGAGCCGATTGTTTTAAGCCCTAGTTTTAATTCTACTTTAGTGTGAAAACTGCATTCAAATCAGTTTGTTGGTTGGTTGTTTATTCCACCATTCTAAAACTTAGCCGAATCGGAATAACAGCTAGCTAGGGCTGTACATAAGCTATGGGGGGAGCGTTCTGCTTCCCCTCGCCCTAAGGCGGGCGCCCTACAGGTGGGGTAAAAACAGTGAGGGCATCTTCTTCTTCTTAGGTATCCCTCTCCTTGCTACGCCTTGTTAGTGATAACAAGGTGAGTATAGGAGAGGGACCTATCTTTCCCCTTCGATAGCAGTGGCGGGTTCCTTCCTCTTTGTCTTTGCCCGTCACTGCACTATCCTTTCTTCCTTCACTTTTATTGGGGGCAGGTATTACATCCTGCCCCCGGATGTCTGACCTGTGGGTCATGCCTCCCTTCGGGGGGGCGGGCGAAGAGGTGGGGTCGAGAAGTATATACTCCCCCATCCCCATTGGGCCATTGCACGACGAGGCCCGGTGGGTTCGCTGCAGGGGGCGACGCGGTGCCTGCGAAAGCCACCCCGTGTCGCCCCCATCCCAAATGCAGCGGACGGCCCCGGGGGGTTTTAGTGGGTATTTCCGAGCGACTCTCGCCCGGGTGAGTCCCACACTGGCGCGGAGCTCGTTACTCCGTGCCCCCTTATCTATTGTATTGGGGGACTCTGATCCCTCAAATACAATAGATAAGGGTAGTGCGTAAATGCATTTCCCCTCGTCAAAAAAAAAAAAAAAGGGCTGTACATAAGCTACATCTAGCACTAATTTATCACTGGGGACTATTCAAAAAGAGAATAGAAAAGGTATATACCCGGCGTTGAAGTTGTTTAATGGTAAAGTTAACTCTTATTTATCATCAAACCAATGAAACCAATTCATTATTTACTATAACTCTCAACGTTATTTTAAATACCATTGAACTAGAGTAGTAGTGATTCAAGTAATTTTTTTTTTATTAGATCGTATTCTTTATTCTCCAAAACGTTACTTTAACTGCGACAACCACCATAAACGATCGCCCGTTTTGGATGAGCACGCGCGCACGCTATGCAATTATATTATTGAGGTATATAAAATGTTTATAATTAGTATTGTTTATTGTAAGTCGTTTTGTTATCATGTAAACATGTACGGTCATATTACAAAAACAAAAGTAAACTGCTGTTAATCACGCGTTGTGCTAAATAGTGTCTAATATTTAAAATTGCGTTAAACATGCGTTTAAAATACACTATTACAAAAGCGTGTTTAACCGATGTTTAGCTAAACACCTGTTTTAATTTTTTTTATGCAAGCAACTCGTCAAGTATATAATTCACTCTATCCAGTCATCGTTCATTTTCATTCAGTTTCATTTCATGCAGATGTTCCGTCAGTCATTAAATATTTACGCATGATATTTTTTTTTTTTTTTTTTATTACGAAAATTATTATAAGCTAAATATAGGTTATAAGAAATTTAATAATTGTCGTTAATCGGTATTGTTATAATTTTTAAAATACGTAATATATGTCAAAGTGCCTGAAGTGGAATAGAGTACCTATTTTAGTAAAATTATTATTAATTTAGTTTTTTAGAGAGTCTGTCCTGTTGGAGTATTTATTTTCAATTCATTGCTATATTTAATTCAATATTTGATATCATGTAATGTTGATGACAATTTTATTATTGTACGTATTGAATACTGATGTCTCAAGAACTCCTGAAAAGTTCTAACAAAGGATCGCTATTTTGTTAGAGCATTTGTTCCTAGATCATACTTGGATGTATGACCCACATACCTCTGCTTTTTTCTTAGAAAGGAAAATCCAGAACAACAAAAAGAAACATTAATCATATTCTTCGCAAGGATTAATGCGAATTCATTTTATATGATTTCTAAAACTGCTCAATTCATGTATATTTTTCAAAGCAATAAAATCTCCATTGAGATTGCTGAGATCCATAATAATAAGTATTGTGCTGGCTGGTAAATATTAACACAAGAATACCACAATATATAATAACACAAGAAATGTCAATTTAGACAAACGTTAAACTACGTTTTTAATGTGTGTAAAATTTAAACATAGTTTAAAGCGTGTCTATCTTTAAACAACCCTAAAACACTTTTTTTTTGTAATAATACCGGTAATGTCGTGTTATGTGTCGTTTTATTCTTTCACGTGTCACGGACAATTTTATTAAACGTCCAATAATGCAAAATAATTTAACCTATTATTACGTAAGCTAAGTTTTGGACATTTTAGACCGTAAACATTTTAGAAATGCATCCATATTGCCGGCATCGAATAAAAAGAAATGTCTCAATCATCAATCCCCTCTCCATTCCATAACAGAACCACGCGGGCGGGACTTCGGTTTCACGGTGACACCCATAACTTCAAGAACCAAAAAGTTTGCTGACTCTTACTTTTGTCGCACTGTGAGGTTATGGAACCGTCTTCCTGTCAGCGTGTTCCCTCCTTCATACGATATTGGGTCCTTCAAAAGAGGCGTGAAGAGGTACTTAAGCAGGCCAGCATGACAGCGGTGACTGGCAGTGAATTCTGTTCAGTGTCAGTCGCCGATGTTTTAGATTATACTGTACTTACCATCAGGTCCAGTACAGTCACTGTGCTGTGCATTAATAAAAAAAAATAAAAAAGAATTTCTTTCTTTCTTTCTTTTCTTTCTTTCTTTGTCCTCGTTTTTTTTTTTTTTTAACCTAGCTAATACTACAGTATGGAATAGACATTCGGAGTTAACGCATCTCGCGGTGCATTTGACAGGTTATTTGACGTGTAAGTGGCCGGCCAGTTACGTAAGCATTAGGGGCGTATATTTTTTTTTTTTTCGAACCTAGCTAACGCTGTTGACCGGAAGGGCCTTTACAGCTTCACCGTTACTTTGAGGGCGAGTGCTGAAGGCAACTCGCCTTTAACCTTGTCCACAGCATTGCTCGCATACAATAATTTTTTTTCAATGGTATAGATAAGTATTTCAAAATGGCGTGATAATTTGTTCTCTTTGTTATAACACAACAAAACAGGTATGATTTAAACAAAAATCCCGTAAATCTTGTCAGCGGTTGTCAAAGTCCAGAAACAGATATAGACAAGCGATGTTGCCTTTCATTGTGTTATAATGTTCTGCTTTAGTAACAAATCCCCTCCGGCAGATGTATAAGACGTGCTCCTATCCTCATCTGGGGATCAATGCGATACAGTGACGACGATTAAGATCACACGCATCATATTGCACATACATTCTTACACGCCAGACATAACGTACTAGGTTATGTAAGAGACCTTTTCACTTCTTACAGATTTAATAAGCGTTCGGTTAGCGCCGGGCGAATTCCGCTAATTTCGTATCATTTTGATGCCCTTGTGCTGGCTACCTTTTTAAGACTGTGCGCCTTAAGTGCTCGCCTGAAGTTTCGATGAAGCTGTTAAGGCCCTTCTGGTTGTCAACAACGTTAGTCAGATAACAAAAAAAAAGTTTGGTATTATATTATAGAAGCGACTGAGAATCCAACACTAGTTATATTATCTTTTTAATGTTTGCGTCTGTTACTACCTACTCCAAATGATAGTGGAAACGAATTTACTGTCCAGACTATCGGAAACTTCTGGTAGAATTAATAAGTTTTTTTTACTCTTTGACTTTGTGCCAAATTTTTTTTTTATAATATATCACACTATGAAATCAGTAGTTACGTTTTTATTTATACTTGAGCGAAAATGGAAGACGTTATTTGTTAAAGACTAGTCGTTCATCTCGCATAAATATATTTAAATTTATTTCACAATTATATTGAATTATTTTGGATTAAATGTGATTTGATCAAAATCAATGTTCAGTGGTTTTGGGTTATAAGTGCAAATATTGAAATCGTTAAGAATATATCATAAACATATCACAAAACATGTCTCGTTAAGTTAAAATATTTGTAGGCGACTTTATTATGTATTCAGTTTTTTTTTTAAATACACTTATATGTATTCGAATAAATATAGACGAGTCACATTATTATAATGTTACTAATATTCCGTTATTCTATAGAGTTTAATATCTCTGGTTCGCGTAGTTTAAAATTCGAAATCAATAAAAATGCGCAGTCACGAATTGAATATTAATGAAATATTTAAATGTGTTCTCGAAGATAAAAAGCGGTATAGTGTTAATTGGGTCATTGACCTGTTGTTGATGCCTAGTCCGAAACATTTGTACGATATTTTCTCAAAAAGTAAATTTACTTATTATGAAGAATAATTGTTTAGAAATTACCTTATAAAAGTATGTATAAGGTTAATTATTTAAAAAATGTTATTACGTTTCTCTTGATTTTTTGACATGAAGTCCATCAAAATTTATGTAAAACATATTTTAATAAAATCTAGGATTGTTCCAATTTTCATATAATAGGAGATATTTTTTTTCAGAAATGCTTTCACAAGTTTTGGGCAAAATTTCAGTAACGATCTCCTAAAAATCTATATACTTTGTATTTTTCCCATTAAATTGAGAGCACAATTTTAGACTTGGAATATTAGAATAATATTAGAATATCATCGATATTCAGTGTCAGTTTTACGAGAAGCCATAAACATGCCAGAACTTAGGGGATGTTTAAGATTTACGTAAGCAATCAATGGGGGTCTATACTTTGCGCTCATTTTTCATGGTATGGGGAAGGAGGGGTTTCAATGGTAATTATGTAATCATAATTTACATATTAATCTTCGTTTTTTTATTCTAAATTAAATGTTTTATATCATTTCAACTACCCCCTACATATGTCGTATCGAAATTCCACACTAGACCGTGATCGTTTAGTACGAGCGGTGTAAATTATCTGTACCATTCACCCCGGGGCCATTGGTCTGTAATGTGTCGAATACTGATACGAAATAATGACCTTGCTTAGTAGTTCGTAAATTCATTACAGGCTTAGGATCGCGTATTTACTTTCTTTTCAACTAATTCGGTAATAAATAGTTCAACATCAACAACAAAAAGAAATGCCAACTTACATATATATGATCTGCACTTAATTTAACAGCGAAATGATCACTGTCACGCAATTACATTAAAAAAAAACTAGCCAGTCATGTCCGACAGAAGTGAAAACTAGAAACTTTTGTAAATACGATTTTTTTTAGTGTTTAAATTAAAATGTGAGTACTTAATTAAGATTATTAACATACTTATAATTTAGCACATGTCTGTTATTTACATGTATTGGCGCTCCGAACAATAATTATGTCTAAATTTTATTATTTATCTATGAATGCCATCTTATACTGACATACTCTAGCATTATGACGGTTAACATTATAGCATTGGTAACGCAAATCTATAATTTTTTCTGAGAATCGCTCAACGCAGCTAAACAAGTTTTCACATCAAAAACTTGTCATAAACTCGAAAAATCTAGCTAAATTGCGAGTTACAGAGTATAAACATACAAAAAAATGTACGAGAGATATAATAGTAAGATATCAAAATCAAAACTTATTTATTCAATTTAGGCCCTAAGAAGGCGCTTATGAACGTCTAAAACACTACCACCGGTTCGGAAAACAACCCAGTCGAGAAGAGCGCAGGCGAGAAACTCGATCTGGTTCTTTTTTTTTTCATAAGTATAATATATATCATTTTTTTTGTCATATAAAAAACTATACAAATCGTAGTTTTTAGTGGAAGCACAGAGATGTGGGTTATTTCCAGACATCACTATCGTTCACGTAATGATCCACCCTGTAATAACCTTTTGAGATTAAAACTTGCTCGGCATAATACTTGAACTTATTGTCAGGTAAATCGGTAATGTTACTTGGGATCTTATTGTGAAACCGAATACTATTACCTATAAAGCTTCTATTACACTTACTTAACCTAAAGCGTGGGACGGCCAACTTGTCTTTAAAATCTGTTAACAAATGAATATTGTTTTTATATAATAAAATACGGAATTAATTATTCCGTAAAATACTGTTGGCAATTATCACAACTCGGAGAATTTATCGTGTCGCGTGTGCCATTGAGGCGTATGTATGTGTTTGCGTATTTCAGAGTTTTGTCGGTTTCACTCGGTGACTTTTACAAAACAGCGTTTCTAGTGTAACTTACTACTGCTCATTGTTGTCAGGGAGGGTTATCTTTGTTTAAAGACGGCTAATTATTCAACAAATGACTGCAAGCAATCAGGTGTGTTACAGTAAACTTTGATACACGAGAAACAAGACAGTCAGAAGTAGCGACTAAAGCTGTTAATACACTTATGGGCCGGACCGCGGATACGGACGGCATGGTTAGCGATCGAAGTCATCAGCCACCTAAGTAAGGTTGGGGAATATGTTTTTTCAAAAAGATCAAGATTTTTAATCGATTTACAAAATATCGAGGTCTAATAGATCAATGTTTTTTCGTATTTTTATAGTATATAGTAATCTTCCAGTGGTCGAAATTAAACTATAATCATCATTTATTGTAAAAACTGTTTCCATTTTTTATTAACATCACTAAAGAACATCAATAGCAACTACACAAAAAAAAAAATAAGAATGCCTAACCAATTAAGGAAAAATGACACTGAACTGTTTTATTTTTAATTATTTACAGACTATCATCATATCTTTTAGTTTTTAGATCGGTCTTTGAGATCTTGATGTTTTGTGAATCGATTCATCAAGCTTAGAGTCGAATCGATTCAAAAATCGATCTTTTTGGACAGGTTTCCCATCTCTACTTAGGCGACGAATAACCTCGGCCGCGCGCCGTACTATGTCCGTGGTCCGGTCCGTACGTGTATTAACAGTATTTATTATTCGGAACCAGGATCTAGGATAAATCAAAACAAACAATTCTTTATTAAAATTGGGCCCTAAAAAGGCCTATGAACGCTTTTTTTTATTAAACGGATGTTCTGTTGTCGACAGTTCGCAGTTACGACAAACACGACAAATGCGGGCTGGTGTGGATACCGCGCGTGGTTGCTTACCGGTGCCGAACGTGCGGCATATCGCCGTGCATGTCGATATGCCGCGAGTGCTTCCACCGAGGCGACCACTCGACCCACGACTTCAACATGTTCCTGTCGCAGGCGGGCGGCGCTTGCGACTGCGGCGACAAGTCCGTCATGAAGGAGGACGGGTGAGTTACATTATAGGAAACAAGCGCCCGTGGGATTTTTCTTAGGGTTCAATAATCCTACCACACCACAAGTGTATCGAAATTAAACGTTTTACTAGTGTAATGTGACTTGCAATCTTGATCCAATGCTAGCAGATTAAATTTCATAATTCGTTAATGTTCAAGACTCTCGTAGTCAAACCAAACACAGACGTTCCCTTCCGCAACTGCTTGAATCTTAAAATTGTAAAACAGTCGCTTAAAAATGTTTACTGAAAATTCAACCCTCATGAATGTAGGATATCGGTAGTGATTAAACACAGTACTTCCTAATTAAATCTTTTATTCTTTTCCTTACAAATTTTCCCGACACATTTCCCGGTTCGCCATTTACGATCTTCCTCTTTTTTTATTATTCTTATTTCCATCATCCATTCGCTCACATTGCATTCTTTCACTCAGTCTTACGTTCCTTTCATTCCTACATTCGGCTATCCTGTGGTCTTGCCTGGCCTCAGGCAAGTTAAAAACAAAATCTAACATTCTAAAATTTACAAAAAGAAAGGTAACGTCGTTACTGAGGAAGTCGTGAGCAGCGGCAAAAAACTGTTCGAATACAGACATATAAAACTTACCACGTACGACGTGGAATTCACCAACCTTGAGGCCACAGTTTCATATTATCAGCTGATGTTGACGTGCGCGCTGGCCCCTCTGATGAATTGCTCAGCTTCTCTACATCATAACGATCCTTTCCTTTGATCCTGATAACTCTATATGGCCCCAAAAACTTAGGTTTCAGCTTTAAACCAGTACCATACTGAGTTCTCAAAATAGCGCGACTTTATCTCCAACTTGATAGCGCATATTCTCTTTACGTTTCTTATTATAAGTAATCCGATTCTCTTCTTGGATTTGCATTATCTGCATTCGCGCAGATTGTCGTAGATTTTCTCTATTATCTACATACGCGTCGCGACCTTCTTGTAGCAAAAGTTCATAAATCTTTAGGTCATCTTTAGTCCGCATTTTAGTACCATATAAATATTTTCTAAATTTTTTCACACTTTCTATGATCGCCAAAGCTTCTAATTCATAACTAGTGTATTTCTTCTCAGTATCACTCGTCTTTTTACTCATGTAATATACTGGATGTAACTGACCATCTTCTGCGGATCTTTGAAGTAGTATGGCTGCCAAGGCCAACATAGATGCGTCTGTGTGCAATTCTGTATACAACTGTGGGTCAAATATTTTTAATACTGGTGTGCTTGCCAGCTTCATCTTTAACTCCTGAAATGCTGCTTGTTGAGGTGTCTCAAAGACAAAATCCGTATCCTTTTTCAACAACTCAGTTAAAGGTCTTGCAATTAGTGCAAAGTTTTGAATAAATTTCCTGAAGTAGGAAGTTAATCCTACAAATGCTTGTACTTGCTTTACATTAGTAGGTTGAGGAAACCTTACCACCGCATCCGTCTTATCCGGTGATGGTCTCACTGTACCATTTTCTATGACATGCCCAAGGTACTCCACTCTTCGCTGAATTAACTGTGATTTTCTCCAGTTGATTTCTAGTCCATATTGAGATGCTCGCTCAAGCACTTTCTTTAGGCGTTCCATAGCCTGAAGCTCATTTTCTGAAAGTATTATGAGATCATCGATAAAAACTAAAACATAACCATTTTCCAGTAAATCTCTAAAAATAGCATTTATAAATCTAGTAAACACCTTTGGACAAACTGACAATCCAAATGGAGCCCTAAGAAATTCATATTGTCCGTTGTGGGTTACAAAAGCAGTGTACTTTATTGAATCCTCATGTACAGGTAGGTGAAAATATCCATTCTTCAAATCTAATGTACTAAACACTTTCGTCTTTGATAAGTGGTCAATATGATCTTCAATGACAGGTAATGGGTATTCATCCTTAATCATCTTCTTGTTTATCTGTCTATAATCCACACAGATTCTGGTACTGCCATCTTTCTTTTTTACAAGAACTAAGGGACTAGCATACTCCGAAAAACTTACCCTAATTATACCGTCATGTAGCCACTGTTTCACCTGACTTTCAACTTCTTTTTGTTCCGCTAGGGCCAGCCGTCGTGGTCGCTGAGCCACAGGGATGTCGTCTTTTAGCGTAATACGTAGTTGGATTGGAGCGTCACACGTCTTATTCGGTCGATATGATTTGACTAGCTGCATCACCTCTCCTTGCAATGCTTTATCACCAACGTAACCTATAATATCGGAAACACACACAGCACACACACATGAAATCACGATACCAATTTTCGCTAGACTTCAACAATAATACACGACTGCCCTCCATAACGATCGTTACCTACCTCTTTAAAAACTCTTGTCCTAAAATCAGTGAGAACGGCATAACATCTTTAGGTACAATATAAAATACAACATTTTGATAACATTGACCATCTACAATAATATTCGTAGTAAAGTAACCTAACGAATGTACTCGCGTCGAACCAAGTCCCGTCAAAGATATAATGTTTCTCACATACTCTGGTGCATTTAATGATTTGTAGCAATCAAACGTTATTAAATTAATGTCACTACCTGAATCGATTAATGCACTAACACTTTTATTAAACAAAATAATTTTCTTCATTGGTTTTTGACATTCGAGTTTGTTTACATTCATACCGGTTGCTGGTAGCGCCATCTTACTAGACAACTCGGTTACTCGGTCACTCTCGTTCTTCTCAACATGTTCGATTGCTGTGAAGTTTGATTTATGCCCATGATCCTCATTTGTTATCGACATAACAATATGGTTAGAGTCGTCAATTTGATTCGTTGCAATTTCATTCATCCGTTCCTTCTGAACGCACTGAATTTGTCTAGTTGAACCGCCATTTTTGTTTGAATGAAAATATCTGACATTATCAACAGGTTTACTTGTTGCCTCCATAGATGGCGATGATGACTCACATTGCGATGAAATATGGCCAAACTGATTGCAACGGAAACATCTAAACCCTTTTTGTTTATGTGGACACTCACTCGACACATGATTATTTCCACCACAATTATAGCATTTTTTCCTAGCGTTCACAAATGTTCTCAGTCGACTATTCTTCACTTCTTGATGCTGCGTTTGTTGACCACGTGACTTTTCTAGAATTTCCTCATAGATCTTAATTTTTTCTTTCAGGTCCGAATACGTCGTAACGCCGTATAACATCATTTTATTAATCGGTTTATCCTGTATTCCTTCAATTATGTATTTTATCGCTACATAATCCGGCATCTTCCCTCTTCTTCCTAACTCCTTCATAACGAGTAGGTAGTCCAAGCATGACTCATCATTTTTTTTCGTCCGCGCACTCATGAGTTCATGGATCGTTTTAATATCAACTGTGTCGGGAAATTCTTTCAGAACACCAGCTTTTAATTCTGTCCAGGTCTTAAACGTCCTTTCAGACCGTAGCCAGAGTGCCGCCGTACCAGATAATGACCGCCGCGCCATCAATAATTGCTGCACTGGAGTCCATGCAAACACCTCAGCGTTGTCCTCGACGTCTTCAGCCCACCTAGTAGCCGGATACGTCTTATCCTGACCAGTGAACTTCGGGAGCAACCCCTCTGTAAGGTGTAGCATACCTCCACTCCGTGCCGTTACCTCTTGCTCAACATATGCTTCGGCATCGGGTTGTCTGTTCTTTGGCATCTTCGTCTTAATAAGCTGCTATTTTTTTTTTATTTAATTTTTTCCGTCGTATATTTTGTACTATTCTTCTTACGTATCCCGGACGAGCCCCCAAAATTGTAGGATATCGGTAGTGATTAAACACAGTACTTCCTAATTAAATCTTTTATTCTTTTCCTTACAAATTTTCCCGACACATTTCCCGGTTCGCCATTTACGATCTTCCTCTTTTTTTATTATTCTTATTTCCATCATCCATTCGCTCACATTGCATTCTTTCACTCAGTCTTACGTTCCTTTCATTCCTACATGAATATCAAATTTATGAACAAATTAAAGACTTCAATAGCTAGAAATGTGTGTAAAAACGTATTTAAACCCGCATTTTAATCATCAATTTAGCAGATTGTTAAAAGTATCCTTGACGATGTTAAAATTTGTCAAAATTTTCAGTGTTCTGGCATAATTAAGAGTTTTTGCGTTCTCTTTCAGGCAGGCGTGGCGACTTTTAGTGATGTATTTTTAAATAGCAGACTCTCATACAGTCAAACAATGACCGGGCGATTGTATCTAACGATTTAATTCTGAGTATAAAGCGTAACATGACGTATCAACAGAACAGAAATGTATTTCGTTAGGTGTTTAAGAAGCAACTGAGGTGCTTTGATGAGCTCTAATATTGAAATTATATCATCGTCTGATGATGATTCGAAGGGATAGAAAAGATTCAGGGGGTGTTTATCTTAATGGTGTCGCAGACCATGCAGTGTCTATGATAACGCGAACTCTATTTTAAATTATTTGAAAAAGATACATACGTTATGCCTATGATGATGACGATATACATAGACGTATAGCCATTTTCAAAATATTGTCATAGGTGTCATTTTAAATCCTAAATCTTATTATGTTCTTAATTTTAATAATATTCTATGGTGCTTCCTATTGGCTGCGTTTATATCGTGTTCGGCGTGACGTATAATGCAGCGCAGACTCGGAGTGCTTAGCCAAGTGGTAATTTTGCAGTCGTTAACGCCAAATAGAACATGAAAAAAATGTATGGAAATAACATAATATCTCAACGATGAATCACGTGATCAAAATAAACAGATAGAAAAAATCGTAGCCAAGTTGACAATTTTTCATTCGTTCGAAATGATTGAATAGAGCTTATCGTTTCTCTAACTGTGATCCCCAATGCTGTTTTGACAAGCGTTAACGAAACATTGTCGTAATTTTTGAACGTTTGGTAAGCGTTCCACGAGACCCTGCAGGTAACGCTTAAAAAATGGCGTCTTTGCAATCAGCTGTTTGCAAAAGTTAACTGCGATGTTTTAAATTTCATTTAAATCTTATATTGTTAACTATTTAGCACATATAATACATTATTATAATATGTTTTCTAAATAATAACAGAATTGATAGTATTTATGTCGAAAATGTTTAGTTTATTTCGAATGTCAAAAGTGTAGTGTGGTGATTCAGTTTTATTTAATACTAAATTCTCAATACACCAATCAACTTTAATATAGCTAGAAAATATTTCAATAAATAAAAAAACATGTTCGTTTACTTCCACGGGTTTTAGGGCTTTTAAAATCCATTTTTCATAATATACACTGAAATATCTGTCGAATAAAAATCGAAGTAATTTTCTTTGTGTATATTGGTATACATAGACACAAATGTAACATTGGAATGAACGCTTCTGGGAAAGACGAATTTATGATGACATTGACTAATATTATTCGTTTTCGGTACATACTTCATATTTATCACTCATGTTGGTAATAAACTATTGATTATAAAAAAACCCACATGACGAAGCTATGTACTTAAATAAACATTCGTTCGGGCAGTTTTGTAGAGAGTCGGCTGTTATTTTTCATTTATGAACGCTTACCATAAACAAAATTCAGTACTAATATGTCAACTTGGCTATCAATTTATCTCTTCATAACTTCACATAATTCTAAGACAGTGGTAAATACTGAAAGATAATGAATATGATACGTTTTCAACTTGGCTAGGCCCTCTGACGTCATTGCGGCGTTGCGACAAAGACTTGCTAGACAAATAAATTCAGTGTCGAATTTATCTAAAACACTAATTCATTAAAATGTCGTTTTATTATCTTATCATAGAGAGAATTTGCTATTTTGTTGTACCGTTTGTCGTATTCGGGACGGTAAGGTTTAAATAAAATCAGGTCAACTCATGAAGTATTACCGATTTGAAACGCTATTAAACCTAGAGTTTGTCCACTATATGACGGCAGAAATTCTATCAGCGTTTAGATATGTTTGTAATTTTTTTTGCATTGACAGTCCCCTAGTGTTCTGTCGATGCACACGTCTATAGTCGAAAGTGTTATGGGGTCTTTCCAAGTTTTACAAGCAAAATTTTTGGCATTTCGATAGACCGACCCCTGCTTGTCGTCTTTAGTAAACATTGCATATTTTTGTAAAAAAAAAAAAACGAGGAGTAATAAGTAAATATTGCTTACGGAATCATTTAGACGTTGCCATTCCCAATGTCATCAGAAATAAGCAAAGCATTGTCTCCCCGCTCTCCAATGATACTTACGTAATACTTGGACTGTCCCTATCCTACGGCACTTTAATTAACCATATAGCCACTAACTACGGTGTCATTTTAATGTTCTACAAAACTCTCAAATTAATACAGTTCATAAATTACTGCGCTATAATGACGAATATTAGAATTTTAAATCACTTTTTTTATCAATTCTGCAAGTTAATTTTAAATTTAATTTCTGCAAATTCACTAAGAGTTTTATTGCTATCGTCGATACGGTTGGCAACCCCAATTTTATAGGCGATGACGTGCATATGACGCACAGATAAGACAGACGCGCGCAAGGTCGTCGGATGTTTCGTAGGCAGCAGCTCCACGGACGAAGGACGCGGTGACGCGCTGAGGTCATGAATGTCGTTTCTGCTGTCCCGCTCTAACGCATGGCGATGCGAGCGACGGACGTAAATTAAACACGAGCTTAGTGCACGACCCAGAGACGCATTAAGACAGCCTTTTGTATTATAGGCAAGATAAATGTTGGGGATCCTTAAATTTCTATAATAATAAAACGTATGTTTTTTATAAGTTACTAATGTATGCAGTCAGTTATGTATGCGTTATTTAACGCTATTTTTTGTAATATTTGTCGCAGTGTTGTGAATTGACTTTGAATTATTAAACACAAGAGTATTAAATTAAAATTAGAAACAACATTAAATTTAAGTAGCCACAAAATTTTTCCGACAATATTTTGGTAAAAATGGCCACCATTTTTCTAGAGCATTTTATAAAAATTAGAAAAATGTAATTCTTTCACGTGATTATTACAATAAAATTTGAAAGTAAATTAATACCAAAATGGTCACATGTAGTCAAAAGCCATAGGTGAGAGTTACGCGTGGTTGCCATTTGCTAACTTCTGCTCTGTGACTGAATTAATTTAAAGATATAATAGTTAATTTAAAAATTTGCTTGGTACACAGCTTTTTAGTTTTTCAATCTTTCACGGTGAATTTACCAATTATATTAATGACATTTAAATTAGATTTCGTAATAACAATTTCAAAAGAGAGAACGAGCCCATGAATTCTTTTAGTTTTTGCTACTTACTGTATTCGGCTTAGTGCCCTATTCGCTCGGTGGAATGGTTAAAATTTCTCAATTAACGTCGTAGTCAGAATTTTTTCCCGCATTAATATTCAATATTGATGTCTATATAATTTTAACTTGCTGATGGTATTCGTTTGTTTGCTATATGCTGATATTGTCCATTCGAACATACGAAGTTTGTGTGTTTCGTTTCAGATTTTGCAGTAACCACGGTAACAAATGCCCCCGGCCGGGAACCGCCCCGGCTGAACTGATGTGCGTCGCCGAGGCGATGATGCCGCGTCTCATACTCAGGCTACTGCAGCATTTCAGGGAGAACAGGTAAGCTGCCTCTCACAGCCTGAATATACAATTTACTTTTATTCGGAACTATCTCAGACGTACTTGGGTTGTGTATATGCCAAAAGACATAGTTGATTCATCATCTCAGCAGAAGAATATTATCAGGGTATCTCGCTTACCTGTGTGGATTAGCCTGTCTATACATTTAACATGTTCACTGCTGGAGACATCATGATTCCCTATGAAAAGTAATGTCATCATAATCTGCAAAGATAGTCGAATATGCCTTTCTCACTTCTCTCAACTCAATATATTTATTTATTTATTTTATTTAACACATTTTGCACACATTTATGTATAAATGCGGACTTAATGCCTTAGGCATTTTCTCCCGGTCAACCTTAGGGTGGTGAAGAAAGCAACAAAGGTAGGTGCAAAACTAAGTAATAATATTATATACATACATAGATACCAATATAATAAAATACATACCACATATACATACATACATCATATATACAATACATTGATTAATAGAAAAGTATTAGTGCGATGATTATGCTAAAAATTAGTATAGAGTTGCCGTACCCTGGCTTTAAAAGCCATACGGCTCGTGGACATCCTGATTTCCAAGGGAAGTGCATTCCATAGAAGAATAGATTGGATGTAGAAGGAAGAATGTACTAAACCGGAGGTATGAGGAGGAGACAGAAGGAGAAGATTATGTGAAGAACGTAGATTTAGATTATGGCTAGAATTTAGAAACAATTTAGGCCCTGAAAAGCCGCTTATGAACGTCAAATAAACTATCACTGGTTCAGAAAACAGCCCAGTCAAGAAGTGTTTTTGCCTAAAGCATGGAACGACTTATTTTTAACTATTTATGGAAATAATTACATTTAATTTCTTTTGCGTCAGTTTTTCGAAGCCTAACAACACGTTAAAGCTTAGACTAATATGGTTTTTTTAGACACCATATCGTAATAGATATCATTAAAAGGATATGCGGTCGGCGACAAATTTGAAAAGTAGGTATTTCAGAAATATATTGCTATCGCGTTGCGCCCCAAAGAAATAGTTATAAAACACGAAAAGAACAACTGCAGCTCGGGCTGATTTTACCGCATGCAAAATAGACGAAAACATCACTCCGTAGTACCGTTTCCTCCTCCAAAACTGAACCAATTGTTAATTTTCTTTCAGTTATATACAATAAGAAAGACTATGCGACTCTACGTTTTTTTTTCTTCCAATTTATTTGACGAACGTCTGAAAAAAGACTGTAAATATCGAGTATTTTTTTCATTTTCAAAAGCTCCTAGTTTTTACAATAACTAATTTTATGGAAAAAAATGAATACGTACAATATATAATATTAACTGACTTCAAACAGGAGAAGGTTATCAATTCGTCTGTTTTTTTTTTGTGACGGGATTTCTCCATCTTTTGTTCACCGATTTGCAAATTCTTTTTAGTCGAAGGAGTACACTTCCGAGGTGGTCCCATTTGCACCATATCAGGATCTGGTCAGTGGAACTCAGGGAAATTGAGAAAAAACCCTCGAATATTATAGGCACTTCATCATCTCCCTACCCTTTTCCCATTTTTATTCGGGGTCGGCGCAACATGTCTTCCTCTTCCATTCCTCTCTATTTGTTGTCATCTCCGCATTCACTCCTTTCCTAAGCATATCATCTTTCACACAGTCCATCCATCGTTTCTTTGGTCTTCCCCTTCCCATGTGACCGTCCACATTCATATCCAATACCTTTCTTACAACATTCTTTTTCTCCCTGCGCATCACATATAGAATATTTATAGACACATACACGTGTATATTCGTTTCCAAAGCTATAAAGTAGGCTTCACAGCTATACCTAAAAGTACATACTTAAACTAAAAAATAAAAACTTTTTTAATTAAAAACAAAACCGACTTCAAAAGAGTAAACGATAAAAATGCACTAAAAGTCAATAAATAATTACTACATTAATCTGCTTCGTTAATTTTGGAGTCGGTGCCAGCTAGAGTTAACAAATGTGCTCATTTACAAATGGAAATAACTGCCTAAACTCTATCACAATACATATAACCTAAATAAAGGACTAGGGTAAGATTTTAAAGAACAATGGATCAAAATTAAATATAATTAGCGACGTACCATACACCACTTTGTTATCTATAAGCTGGCACCGATTTCAAAATTAACGAAGCAAATTAATAAAGTAATTACACATTGACTTTTTAGTGCATTTTTATAGTTTATTATTTTGAAGTCGGTTTTGAGTTTAATATTAAAGTTTTTTTTTTTTTTTTTTCGGTATAAAAACATTTACCAGGGAGGAAAAGGGGACTACGTTTGATGGAATAAAGTTTATATTTAGTTGATTAGCGTCACTAGGAACCCTCTTAACGCCTAGGTTGAATATTTCTTCGCTAGTGATAATTATATAATCGTATGATTACAACAATGTTAAGAAAGCTGACGCGGTAATATAACACGATGCTAAGAGCCCATACATATGCAAAGGATAATGAAATAGACTAGATAATGTATTATTTCTATTTGCGGGAGAGGTTTATTCTTCACGCGCATCATAATAATATACTCGATCGATTTTATCACCGTGTGGCGTGTAGGTTCGGATTTTTATTTACTGTCCGTTTAAGGTTAAAAATTAATTGGATTTTGACTTATTGGAGAAATGACTAAAATGAGTTTCTTTGCTTTATATAATAAATTATAATATTCCATCCTACGTAAATTTGTTATTCACATTTGTTAGTCGTCTAATATTTTTATTTTTAAATACTTGTATACTTGTGTATAATGTAAAATTCTATATAGGAAATCTAGCTAGTGCCCGCGTTTCTTATTCTTTAGATGTGAGTGAAAAAGTGATACCGAACCTAAAAAAATAATTGAATAAAGAAAAATGAGTCTTTTGTTTTTATTAGCGGTAAAAATGTACATAAGAGTAAATGAAAAAAAAAATAATTAGAAAGGGTCGATGGAATCCAAAAAATATATAGCCTATAACCATCTAAGAAAAATTCCACCTCGAATGGTAGTAGTCCCATCCCGACATATTTTGAGGTGATGGTGCGTCAAAGGACCTCCATTTTCCTTTTACGTATATAGATAATATATTAATCTTAAGGTATTTTAATAATGGAAAATTCAATTTAAAAGAATAACAGTTACTGCCCATTAATTAATTAATTAACAAATTCAATATATCAAGTAAATTATTTTCGCATATTAAAATGTTCTTGAAATACCTTGACCCACATACAAGTTGTATGTAAAGCAACCTTATATGTAAAGCATTAATTACATGTTATTATCATATGCATGCATGTAACTGCCTCATCACTGAATTGCATCTAAAATGACTATGTTAATTCCTTATCTGCCGTCTTCATTTGAATAAGTTTATGTAATACTAGTAGAATTGATAAAACTGTGGAAGGTTTGCAACATTTTATTTCTGCATAAATAAATTAATCCTTTTGTTGTAATAAGGTAAATTTTATAAAAAATCAAAAAATCAAATCAAAATTTATTTATTCAATTTAGGCCCTAAGAAGGCGCTTATGAACGTCTAAAAAACTACCACCGGTTCGGAAAACAACCCAGTCGAGAAGAGCGCAGGCAAGAAACTCGATCTGGTTCTTTTTTTTTACAAATATAATATATATCTTTTTTTTTTTGTCATATAAAAAACTATACAAATCGTAGTTTTAATAATGTTAGTGGAAGCACAGAGATGTGGGTTAATTCCAGACATCACTATCGTTCACGTAATGATCCACCCTGTAATAACCTTTTGAGATTAAATCTTGCTTGACATAATACTTGAACTTATTGTCAGGTAAATCGGTAATGTTACTTGGGATCTTATTGTAAAACCGAATACTATTACCTATAAAGCTTTTATTACACTTACTTAACCTAAAGCGTGGGACGGCCAACTTGTCTATACTTCTAATATTAAAATTATGACGATCATTCGTATGATCTTATTAACGTTCAAATGGTACAAGTAGCGCCATCTAGTACTAATTTGGGAAGTTTCCCGTGAAGTTTCTTTTTGTGTTTTGTTGTCTTTGCAATGCGCTAAAATGTGCTTCTAAAATAAAACTATAATGTTAATATTTCTATCTTTTATTTAAATAAACCAACCACTTTTACACTCGTATTAAGATCTGAGGAGAAAGACTTCAGAGATCTTTTGGTGATTAAAAATTATTTCCTAATAGTAGAAAAAAACTATGATCAGTAATTGGAGACGACATATAAACGTGTAATATGGTCTGCTTAACACTAGAGTGTACTTCAATTATACTCATAATTCTTTGTATTTTAATTTAGTAAATAATAATAAAAAAGATAAAAACATGTTTTATAATTTCTTGCACAGTTGTGGATCCCAGGCCAACTCGGATAGCTATCGGATCGCTGTGCAGGAATGCGAGGGCTACGTGAAGATGCTGATGGAATTCAACAACATGGGCGACTTGATGCGCTCAGCGATGACCAAGGCGCTCATCAATCCACAGGTAATGATAATTACACAAGCTATAAAGCCATCACCTTTTAAATCGTATCGTATTTCTATTATTGTGTTCGCTTTTCGCTTGGGATGTATGTCTAAAAATTATGGAAAATTTCCGATTAAGAGAGTCAGTACGAGGTGCATTAATGTTTCGTGGTTACGTTGAAACACTTTATTAGATTGATATTTTTGTGTTGCTTTTTTAGTTTGTGTGTAGGGTTGGCAGATAGTTCCGAATTCGATGATCCTTTCCCAGAATAAACAGAATGGCATTGGTCGGCTATGGTTTCCCTTGTTTAACACTATTTTCTAGTACAGTATTAACCGTTTGTGTTTTTTTTTTTTAATTTAATTGATTGTTTTGATTGATTCGTTTGTTTAACTTGACAGATGTACCGCAACCTCGTGGAACCGCCCTTCCCGGACACAGAGTACGGCTCCTATATGTTAGACTCGAATCAGATGTACGAGAGAGCTTTGGAACTATTTCCTGCACCGGAACCACCTGACGAGTGAGTGCTTTGTGATGTTATGTCTTAGCAATCCGCCATCATCCTGAACTCTTTGTTAATGATGACGTCTTTATGTGGGTGGCTTTTTTTCTTTATACATAGCTTTAGTATCCGACCACAACTTACATTACATGTCATAATAGTCAAAGACAAAACAGTTACAGAAATTATCTCCTCAGTCTCTGAACTCATCATTCTCCTCCTGCCTTTTTCCAACTCACTTGGGGTCGGCGCAGTGCGTTTTCTTCTTCCATACGTCCCTATCAGCCGTCATCTCTTCATTCACTCCTTTTTCTTTCATATCATTTCTTACACACTCCATCCACACTTTCTTTGGCTTTCCTCTACTTTTCCATCCTTCCACATTCATATTCATTACTATTTTACCCACAAGCGCTTCCTCTCTTCTCATAACATGTCCATACCACGACAAACGAGAACCTTTCAACTTTTCTACCATTGGCACAACTTTCAAACTCCCTCTAATATATTCATTCCTTATTTTATCCATTCTAGTAACACCACACATCCATCTCAACATTCGCATCTCAGCTACATGCAGTCGCTTCTCATCCATCTTCTTACTAGCCCAGCATTCTGATCCATACAATATGACAGGTCTTATGATGGACTTATATATCCTCCCCTTCAATTTAAGGGGCATCCTGGAGTCACAAATCACACCAGAGACCTGTCGCCATTTCATCCAACCTGAGTTGATTCTATGCCTTATTTCGCGGTCGATTTCTCCGTCACACTGCAGGAGTGACCCGAGGTAGCGGAATTCAGAACAGACTGGTACTGGTGTTCCTCTGAGTGATATTGGCTTCAGACTGGAGATACCGCCAAAGTCGCAGATCAAATATTCTGTTTTTGTTCTGCTAACTTTTAGGCCTAAATACTCCAGTCTTTGCCGCCACTCATCCAGTCTGTTTTCCACCTCTTGGTCACTCTCACCGACCAGCATGATGTCATCGGCGAGCATCATGCACCAGGGTGCCTCTTCCTGTATATCCGACGTAATAGCGTCCATTACTAACAGGAAGAGGTATGGGCTAAGAGCCGATCCCTGGTGCAAACCGACAGCCACACCATCTCCTTAGTCTCTGAACTGATTTTGTTTATTTTACATGTGCTTTATATTAGCTAAACTTATATATGTACTTGTCTACGTAACAGAACCTTTTAACTCAATTTTTATTGACTTCAAAACTTTATCTCTTATTGAACCAAGGACAATACAATAATGTAAAAAGTTTGTCCCATTATCCTGACAAGAATCTTCAGGGTTAATGATTTATCATCTAAAATTTGCATTAAGCATTGTTTTTTTTTTTTGCATATTAAATCTCGTAAGAAGATTAATAAGTACTTTGCTGCTGTTAATTAATGTTATTTATATGAACAGGTATCGGCATCTACCAGCTCTGTCTCCACGTCTGCATCACACGACACTCCTCGAGGAGTTCATATTCTGGACGTTCAAATACGAGTTCCCGCAGAATGTGGTCTGTTTCCTTCTGAACATGCTTCCGGATCAAGATTATAAGGTATTTTGCATTCAAATTGATTATTACATGAAAGGTTAAGTTCTCGAGGGCGTGAAGTATACACCTGAGAGTACAGGAATAGTGGTTTTATTCAAGCTTTTAGTCATATAAAAGAAAGAAAAATGTGTGCGTGTACGTTATGTACGCGCGTGAGAAGTTATACTTCTTTGGCATCATTAAAAAATAGTTTTTAATTGCATGCAAATAATTAATTACAATAAAATAATAGAAGGATTGGAAAAGGATAATCAACAAAGTTCATTTTAAATTTGAAAAATTAAATAAATAAATATTTATTTTCTTACGTTAAGTTTAACATAAATTGTCTTATTATTCGAATTGTATTTTTAATTAAATGATGTCCACTTCCATAGTATCTTCCGGTAATGTCTGAATCGGAACTTCCGTTATCAGTGGCTTATGATAACTAAAATATCATACGAAAAGTTTTGTATTAACAGCGTTGAGATATCGTACAAATTATATATATATATATATAATTATTAAAAACCAAATTTAGAGAATAATAAATATATAAGACATAATTTGTACTAAATATTATATTAAAATCCTAATTTTAAATGTTTATTATTGATTATTTAAAATTTTAAAAATAAATTTAATAATAAATTCAAAAATTGAATTTAAGGTTGGTCATTTTTTGTTTTAAATATTTTTATTGATTTCTTAATTTAATATTCACTTTTCATTATTATCAAAAAATGGTCATTAAATTTATTTAGTTATTTTTATAAATATTTATTATTTATTCAATTTAATAGCAAATATTACAAATTAATATTATAATTTGATGTTAAAAAAAAAATTTGAAAAAAAGGGATGTTTTCTTCTAATAATATAATATAATAATCATGGATGTGATCACTATGCTGCGTCAGGAAATATTTAACTACAAACATAAAAAGATTTTTGTATGTCTGTTAAAATAAGCTTGAGAACCATAATTGTTTTTAAATACTAGATTTATCCTTCAGTTAATATGTAATTTTTAGAATGTTAGGGCTTTCGCACTCGACTGTGCTGCAACCACCATATACATGTTGAAAATTCGTCATAGTTTTGTTGCGTTACATTCCATAATCAGCATAGAGCTACCTAGAAGTTTGAGTCAATTACCCATGTTTGACTCGATCAACCATAATATGTTGACTGTCAATAGAGTCTCATATACATTCATCTATCCATCCATTCAATCGAAAGACGTCCACTGCTGGGCATAGGTCTCCCCAAAGATCCCCACGACGACCGGTCATGCGGCACCCACACCCAACGGATTCCTGCAGCCTTCACCAGGTCGTCGGTCCTTCTCATATGCATACATATAAGAGGACATTATACATTTTTGGACTGTACTTGTTATAAAACTAGTTATATTAAGCAACTAGCAGGTGCCCGCGGCCCCGCTCGCGTTTCATATGTTCTGTGCATATGACGTTTCATTTATAGCTAATTAAAAAAAAAAAACAAATGAATGAATAAAAGTAAATTTTGTTTTTATTAGCGGAAAAAATGTATATAAGCGTAAATTAAAGTGGAAAATGTAGAAAGAGTAAATCGAAAAAGAAATGAGAGAGAATCCGTGGAATCTAAAAAATACCTGTCTAGGAAATATACTGCGTTGAAAGGAATTATTAGTCCTATCCCGATATGTTCAGTAGTTTCTAGGTGATGGTGCGTCAAAGGAATAATAAACAAACAAATTGAGAAAACATGGCGAAGGGCTCATAGAATTTGAAAAATATATAGCCTATAACCATCTACGATTAATTCCGCGTCGAATGGTTGCGGTTTCACCGTGATCGGTCCAGTAGTTTTCGAGTTTACCTCGGACAAACAAAACAAACTTTGCTTATATATATACGTAAATAGAAAAAGTTTTTATGATACTAGCGAATCCACAGAAATATGATCAGTGTTCTCTTGTGACCATTATAACCATTGAGTGTTTAATAGCTACAGTTCATAGCAAATAATTAGGTTAATAATTGGTGATTGCAGGAGCATCTGACCAGGACGTTCGTGATGCACTACGCCCGGATCCCGCTGGTGCTGGAGGCGGCCGCGGACCCCGACACCCTCTCGAACCGAGTCGTCCACATGTCCGTCCAGCTGTTCTCGAACGAGGCGCTCGCCCTCCGCTGCGTGCAGCAGCTGCACCTGCTGCACGTGATGGTGCTCTCGCTCCGCATGATGATGGGCAAGATCCTCGTGCAGAACACGCTGCACGACCCCGACCACAACTTCCACTACGTGATAGACTGCACCAGGCGGGTCATGAAGGAGCACTGCTACTGGCCTCTCGTCTCCGACTTCAACAACGTCCTCTCGCATAAGAGTGTCGCGCTGCTCTTCCTGCAGGACGATGCGCTCGTCGACATGTGGTTCGAGTTTCTGTCCATGCTGCAAGGTCAGTCTGAATATCTAATCATTAATTATATTAATTATCATTTTTTCCTTTGGATCATATTGTGTTGTCTACATTATACTTTATTGTAAGTCCTTGAGAAGGCGCCTCCATTCGTCATAGAGTATATTATACTTTAACATGTTTAGTCTATGTCAAATGATAACAGTTATACGATTTATGTGATAAAAGTAATTTTTTATTACTCGCCAAAACAGTAGTGTTTTGGTGTGAAAAGTACCCTATGTTCCTTTTATTATTCCTGACAATGAGTATGTCAAATTTTACAATAATTGCTTACGTAGTTACTGCATGATAACGTAACATATAAACAAACTTGCATTCTTATAGAATATTAGGTTGTGCATTTTCATGTAAAATATTAGTTAGAATTTATTTCCTCGTTGTGTGAATGTAGCCTCGACGAGGGCGATTTGAACCATATCTTTTTCTCCTGCCCTAGGATGCGTCACTCCCTGTATGACATTCTCCCTCCTGAAGTTCCCCCTCCTACAACCTTTAAATGTCTTCTTCTCCTCACCTTTTCTCCCATAATCAACTATATATTATGTAAATATGTACAAATGAACAACATGAAACTGTAAATAGTATATGTTACTAACATTTTTACTGGTAAATACTGTGTTTTTGTCCTACCTAATATTGTGTTGTCTTGTATGTTTGTGTTGTCCCTTTTTCATGTTGATCACCTAGGTCAAAGGATTTTTGTTTTAATTTCATCAGCCATAGTCTTGTTTACCAGTTTCCACTCCTCGGTTCATGACTCTCTACCTTACGGACACTGGCAGAATTGTGGCCAAAAACTAAGAAGTGAAGTGAATTTATTCCCACTTGCGCTAATATACTGTTTACGTTACTTGAGAAGTGTCGGTAAATTAGGTTTTATAATGCGTCTATGTAGTTCCTTTAAAGAGCCAAAGACTTTTAAAATACTTTATTGTACGTTTGTTAGAAGCCATCTTGAATATGCCTCGCAGGTGTGGAATCCCCAATACAATAAATACATAGATCGCATTGAAAGTTTACAAAGGAAATTTATTAAATACATGTGCTATTGTACTGGAGTTCCATACGACTAGTAATTACTTAGATTTATGTAAAAACTTTCACCTTCTTCCACTTGTTTGTCGACGAGAAATTGCTGACTGTACTTTACTTTTTAAAATCTTCTCTGATAGTATTGACTGCGCAGACCTTCTATCCAAATTCTCTTTAAACTGTCCCGGTAAAATCGTTAGATTCAACCCTCCAATTTTTGTTCCCAGTTCTTACACCAACTACCGCCAAAATACTTTTATAGCGCGAGCCGGTAGAAACTTTAACCAAATCTGTAAGCTACATGACTTTGATGTATTCTCCACTGATTTAGTATCTGCTAGAAGACAGCTGGGCTTGGACTTTTTTTGTTAATCATGTCATCTTTTAATATCTATTATTTAATATTTAATATCATTTTCTCTTTTTTTAAATTTAGGATAAAATAAGTTAGATATAACGTTGTGACTTTATTTCACATGTGTATATTCTAGAAATTTAATATCTATTCGTGAAAATCTGTAATTGGCTAATCATTGTATATTCTTAGTGCTATATCGTTTTATTGCTGTAGATTTTCCATATAAATAAATAAATAAATATAAATAAATGAAGTGACATTAGTAGTTTTCCATGTGTGCAGGTATGAACGTGAACATCCGCGAGACCGGCGGTCACATTGAGTTCGAGCCGTCGTCGTACTACGCGGCGTTCTCGTGCGAGCTGGAGGCGGCCGCGTACCCGATGTGGTCGGTGCTGAGCCATCTCTCGGAGCCGCAGCACGCGCCGCTCGCCCGGCGCATCATCTCCGCGGCGCTCACCTACCTGCAGGAATGGCTCGACGCCGTGCACTTCACCACGCCGCACATGGACCGCGTTAGTACCACCACGCTACACTACTCGCGAATACGATAATACTGTACCTATAGGTTTAAAAAATGTTATTGGCTCATATTTACCAATTTCACTAGCCTAATCTGATTATATTGATGATGTCTCTAGTATATATTGTTTAAATATATATCGTATCAAATGCAAAGAGGATGTTTCATTTTACCTGATGATCTCATTTATAGTTAGTTGAAGATTTTAAGATAAATTGTTAGTCTTTTTCAAGTAAAGATGTGTGTATGTACAGAGAGAGGTGATGCACGCGTCGTTCCACTTCCCGCTGCACCGGTACCTGTCGGCGTTCCTGTGCGCGGCGGTGCGGTGCATGGGCGTGCGCGCGCGCGACGTGCTGCCGCCGCCGGACCTGCTGGCGCTGCTCGCCGTGCACCCGCTCAGGGTACAGGTGCGTCCGCGCCCTCTTCACCTCGCACTTCAACATTAAAATTCATCAATATAAGTGAATATAGTACACATGTCAAAAGTGTAATTTCTTTAGCAATCGTTAGTTTAAACTGTCTGGTTGTTTATCGATAAAACTAATACAGCCTATTGATAGCTATTTAAGGAAAAAATAGAAAAAATTGGTCGATAAACCAGAAGAGAAAATGTTACCTAGCTAAATTTGTCTTTGTCTATTATCCATTGTATCGAAAGACGTCCACTGATGTACATAACCCTCCCCTAAAGATCTCCACAACGACGCCAACTATATCCCACACGAGGTCGTCTGTCCACCTCAGACTACGTCTACCGGTACGCGGCAGCCATCCAAGAACTCATTACACCCTCCCACCCCTAAATATATGTACATTAATGTATTACAATGTTACACATAATACAATATGTTCGTTGTAAGGTTTAACTGCAGAAACACTATCAGGATTATAACTATCAATACTATAGCCACTGCATCACTGAAAGAAATATGTGGCAATACTTATATATTATCCAATCTGTCCAACTAGAGCCTCTTCTACGAGATCCTGGCCGGTGTGTGGGTCAGGAACGGGCTCCAGATCAAGGGGCAGGCGATGACGTACATCCAGGCAAACTTCTGCAACTCTATGGTCGACATGGACATCTACTGGCTGCAGGTGTGCGCTGCCCACTTGCCCGCTGACCAGTTCATGGACATGTGTATTGATATGTGAGTCTGCATTTTTATATTATTCTTTGCCTATTTATCACTACGCTGTGCTCTAGCCATCATACTTACATTTAGGGTAAAGTGAGACACTATGACTATGGTTGTTTGATGTTAACTATTTCAGGTTCGGAGTGCGGGACTGGTTGAGCATGCTGCCGATGAGTCCCGTACAAGCAGCGGAACAGGACGCCATGGTCGAAGGGCTGCTCACCTTCCTCGCTATACTAGTCTCATCCAGGACTAACCTGGGTAACTGTACCTTGCCGAACATTAAATATTGTACTCTTGCCTTGAGAAATACATATAGGGCATTATTTCCTTAACTATCTCTTTGTATGATGTCCAATTGTTTAGTTGATAGTTATTTATAACTATTTATATAAAAGACTGTAGTAAAAATAGGTTTAAGAATGGAGTTATAAATAAATTATCAGTCAAGTACCAGCTTGTTCTTATGTCCTCTAGCCAAAGTATGTTTATTATTTTTGAAGACATTGTGATTCCCACAACAAATGAGGTTGTGTTGAAACATTAAGATTTATGTTTATCGTACAGGTAATGATGAACTGACACAGTCGAGGCTGGAAGTGAGCACGTTACTAGCAGCCGGAGACAAGACCCACTCGCAGCTGCTGGAGCTGATGCCCGAGAGGTCTGGGAACGCGCACACCAGAAACTTTGAAACCGTGCTCAAAGAGGTATACTCCTTATTTATCTAATGTATGTGAGACATAATCATGTTTACATGAGAATGCCATACGTGTATATACATAAACTAGCTGGTGCCCGCGGCTCCGCCCGCGTTTCATATGCTCTGTGCGTATGACGTTTCATTTATAGCTAATTTAAAAAAAAACAAATGAATGAATAAAAGTAAGAGTATTTTGTTTTTATTAGCGGAAAAAATGTATATAAGCGTAAGTTAAAGTGGAAAATGTACAAAAGAGTAAATCGAAAAAAAAAATGAGAGAGGACCGGTGGAATCCAAAAAATACCTGTCTAGGAGAAATACTGCGTTGAAAGGTATTAGTCCTATCCCGATGTGTTCAGTAGTTTTTTGGTGATGGTGCGTCAAAGCAATAATAAACAAACAAATTGAGAAAACATGGCAAAGAGCTCATAGAATTTGAAAAATATATAGCCTATAACCATCTACGATTAATTCCGCGTCGAATGGTTGTGGTTTCACGCTGATCGGTCCAGTAATTTTCGAGTTTACCTCCGACAAACAAAACAAACTTTGCTTATATATGTGGGAATAAGGAGGGAAATAATCACTTTCAAATTCAAATCTTTTATTTATAGTCTTACGTCGTAAACAAGGAACATAGTCGTAACACATCTTATTGACAAGTCATTTTGTTAATCTATTACAGTAGTGAATACAAGTGTATTAGGCTTTAAAAAATCTAAACACTTCCCACATATATATATATAGATTCGATGTAATATTGTATATATACATACAGCTCACAGTGACGAAATAAATTGTATACGTTCACTCAAACAATTTAAATTTACTTTTATATTCAAAGTTAAATAATCTTACATTTTTAAGTAACAATTACTTGGTTGTAAAATATTAATGGTTATTCAAAAGGATGCAAAACGAATATTAATATAGGACGTGTAAGAAACACGTTAAGTGTGAGTGTGGGTTTATTGTAGCAATTTTAAATCGAATTTTATTTGTTATTTTCTACTGGTAAATGAAGCTATCATTTATGTAACAATAAAGAGTAATGAATGAATTGGTGTATTGTGATAGTTGTCGACGTACCGGCCGCCCCCCAAGGGGTCGGAGAACCTGGAGCAGGGCCTGTTCGTGCCGAAGCCGGTAGTGTGGCAGCAGTACTACGACCCGCTGCACGTGCTGCGCCGCGCCGTGCACCGCCGCGACTTCCACGCCTCCATGGACCGGTTCACGGCCTAGTCAGTACTCGACTCTTATCTATATACGTCTTGTTGCCTGAAGTTTTGCCTTAATTCATTTCAAAGTACTGTTTTTTTATTCAGAACACTAAAGTGGTAGCGGTAGCAAAAAAAAAACTGGTTGATAAACTGTAAGAAAAAGTGTATATATGTAAATTGTGCAGTGAATTATTTAATCGTATTAAAAGTAAAAATGATTACAATATTGATTTACGTTGACGTACGTAGTGTTCGCGAAAAGCAGAAGGCGGAGGGCGCCGGCGAGCGCGCGTCCGGCAACGAGAGGCCCGGGGCGCTCTGGCCTCCGCTGCGAGCCGCCACCGGCATCGCCGGCGTCGGCGTCGGCGACGTGGAACCGCGGGCGCTCTGTCTCTCGGGCGTCTTGCACGGCGCCCTACTCGCCGTCCTGCACCGCGGCGTGCACCGGCGCGCGCCAGACGCGCCGGCACCGCACGCGCCGCCCGACCACGTGCTCGCGCTCGCCGTGTACCTGCTCGACGCGGCCGCCACGCTGCACGCGGAGCGCGCCGCCGCCCCGCAGCGCGACATGGTGCCCGCGCACTCGGAGCGCGACCGCACCTCGCCCGCGGTGGACGGCGTGCCGCTGCTGGGCGCGTTCGCCGCCCGCCCGCTCTGCGACAACGTGCGCACTCACGTCGCGACGGTGCCCGCGCGCCCCGCCCCGCCCCGCGACTCGGACACGCCCCCGCTCGACGACGACCGTCCCGCCCACTACCACCGCGCACACTCCGACAGTATGTACACACACACCTCTACCTACTGATAATAAAACATCTCTCTAAAATAACCGACAGTCTATCGTGAATACCTGCTCAAATATATAATTTTCATTAAATAAACATACATATCGATAATTTGAGTGATAATATCTATACTAAAAAAAAAAAAAAACTAAGTGCCATAGATCATTTGATTAGAATAACGTGATACTTGACTCCCCCAGGTGATACGGAGTGGGAGCCCTCGGAGAGCGAGTCGAGCCGGCTGCCGCTGATCACGACGTCCACCAGCACGGCGCTCGCGGTGCCGACGCCACTACAGGTGACACTCGACACCGTCGATCGTATTTTTCATTTTATTACCTATGGAACTCCATTCATAATTTCAAATACAATACGAATTATTAATTTGATTAAACGTGACCCTCAAGATTGGTACATTTACAAAATATGTTTAGATGGTGAGGGGCGACTCGATGCAAGACGACAACTCTGATGGGGGTGACGAACCACAGATGCGCGCTTTAGAGGTAATAACATTAACATGTAATTTGCACAAATAACAGTAATATGAAATCGCGACACAACTAGACATTTTATTATTTACACGGTGATTGAATGTCCTTGCTTAATCTTTACAAAAGTATATCGAATGTGGAAAAGTCAAGGTGTCTAATTTAATGTTGACTCATTTATTCCAAAAGATGGCGTCAGTGTCGATTTGTATCGCGCTGTCGAATGCTTTGTCACACTGGTATGGATCAAACTATTATTGTAAATACTTAGAGCCAATTCTTTGACCCGCAGTCAAAGTTACTATATCCATTTGTCAATTTTACTATTACTATTACACAAACCAATGGTTATAATCATAATGCGTTTTTTGATGACAAAATCTACTATGGTTAAATTTAGCAATAGTTATTTATGTTGCCAGTAAAATGAACTGTATAATAGAATACTTTTGATTACGGTAATTTTTTTTTGTATGATCATTCCGAGTAAAATGTGTCAGGGTCCATAATTCGAGTTGTCAAACAAACATTACCAAAAAACAAAGGGTCGAGCTACTCTCGAACATCTGTGTCCATTATTATTTCTTGTGATAGTTTTGTAATGATATTACCTTTTTTTTTATTTCGCCTTGTCTAAAATATTCTTTGATTTTATAATTTAATTCTTGGATTTAATATATTTTACAAGCCAAATAAATATTTGTACGAACTTGATATACTATACATAATGGAGTACTGAATTCTTATGAAAAACAAAATTCATAAACAAATGTATTACGAAAAAGATAATAAATAGCAATACGTTGTAATTATTGAACAAATTATTTTATATAAATTAATGTTACATAATGAAACTTCAAATTATCTACTTCAAATGTTACACAAAAGCAATGAAACAGCTGTTCGCACTGGAGTTAACCATCCGCCATCTTGCTAACCCGACTGAGTTGAATGGTTATATTTTGTAACAAATAGTCACATTTTTGACAAATGGTTAGCTTAACTATGTTTCAAAAAACGCATCAGGGCATTATTTTAACCATTTGTTACAAATCTGACCATTTCTCGAGTTGATTACGGATCAAAAAATCGGCCCTTAGGGTTAATAAATAAGTAAAATAAGTGAAGTGTTTTAGTGTGAATCCCTACGGTAAAAGTTTAAATAAACACAAGGTTTTAGTTGAATGAGGCGATGCTTGAAAAAGTGATTGTAAAGCATATACATAATGTCCCCAGGGTGTGATGAGTGATAGTCAAGCGCTCGCGTTGCACTCGGACACGGACATGACATTGGCTCTTGCGGTCTCATCTGAACTCGACACCCCGTCAGTGCCCATAGATTATGGTGAGTTTATTCATAACTCTTAACACCTATACCGCCGCTATACTATTCGGTAGTTTTTTTTGTCGCTAATTGGTAAATTTCTTATCCTATCTTTATCAGTTATCAAAGTAGATATTCCACTGTAAAAATTGAGGAAAATTGAACTCCTTTAAAATTGTTTTCTATTAACAACTCTAAAGCTGGTGAATAATTACTAAACACAAATTATATGGATTAAAAAACTTATCTAATATTTATGCCTATGAAAAATTAATTTTTATTGGAACTTTGTCCACAAAAATAGGCTATTAAACGGCAATGTTGTTTTTAAATGTTTATCATAAATTATTTCTAACTTTAATTTTCAACATTTAGTCGTTGAATTTGATCCCATAGACATACATATAGCAGAAAATATCCTAGTTTTGAGCTATAAATCATAATATCCTTTAATATTTCTGTTAATTAAGTGTATATAAATTAACAGGACAGTCCCTATAATATAGCAAGCTCCACCAGCTTATGGTTTTTTTTTTATAGAGTTTGGTCTCTATTGACAACCAGCCTATCTCTATTTGCCAATGAAGGCATGGCATTAGTCATGGTGTTGCAACTCTCTCCCCCTTATTATTGACAGTACTTTATAATGATTACCAGTTACTTGTAATCCTCTTTTTGGATAAGAGAGGTACATATAAATTAAAAAAATGTTGTGTGTTTGTGTGTATAGAGGAGGAGGAGTGGAACGTGTCGGTGTTGCCGCGCGCGCACCCCGCCCTTCCCGCGCCCCCCGCCCTCCTGCCCCCGCCCCAGCCGGAACTGTTCTCGGAGGCGCAGCCCTCCACCAGCAACCAGGTTACATTTGTAGACTATATACCTACTCTTCTGGAGGGGAAGATTTGACTATAATGACAGCTGTCATTGATCAGTCAAAACGATGTCGCATACCTGGACAATGTCTGTACAAGGCGTTTGCGCCGTCATGACCACCAGATAATAGTAAACTTACAAATTTAGTAAATAACTTGTTATAATTTACGCTACTTAACCCTTTCAGGACCATAAGATATCGGAGAGTAAATATTACTATTCAATTGTTTATTTTTTTAAACGTAGAGTATATATGAAAAATGCGTAAATACATTCCTCCACTTAAAAAGAGGTGTAAACGTTAGAAACTATAGCTTATTTAGAATTTTGTGGGGAAATTTTAAAGTCAAATAATATTATAATTAAATATACAGTCACCAATATTCCACTGGGGAAAAATGTTTCCCTTGGTCGTGAAAGGGTTAAAAATGATAATGATAAGTTCGATTTTCATATTGCAATCTATAATAAAATACTGACTGCATATATTAAATGGTACTCTAATTATTTGTATCAGTTTGATCAGCATTAGTTAAAATCTTTTGACAGTTGTCAATTCAATCGAGCTACAAATTTAGAGTACAAATTTGTTTTGTATGAAAATCAGGATAGTTTGTATGTATGTATTGTTCTCAGGAAAAAACAATCCGATTTGTAGCGTTATATACTCTATTGATTGAAGAATGTTCTAGATTTCTTATAATAATATTTGTTAATTAAACGCGGATGTAACAACGTAGTGTTATAATATTATATTAAGAAGAAATTTTTCATAAGTTTCCTTAACTTTTGACTATTCCATATATATAAGAGGATTTATTTTAGCACCGAGAGTCCTCCTCTATGAGGCAGCTAAGCCTGGTCACGGGTAATTTTATAAGTAGAAACTAATGCCACAACAGAAATCAACAGCTCTTAATGACATAAATAATTAACATATTGGATTAGCCAAAGAGGATTTCCAATTTTTTTTTTTAAATTATATATCGGCTTACAGGTGCAAGTGCACACGCAGACGGACGACGCGATCCCGGTGAACGAGTCTATAATAACTCTGCTGCTGAAGCTGCACTCGCAGCTCTCGGGCCGCGTCGACTCGTTCTCGCTGGAGGACCCGGAGCCGACTACGGAGGAACCCATCGGTGAGCCGCGACCCGTATTCGCTTATACGACACCCTTCTGTTTCTATTTTCCCCCTTACTCCTTTTTTTTTTTTTTTTGACGGGGGGAAATGCATTTACGCACTCACCTTACCTATTGTATTAGTGGGACCTGAGTCTCTCCAATACAATAGGTAAGGGGGCACGGAGTGACGAGTTCCGTGCCAGTGTGGGACTCAAACCCGGGCGAGAAGCGCCCGGGAATACCCACTAAAACCCCCCGGGGCCGTCCGCCGCATTTGAGATAGGGGGCGATACGGGGTTGCAAGGCATGTCGCCGCGTCGCCCCCCTGCGGCAAACCCACCAGGCCCGTCTGTGCAATGGCCCAGCGGGGGTGGGGGAGAACTTCTCTACCCCCCCTCTTCGCCCGCCTCTGAAAGAGGCATTACCTTCCGGAGGGAAGAGGAGTGATCACTGCGACCGCAGTAATCACTTCTCTCTCTCCCCCCCCCCCCCCCAAAAAAAAGTGGGCTTTCGCCCAGCCGCCCGGTCAGACTATTAGCCGGCAGTCAGAAGGAGGTTGTCTGACACCGCACCCCCCCCCCCTTACTCCTGACATACATGGCATCAAAGCTCACTCCTATGAGTGTAGGCAGAGACTAACTCCTTCCAATACGGTCTTGATACGCCTCACTCACTCTGTTCGGTTATTATTTAAAATGTTATCGATTTGGTCTAGGTTCACTTTGGCAGACCCTTACCAATGTGCCTGTGCTCGAGCCAGCATTCCTTTCTCTATCTTGGTCACTATATCCTTCACCACACCACATCGTTCTCCTGTCATACTATTCCTAGCTTTATCAATCATCTCCACAGTATTGATATTACTTTCATGCTTCTCTTGCCAAATCCAACACTCACCGCCATACCTTATGGTGGACCAGCCAGGATAAACATGCCGCATATGAAATTACGCAGGGCCCCATTCAATCTATTCCTTAACAAAACTCTTTCACTTGTCCCACTCTCTCTCTTGCCCTGACAGCTGTCAAAATTCGGTTACCACAGAATATATTTATAAACGCATAAATAAATTACCTATTGTCATGAGTAATCGAAGTAAATTAATTTTAACTAATATAAATGCTAAATCATTAATCAAATAATTATTCATTTAAAGTATTTACACTGTTTTTATTGGGTTTTTATGTACGTGAACCTACATTTATTATGGATACATGGTACCGTGACGTCATTATATATTAAACATCGATTACATTAATGTCAAGTACAAATGTTCAAAATTCAAACTTTAAACATTTTAAAACATTAAATATAATTAGGTTAATGTTTAGTGACGTCACGAAACAACTAGCGTGGCGATTATCGTTTTTGCTGTCGTTTTTTTAACACGTATATATCCTTTTAAGACGACTATTAGAAAATAACCTCAGTATTCGGGTAATTATTAGTTTAAAGTCGATTAACATATGATAAAAAACTAATATCAAATTGCTGAAAAATGTTATGATGTATGAGGATGTAGTTTTGATACGCAGGCGAGGGGCCACACTTCATCGGGCAGGTGCTGCGCCGGCTCGCGCGCAGTGACGCGCGCTGCGGCGCCGCCGTCGCGCACGCTCGCGCCCTGCTCTGGCCCCACCACTCCCACCATCCGCACCACCACCATCACGCAAGGGACAGGTACTTGCCGCCTTGTCGCCTTGTTACCTTGCCAGTTTCAACTAACTAAACAGACATTTACATCCATAACACTATAGAAATTGTGAGTTCCACTCGCTGTGGACAATACTCGATTCTACAACGGACTTACCACCGAATGTAATGTCGTGATAAAGCCTCAAACCTAAACAGTTTTCTACCCTCTCCCTAGTTTAAAAAAATAGGTTACTAAGGATGCTCAGTAGAACTTCGATAACTTAAAGACCAGGGGAAATGGTAACTAATTTATGTTATCGAGGGTTTGAGTTAGGAGTGGTTTTGATGGATCATGATTTAACTTATTGAAGTTCGTTTCTGTCCTCTGTTTCGGGATTACTGTACATATGTATAAACATATGTATGTATGTACATGTACATATGTGTTATAGGGACTAGATTACATTTTAAAACTATTCTCACTAATATCACAAACGTGCTTTATTTATTAAGTTAAATGGAAACATGTCGACGATTTTTTTTTTCTGGGCTTTGGGGGTTGTTTACGATTTGTTTTATGTGGCTCGTAAATAAGCTTTCAAATTAAATTAAAAAAAAAATATATTTTTAGTAGGATAAACCTGTAAAGACCCTTTCGGTTGGTCGACAATGTTTGGTAAAAAAAAAACCTTTTTAAAAAGGTCATTAAAATGTATCGTTTACTTTAATATGACGTCATTATACGTTTATAGAAAGAAAGTATATATATATATGATGTGTGCGTATACAAAGGGAACGCAAGGAGAAGGAGGAACGGTCGCGTCGCGCTCGGGAGCGGCAGCAGCAGGTGATGCGCGAGTTCGCACGGCGCCAGCAGCAGTTCCTCTCCGCCATGGAGAGCATGGAGACGGGCGAGGGCGTCGCCATGGAGTGGGAGGAGGAGGCGCTCGAGCGCGACTACGACTGCGTGATCTGCAACACCACCGCGCCCCACCACCGCCGCCGACCCCATCGGGCTCGTCGTGCTGCTGCAGTCCACCTCCGTGCTGGGGCACCGGCGCCGCTGCGGGGGCGAGCAGCCGCGGCTCGCGCTCACCGAGGCGGAGCGCGCGCGGCTCTCGGCGCAGCACGAGGGCACGGCCGCCGCGCACCACTACCGGCTGCACGACGACCTGCACCAGCACTTCGACCAGGTACACACACACTAACCAATTCACAATACTAATCACTGCAGTAACGAAGCATGCCGCGTACACAGATATCGTACTACGTATGCATCAAGACACTTTAATTTTAAATTCTCTACTATATAACAAAATCAACAAAAATGACGTATTGTCAATCTGAACAGACGGGAAGTGAAGAAAAAGTTGATAAGCAAGACTTATCATTTCCGATTTTTGTGAAAAGAATTATTTTGCAAGGGACTAAAAATAGGTAATTAAACACGCATTTAAACTTTTCTATCATTTTTAAATATGCCTATCTATCTGTCTGTTTGTTTATCAGTGCAGGTATATTTTAGAAACTACTGAGTATAATGTAAACATTCAAAAAGATAATTATAAATAATATTCCGGGGTAACATCAAAACTTTATTTCATTAAAATCGGTCCAATCTATCAGAAGTTACGGTAATTTGAATGACACGCGGCATCTTTAGTATGAAAGAAGAGAACAAAAAATTGATTGAAATTGAATAGAATGACATAATAGTAAATGAGAAAACAATATTTTGATATTTTTATAAATACAATACCTAAGCATTTTAGCCGTTGTATTAAGGTGTCACTTGAACTGAATGTCAATTATAATATCAATAGGTATAAATATGGCGCGGAATGTTGTAATCATTTGGACAGTTCATTTTTGAAGCAAATTATATATGTACTTCTGACGGTTATTCATAGATGGCGCTATACTTATTTTTTTATTATTTGGACTGTCCTGAAACATAATTTGATAGTGTAGTGGGGCGTGCTATGTGGTCTAGTATTTGAATACTAGATTATATATAACTTTTATATTCGAGGGTAAGACGGAACAGAAACACAATATTTGTTTGACGGTATAATGAGCTACATATATTTACAACGATTTATAATTATTTGCTATTGATAACAAATGTTAAACATGGACGAGCATCGATGCGCCAGAGTTGACCTGTGATTGGTCGTTGCATGCAGCCATGTTGAAAGGGGCGGGTCACAAGTTCACATTGTTCGCTTAACGAGTCCTTATCTCTCAAGAAGCGTTTAAACTATCCTTATTACAGTAGATCGACCAGTGGCGCGATTTAGTGGATCCGCTACAAAAGTTTTGTTTAAAAAATGTTGGACGTGACGCCTTAATTCCACGCAAGCGATGTCGCGGGCACAGCTAGTATTACATAAAACCGTGTGACGTAGGAGTCGTGGGTGGTGAGCGTGAGCGTCGGTTGGGAGGGCGGCGTGCAGGTGCAGTCCTGCGGGCACCACCTGCACCTGCGCTGCCTGCGTGCGTACCTGCGCGCACTGCAGGGCCGCAGCGGCCGCACAACCTGCACGTCGACCGCGGCGAGTTCCTGTGCCCGCTCTGCCGGCAGCTCGGCAACTCCGTGCTACCGCTAGCGCCGCGCCCGCCCCGCCCCGCGCCGCACCAACCAACACGCGCACCCGCACCCGCACTCGCCCCTCTCGACGCACGAGCAGCGCGCCGCACTCATACAGGACATGCTCGACACCCGCCATCCCGAACCGGTCAGTATCAACACATACACACACACACACATACACGTTATACAAGAGTAATGTTAACGCACGTGCGGTCGCGTCGCAGGCAGCGAGCAAGCTGTGGGAGGCGATGGGCAAAGCGATGGAGGACATGACGGCGACGGCCGGCGGCAAGCTGAAGCAGCGCTACGGGTCCTCGGGCGGCGCCATCTTTACGTTCGTGGCGTCGCTCGCGCGCACCAACCTCGAGTGCGAGCTCGTGCAGCGCGGCGGCACCTTGCTCACCGCCTCCTCCGCCACCGCAGCCTCCTCCGCCGCGCCCGCCCCCAGATACAAACCCAGGAACGACTGCATAGGTAACTTCCCGATACCCACTATAAATATTATATTTCTATAATGATGCTATTCACATGCCTTTAGTTTGTTACTTTCTGTAAATTAGTATAATTATATTGATGTGTGTACAGTGCCACTGCTGGTGGTCGCCGGCGCACACAGTCGCGTGCTGAGTAACGCGGGCGCAGCTCTCGGCGCGGCGGAGGCGTGGCGTGCACTGGCCCCGCCCCCGACGCCGCCCACCACTACGGAGGCGGGACAGTCGTCTGCGAGTCCGCCGGTGCTCGCGGGGGAGTCGACAGCGCGCCCGGTGCCGCTGCTACTGCGGGACCCACTCGCTCTGCTGATGCACTTCCTCCTACTGACGTCACCGGACCCACCCTACATGGACATGCGTTAGTACCACATCACTCTGCACATGTACGCTACTAATATACAAGAATTTCAATTGAACAAAAATAAATTTACCATATGAATATTTGCGGGTAGTTTTGCTTATTTATTGAAGTGTTATGATAATGTTCAATGATTATTTAAAATAATTACGCGTTTCACACTAACCGACCGAGTTCCGAATGCGAGTCTCGAAAGGCGACAATCGATGTGTTCAACGAGCGACTGCGCGCGGGCGGCGCCGGGGCAATAACCTACCTACACATGCGCTTGCGCAACGTACATGTCCATTCGTTATATTTACACGCTACTAACTATAAATTCATCTGGGATGTTAACCTTACTGTATACGGAACACACGTTATGGCGACATGGTTTTCTAACGTCAGACAAGGGGTATAATTGTATAGCCTTAATCTGTTTTAAGAGGTGATAAAATACGTATGCATATTTGCAAATTTTTTATTCCATTATCCCTATACAATTATATAATGTTGTAACACCACAAATGGTAACAGCAGTCGTCAAGAGATGTCGCCACTTATATTCAGCCTGAGTATTTTCATAAGAGTGTGCCTTGATCGCCAAGAGATGGCGTCACAAGTATTTTAGATGCCGCTATCGGAACATCAACCTGAAACAAGGACCTCCAAACTGTTATAACATTAATGTGTGGTTGTAAGGATACTCAAATCTGGCAAATTTTACTCACATCCGAAGATCAATAATTCCTGGCACACGCTCGCAGTCTTCTTCGACGTGGTCAAAGCATTCGACAAGGTCTGGCATGTAGGATTCGTCTACAAACTCACTAGATTAGGCATTCCGGACACTCTAGTTAGAATCTTACAAGAATACCTCACCGATCGTAGTTTCCGCTATAGAGTAGAGAACGCTCTCTCTATGGCGCATTCTATACGCGCAGGAGTCCCCCAAGGTTCTATTCTGGCACTTGCCCTCTTCAATCTCTACGCAGCAGACCTCCCTGATCTCGGAAGAGTTCAACTAGGTCTATACGCGGACGACACCGTCATCTATTACGCCCACCGTATGACATATCTCATGCGGAAACATGTCCAAAGAGCGGTCGACGATCTCAGCTCTTGGTACTCCAAGTGGCGTATCGCGATCAACCCGAGTAAGAGTACCGCGATACTATTCACCAGAGACCGCAAGGTTAGGAAAGATCCCCCCAGGCCCTTCCAGTACGCAGGTACTGTCATCCCCTACAGCACCGAAGTCAGGTACTTAGGAGTCCAATTAGACGACCAACTGAATTTCAAAGCCCACATAGAGAAAATCAGGCGCCAGACCTCCATGGTGCTAGGACGTCTCTACCCGCTCTACAACAGCAAGAACAAAATGGCCCTCCGCCATAAAATTACCCTGTACAAGATGGTGATCAGACCCATCATCACGTACTGCGCACCTGTCTTCGGTCACATCACTAGCGAACAGATGCTAACCTTACAAACGATTCAGAATCGCTTTATAAGGATAGCTGCAGATGTCTATCGGTTTCAGAGAAATGTGGACTTACACAGAGATCTGAACCTGTCCTCCATTATGTCCGTTTTTAAAAAACCCAGTGTCGCGCTTTCTTCGAACACGCAGAGACACACGCGAACCCACTCACAGTACGAGCCGTCTCGTATGCGCTAGTCCGTTCCACCGTCCGTAAGCGGCGACGTCCGCGTAACATACCAATCGACCGCGACGATAGCATCACGCGCGCGAATAGGCGGTTTCCTCATGTTCCTCGCACATTTGCGTATCAGCGCCCACGCCCGCGTAACCGCCGTTCCTGCCGCCGGGGACTAGCGGCTAATTTTGCTCCCGCACACTCTCCGGGTCCCCCTCATGCGGTGACCCAAGACGTGGCTCTTGACGTCGCCGCCAGCGCGGTATAGTGACACTGCCCATACATTGAGCATTACATGCACAACACTGCATACACACTCCTGCACATAACACGCAGGTACATAGGTACTGTAAGGAAACTTTTTTTTTATGTAAATAAAAAAAAATGTAGGGATAGCTAGGATACAACTCGCGAGAGAGTTTTGAAAACTCAGGTGACGGCCAAGCCGAGGTTTGTACCACTTTGAGCTAGTCACCTTATTGCGGCTGAGTGCTTTCAGCACTCGCCCCCAAAGTTCGGTGAAGCTGTAAAGGCCCTTCCGGTCAACAGAATTAGCTAGGTCAAAAAAAAAAATGTGTGAAACAACCTCCCTCTAGAGACTAGTTCAATGCACGCTATGCGTTTCCACCTTTGTTGAGACGTTTTAGTGTAGTTTAACTAGAAAACCGTTATCGTCCACGTATACCCCACGTTGGGATATACTGGTTCGATCCGGCGCTGAGTAATTGTATTTAACTCTCTTGCATCTCCTGTAAATAAAGTGGGGTCGAGCTTGAATGGTGTTCATCTCGTCTCTTCCTCGTCATCTATGAAAATGCTGACTATAATGTATAATTAAAACACCAAAAAACTGATAATTGCTCATCTCCCTATAGTCAAGGAGTGCATTATTCCATCGAAATGTATATTTTTTAAATATAGATGAAGAAAAAAAATACTATTGTGTGTGTGTTAAACATTGTATTATATTGTTTGTTGCAGAGGACTTTACGTGCATAGTGCGGCAGCTGTACGCGCTCACGTACTACCAGATCGTCTGCCAGTTCTGTGCCAACATGAGCCCTGAGGGGCGCGCGGCGCTCGCGGCCGGGGGCGGGGCTGTGGGTGGGGCCGGCAGCGGCCCGGGCGAGGGGCTGCGCGCCGCCGCACGGCTGCTGCTTGGAGCCCTCGCTGGCTCCGAGCTGTTCACGGAGGACGGTCCCCCCCCCCCCGCCAAGCCTGACCACCAGCCTGACCTCGCGCAAATGGAGTCACAGGTACGAGAGAACACCATCCTCTCTCTCTCTCTCTGTACTGTTAGCGAATTAATACAAAGAAGCAAAGGTAATGATGCTCACATGGAATTTCATTAACTGACAATATTACGCGCTCATTTTTTTTTTTTTTTTCCAACGTAAGTTGTTGTTTGAAATTATAAATATACCAAAATGCAAGACTAATGTTAATCATACTTACACAGAAACTAATATCATTCTTCAGGCATTTTTAAAATAAAAAAATGTGAGCCGTCACGGGACGCCTGGCAGATGTGAAACATCGACATTATTTTGTAAAAGTAATATGCAGAAAAGAACAGATTGTGATTGGAACTAAATATGTCATAATGATAAAATAAAATATTACGATTTTTTTTCCAGATAACGATGACTGTTTATTGAATAAACATTTATTTCCATTCAATACATATATTTACGAATTTGTTTAATATAATAATAAATAGACTGTATATATATACGATCATATAGCGTGGCGACGCGTCGCCACGGCATACGTCGTCACGCTAGAAATCGGTTTTACGTGCGGCTATAGATGTTTCACATCAATAATAATTATAATTGAGTAAATTAAACAGATGTCTTGTTCATGTCCTACGTCTGCATCGATAAAAAGAGGATAAAACGTTATAACATTATTTATAACGTATTAACGTATTTAAACACTTGGGTTTGTTTGTAATAATCCATATTTATGAACTGTTCGGGAGCCCTCTAGTTGTGCGTACTTAATTTGTAAGTGTTTAGTGATGTAGGGTCTGTGTCGTTTCATATTTTACTAAGTCCATTTGATCGTTAATAAACACCACTAAAGTCTGAAAATTTTAATGTTGCCATGTTTATCAAAGTAGGTAAAACTTTCTTTAAAAAAAATAAAGGAAACAATCTTGGTTATCTTTTTTTATTTCATTATACGACTTCCGGGATCACTCATGTATCTGAGACATGTTGTTCGGGTACAGTTGCAGGAGCTGCTGCTGCCGTTCGTGCGCATAGCGGCGCTGCTCCGGCACCACCTCTACGGGAACGAGCTGCCCGAGATCTCAAACCCACGGCAGGAGTTCGTGCGGCTCGCGTACTACCTCGAGCTCGTCACCGACGGCATGGAGTGGAGCGAGTGGTCCGCCGCCCGGGCTCTGCCCCCCGCCGTCTCCGCAGCGGCTCGCGGCTGGGCGAGGCAGCTCGGGGCGGCCGCGGCGCGCGGCCAGCTCGTGGTACACCCCCCCCCCCCATACTGTGTTGCAGTGTTGCTCGCACGGGAGCGGGGAGTCACTATGTGTGTGTGTGCTGCAGGTGCGCCGGATCCTGCGCTCGCTGCACGTGGCGTGGACGCAGCCCCGGCTGCTAGCCCTGCCGCGCGAGTACGACCGCGTGTTCACGTACTACCACGAGCGCGTGTGCCTGCAGTGCGGCGCCGTGCCCAAGGAGGCCTCCGTCTGCCTCCTCTGCGGCACCCTCGTGTGCCTCAAGCAGCCCTGCTGCCGCCGACACCAGGTCGCCGAGGCCGTGCAGGTACCGCGACCGGCTGTCCTGATTTTATGCACACACAATTTGATCTAAATTGGTCAAGCATTCACAATCTGAACATAGAATACAATTTTGTTTTTTTTTTTTTTTTTCAATATCTTTTTAACATAGTTAATTAAGTGAGTACATGTCACAAGATTTCTAAAAAAAAAAGTACAGAGAATACTTCAATTTTATTATTAGCATAAATTACTTAGTTTGTAATTAGGTTTTTTGCTCGAGAAATATCTATATATTTATTTCTTTACAAAATTTCTCATTCTTGTATATTTCTGGTTACCATATTGGTTATGTATGTGATGTGGCACGGCAGCACGCGATGGAGTGCGGCGGCGGCACCGGCATCTTCCTGGTGGTCACCTCCACGTACATCATAGTGATACGGGGGCGGCGCGCCTGCCTCTGGGGCTCCCTCTACCTGGACGACTACGACGAGGAGGACCGCGATCTCAAGTAACTGCTACTAACTATTATTCGCATCGCAACATACACGTGACGTCATCAACTATTAATACCTTTTTCTTTTTTTTTTTGACGGGGGAAAATGCATTTACGCACTACCCTTATCTATTGTATTTAGGGGATAAAGATCCCCCAATACAATAGATAAGGGGGCACGGAGTGACGAGCTCCGTGCCAGTGTGGGACTCACCCGCGCGAGAGTCGCCCGGAAATACCCACTAAAACCCCCCGGGGCCGTGCGCTGCATTTGGGATGGGGGCGACACGGGGTGGCTTTCGCAAGCACCGCGTCGCCCCCTGCAGCGAACCCGCCGGGCCTCGTCGTGCAATGGCCCAACTATTAATAACTACACTTTAATCATTGTTTCATGGACCTAGTGCTCGATGACAGCTGTCAGTTAAAGGTTATGTATGTATGGTTTCAGTTACGAAGGTAATATGGATGTTGTTTTCAGACGCGGGAAGCCGCTATACCTGAGCCAGGACCGGCTGGAGCTCCTCCAGGCACAGTGGCTGGCGCACCGGTTCGACCACACGAAGCGCACGTGGGTCTGGCACCGGGACTCGCTCTGAACGAACCCGCTCACTGACGCATCGAAGTATCCTGATCTCGGAATAAGGATCGATAGGACCTTACGAGGATAGAAGGAATTTATTTTGACACTTCCGTAATTCGATAAGAAACGGTACGATCTATCCTTATTGCTAGTTTCGTTCTAATCATAGATCTGAATTTATTAATAATAACGATCTAGCGGTTATAAAAATTATGAATATATGAATTCACAATAATATTGTCGATAAATCGCTTATCGCTTTAATTATCGATATATTACAGAGTGACTGATACGTCACTAGGCTATATTTATAACACGGACTTGCCAAATAATTTCTTTACACGAGGTATTATGTTAACTAATTTTCTAGATTCGCTCGCATAATTAATTACTTATATGAGTAGTATTTAGAGGAATTCTAAAATCTGCATATTAGTCCAAAATTAAGCTTTCCCCATACTTTTCATTGTATTTTATTAATGAATATTATAATAAACACGTTGTTGTCTCTGCATAGTCTATTCATCGACAATTTAAACAATAAATGTTTATTATCGATAGTCCTCCTCCTAGTGATTCAAAATAAATTATGAGATCTCCTTATTGAATTATATAGTGTTGCCAACGTTATAAAAATGAAATATAAATCGTTTCGCGCTTGTAAATATAATTAATTCTAACGATCAATCGATTAGGTGTGTCCAAAATGGGTGTGTTGTTGTTGCTAGGGCTGTGAAAATGTAAAAAAAAAAAAATATATATATATATATACTTCTCTCTGTTGACGATATGACTTTAGTAATAATAGTAGTAGTGCGTAGAGTTGTTTTTATATATTAAATTATTATATTTTCATATATTTAGTAATATAGAGTATAGTCATTATTATCGAGATAGAAAAAAAAAAAAAACCGGTACACTCGCTTTTTCGACAGCGTCCGAACGTTAACGACTGATAAAAATTATGTGAGTTTTGTTTTGTTTCCGTTAATTTTTTTGAAACGGTCTCATAGTGTTTATATAACACTGGAGTATGTAATTTTTGTTTTTAAGTTTTCGCGTTCCATATTTAAATGTAGTTAATTTAAACGGGTTTAACCCAGCCGAAGTGTCGGGATAGAAAAAAAAAAAACAAAGGTAACGCGTAAAAAAAAAACCCGTTTAAATTAACTACATTTAAACACTGGAGTAAACTATAGTGTTACGCTTGTCCTCGATATCCGATAGCTTTATAATAAACCTAATAGTTATGCAATGAGTTTGTATATTTTTAATTTGTTTTAGATTTATCTTCTTACAATGTATCGTTTCTGGTTGTTTCGTTTTTTTTTTTTGCATATTATTTAAAATATTCCATATCCATAGTAATTATTAGTGAATTAACTGTTTATTTTTGACATATAACCCCCAAAGGATCAATAGATTTTATAATGAGAATCATAGCTATTTTTATATACATTTCTAAAATAGTCACAATAAGCCATTTTTAGAGTATTAGATATGTATATCCATATTAACGTAGTTCTTGGCGCAGACTGTCTTGAACTCGTGGTTTTAAATCCTATTTCATAGGCATTTTATTTTGATATATTGTTGGTTATTGGAAACAAGTGAAGTGTTTTAAAAATAAGACATGTCACAAAATTCCGCCATTTGCATGAAACAATAAATATTTTAAAAATAATATATAGTTGAGGAGCGTAAAGACCTTCTATTCATGGCCGTAATAAATTAAATGAAAAAATGTCGTTATTCGTATATCCTATTAATCGCAGATCCTTTGGGGGAATAATACCAAAAATAAATGTAATTTTCTTAAGACGTTGAATCTAAAAGTTTTCTTTTTTTTTTTCGTGCAGTTCGATACGTTTCTTATGTATATTATATAGACGCGGGCGGTATTCCCGTTTGCAATTATTTAAGGACGAGTCTAGGTTTTTAGGCGTGTATTAAAATTGTCTAGTTTTCTTAGTATGTAAAATTGTTTGATCCCACTACAACGAATGTTATGGACGATTCTTGTGTCTGTCTGTCTGTGTGTGTGAGTTTGTGTGTGAAAGAGAGAAATGATATTCGGTTTCGTATACATCGTATATTTTTTATGAAGCGTGCTCGATACGCGTTTGCTTTTCGCAAAACGATCATTATATTTTCAGCAATCATACCTCTTTGACAGAATCATTTATAAAAGTAACATTTGGAGTTTTTGGCGGGATCTCAGTCTGACATGTAGCAATTGTTTTCTTTAATTCATTAAACTTGTGTACTTGACTCTATATCATGTAATCTTGGTGGCGTTTGTGTGAAATAGTTTAGTTATTGTGTTCAAGTTAAGCTTATTATAGAAGACAACGCGTAGCATACATTCTGAGGTGCCGACAAAGCTCCATGGAAAGTTCGAGCAGGATAGGCCACCGTTCTGTTGGAGCTTGGTAACGCTGATACAAGATTGAAAATCTTACCCACATGACATTGGCACAAATTGTGTGTACACACGGATTGCCATTAACTAAGAAGAAGAAGAAAAGTAACATCAAATACATTTTTTTTTTTTAAATATTGTATATTTTTCATTTAGTTTTTACTACTTCTCATCTGGATTTGGGCTTTTTGATTTGATGTCACGTTATTGTTGGAGTAAGACGTCAGTCGCTATTACCTCAGGCGCCGCCGCGTGCTCACACTATCCAGAATGTGATTATTAACACATGCGTGTCTCGTGTGTGTGTATGTATAACTGATTGTTCTTGTATATATATATATATATTATCCAATCATTAAAGTTGTTGATATTTCATTTAGTGTTGTTTTTTTTTTTTTCTATTAGAAAAGTGCCTAATTTGAATCCAATTTTTTTTTTATAGCACTATTATGGTCTGCAAGTGGTATGTAAGTGCTTGATTAAAATGACAGCTGTCATAGAATGTGGCAAGTGCTGCAAATTATCGATGTAATGAATAGCCGCGTATGGTATAAGCAGTCGGTATTTTGAAGTATGTGAATATTAGTATATCGCACTGGGCCAAAATAAAAAAAAAATGTTTAATTTAATCTGTTTATTGACTTATTTGTATACAACTTCATTGAGAAATCTTCATTGTTATCGGAGTCTCTGGAAAAACCTAGAGATTAATAATTAATTAATTGTCACATATGGAGTCAAAGCGCCAAGTGGACATCGCGTTCCCAATCTTCTGTCGTAAACCCTTTCCGAATAATAATAATATTATGGATAACCTTATTTCTTTCTGTCATCTGGTGTAACAGGTTTGGTCTAACGTTAAGCCCGTCATAAACTCGGTCTCATGCTGAAGGTCCTTAGATGTTCGCGTTCGAAATATTCACATAAATGATCCACAAACACGGGATTCACTTTTTAGCATTTTAGTATGAAAATACCAACAAAACAACGTAACGAAAACGATAAAAAAAATACCAAATAATAATAATAACAAGAAACAAATTATAAAAAACTGACGGAAACCATCATATTTAAAAAAAAAAAACAGGTACGATGGATGCGCTTAGTGTTGCCAATACAAAAAAAAACGAATTCATGGATTTTACATGGAAAGGAAAAAGTATTTTTTGGTATAAATAAATAGTCACTAGTATTTGTACAAAATAACAGGACTGGTGAACGTAGTTAAAGAGCCAACACATCGTTTTACTGCGTACTGTAATGTAAACAAAGACTAAAGTAATACAGACATAATATTTTATTCAGTGAATGTAGAGATTAGCTAGGATTAAAATTCCACGGGAGTTTTCACACTCGGGTAGCGGATAAGCCCTTGTGCTAGTTACCTTCTGCGGCTGAGTGCCTTCAGCGCTCGCCAACAAAGTTCGGTGAAGCTGTAAAGGACCTTCCAGTCAACAGCATTACATAGTGGTGTGGAAATAACTAGAAGGATGATGTTGAAAGGAGCAAACGGAACTTACCTTTATTATTAACTTTCGATTAAGCTGGTTCAGTGTTTCCACCTCACTTCACTTTATGAATGTTCTATATTCTCGTAAGTAATATAATTGGATAATTAATGTGCACTTTTAAATATACGAGAGACAGCGGCGGCGGTTGCGTGTTTGGGTTCCGTTTTTGAATATGAAGAGGAAGCGATAATAAATACATAGACTAAATAGAGCGGGGGTGTTTTTGACAATATAGACAAGAAATAACTTACAATAAGAAGAGAATATATATTATAATAGATGGCGTTAACAGCTAGGTTAGAAAATTTTTTCATAGAATAATTCAATCGACTTCATCCGTCCAATTGACATTTTAAATAGTATGTTGATTTATAAATGAAGCACTTTATTTTAATTTAGGCCCTAAGAAGGCGCTTATGAACGTCAAAAACACTAACACCGGTTCGGAAAACAACCCAGCCGAGAAGAGCGCAGGCAAGAAACTCGATCTGGTTCTTTTTTTTCCATAAATATAATATATATCATTTTTTTTTTTTGTCATATAAAAAACTATACAAATCGTAGTTTTAATAATGTTAGTGGAAGCACAGAGATGTGGGTTATTTCCAGACATCACCATCGTTCACGTAATGATCCCCCCTGTAATAACCTTTTGAGATTAAAACTTGCTTGACATAATACTTGAACTTATTCTCAGGTAAATCGGTAATGTTACTTGGGATCTTATTGTAAAACCGAATACTATTACCTATAAAGCTTTTATTACACTTACTTAACCTAAAGAGTGGGACGGACAACTTGTCTTTACTTCTAGTATTAAAATTATGACGATCATTCACTAGATCAACTTACCATATATAATGATGAATTTTCAGGTGGTAAAATAAATTACTGCTTACTGTTGTTGACGAAGGGGTTGAAATGATGTCCAAAATGTTGCTTACGTGGAAATTGAACGGCCCGTAATTATAAAATAATACAAAAATAGCTGTGTATGTATAATGAGCATAGATAGGACCTAAGAGATGGTCATAGACAGCGGTGCAACTATATCACCTGAGGCCCTTGGTTCCAAATTAGTTGGATGAGGCCCCAGTAAAAATTATCACGTAATTTGATTTTAATAAATCAATAAAGTGTTTAAATATTTTGTCGTGTCTAACTTTAATTGTATTTATATTTTTTTTTACTAAATTTTGATAAAAATGTTAGGATACTTCTCGCTGCTTCGGTTGTCGGGGTCCGTGGTATTTTGTCAACTCTGCCACCCTATACTTTCGCCACTGCTCATAGATTACTTTCGACGCGAAAGTGAAACTTGAGAGGGATGAAATAAGAGATGAATGTTTGTTTGGAGAATAAATTATTTCTCAGTTTAGGAATATAAAAATCGTGATATCTATCCATACACCCAAAAATTTACAGTTTCTTTAGTTGTTATTCTTAAATTGCGGTTCGAAAAATTCGCCAGTTGACGGATATTGCTACTGCTAGGTTAGTCTACTTTGCTTACTTTCACAGCTTAATGTCTTACGGTATTTTGCTGTGGGGTACAGCAGCAGAGGTAGACACCATTTTTACATTACAAAATAGAGCTGTTCGAGCAATATACAATATGGGAGCTCGCGAATCTCTAAAGAACAAGTTTCAAGAATATGATTTCTTAACTTTGCCCTCCCAATACATCTTCGATAACTTAATGCATATTCGTAAAAATTTAGACAAGTTCGATCTAGTGAATGATCGTCATAATTTTAATATTAGAAGCAAAGACAAGTTGGCCGTCCCACGCTTTAGGTTAAGTGTAATAAAAGCTTAATAGGTAATAGTATTCGGTTTTACAATAAGATCCCAAGTAACATTACCGATTTACCTGACAATAAGTTCAAGTATTAAGTCGAGCAAGTTTTAATCTCAAAAGGTTATTACAGGGTGGAGCATTACGTGAACGATAGTGATGTTGGGAATTAACCCACATCTCTGTGTGCACCCGCTAACATTAGTTAAGGCTACGATTTGTATAGTTTTTTTATGAAAAAAAAAAAGAAATGTATTATATTTATTAAAAAAAAAGAACCAGATCGAGTTTCTTGCCTGCGCTGTTCTCGACTGGGTTGTTTTCCGAACCGGTGGTAGTGTTTTAGACGTTCATAAGCGCCTTCTTAGGGGGCATAAATTGAATACAGATGTTTTTTTGATTTTGTTACATTTACATTAAGTACAAGGTTGGATAAACGTGAATTATATCAGTTACGTACGAATATGCGTTCATATGTATTTTATTCGTATAATTATCAATAAAACTACTATGTTTTATCACTAATATTTTTTTATTAAATCTAAATCAACTAAATTACAATGAGTATATTTACCGGGCGTTCATTGGATATCTTACAACCTGAACTTATCATCAATTATTTAAAAATATAAGTAAAACAATTTTTTTTATGAGTCTAATGATCTTTCATATATAAAAATCTTTTTGAGTGAAGTTTTGTTAGATTTCCTTTCTTTGGTTTAATATATTATATAGTAGAGGAAAAATACTCAAAATAAGGAATTCGTTCACAATCCTTGGTTCACTAAAATTAAATAGTTTTTTTTTTATTTTTGCTTCGAAATATTCAAGTATTAATTTTTGTAGTAATTATATTAATGTCTAGCTTTATTTGATACCTACAATACATAGTAGGGTGTATAAAAAAACAATTATTTATAACAATTGAATAATATCCATATCTGGAAATTACATTATTATCAACGTTTGAATTGAATACAAAAAGAACAGATTTGGGGAATCTTAAAACTGTACACTGGCGTTATTTGATTTTATATTGTTATTTTTTTAATATCCAATGCTCCGACATTATTACATGATTATTAATAAAAAATTTATCAGCACGGCGGGAACACTCGGACCATAGAGAATAGAGACAATGTGAACATAGTAACGGTTAGTTCGTTGTGAGCTCGCAGATAGTTCCGACCGGTGGTTCGGGTGTTCACGTCACACTGACAGGTGTCAGTTAACAATAGGCACGAAGTCGTTCGTCTCCTCCTCCTCGACGAACTCCGGTGGTGGCGGCGTCGCCATCACGTGCCTCCCGTACGGGTACGTGATCAGTTTCACGGCGACGAAGCCCCCCGAGTTCTTGCCGCCCCGGTGTATGACACCAGCGCCGCTGATCAAACTAGATCCTGTTCAAGTCATGATGCGATTTAGAATGAAATAAAATAAAAAAATAACTAAGAGCCGATTTTTTGATCCGTAGTCAAAGTTACTATATCCATTTGTCAATTTTACTATTACTATTACACAAACCAATAGTAAAAACATCAATGCGTTTTATGATGACAAAATCTACTATGGTTAAATTTAGCAATAGTTATTTATGTTGCCAGTAATTTTCCGGTAATTTTGTTTGTATGATTATTCCGAGTAAAATGTGTCATGGTCCATAATTCGAGTTGTCGAACAAACATTACAAAAAACAAAGGGTCGAGCTACTCTCGAACATATGTGTCCATTATTATTTCTTATGATAGTTTTGTAATTATATTAGCTTTTTTATTTTATATTGTCTAAAATATTCTTTCATTTCATAATTTAATTCTTGAATTTCATATATTTTACAAGCCAAATAAATATTTGTACGAACTTGATATACATACAAATAATGCAATACTAAATTCTTATGAAAAACAAAATTCATAAACAAAAATATTACAAAAAAGATAATAAATAGCAATACGTTGTAATTATTTAACAAATTATTTTATATAAATTAATGTTACATAATGAAACTTCAAATTATCTACTTCAAATGTTACACAAATGCAATGAAACAGCTGTTCGCACTGGAGTTAACCATCCGCCATCTTACTAACCCGACTGAGTTGAATGGTTAAATTTTGTAACAAATAGTCACATTTTTGACAAATGGTTAGCTTAACTATGTTTCAAAAAACGCATCAGGGCATTATTTTAATCATTTGTTATAAATCTAACCATTTCTCGAGTTGACTACGGATCAAAAAATTGGCCCTTAGGCTCTGATAAGGCGCTTATGAATGTCAAAACACTACCACCGGTTCGGAACAACAACTCACGTCGAGAAAAATGCAAGCAAGAAACTCGATCTGATATATATTTTTTTGGGGCTATGAAAATCATAGTTAAAATTTTTAGGTCGTAAACACAGAGAAGGGTGTTATTTCCGGACATCACCATCGTTTACATAACTATCCACCGTATAATTGCAATCCATTGCAAATTTGAAATTCCTTGACGCGATGCTTGAAATTGGTAATTTGCTTTGAGACTTTATTGTAAAACCTAATGAGTTTATATATCATGGAACTGTTAATTTGTGTTTATTCTTTGTATTCAAATTTAAACCGGTCAACTAAAAGGTAAAGTTTGTTTAAAAATATCAATGTACTAAAAAAATAATAAATGTTGATAATAAGGATGCAAACTTGTATATTGTTCCGCCATAAATTCAATTAGCAACATCCGATTGAATACTTTTAACTAAGTGTCAATGTGAGAACAGAGGGAGCTCTGTTCAGAACTCTGAACAGAGCTGAACAGAGGGAGATAGCAAGAGAGTCAAATACAATTACTCAGCGCCGGATCGAACCAGTATATCCCAACGTGGGGTGGAAGTATACGTTAACGATTTCCTAGTTCAACTACACTACAACGTCTCAACACAGGTGAAAGCGCATAGCGTGCATTGAACTGGTCCCTATAGGGAGGTTGTTGCACTCATTAACGTTAATACAGTTTGGAGGTCCTTGTTTCAGGTTAATGTTCCGATAGCGGCATCTAAAATACTTGTGACGCCATCTCTCGGCGATCAAGGCACACTCTTATGAAATACTCATGCTGAATATAAGTGGCGACATCTCTTAACGACTGCTGTTTATTATTTGTGGTGTTACAATTTACAATAGAATTAATAACCCTGAGAATTCAAGTCTCGCGTCGCATTTTATCAATAACAAATCCGGTTCTTATAACAACGATTTGTAAAAAGTATAATGAAGCATTTCTGACAAAGTATAGTTCATGTGTGAATATCGTGTGGACCCTTAAAAATAGAACAATACGATCTATGAATTGCCTCTTTCTCATTATCTACTTAAATCAACTAAGAACTACTAAGTAAGAGATTTCACAAATGAAAATAACTATATCCGTTCTTGATAATAGAGAGAGCTGAAAGGATTCCCGTCAGGAGAGTAGGGGGAGGGAGAGCCTCACCTTTCCCGGGCAGTACGGGCTGTATGTCGAGGAAGGGCACGGTGCTCTGCGCCGCGTCTGCCTCCAGGTCCGAGTGGGTGAACTCCAAGTACTGGTCGTGCTCCGAGTCCACGGGCAGCGGGGTGCGGCTCGCCGTCGGGATGTCCGGCTTGTGCAGCTCCAGCTTTGACCTGGAACACCATAAACATATCCTACAAAAACTAGCATTTGTTTAGAGACAAATCCTACAGCCTTTTATACAATCATACATTCAAAGCATCACGCTCTTTTGTCCGTGGGGGTAGCCAGAGACTACGTTCTTCCGCTTAACACACCGCTTTCGCTATTTCTATTTTCATGAGCGCTTCCATACATGCTCGCTGGTTATGTGTACTTTAAACCTGGCGATTACTCACTCTTTTTAATTCTTTCATGGAGTTGTCTCTATATAGGCTAAAGAGGCCTGGAAACAAGCGTCCCGTTTACCCTGACACAAGCACTAGAACCCTCATAGAGTGATCTCAATGCTCATATCACGTTGCTGCTCTCCCCATACATAGACAACGTCGCCCAACATTTATTCCGTATCACTCTGTCGTAAGCCTTTTCCAAATCTACTAACACGCAATAGACCTTCTGACTACAAGCCAAAAAAAAATCGGTTATTCTCCGTAAAGAAAAGGTTTGATTCATGCATCCTATTCCTCTTCTGAATCCCGCTTGTACGTTCCATATTTTCCCTTCCGTTTTATTCATCAATCTTTTATTCAGTACCTTTGGATACAGTTTACCAACGTAAGCTAATAGTTTTTACAGTCTTGCTGTGACCCTTTTTCTTTATAAAGCGGTACGATGAATGCCTTATAGTAGACTTCTGGGACTTTACCGCTACCCCAGCACAGGCTAAAAAGGAGGCACAGCTGACTGGCTACCACACCCTGTCCAGCCTTCCTTAGCATTTCAACTGTAACTGTCATAACCTGCAGCTTTACCCACTTTCATACTCATCAACTTTTCCATAATCTCTTCCATGCTGATACCACTTTTAATCATCTTTTCAAATAAACTTCCAAAATATTCCTTTAAATTTTTTAAAACGCATTCCTCCTAAAGTAATGACAGTGATAAAGTTTCGAAAGGTGTTCGAGTTGTGCGCAGGTGGACTTGTGGTGGCGTTAGTGAATGAATCTTAAAGATAACTGCAATTTTAAAGGCAGTCAATAATAGGGTGTTCCTTCAGAAGAGTTAGTCGAAGTGTTCGGTATTGTTGTTTATAATCTATTACAGCCCTTAATAGAAATTCTTTAGGCACAATTTCGTGTTATTTTACTAATTGCCAGTGCTCAAACATAGTGACGACGGCCATGTGTTAAAGCGTTCCAAGGGAGTTTTAGTGATTTTAGAATTCGTGTTCCGTTATTATTTTCAATACTCTTTCTACTTCAATATCAAACTAAACAACGTAAAACGTCACTAAAATTGCAGAGCATGGAGCAATATACTGCAAGCTAACGAATTAAAAAACAAGGGCAAGTAATAATAAAAATATGACAGACCAAAATCACGCCAAGAACTCGGAATGTCAGGTGTTTCGTTAAGTGAGAGCGTGGTTAGTCCGGTGGACTAATCCGTGCGTCTCATAGACGGTATGACTGAAAGGTCGGAGGTTCGAACCCAGGGTGGTTAACACATTTTTCGACGCGGTGCTTGCGAAAGCCACCCCGTATCGCCCCCATCCTAAATGCAGCGGACGGCCCCGGGGGGTTTGAGTGAGTATTTCCGGGCGCTTCACGCCCGGGCGAGTCCCACACTGGCACGGAGTTCGTCCCTCCGTGCCCCCTTACCTATTGCATTGGGGGACTCCGGTCTCACTAATGCAATAGGTAAGGGTAGTGCGTAAATGCATTTGCCCCCGTCAAAAAAAAAAAATGTGTGCCCTGTACTTATGTACGCGCGTGAGAAGTTATACTTCTTTGGCATCATTAAAAAATAGTTTTTAATTGCATGCAAATAATTAATTACAATAAAATAATAGAAGGATTGGAAAAGGATAATCAACAAAGTTCGTTTTAAATTTGAAAAATTAAATAAATAAATATTTATTTTCTTACATTAAGTTTAACATAAATTGTCTTATTATACGAATTGTATTTTAAATTAAATGATGTCCACTTCCATAGTATCTTCCGGTAATGTCTGAATCGGAACTTCAGTTATCAGTGGCTTATGATAACTAAAATGTGATACGAAAAGTTTTGTATTAACAGCGTTGAGATATCGTACAAATTATATATATATATAATTATTAAAAACCAAATTTAGAGAATAATAAATATATAAGACATAATTTGTACTAAATATTATAAAATTCTTAATTTTAAATGTTTATTATTGATTATTTTATATTTTAAAAATAAATTTAATAATAAATTCAAAAATTGAATTTAAGGTTGGTCATTTTTTAAATATTTTTATTGATTTCTTAATTTAATATTCACTTTTCATTTTTATCATTTATTAAATTTATTTAGTTATTTTTACAAATATTTATTATTTATTCAATTTAATAGCAAATATTAAAAATTAATATTATAATTTGATGTTAAAAAAAAAAGAAAAAAAAAAAATGAAAACAGTGATCAGAGGTGACGAGCGTACCAACATGCGCGACTAACGAGACTTAATGAGCGGTTAAGCAGACAACTTCATACTGTTCATTTCGTGTCACAGATGCGCGCGCATCTTCAACATTTCACTCTCATCATTTTTTCATAACGCGCCTAAAGAAGTATAACTTCAAAAAAAAAAAAGGTGTTTCGTTAAGTGTTAACTTAGACCCCACAGAACACTAAACATTAGTGCTTGTAATAGAACAAATAAGTGTACTGTGGGACTATGTACACGCTTTACAACTAGTTAATGTAAGTATAAGTTAAGGGTTTGTCTGTATGTGGAATAGTGCTGGGGGTCGGTCGTGACGTACCTCGGGCGTGGCGAGCCCTCGGTGTTGTCGTTGCTGAGCCACTCGCTCTTGCGCGGCGCGAGCCGGCCCGTCGTGTAGTTGAACGGGGTCGAACGGATCTCGAAGTGTAGGTGCGCACCCACCATGCGGAACCTGTAGCCAAGGGGGGGTGGGGGGGGAGGGGTCTTGTGTCAATATATATCCTATAACCTCAATATCCTTCAGAGGGAGACATTTAATTTATTGTATAATAAATGCCATATTTATATAACATATAATTAATGACAAAATTAAAGCATTATAAAAAAAATTCAATTCTATCCTGGAAAGAGTGAATTTGGCGATATTAACATATGCCCCACGTTTTGTATGCACATAAGTTCTATACTCACATACATTTTGCGAGAAAGGTATATACAGTAATACCCCGCTTAGCGCGACCCCGTTACGCGCGGTTTCACTATAACGCGAATGCCAAATTTCGCGCTCAGATGCCTCGCATTACGCGAAAGAGTGCGTATAAACATAACGTAAAGACAATAGATGTAATTTTTCTGTCAAAAATAAGAGTATGTATCGCATAAAGTGTTCTTAGAATTAAAGTGATTGATTAAGATGATTTGTATTTTTTTGTATTAAATTTTGACTATGTTCAATCATAAACCTCGATATACGCGAATTTATATATATATATATATATATATATATATATATATATATATATATATATATATATATATATATAAATGAAACACCTATTGACAATTATTTCTCTTACCTGACACCAGTTAAAACTGATCCCTCGGGTGAATCCAGTTCATCGAGGTCGATGGCGCGCCTCTCGTACGTCAGAGTGTGGTAATCTTCCCCGTCCTTGAACCCCCCGTCCGCGGGATCGAACTTCTGCACGGGAACCCAATCACCGGCCTCGACGAACCCTCTCTCTTTCAACGTGCCCTCGTGCACTTGCAGGTGGAACACCCTCTCGTGTTTGACCAAACGGATTCCTGTGACTACTCTGAGGAATTGTTTCACACGATATAAATACCTCTAGATTCGTCTAGAAGGAGTCTCCCGCGAGACCAATACGACACCCGCACACCCGTGCTGTTAACGCATTCGAATATTATGAGATATTTTCTTTTGTTAAACAGAAGACAGTGAATTAATAAATGATTTAAAATTATTTACAATCAAGTTTCTATTATCAATCCTCCATAGATAGCGTAACCTCACCACAAACTTTATCATTTTCTATCAATAAAAAAAAAAATAAACCCTATTTTGAAGAATGCTCATTCTTTCCTCCTTTAAGGTTTTTGTTTTTTTATAGGGGAAATTGCTAAAAAAGATAGAATGATCTAGATCTAAATCTACAGCAACAGTGTGAACCTTAGTTATCAAAAGCGTGTGCTCTTTACATAAATGGTGAATGATTAAGAAGGGATAGTTAAAAGAAAGTGTTTAGCTGATGGAAACCAAGCAAGTTATTGGATAATGAGACAGTTCTTAGCCCCAATAAAGTCCTAATTACTGACTTGTTTTTCGTAATGTCAGCTAGTGCTTCCCTCGTGCTGAAAAAAACGCTCAGAGCTGTTGACGTCGTCTTCGCACAAACAAAAACAGTAGGAACAATGGAGTAGGTTCCACTTCCACCAGGAGTCTACCTTCGGATGAAAAAATTAGACTATAATTGGTTAATTCTGTTTGATTTTCCTCCGGATGCGTGGTTCGGGAGAGTGACGTGGTTTATGCAAGCAGCGTGTGCGGGTGTCCTGGGTTCAAGGGACTAACTTGTTGTTGTTGACGTCGGAAGTGGTGTCCCAGAGGCTGAAGTATCTGTCGGAATCTGTAGCGTCGTCGCAGAGGCACATACAGTACGAGCAGTGCCAAAACAACCAGCGCCACCACGAGTCGACCTACACACGACTCGAACACTTCTCAGTTTTAAAAAACTTTTACCATATTTCAAATTTTTAAGTTAAAACTCGTCACTTAATACGTATAAACAGGACTTTAAACTCATCACTTTTAATTATATAAAATATACATTAAAACCTCTAGGAAAAAAAATAACACATAGGTTAACGCTTCTCAAACTATAAACCAGCTACAGACAGACAAATGTTCCGTGTTTCAAAATACGTAAACATAAGGATAGGCAATGAGCTTTAACAGACGATAAGTGTATAAATTGACCTATCTGTATAAATAAGATCAATCTGCTGACCCTGGAATGAGCTGAGTATTGATAAGTGACAATAGGTCGATACATTGGATTCCGATGTTGGTTACACGCAACAAACGTTTGGTCCAACGGCTTGCATCACTCACCTTGGTAGTGCCTCGCACGCAGCTGCCGACCTTGCCGAGGGATTTCCCGTTTTCGTACTCAATCCATTCGTAACGCCGATTGCTGTTTCGGCTCTGTAATAAGTTATTAAGGGCTAAATTAATAATATAATTAAAAATAACACTAACAAAAATTGGGATAGACGCGTGTCTCAAACAGAAAACGATCGATGGACAAAGATAAGTTCCAAGTGGCTGCCTAGAATTAACCAAAACAAAGAGGCAGACCGCTTAGGAAATGGGAAGACATATTTAGAAAGGCTCGCCCACTATTGAAAGGAACAAGAAAATATGGTCGGTAAAGGGGGAGACAGTGGCGAGAATCTTAATATTTTTAACCAAATTTTATAAAAATTATAAATACAATTAAAGTTAGACACGACTAAATATTGTAACATTTTAGTGATTTATTAAAATCAATTTACAACGTGACAATTGCACGGGGGGTCCATCCAACGACTTTGCCACAAGGCCTCAGATGATAAGTTAAATTAAGCCACTGGGGAGAGTGCTACACCACGAAGGCGTTTATAATATATTGGTTAAGTTTACAACTCTTTTAATATGTTAAGATTCTGTATAGAGAAGTTATAGATTAAAATCTCTTTTCTTTAATTTTGTTCATTTATAATAAACTTCTGAATTTATAAAAAAAAACATTTTGTTTCTTTTACACAAACAAATTACATTAGTATTATTCGCTCTGGGATAAAATTAAAATGCTTAAAGAGCTAACAGACGCGCGGACCGGACCACGTAAATGGCACGGCGGGCGACCAACTGACCAAAGTTATCAGTCACCTTGTGATTACGGTTAGGTACAGCTATTAGGTATTATCGAAGCGCAAAAAATGGATATTGTTATTTCTCCAAGTAACGGAAATGCAGGCAAATGGACATTGCCTCTTATAATATTCGTGGATTTTTATGACGACGTTTTAATAACGTTTTATAACATTAACATTACCACTAATGCAGTAGAAATTTTTTATACGGTTTTAATTTTGTTTTCAGTGCTTATGGTAAATTTTGATGGGACAATAAAAAATAATTAGTCAACATCCCTATTATTCATTATAATCTAACACGAATTCATGAATTCATTGTGTCATCTTAATTGAGTCTATTAACATTATTTAGACCAGTTGGCGCTTTTTGTATTTTGCTATCGTCATGTACCGTGAACTCAATATTCACTGCTAATACAATAGCAAAATATTTTATGACTAAAAGCGTTAACCTTATATTCGATGAAAAAATAAACTAGTTATAACTGCGGCTCTGTTTGCGACAATAATTGAATTTTAAATAACTCAGAACTGTGCACATTCGAACGTGTTTTAAATTAAATATTTATCAGATGGTATACTAGTAACTAATTTTAATTTTTATAAGTGGCTTTTTTGGCATATTTTGTTAAATTTAAGTTCAGACTATGATTTTTATGAATTGTCACATCTCACCTGTATTATTTACGTGATTAAAATTTAAATATGTATGTCTAAGTTACTTGTTATACTGTAAAGTGACAATATGGTCCAAGATGGCAAACACTTGGAGCCTAGGGGGACTAGCTCTGGAGTGGTGCTCTTGAAACATACTTCTAGGCGCTTGCTGATATTTTTTAAAACTCTGTTAATTATTGATCATAACTGAAAAAAGGGGGCACTTGAATTCTATCGTAGTACCCGCGAGAATTGTCGCAGAGTTCAGTTTGGTAATAACTTGACGCGAGCATACACGTTGTTATAGATGAAAGTTGTTTGTGATTAGCGTTAAACGTTAAATTGATTGTTTGTTGATTGTTAAGCCTTCCTAGCTATTACTCAGTTCACATATTCACAGTATACACTGGTTACTCCACACGGGCTACGGAAGGTGAAGCAGGACACCGGCGTTACTCGAGAGGTAAGTGTCGATCTATAAGACATTATTTTGGTCTACTGCGAATCGCAGGTCGGCCAGGGTTAATCACGACCCCGAATCGTTTAGACTAGGGCCCAACGCGATTCGTTTGATTACAGTCGTGACTAACTCGAACAACTCGTTTAAGGTTCTAGTGAATGATCGTCATAATTTTAATATTAGAAGTAAAGACAAGTTGTCCGGAACCACGCTTTAGGTTAAGTAAGTGTAATAAAAGCTTTATAGGTAATAGTATTCGGTTTTACAATAAGACCCCAAGTAACATTACCGATTTACCTGACAATAAGTTCAAGTATTAAGTCGAGCAAGTTTTAATCTCAAAAGGTTATTACAGGGTGGATCATTACGTGAACGATAGTGATGTCTGGAATTAACCCACATCTCTGTGCACCCGCTAACATTATTAAGACTACGATTTGTATAGTTTTTTATATGACAAAAAAATGATATATATTATATTTATCAAAAAAAAGAACCAGATCGAGTTTCTCGCCTGCGCTCTTCTCGACTGGGTTGTTTTCCGAACCGGTGGTAGTGTTTTAGGCGTTCACAAGCGCCTTCTTAGGGCCTAAATTGAATAAATAAATTTTATTTTGATTAAAGATAAATGTTCTAGAGCCGTAAAACTTCTTTATAGTGACATATTTATATCTCCGACATTACTAATTACCATATCCACCTAGAAGCTTTAAACGTGGTTATCTGCGTGCGGATCGGTCCATAGATACTCATCTATCTGCGTTCGTCTTCGTACTTGGAATGTACATTATTTAACATGACACGATTTGCAGTCATTTTATTTAAAAAATAGAGTTAACATGTAAATGATTATGAAGTAATAACTCACCGAGGCGGGACACACGAACATGTCCGAGTCTACGTACTGGCAGTCGATGATCCTTCCTCTACATTGGCGCTGCTTCTCACAGAACTGATCCCTAAAGCATCCGTAGTTGTTCGTTAACGTGTAGTAAGCGCAATTCTCCTTGCAAGTGCCCTCCGGGTTCAAGTCCACTTCGTTCTCAATATAACCTTGGAGGAGCTGCGTTACTTGGTCATAGGTTTTGCCTGTGGAAAGTACAAAACCTGTTTACACGAATATATCTTTAGTACAACAGGTAAACAAGGATGACGTACACGACTTACTACAACTATATATGAATTAATATCGAATTCTTTAGAATTATGTTTTTTCTTATTTTTTATTAATGTTTCCAAGTCTAGAACGCGCACTTACTTAGTTATTAGCTCGACGTTTCGGCTTTGGTTCGGTTTGACACGGGCCGTGGTCACGAGACGACTGAGGTCTTATGGTGTCTTCGTCAGCGGGGTAATTATGGGAAACTACCCTCATCTATTTATGGTCGTTAATTATATTTTTTAACACATTACACCCACTGTATAAAATAACCAAGTAAGTGCGCGTTTCAGACCCGAAACATTAATAAAATATGAGTACAAAACGCGAAATTTTAAAGTATTCCGTTTTTTCTTGTTTAATGAAATGTATCGATTGGGAGTCACAAAAAAGTTGAAAATAATTCACAAAGAAATCAGTTAAAAAATAAAACAAATACAATACTATCACGAACAATGGGATTTTTATAAGTTGAATAGGAGGGTGCTTCTTTTGAAACGAGGCGAAATTTACTAAAAAAAATTGCTTGAAAATTTAAGCCCTTAATATTAACTTCTATATAAATTTAATATTCATTAAAGTAGTCTCCCAGAGCGTAAGAAGACTTCCTATTTAAAATAAACGTAAACTCTGTTTTTTCTTTTATATAAATTGGAGACCTTTGTCCCATCATATCGTTCGAACTCAGGAATGAGCGTTTTACAATAGTGCTGGAAAAAAAGCCGTTTTAATAAACCTTAATGTTTATATTAAATTTTTCGTATTTATGCACTTACGTATATAAGCATTGAACTTTGTTTTTAAACATCTTTATTGTGAATTATTTAAACTTTATTAATTTACCTTCTAAGCTATTTCACTTAGATACATTGTGCAGTTGATGCACTAACCCAACTCTAGTGTATGCAATGTAGTTTCTAGTGACATAATGCACATAATATATTAACAAGCACGAACTAAAAAATAAATTGGCCGTCACGGTAAGTTCACCAGGCGTGAAACATCAGGCGTCACTTGGTGTCACGGCATACGGGTCTATTTAACTGTCAACATGCGCTAATAGATGTGTCATACCAATACTAGCTGTATGCCCGCGGCTTCGCTTGCGTATACTAACGGACAGGCGGACAGGTAGACGATGCGTTTTATATAATGCAAGGAAGTGTTTTTATTACCTACTTGTTACGTGTAAGTTACTTGCAGAAATAATTTTAGTTTTCTGTGTTATTAGATAATATGATCAACTATTTAGTGTTTTATTAGGCGAAAAAGATGCTGCCTCTTTAAAAAGAGTTCTATATTTGCAATATATTTATGAATGGGGTAATTCATACCTTGAACGTGCACCGAGGGATCGCATTTGTATATGTCACGGTTGGCGACCGCCAGTGCATCCCGAACTACTTTCGCGGACTGACTGGCTCTCTCCCCGTACCTCTGTCTCGTCAGACTAGCCTCCTGTGTGAAGTTGCCTAGAAAGGTAATCAAAAATACCGATGTGAATCCATTTTATTCGGTAACCACCAATAAACATTCATGAAGAGAAAGTACATAGGAATTATGTAAACGAAAATAACCTGTTTAAACTAAACGATAAAGTGTAAATTATTTATTTATACTTTTTGAAAGCATACAATTAGATTATTATTGATTTTTCTTGATTAATTTAACTTAGGAACCTTTCCATAATTACGTAAACATTAATAGAGTGCAGGGTGTCGTTTAGTTCGACGCGGTGCTTGCGAAAGCCACCCCGTGTCGCCCCCATCCCAAATGCAGCGGGACGGCCCCGGGGGGTTTTAGTGGGTATTTCCGGGCGCTTCACGCCCGGGTGAGTCCCACACTGGCGCGGAGCTCGTCACTCCGTGCCCCCTTATCTGTTGTATTGGGGGATTTTGATCCCCTAAATACAATAGATAAGGGTAGTGCGTAAATGCATTTCCCCCCGTCAAAAAAAAAAAAAAAGGGTGTCGTTTAGTATTTTATTTTCAATATTATTTCGATCCTTACAGTATCATAGGCACGGGAGGGGGGCAAGGAAAGGAGGAGTCAAGAATGTTTGAAATTTTGCCTACGACCCCTTAAGAAGTATTGAAATGAAACATGAATCACAGCAATACAATGCCTATGTTGCGCTCGCGACATACTCACTGTATTTAGATTTGTAAATACGTGTTACTAAGCAAATAATATCTCTATGAATCATTTTAACATTTTTAGGATTTAGTAGAATTACTGTTGACGATAGTATAAAATAGATTGTGCGTGGATTTATTTTAAATTGAATTTTAAATGTAGGTATTCATTTTGTTTAAATTGCTTATGAAAATCTAATTTCTGTCAGCGAAAGTACGCACTTGACGTTTGTCGCTTAGAGCAGAGGAGTAAAGAATGAGTGAGTCTTCAAGATAGACGACGGTTTTAAGGATTATCTCTATCCATACATCCAAAAGACGTTCACTGCTGGACATAGGTCTTCCCCAAAGATCTCCACGACGACCGGTCTTGCACCACCCGCCACTTAAGTTTGGCAATTCTTCGGGCAATGTCGGTTTACTTTGGTTCTTCTGCGGATCTCCTAATTCCTGATTCGATCACGCAGTGAAACTCTAAGCATAGCCTTCTCCATTGCCCTTATATCCAGGACTATTTCAAAATTCGTTAATATCCGGCGAAAAGTTTGTAAAGCTTTGTATTAATTTATTATCATATAGAACGCCCGCACCCCTCGATAACATCTCGTCCAATACATCTGTTTTTAATACTGCTGGAATAAGCATTGATAAGTACGTACTATCAAAGATATTATTTCTAGCATTGTTTCCATCGAATCTAATGAGGAAACGAGTTGCGAACCTTTTCTGTTACAAGTAGATTTAAAAAACAATCTCCATTGCTGTTGAATCAAAAACAAATGACATTGTACTTTCATACTTGGACTTAAATGGAATGCAGCAGGTGTCATGTTACTTGATTCACAAGACGATTTTAAACTCTATGTCGAACAGTTAAAAACATAAAATACATTCCCCATTTGATTCACAGTGCACATTTAAATTTGACGCTGAATAAACTATTATCCAGTTTGAAGAATTGCAAGTGCCTACGGCGTGTTGTCAACAACGAGGGACAAATTTTTTATTGCTTTTTTTTGTCGTTGTCATATTTCTTTGAATCGCCCTTGTGTTTGAAAAGTTCAATGGAACGGGTCCAGAAACGTGAAGTATTTTATATATTTGATTCGTTATTTCAACATATACAAAGAAATAATCAAACGACAATCCGTCGATTACAAGACAATAAGCCATTGTTCTACTTTTTTGATATCTTTGTTTGGAATTAAATGAATTTTGTTCTAATTACTTCAAGGACTTTCAGCGAATTTTTTATTTTACTATACTTATTGACTTTTGTCTTTGACCACATTCTCAAATTACCTATATTACCTAATTACCCAAGTAATGATGCCAGATTTAACATTTATGTACAGTTGAAGACTCATGTCATTAGACTTTTTGCGGGATTTGAACCTATGTAGATCGAGGCGTTGTGCCTGGCCACGCACTCACAATAACAGCCACAATAATTATTTTTATTAAATTATCGTCATAGAATAAAACACTTGTATGGTTATCGTATTATTCCGAATAAACGTTAGTAAATATTTCATAAAACAATCTTTTCTTTGTTCTCTAACTAATCCATCTTTATACATGTCTATATAAAAAATATGTACGTACGTGTAAAAATATTTGAATTGTGTTCATTATACGTATCCGCTGACGCATTAAATATAAATGTTTATAAATGTTTGTTGTTCATATTCCCCATTGCAACATGCTTTATATTTATCTTGTTTTTAAACCAGTGGTTTCCAACCTTTACTTGACATGGGATCATGATGAAAAAAAAAATAAAAAATGAGTCAATATTCAAAGTAAAATTGTATCAAAACCTCAATTCGCTCAACATTATCATTTTAATAGATACTATCTTTTGAATTGGTTTAATTTTTGAGTTACTCCACCAGCCTTCGTATGCATCCTACCAACCCAGCTTGCACATCGTTGTGCAGCGGTGCGGTGGATCTTTCATGAAATTTGCAATCATTTGATAACCATATTTTGGCTCTCGCCGTCCAACCACTGTTTTTTTAGTTAATTGTAATTATAGTTTTCCCTGACTGCAATAAAACTATTTAGTTATTTACCAGTAATTATTTGTAGACAATTGATATCTTTTTTATAACACCTATTTACAAGAAACATGAATGCTTGAGCAGTGAAAGTTACTTCTAGAGTCTTCAGCAACAACTACGTTCGTCGACTTGACATGGGGTAAACTAAAATTTAAAGTATGGTGGTAGGCAAACGCATAGAGGTATGCATTTTTAAATTATTCATCCGATTATTATGTTAACTTTGGCGAGTTATTATGCATAAGCTCTCGAAGGTTCCTGGTTCAATAAATTATTTCCATGGCAGTTGCGCTATGCATGCTGGCAATGCCATTATTATATAAAAAAAATTTAAGAGCAATATATAAGTGATGAAAAGTTTGCCGCACCTTTCCCGTATATCCTTAGCAGCATCCACGAGAACTGCATCATCGCGTAACCCTTGATCTCCGTCAGCGCTATCGTATTGTATATGTCGTAAATGAGTTGGTGCGGTGACAGTTGCAATGAGCAAACATCTGATCCCTCCTCCTGTAATAAAATAATTAGTTCGCTTTAACGTTCACGTTCATGATGGAAATATTAATATATAAAACATCAGGCTAAGATTTGGCCGAAGGAAATCATTTATTTCAAACGGATGACCAGTGGAAAAAATAAAAAGAAATATTTTTATTAATTAAATAATATATACACTATTATTAGTTAATTATTAGCCTTTAAAGGTCATCGCTGCATGGTTAGTTTGTGCCTGTAACTAATCTATACTTATAATAAAAGGCTAACGATACGATATCTGTACATTGGAGATATTTAAGAAAAAACTACCGTCCGGGGGTCTTCACAATCAAACACAGAATACATTTCGATAGTTTCAAAATTTTTTGTTTGTCGATGAATCTTGGCAATGACATACGCATCCAGGGAGAGAACGTGGGCTGCAACTTGTCGAATTCTAAGCGGGTGAAGCAGTGAGAACAGCTAGTATAGAATATTACAGAATACTCACAAATCATTAATTTAAAAAAAACAATGTCATGAGAAATAATAATAATATGTATGTAAAAAAAACAACTCGTACTTCACAGAATAAATAAATTACCGAATTCACAGCAAATAAATCAATTACCTAACTTGCGTGTCTCCCAAGTTTATTTTTTAACTATATGTGTATCAACAAATGAGTCTGCAGAGTCACCAAAGAAATCGTACGAGCGAGACCATTTGTACACCGTCGTATTGTTGCCCAGATTAGTTCGTGCCTCTTTTTCTTCTTTCAAAATCATAGTGAAGACTATTGCATGGATTCTGTTGGCTTTTATAATTCGACATACGGCTTTGGGCACATCGTCACTTAACATCAGATGAGATTGTGGTCAAACGATATAGATTTTCAGTATGAAAATACACTCATCTACCTATAGGACTATACGAGAAGTCGCTCAAGATATTCAAAAGTGTAAAATGTATTTTCAATTCCTTCAGGATAATTAATATACGTAATTTATAAGATCATAATTATAATTTGCACGCGAAAGACCATCAATAAATTATATTATTCTTATTACATAAATGTTTGGTTTATTTACATGATAACATGACGTATATATGTTTATAGCAGCTGTGTTTTCATTTATTACACGTCACATTGTAGGCACCACGACTTTTCACGAAATTAACATACATACCCTGTTGTATAGGTTATTTAAAATATAATAATATTTCTTAGTTTTCCGTTTACTCCATATTAATTAATTTTTTAAATAAATTTATGACAAAATGTGTCGCGGCGCCGCCATGATTGTTTTTCAAACATCACAACATTTTTTGATTATCAATTAAATTAATTACCAACTTGTAGAATGCCTAACGCTACAATTTTAAAATAATTCAATTTTAATTAAATTTTATTAAACTAACTACGGAATATACGATTACGTCAATATTGTATTATCAATCACACAATAATTAAAGTGCTTATTATTTGAGTATTTTGTCAGCATTATTAATGTTTTCCCCTATTAACTCTATAGTTGTTTATTTGTAGAGAGCATGAATTATACATTTATATACCTAGATTATATGTTTATAAATATATATAAAATAATAATATATTCTACAAACAAAATGTTACAGAGATAATTAATAGAGACAGACATTAGTAATATCGTTTATACACATATTTTACTTAATAAATAATATCTGTTTATAATTATGATTACTCGTATTTGGCTCTGCTTTCCTATTTTTATTCCCTGCATTAAATTTTTAACTATTGAATTTAATGAGCCTATAAAAAGAGTTCGAACTAAAGGTTATTTTATGTCAATTTATACATTAATATTCTCATAATAACTTGATGCATATATTTACATAATGCTACAAATGACTATATACTAAACCGGACTTTTATGATTAAAAAAACAATCATGTAATTCAATTCTATGGTTTTCGACTCATAAGCTTTCTATGATGTTTTTATTTGTTCGACTGTTTTTGTTTATAATATCATATACCAACTATATAGTCATGATTTAGTCAACCCGTACAAAAAACCCGTGGTCAATTTGGTTCAATATTTTTTTTTTCACCTTGAATCATATTACTAAGAATTCATTACTGTACATACATAATATTTTGCAGTTTTTATACGTTACTATCGAGCGCCCTCGACTTGGATTATAAGTGCATTGTCTTCTATTGTTGTTAATTGTATTTTTATCATTACTACTCAGTTCCTTTAGAAAATAATCTATCTAGACTGGATTATTTCTCGCATTCATATCAAACTGAAAACTACATTAAAATCTTTCAAGTAGTGTATCAGTGATCCGCAGTTTAACGTGAAAATTTTGCGATTTCATTATACGTAAGTTTATGTTTATTTTTTTTTTTAATTTTATTTATGTTGATGACACAGATAAAAGAATGCAGAAAAATGAGGCAAATGAAACGATTCTCTAATATAGAAGAAACTTGTCCAAAGTAGTTTAATTTGTCGAGTACCCATAAAAATGAAACAATAGAAAGACAACAGGAAAACAATGGAAAACTGGCGTAAACGCCGGGAAGGTGCTCAAGGGGTTAAATATTGATTTCTTAACACATATTCTTTTTTTTTTTGCACGATATAGGCTCAGTGCTTTGACCGCAATCTCACCTGACGTAAACTGACGATGTGGTACAGGATGGTAAACACACTAAGCCTAGAGGTACTGCTTCTCAAATGATGCTGCCAGAACACGCCTATTGGCATTTAGCGACTGGTTTTCAAACTTGAGGGTGGTCGCTACCCAGACGGACATAATTAGAAAATACCCTTTTTTTTTTTTTTTTTTTGACGGGGGGAAATGCATTTACGCACTACCCTTATCTATTGTACTTAGGGGATCTAAGTCCCCCAGTACACTAGATAAGGGGCACGGAGTGACGAGCTCCGTGCAGTGTGGGACTCACCCGGGCGTGAAGCGCCCGGAAATACCCACTAAAACCCCCCGGGGCCGTCCGCTGCATTTGGGATGGGGGCGACACGGGGTGGCTTTCGCAAGCACCGCGTCGCCCCCTGAACCGCGTCGCCCCCTGACCGCGTCGCCCCCTGTCCGCGTCGCCCCCTGACCGCGTCGCCCCCTGTCCGCATCGCCCCCTGATACGCGTCGCCCCCTGTTAATTAGAAAATACCCTACCATCATGTTATGGTTTCCTCACGATGTTTTCCTTCACCGAAAGCCGATTTTATTTTATTTTAAAGGAAAACTTCAAAATTTATTTATTTAAGTAGGTATGTAAAGGAATTCCCACATAATAATTAATTTATAGACAAAGCTGTACAAATTACAAAGCACAAAATTTTGTGCTTCCATGACCATCGTGATTAAAATATGATATTATATATAAAAATAAGAGTATGGTTACAATTGGGATGAAAATAAATCATTCTGCATTATATTTAATACATTAAATTAAGAATGATAATTTATACATAGAATAACATAATAAGATAAATATTACAGCGGAAAGTGATTATTTCTATTGAATTTAGAACCAATATTATATAATCAATAAGTGAAATAATAATATGACAATAAATGAAGTATCTTAGTTATAAGAGACCTTATGGTCTATAAAGCTTAAATGATTAATCCTGTAAGCGCAATCAGAGTTGCTCAAACTGAAGATTCGGGGGATTAGAAATTTTAATAGAAAGTCTCGCGGTCGCAATTACTTGATATCGTTAGTTTTTTATTTTTGAAGTTATACTTCTTTAGACGCGTTATGAAAAAATTATGAGAGTGAAATTTTAAGATGCGCGCGCATCTGTGACACAAAATTAACAGTATGAGGTGCGCGCGCATCTGTGACACAAAATTAACAGTATGAAACTGTCTGCTTAACCGTTCATTAAGTCTCGTTAGTCGCGCATGTTGGTACGCTCGTCACCTCCGATCACTGTTTTCATATTTATAATATTTATCAACATGTTTCTAGTTTATACATTCACAACACGTGTTTTAGTTTCATACAAGTGTGAATTATATATATGCTAATAAATTATATTCAGTAGTGATTTAAATTGAATATTTTGACTGATATCACTTACTATTTGTGAATATTAGTGAAAAAAAATTGTGCTTATATACTTTTTCAAGTGCTCCAATATAATTGAGATTAACTATCCGTATGTATTATTTATTGATATAAATTAAAATACTTTTATTTAATATAATTAACACTAAATATTATTAGATTATTTTATTTAATTTTTCAAATTTAAAATGAACTTTGTTGATTATCCTTTTCCAATCCTTCTTTTATTTTATTGTAATTAATTATTTGCATGCAATTAAAAACTATTTTTTAATGATGCCAAAGAAGTATAACTTCTCACGCGCGTACATAAGTACAGGCACACATTTTTTTATTTAATTTTTATACTATAATACTTACGCGTGTTTAAATCAACAAATATAAGTTATTGTTCCATTTAATGAGGGTTATATTATTTGGAGCTTAATTTAGATAGCAAGAGAGTCTTTATTAATGTGTTCCGTTTGCAACAGCAGACAAATAACTTGTGCATTATTTTTTATTTTTATGTCCATGGAAGAACAGCAGATACGATTCGGTAATGAAAATAATTGTCCGTGTCTTGAAACCCGTTTGAGTTTGCCAGCCAGTAACTACATGCAGTATTTTGAAAAGTACACATATTTGACACGCATAAATATCCATAGCAAATGTATAATTTCTGAGTTTATATCTTCATTTTGTATCTACTTATTTATAAAATACTAGCTGTGCCCGCTATTTCTGATCCGTACAATTATTGAATCCGTAATATAGTTTTGAATAAAATGAAATTAGAAAAGAATGGACTCTATTTTTTGTACAGGTCCTAAATTATTTAGATACTAACAGAAAGCACAAATTTATTTATTCACAAATTTAAACATTTACCATTATAACTGACCAATGAATCAGATTTTGGTCACAATTTTATGAGTTTTAATTTTATTCACGGAATCTTAATTATTTTCAAAAAAGAAAAATAGCCTAAGTTACGCCCCTTAACTTCAACTATCAGAAAAAGCCCCTTTTAAATCGGTCCAGCGGTTCCGGAGATTAGCCGAAAGAAACAGACAGACGGATGGACAGCCAAACAAAAAATTTAAAACTTGTGTTTTTGGTTTTAGTATATACATTACTAAGTAAAATCTATTATTTTGATATTACAAACAGATTTCAGTTTTATTTATTTGTATGTAAATGTGTAGACGGTAATATTCATTTTTAAATTTTTGTTGATTTTTGTACTACTAGCGATTGATCACTTGACTGGCTAAATATTTATTTAGTAAGTAGATAATCACGACACAAATGGAGTAAGTACTACCTTTGGTACTACTAATTTCGATTGTAACATGTAGAAATGTGTTAAAACGGCTATTGCCTTCTATTGTAACTGTAAATATGTTTTAAAAGGAAAATAACTCAGGTGAGCCATATATATCAAGTGAGCTGGTTAGATACTTTAGGTCGGCATTTTTCAAATTACAGGTCACGACCCACCAGTCAAATCCTGAATAATTAAACAAAACACTACATGTAAATAAGTTATTTTTTTATTTAAAAGTAATTATTTAATTTAAATAGATATATTTAGATTTAATAAGAAAACATATACTCGTATATCAGCGGGAAAACACGACAGAAAATTAGTAAACTTTAAACTGTAAAGTTTGTAATGACATAACATGGGTGCTTGCAAACTACTGCGACACAGGTTAAGGAAAACAAAAATGTTATAGCCTTCATTATAATTAAACCTGAAGTTTAAATATAAACATCCGGACATTTGTCACAGCTAAAAACAAATGTAGATAAAAATGAAGCATTATTTGCAATGTAAAGAGTTAAGAATAATAATATTTAGGCGTGTAAAGGTAAATAAACAAATGTGCCCATTATATCTACCAGGGGCACGTGAATTTGAGCCTAAATGTTAGACATACAAAGAGCTTATATTACTTTGTTTCTTTAAATTTTTTTAGCTTTGTTGGGTTCTGCGGGAAGCAACATTACAGAAATGAAAATAATTGGGTAAAGCTAACGAATATGTTTGTTTCATCTTGTTTAATAAACATTTTGTAATTACGCACCGTACGTGGCTTCTGGAAACTACGTTGTCGGTCATAGTTAAAATAATATATACTTAGAATTGCCCATAGTCGGTGCCATATTTCAAAATCCAGACAAAATTTAGGTAGGTATAATTTGTCAGTTCGTATATTTTTTGCGACTATTTATTAATATAATATGGTTAAAGTAATTTCACAAGCATTATTAGTTTTCTTTCGACGGTCTATCACTTGCTGTCTAAACATTTTATGATAAATCGCTGACAGAAAGTTTGAGCAACACTGAGCTTTACAAAATCTGAGTCGCACCCATGACTTTTCTTTGTTACTTTAATAAATAAATTATTTTAGTACCTACCTGTACTACGACCTGGTAAAGCACTGCTTCGCCTTGCTCTAATAATCTGTTTATTCTATTGACTGAACGCGACACTGAAGATTTAGGATCTAGGAGCACATCCTCGGTAAGATCAAGCCACTCTCGTACTGGAGCCGGCACAGCGCCCGGCATAGACTGACGCCTCACGAAATCAACAAAGTGCTTATACTGGCCGTCGATCAGCTGAGATTCCTCCGTCACTTTGCTCCACAGCCAAAACTTTATAGGCGGTCTGGAAACGATGGGAATCGCCTGTATATAATCGTCGAAAGACGCGAAAACCTTTGTCAGCTCAACATCGCCGCCTAAGTCCGCTTCCCGCCACAGCGGATTGGTGACATTCTTCCATAGGTTCATTTCGATGCTGTAGAACTTTGCACGTACATCGTCGACCGGCGTGATATCTTCAGCCAGTGCGATTGTTAACAACGCAATAAGCGCTGCTATTTTCATTGCGATGCGCTCGATACGTACACTTTATCCAAAACGCGGTCTAATGAACACTGGCGTACGCAGAGGGGAATGGAGTTCGCCTCACCGTTAACGACACAGTGCAAGAGTGGGGTCGCGGTTTAGTGCCGTTGAGTATGTCGACAATTTACGTCGATAACTATAAATTTAAAAGATCGTGTATTTCCAAATCTACGTTTAAAATACAAATGAGGTTTTCAAGTTGTTTGAGTTTTCGTTCACGCTTGTTACGTTAATTTTAATTCTTTACTGGTGCGACTTTGTCGTTATATCATTGTCTAACCTTAATAAATACAACTTATGTATTCAATTGGAGACATTCTTAACAGAATAATACTGCTTGTTTTCCATCGCCATGTTCTATATAATTATTTATCAATTGATTTCTGTTGATATTAATGACGTTTTACTATACCACCCTTTAAGGGTCGGCCGTTAATCACGTGATGTTGTTAGCAACATTGTGATCCCCTCTCCCCTCCCCGTGAGATTTAGATCAACGCTTCTCATCCCGACCAAAGATCACGTGTATTTTTTAGCACAAAGAATCATATTTTTTTTAGAATATTATCTTTACATACATACCTGTATAATCTAACGTAATTCTGGCAAATTTTGTAAATTTGGCAACGGCTAGTCAAGGTCAAGCGCTGCTTCTTGGTTAAGACATCAGGCGTTCCACAAAAAATACATATGATATCCCATCGCAACCACCTCCCCCTTGTGACGTTTTCCGAGCCCTCTCTTCAAGACTCTCGTAATTGATGACCGAGATCTTACGAATCCGTTGAAGAATACTAATCGAAGAATCGGAGGTGCTCTATTTACTAATAATACGTTTATAGGTTTTTATTTAACCAATTATTAAAAACTACACGACCGATAATTATAATCTTTTTTACTGGTATTATGGCCATAAGTATTATGGCTGGGGCAAATAGGAACCGTGCCAGTTTCGCTCCATGACGCTGACATCATAGACCCACAAAATATATATATCAGATTAGGTGCGCGACGACATAGGGCGTTGACCGACTCGCGGCACTCGATAGTGTTGTCAGGTGTACGATTTCAATACTATTTGTCCAAATTTTTCACAAATTCGTCTCCTTGCTATCGCTTTAAATAAATCGTAGACAAAACATAATACTTTACTAGGAAAAGGCACAGCTTTGTAGAAGTTCCTGAGATTTTTTATTTAGTAATCGTTTTTGAGAGACAATTCGTAATCACTAAATTTGTTTTTAAATTACTTTTAATGTTTTATTATTGTAGACTTGTATAATAATTTTCAAATTTTTATTTTATTTTATCACTATAAGATCTCTGATATTATTATAGCTATCCAAAATCTTATTCTAAAAATGTAATCACGGATTTTTTTAAATTATTTTTATAATTTCATTTATGTAGTACAATTAATAGATTATTTCTTCATGTTCTATTTTTGCAACTGTTTATTTAATAATTGTTTAAATTCGTGCGATTAAAGCCATTTCATAAAATTTTTGGATATCTATTACAATGACATCTCAGATAAAATGAAATAAAAGTGTGGAAATGATTTGTGTAATCAATTATTTAGACGTTTACATAAATAATATGTCATTAAAAAGTAATTTCATTACGAATTTTCTATCAAAAACTATTAATAAATAAAAAACTAAAATGACATTTCAGTACTGGTACTAATAACAATAAGCAAAGGAATAAAATCAATATTTACTATTATTTTAATCATAACTCTTAAATGCACAACTTCATCGTCGTCAAAGTCGTGTACTATTTTTTTATAACATAACATAAACACACGCCTGTTATCCCCATAGGGTTAGGCAGAGGTGAAATAGCAAACTACACCTCCCACATTTCGTCGAGCTTAGTTCCGTCCCAGATGTGACAGGGGGCGAGCCTGTCGCTATATCGGGCACAAATTCCAAACTCCACTTGACCCGACCCGGGGATCGAACCTGAGACCTCAGAACAGAACGGCAGTCGCAACGTAATACAACTGCGCCACCGAGGCAGGTATTTTTTTTATACCTAACATCAATGTGACCGACCTAACGTACTCGACATGATTTATCGACCAGTTTGATTCAGACAGCTTCTACGTGTACGTTGTATTTGGTTTGCACATAGGGTTGGCACCCTTTTTCATGCAAATAAAGTACATTGGTTACTAAAGGTAGGAAAAAAGTACGTTGCGTCAAAATAAAGTACGATTTATTTATTCTAATTTTTGCTTAAAACACATTTTCCAGTAGATTCAGCAAAATAACTATCACTGTCAAACATATCTACACCATTTTTACAGTCTATAATGAGGTTGAAATAAATAAGAAATTAAGTTTTCAAAAAGACTCAAAGACGCTTTGTTTCTTTCTTCTCGCCTTTTGCTATTCATCACAGGACCACTACATGGCCTCTCTCTGACATGACATGGCGGGCATGAGTAAAAATGAAATTAACTTATTCAAATACAAAACTATTATCAGCTTGCTAGTAAGTTCATGTGAAAGAACAGTGTGATTCTTTTACCCATTTCATAGACGAAGAAAAGATTTGGTTTTCTTTGTACTAATCTGTTTTTGAGATTATCCATAATCTCATAAACATCTAATATTGCTACGAAATTGACTCCTAGACAATTTAGAACTTTATTAAATAAATTTAAGACGTGGCTTCAAAAATGGAAATAAATTTCAATCAAGCAACAGTCAATTTTGTGATACTTAATAATACTGTATCATTATATTATTATTAATAATTAACAATTCAATCATTGTCAACTGAAATTTGCAAAAGAGAGACCTATCTTGTTCCCATGTGGCATTTTATTTCATGAAAGTAAAAAAGAACATCAATTATCGAACCTATTTGGTTAATATAATTGTTCCCAGTTTGGTTTTGCTGCCTAATTACTGGGGGTGCCACGGGATAATTAAAAGTCTGTTAAGATAAATAAAATATATTTATAATTTTATAATATATATGTGGTGTTACAAAACCAATTACTTATAAAACTAATATAATACGCGGTGAGTGCGTCAGGCTAACCTCTTTATTCCGGGCCGGTTGGACAATCACTAGTGCATTCAAAAACTGAATTCAACCGGACGACTACTCAATCTGAGGGGTCGTTGCATGAGTGTGTGCACACCTACATGTGTGGCGGCAAACACTAGTAATTGTATCAACTTTTTATGTACATTGTATGTAAAATTAACCCCTGAGAAATAAAGTATTTTCGTATACTTTATTGTTCTCATAAAGTATTTTACCTATCAACTCCGTAGTAATTATGATGTAATTAACCCCTTGAGCACCTTCCCGGCGTTTACGCCAGCTTTCCATTGTTTTCCTATTTTCTTTCTATTGTTTCATTTTTATGGGTACTCGACACATTAACGAAAGTCATAAGAAAATGTAACTTATTGACTAAAGTGTTACTGTTAACTAACTGTTTTATTATTGTTTCACGAAGTTTTTTCATTTTTACTTAATACTGATAACTATGACTCATAGTCAAATTACCAACCTGTTCCAAATTCAATTATAAAAAAATCGCTTATTCAGAACTTATCGATATCGACTTTTGTATCTCTATCCACTCACTGTTTAAAAAACTGTTAACTTGTGACAAAGTTAACAATACAACTAATATGACCTCTATTTCCTTTGCTTAAGGTTTAATAACGAGTAAATCACGTATAAATCTTGTTTGTTTTCACGACTGTTATTATCACACGAGCTCTATAACATTTGAGTGCCGTGTCAGCTGGTGACTCCAGCGCAATGTGTCCGCCCGATGATCGTGCAAAATGAATGAAGTTGTTTATTAAAATTGTTTTTATATTTTTGAGGGTTTCGTAACGTATAATAAAAATACTTCAAATCCATAAGGATTGCTTTGTCGACCGGCTGTCTAATCGTGATTCAGATGGACCCTTTTCTGAAAAACTAAAGTATAAAATTTAATTCAATCCATACTAATAGATAAAATTTAAGTATCTGTTAGTAATATCAAAATAACAACTTTTTAGTAAATACGTATGAATACTTATACCATTCATGCGATACCTATACCAAAAACACAATTTTTAAAATTTTGTATCTATCTGTTTGTTCCGGCAAATCTCCAGAAGAGTTGGACCTATTTGGTCGAGAAAATAAATTCAAAATTCAGAAATTAAAAAAAACATGATTCAATTGTCAGTTTTACTTGCAAGTGCTTGAACTCAAAATCAAAATCAAAATTTATTTATTCAATTTAGGCCCTAAGAAGCCGCTTATGAACGTCTAAAACACTACCACCGGTTCGGAAAACAACCCAGTCGAGAAGAGCGCAGGCGAGAAACTCGATCTGGTTCTTTTTTTTTATAAATATCATTTTTTTGTCATATTTAAAACTATACAAATCGTAGTCTTAAAATGTTAGTGGAAGCACAGAGATGTGGGTTAATTCCAGACATCACTATCGTTCACGTAATGATCCACCCTGTAATAACCTTTTGAGATTAAAAACTTGCTCGACTTAATACTTGAACTTATTGTCAGGTAAATCGGTAATGTTACTCGGGATCTTATTGTAAAACCGAATACTATTACCTATAAAGCTTTTATTACACTTACTTAACCTAAAGCGTGGTTCCGGCCAACTTGTCTTTACTTCTAATATTAAAATTATGACGATCATTCACTAGATCTAGAATAATGTTAGGGTTCCGTGTGAAGATGGCGAAGCTGCGGGCACACAGCTCATATTAAATAATATTAAAGTCTGTGATCTCATACTGTTGTAAAAAATCAAATTTTCATATTAACATAATAATGTGACGCGTACTCTCATACCAAATGCACACCACTCAATGCTCATTGACCGATTAGTAAAATCTGTAGATTACTTTCCGGACATTTTAAATACAGTAGAGCATAAAGGGCCCATACGTCCTGATTTGAACGTCCATTTTATCGATTATCTGATCGCTTCCCCAAAAAAAAAAACTACGCGACACATTGAAAAAAAATAAATGAATCTTTAAAACATCTAAACATTATCAATGTTTGTTAACTCGGATAAATATTTTAAAAACCGTGTCAAAAATGTCATTCTTACTTAGTGTTTTTTATTTATTTATTGATTTAATATTGAAGCAAATTTCTTCTTCTGGCAAATATAAACGTTATAAATGTTATTGTTGCGGATTAGCTCAGTTTTAGGTGAAGATTGGGCAAATATTAGTATAGAAAACAGGAAAAAGGGCGATATTCGGTGTATCTTGGATGAGTGTATTTTTTTTTACTGTGTCGTTGACAATACATGGAATTCTTAAATTGAAATACATTCGTTTATTATAAATAAAAACTAAATTAAGTAAAAAAGGTTATTAACATAGCCAAAAGGTAAAAGATTTTCAACAGTTATGTTGCACAATATTTTAGTTGGGAATAAAAATTAACTTTTCCTAAATAAAGAACATAATAAATGTGTATTGTTTTTCATTGCAAACCTGCTAATTGAGTTAAATAAACCGATGTCCCCTTTTAAAATCTGTCCTAAAATATGATTAATTTTAAATTGAATTTTTATAAGAAGTTTGGATTTTTTAGTAATTTATTTTATTAGTTTACATTTTTAAGTAGCTCTAAAGCTATTTTTGGTAATTTGAGAAAATTATGTGCGAAACACTAGAGGCAGTCATGATTGAGCTTCAGTGGGAGCTGGTGTGGTTCTAGTAAAAAAGTGAAGTTAGTTCAATGGAGAAAGTTTTGATGGTCTTTCAATATAAAAAAGAGTTCAAAAATATATAACAATTTAGTATAAAATAAAGACCAAATTAAAGAATAAACCGGGATGTAATTTAATTCCATCTGAAATTATTACCCGACAAAGTTATATTTTCTATTGATTTCTTAACGGTGTACCATGCGAGTCATGGAAAAAAAAAGTCAACTAATTTGTTAATATAAAAATTCGTTTCTTGGGTAATCTAAACATATAATACGGAACCCTTAAGTCGTGAGTCTATCCCCTACTTGTCTGGGTTTACTTTTATTACTTATACTGACAATGTATAAGAGTCTTCATTCCAATGTAAACAAAGAGTATGTTATTAATATATTTTTACTTTTGAGAACTATTGCTAATCTGTGCTCACGAGAGCGACATTTACTTATTACTGTTAACATTGAAAACTTATACCTACATTTTGCAGTTAACCAATGAGAGTCTACAATGAGTTTATCATAAATAAAGTAAGTACTCGTATTTGTTATTAGATTATTGACTTACATTATATTTAAACAGAGTTAGATAATCGTGCGGATGCATTTCTTCCAAGACAGTGTCATTTCATCAGAGATGGTAAAATGATTTTGTACTGCACTGCAATTTTCTTGTGTCGTGTAGTAATCCTTATTTTTAAATCATCATGCAAGTTGCACTTTACGATTCTATATTGTGTAATTTTGGTTTCTATGATTCTTATCTTTTTTATTTAGGTACTTAGTTGTCGCGTCAACTACCATAACTATTTAAGCATAAGGTAAAAAAAAACAATTAATAATATTGCAACAAACATTAATTTTGCTTATGGGATAGCGTTAGCAATGTTTTGACTGATATATCTACAATATACTGCGGTCAACCGGCCTAACAAGCGCACCTCAATTTGTTCAATTCACGAACATATATATTTTTAGTTTTTTTAATTTGGCAACTGCCATAAATAAGTGTATTGTATTTTTCTTACTCTAGTAATACTGGTTTCCTTTTCCTTTTTATCTTTTGTTTTATATACGACACAATATGTCGTCTGTAACAAGTTCTGTATTAAAAATAGAAATAAAATTTATTTCTATATAAAGCTGTGTATTACTATATATTATACACAATTTATTTTTTAAAGTTGATATTTTTTGTTCTCTTTTATTTTTTCACTATAATTACGTTCTCTCTTCTCCCCTTAGTGTGGTGACTGATTTATCTACTACTACTACTTAGATGCGTTTTGCAAACTGATATAGTATAAAACATGTATGTACGATAAAAGGCAAGTATCGTGGGTGCAATAGTGGAGGGGCAACACTAATTGTGACGTATTTTGTCAACGTTTATTACGAGTGCAGGAAGCTAAAATTACGCCATTACCTACACCGATTGCAACTCGAGTACGCGAATCAACTTTTTTCGTTCTAGGAATTATTGCAACCGACCTAACATTCGATTTTGTTTTTAAATAAATATACTACTCTCATTACACTTTACTGTTATGTCTTAACCTAAAAAAGTAACTAAAATCTTGACTTTATTTATTAGGTACCTATAAACATAAAAGGTATTGAATTTTGAAAGAATTTTGTTTCTCCCCTACCCCTTGTCAGCAATAGTAAACCATCCTTCTCACCCCCACCCCCCTCCATAGTAACGTAAGCAATTGCTAGAGCGTTGAAATAGTATCGAAAAAAATATTTTCTTCACATGACACTGGCAAAAGCGTGCACGTAACTCAGTGATGACATTATTTTTTTTTACGCCTTTTTGTATAATTGAACCCCAATTAAATTATCACAAGGTCATTATAAATAATCATTCTATGTAAGCAAACCCGTTATATTCTAAAATACGTAGTTACAACACAGAATAAATATAAATGTAAAATATTGTGTTGACTAATAATTACATTATATTGTTTCCTCGATCTGAGTAATCAAGGGCAGCCTTTGTTTTACAAATGCTTCCATCATTCTATGTAGGATTGTGGTGACTTGAATCCTATTTTAATGATATCTTAATACGAACATTGATATTTTCTAATTGTAATGTTTAAGGGGATGTGCTAGCGGCATATATTCCCTCCTTCATACGATATTGGGTCCTTCAAAAGAGGCGTGAAGAGGTACTTAAGGAGGCCAGCATGACAGCGGTGACTGGCATTGAATTCTGTTCAGTGTCAGTCACCGCTGTTTTGGATTGTACTGTTCTTACCATCAGGACCAGTACAGTCACTGTGCTGTGCATTATAAAAAAAAATACAAACATAGTCCCTTGTTTCTTTTCTCTGGATTTCATTTCTTCCCTGCATTATGGTAAATATTTTATACCAAATAATATATACCCACCACCGTCATGCCCGTACATTTTGATTTTTTTTTCATACATTCATTATTGTAGAAACTAGGAGACTTTGAAAATCAAAATATGCTCGATTTTTACCGTCACTTGCAGACGTTCTTCAAACATATTTGATGGATAAAATTAAAAATCATTTCATTCATTCATTTTTGGAGGAGGAAACCGGGTACTACGAAGTGATGTTTACGTCTATTTTGTATACGGTAAAACAGCCCTATCTGCAGTTGTCCCTTTCATGTTTTATAACAATTTACACATAGCTTCGAAAATACTTATTAATTTGGGTTTGGTTTCCGAGGGTGAAATTACGTTGGTTTTAATTCACTTTAAACAAACTTTAGATATTCGCAATAGAATCATAGTGACATCTGGTCCTTTCTAAGAATCTGCAAACGTTTTAGTTACCAGACGTTTAGTAATCCGATGGTGGGCGTGCATTGAGATTTTTTTCTTGTACTTTTTGATTTAGGTAGGGTAAATTACCGTAGTCTGGATCATAAAAGCAAAAAGTGTACTAAAGACACAAGACTAAGAACAATGGAAATGGGTACTTATCATTTTTACACTCTTACACATAAATAAATTGTTTAACAATGATAATAAACAATCATAATATTTGTAAGCAATTTATTTCAAAACAAGATGACAAACTTCTAACTAAAATTATAATTGTAGATTGATATGCGCCAAATGTTTCATCAGACATAATGAGTAATAGTTCACCGTTATAAAAATCCTTTCTGTATTTGGTGACGAAATACCGAACTTTCAAACTTCTAAGATAATACTTTAACCGAATTTAAACCCTAAATATATTATGGATTACTGTATAAAGTTCCTTGCAAGTTTCTACCATCGTAACACTTCTTCTCGGAAACGGATAATTGTAAATATATTAGTTTGGTTTGGTTAACATGAATTATTCTGAAGTGTCGGGAGAACTTCCTGTTCTAACAAATTGTTATCATTTTGTTAGTAGGTATACCGTAGATTTTAAAAATAACGACAAATCTAAAGAACTTGTTACTGTCAGTCGTATTAAATTATAAATAATAACAGCATTTAACATGAAATGGACTGCATTTATGTTTGTTACTTTGTTTTTTTTTTTTTTTAGATTAAACACAAAGCACAGAAATTTCTTTATCACATGGCTTATGAACATGGATGTTACAGATGATGTTATCTCACGCCCCTATGATAAATACCCCCTACGATCATATACGTTAAATGACACTGGATGTTGGTCATTGACATCATAGAGACAGTGACACGAAAGTAAAATGCTGGGTTTATTAATTTAAACTCAACAATCGATAAAGGCGCAGAACTTAGGTATACAAATTTGAAAATATCTAATATCAAAAATAATTATTTGTTATAGATAACTGAAATTAGTCCGATAGTACGTAAGAAAAGTACATATATAAACAATCGAATAATGTTGGTTTATAATACAGATAACGAATTATATAGTCTATATAACCCTCTCTATTTAAAGAATCAACTAACGAACATTCCCTAAAAAATGTTATATTATGTGCAAACGTATATGTTATAAATTAAATTTTATAATTTTTTTATATATAAGCAATACATACCTGTACATCTTCAAGGAGTAACTGCATCAATCCTCTCCCGAGTAGGTGCTTGTGGGGCGGCACTATCAGCGAATGTATCCTTTCTAACAATCCTGGCAAGGCACCAGGGTCGTGGGAGACGCACCACTCCGCGAAATCTTGCAGCGTGCTTCTCTCCAGCTCCTGCTGTAGTCCGACGTATTCCCTCATATGCCGATCAGCTGACGTTACTCTACTTAACAGATCTGCCATCTCGTGCAGGCGTAACTCGAGCCTGGTCCCTCGACCACCGTTCTTAGCAATCATCAGGGCCACAGCATTGACCTTGTCGAAGTTGATTTCTAGTTTTTCAATCGCGTGCGAAATTCGAGCAAGTCTCGCCAAAACCAGCCTCTCCTGCCGCCTGACGACGGGCAGATCGACGCCGGACGTTGCATTGAATGGTTTGCCTATAATATCCCATGAGGATAAAACTTCTTCGCCTATTTCTTTACCTAGTTTAATGACGTCGATGACTTCGTCCACTAGAGCGCGCGATGTTTGCGCTAGCGCCAGCAATACGAACAATATGCGCAAACATCGAATGAACATGACGACGGACGCTCACCCACTGAAGTGGCACAATCGAGGTCACAGGGCTTCAAGCCTAAAACTTATCAATTACATAGTGTTTTTATTCAGTAATATACGTTATTTATAAACCCAAAACGAGATAAATATTTAAATTTATTAGAATACAAACAAAAAAGTAATTTAATGATTTTTATTTTTAATACAAATTTAATACCTTTTTATTTGTTTTTTGACGAGGCTGATGCATTCAACCGCTTTGCCCCGGAGGCTTATAATACTTACATACCTACAATCACGGTAAAATATTTACGGCTTATTTGGATTTATAAAATGGATAGTATAAAACATTTTAAAGTAATGAACTCACGATAAAAACTTAAAACACTTTAAAACAATTTTTAAAACCCTGTTCTGTATTGTTATGGGTAAAATACAATTAACTAGCAACACTGCGTATGTTTGTGTGCCGCTCCCCACTTCGAACAACAAAAGGAGATACACACCTACTTTCGTTTTCTTCATACAAGACATTATCGTAAAATAAAATTAATTTATGGTTCATTATTCTTTAACTTAACTCGTGTTAAGAGATTCCTGCATAGATTATGGACGAATGTTTTGAATTCGGCTTTTATTTTATATCCCATCCGAGGCTTCCACTGAATGTAATGAATCTTTAAATTAATGTTAACCGTTTTATTGTACCATATAGAATAACCGTGTGGGTGTTATCTTGATTTGACTATTTTTTAAGAATTTTAGTCTAGTAATTTTATGACAGTGAAGTAATAAACAGATATATGTACAATTTATCTTACTGTATAGCGGGGTCCTAATGTAGGGTAGTTATTGATAGATTCCTACTACAGAGAATTTAATTGGTGTGTTTGATAGTGGGAAATCACTATTTGAAGATGGTAGTTAGCCAGCCATCTTTGTACTACAGCATTTCACGGGAGAGCATAGATACTACATAGGTTAAAATATAGTTTAAATATTAGAGAAATAACCTCAATAATAACTTAACCTAATAACAACATGTTACAAAATATTGAATAAGTTAAAGTCTCCATTGAATTTCATAATTTTTATTAGTATATTTGTCGCACTTACTAGTTCCACGGGGACACATGCATTCGATCATTTTAGGGCTAATTAAACCAAGTGTCAAAAAACAAAGTGTTTATTTCTACTTTTAGCTCCGTCTTCACTCCCGTGCTTCTTTACAGAATATCAATGTATTTTTTCAAAACAAAAATAACCTATGTCATCTCAGTATCTAAACTATTTATGTATACGAAAAAAACATTTTTTCATCCATTACTCTGCCGCAGCCTGGAAAAAGATATAACAAATGCGATTTCGCCTAATGATTGTAAAAAAAAAACTTTTTTTTTAAATTCATATTTTATTAATAAAAAAACCAAGATAATTTCCTAAGCTTTTAATTATAATTATATGAATATTACCTAATAAACATTCCCAAAGTACCACACTGAATGTACCTCAACTCTGGAATGTATTTTGATTTCGAAGACGATATAAAAAAATGTGACAATAGGCGATTGTGTTAGAGATTGCAAAAGAATGCTCTCGAACTTTACAACAAATGGTCGTTTTACGGTTTGTCTGATCAACATCCTGTGGCGACTGGCCGAGATGAGGTTGCCGGTATGCCGTTTTTATACGCTCACTGTATTCCTTGACACATAAGTGATCGTCGATTATTTCTTTATACATTATCTAGTTGATGCCCGCGTTTCATATATTCTTTAGATTTGAGTGAAAAAGTGCATACAATTCATTTATAAACCTAACCTAAAAACACACAATGAATGAAGAAAAATGAGTCTTTTGTTTTTTTTTAGGCGGAAAGATGTACACAAGAGGAAATTGAAATAAAAATAAGAAAGGATCGACGGAATCCAAAATATAAATAAATATTTATTCAATTTAGGCACTGCAGACGCTTATGAACATCAAAACACTACTACCGGTTCAGAATAACAATACAGTTGAGAAGAGCGTAGGCAAGAAACTCGATGTGGTTTTTTTTATAAGTGTAGATTTCCATATCTATTTTTATGTAATCATCATCATCAGCCAACCGATAGATGTCCATTGTTGGACATAGGTCACCTCCATTAAGGAGGTAATTGTCATGATCGCCACGTTTGACAGCCGGATTGGCGATCGCAGTATTTGTGATACTTAGAGGATGCTGCTGCCTATCCTCCCCTGGTTTATCTCTTAGTCGCCTTTTACAACACCCACGGGAAGATATGGGGTGTTACTATTCTTAGTCGGCACCACGCGGCTATTTTTTTTAAATATAAAAACTGTATAAATTACAGGTATAACCGTTGTTAGAGGAAGCACAGAGATATTGATCCACCCTATACTAACATTTTGAAATTAACCCCTTGAGCACCTTCCTGGCGATTACGCCAGCTTTCCATTGTTTCATTTTTATGGGGATTCGACACAGTAAGCTAACCCTTTTATAACTATCTATCCTATATCTCACAATATTTTATTCTTGATATATACGTTGGTTGCAATGTCACGGATAGAATTTAGTTTTACATAATTAACGCTTTCATTGTGTGAATTTGGGTGTTGATTAAAGTGAACATTTTGAAATTAACCCCTAAAGCACCTTCCTGGCGTTTACGCCAGCTTTCCATTGTTTCATTTTTATGGGTATTCGACACAGTAAGCTAACCGTTTTATAACTATCTATCCTATATCTCACAATATTTTATTCTTGATATATGCGTTGGTTGCAATGTCACGGATAGAATTTAGTTTTACATAATTAACGCTTTCATTGTGTGAATTTCGGTGTTGATTAAAGTGAAATGTATGTATAACTTATGAGTCGGATAGAATCATAGGCGGCTATCTACAATCGCGTAGAAAAAAAACCGTTAATATTGGTTTATTTTTAAACCTTATGCTACTAACTTCATGTTGCCATAAAGTGAACTAGCCATAGATTAAAATACTGTTTACACATCAATCAGCATACTTAAGAAAAAAAAAACATTTTTTTCCACTTTGCCAATTAGTTGAAATGTAGCCACTTTTGATTTTATACGACGCATATGTGAATTCAATTCAGACGTTTCTTGCCGGCTTGTATGAGCAGGTTCTTAGTATGCGTGTTTTGTGACTCTTTCTTGAGCCATTTTAAATAAAAAAAAAGAAGATAATAAATAGCAAATACGTTGTAATTATTTAACAAATTATTTTATATAAATTAATATTACATAATGAAACCTCAAATTATCTACTTCAAATGTTACACAAACGCAATGAAACAGCTGTTCGCACTAGAGTTAACCATCCGCCATCTTGCTAGAGAGTATGGTCATTATAATAGTAAGGCTATTAAGGAATCGGGTTATTAAACCGCTCCACCACTGATGCCAATGGACCTTGTTTATATAGATTTTTTTTACACAATATAGGCTCAGTGCTTTGACAACAATCACACCTGGTGTTAAATGACGATGTGATCCAGGATGGTAAACACACTAAGCCTAGAGGTACTGGTTTTTCAAGGGATGCTGCCGGAACACACCTATTGGTATATGGCGACAGGTTTTCAAACTTGAGGGAGGTAGCTACCCAGGCGGATATTATAGAAAAAGCCCTACCACCATGCTATGGTTTTCTCACGATGTTTCCTTTCACCGGAAGCTCAGGCTTACATACCTTGGGGGGGTGGAGAGAGGCACTCTCTCTACCCTCTCCCGGTTGTGACTAGGGTTGTATCTTTTGGCGGCCACTGGAGCATTCGCGGTGTATGCACCAGTACGATCCCGTGCTTGCTCCAATTAGGTGGCGGGAGGTACCGGGGGGTTTAGTGGGTAGTGGTTAATGGCGCTTCTCGCCGCGAGTCCCACACTAATCCTGTGTGACAGCCCCTTGCACTTACGTGCGAGAGACTGTCACACATCTTCAGTCGCGTTTCGGTCAGTCCTGGAAGGGTACGTCCCTATCAGGGCTGACTGGACAGCTAGTGCGTAAATGCATTACCCTCGAAAAAAAAAAAAAAAAAAAAAGGCTTACATACCTTCGTATTTGAGCAAAAATTGATTAAGAGTGCATCCAGAATGTATGTTTTACATCAGAAAGGAGATTGAATAAAATAAGACTGTTAAATTCTGTTAAAATTTTATATATTGTACACCAACTATTTGTTTAGAGGTAGAAACATCCTACACTTAAATTAAACGGCTAAATCGATTACAATTAATAATAAAATAGTTAATTTCATTGACGCTGCGTTAATATCATCCGTTGAAGGAGTTACGATAACGGAGAGAAATAAACAAAAAAAAAAAAAGAAATTACACAAGCAAAAATAAAAATTCCAAGTACGAGAGACTACGTTGCGTCTACCAAACACTACTAGTGGTATGTTACATATATATGATGTTAAAAAAAAAAAATCACCAAAAGAACGCAAAATCCCGAGTTTAAACATTTGAAATTTTTTTTTATCCGCAAAGAAACGTTACATAAAATAATTAATTCAATGTACGAATTTTCCAGTTAGACACTAAACTAATTGAATAATAATTCAAAATAAGTACTTACCATTTTTTTATAACACGAAAATAATAAGTACCTACCTAGTCCTAACGATTTGTCAAAAAAAAAAAATCCACAGAAGCAAATACGGTAGACGCAATAAAGTCGTTTTGAAAATTATTGTAAAAACCGTGGTAGTGTCAAATATTTTGCTTATACTTAAAATAATAATAATAATTCTCTTTTTAATCCTCAATAAACTAAATTATTTAATTATTACACCAACATATACATACAGCATTATAGACTATACTTACATATACTAATAATTTACATTTACTTAATATATTTTTAATCTGTGTTTCTTAACATTGCCAGCATAAAAAACACAAATTTATACTAAAAATAATATAAAATATTTCATGATTTATGAAAAGTAACTCCACACGTACATCTGGTAAAAAAAAATATATTTTACTAAATCAAAATAAACAAATTCATGCATAACTTTGTAAACAATATAAACATTTTCCGAATTTACTCAATATTTATTAAAAACAAGTCACAGTGGCAAAGTTTGATGACCAACTAGTAATAATAATTATAATGTAGGTAGTTCTACTTTTTTGTTCTAGTACCAAAAAGTTAAACTACCCTAGTCACATAATTTTTTGACAACAAAACGCGAACACGTAACAAAAAGCGAATTTGCACAATTAATTTACAAGTAGGTATTATGAATTTGCGTGGCCAATCATAATTTATCCGCCGGTTAATTTGAGAACCATTTCGTTGGTTTTTTTTTTTTTCATTATTTCTTTTTTTATCATATTAACGTTGCCACTGCACATATTCTTGATCCATTTAATTTACGACACTAACAACGTTTTAAAATTTATTCCCAATGAAGCGAAATATTTGACACATCACAAATATAAAAAAAAGAAGTACATAATGTCGCCTTTCAAAATAAAGTACTTTTTTTATCACAGAAAATCATAAATACTATCAAATCGAACAATAATATAAGATGGCAACTTTGATTTATGCACCATGTTATTATGTCAAATAAAATTATACATGTAGATATATATATTAGTTCAATAAAGATTTTTAAGTAAATAAAGTAAGTTTCGTGGAAAGAAAAGTGCGCTGAAAATATTTTTTTTCTACTCACACAATACCTAAGGATTGATAAAAGCTTATGATAATTTAAAATAAATCTTCCCAACACATGTAATTACGTAAGGCATTCAAAGAAAACAAACGCGGAAATATATTGGACAAAATTAGAAAGAATCTACCTTAACACCTTGAAGATGTCCCCATTCGAAGTGACGGCGTGGTGTAAAATGGTAACCGCGCTAAGCCTAGAGGTATTGGGTCTCAAATGATGATACCGGAAGGGAGCGGCCAATGAAGGCGCGTAAGGTCAGGGGACGTCTTCGTTTCTGATGGTCTTTTTCATATACTGGTGTAGGGAAGCTCCAAAATTATATTTCGCTCCAACAAAAAATGGCTTCGGGCCGGCGTTTACTTGAAAGTGACAGTAACCACCACACGCTTTGAATTCGTCACAATACTTTCTTTCACCCCAAAGCTCAAACTCATTATAAAATAGGGTATAACAGATCGTAACCTACAGCGATTAAACCAAATAGAGATGTCATATGATCTTCACTGACAATTTTTTTAATAAGTGAACCGTGAAGAGTATTACTGTGGACCCGTTTTATAAAAAAAAATCATTTTGAAATGTCACGTAAATTACAATTCAGCGCACGACATCAATTCTGGACTAAAATACAAATTACGAATTTATACATTTAAAAAAAAAAAAAACAGTCAAAAGATATCCTGTATCGCGATAATTCTTAATGTTTAATTATACCGATATAAGACACCTAGAGATATATACATTATATAAGCTTTATACAAAAAAAAATCAGTCAGCGCGACGCACCCCTCTCAAAACTGCGAGGGTTTAATAAATAATGACGTCATCGCCGACGTAATTTCGAAATAATATTTTTTTTTCCACATATACTTTTACGGATATATCCGAAAAAGTCAATTAGTGATCATCTCTCGAATGTATCGTGAAATATTTCGCAAGGTAACCCTGTATTGAACGGCGTCGATGCCAGATTATCGGGTATGAATCGAGAGAGACGAAGATAGAATAAGATTTGTTTGGTGTCCATAGAGAAAAAATAAAAAACTTTTTTTTATTTTTTTTAATCAGATATGTCAATAGAATTTCATTTGTACAGAGTAGTTTTTCTAATTTACGCATAAATAAAAATACTACGTAGTGTTTTTACCATCTAAAACAATATATGAATCTAAAAAATTTACATAAAATTTCTAAAAATGACCCCCCAAAAAACTAAATTAACGTAAGAATAAATTTACAAAAATACACAAATTATATCATAATATTTTTTTTTATTACTAAGTAATTTTTACCAAAGGAATGTAATATTATAAACCAATTTTCTATTTAATAACATATTGAAACGGCGATAAATAATTTTGAATTTTTTATTTAATAGATAGATATCATAATTGCCCTGTCTTTGATTCGAAAAATTACTATCAACTAATGATATCTAAAATTAATTACACATAAGAATATACTGTCCCTAAAAATGTGTTCCCAAAAATTAATTAATAATAAATAAATATTGTTATCCGTGTATATATCTGAAATACACTTCGCCAATCGATTACATCTTTTTTATGTAACTTAACGATTGGCTTAATTTCTCGAAACGTGTGAGGTATTTAACTTGTATTTGTAAAGACAGCGCTTTAACTTACAAATTACTCCATTATTCTCGACTCATATTCTTTACAAATCGACATTATTCAAAACTATTAACCAGAGAAGCGTATTACAGCTATTTTTAACTGACTTTAAAAAGGAGGAGGTTCTCAATTCGATTGGTTTTCTTTTTATATATAGTTACGACCATGAATACAAGTTCTTTAGGCGCAAATTTGTATTTTTTCTGAGCTGCCACAAAATGGCGGCTTTTTGTTACAGCTTTTCAACGGAGTTATAGATTTAAACATTCACGCTCCGTGTCGTTGTTTTCAATACACTTGCACAATATCAAAATATACGACGTAAAATGTCACCAAAATTACATAAGGCTGAAAACGCATAAAACATTGAACTCCCCTTCTACGGCCATATTTACAGTTGTTACCATAAAAAACAATTCCGCTGAATAATTCCAGTTAAAACTATCCGTTTAATCCCATTACACATACACAGAATTTGCGTATATGCAGATTAATTTATTAGACAGTTTTGCATACATTTTAGTACTAAACACTATTCAAAGTCGAGCATCTTAAGTTCATTTTATTGCGCTGTCCCTTCAAATACAAAGATCCCCTTTAGAAATAACTTTACAAAATCATATACGACTATATTACACGAATTATATCTATGTATATTCCGTAGGTATAACTCCTAAAAAAATTCTTTTTTTTTTCCACGTCTCTGAACACATTTTTAATAAGATATGGGATTATTTACCTTTAAGTGTCCCCACGCAAACCAACCTCAGTATTTATGGCACGAAAATAATAATAAAATAAAAAAAAACAATTACGTATCTGCACCTTAAGATAACCTAAAAGTATACCTTCTCACCGTATCGAGTGACATCACGCGTGTCCGCTATCTTGGAACATTCTAGAAAGTTGCTTTATATTCTCCTACGTATTCATCAAGAGAAAAAACGTGATCAATCTAAACACCATTCTAGCGCTTTTCTCGTCTAACTTCTTTTTTAGAAACCAATAAAATATGAAAGGAAATAAAAAAAAGTGAAACAATTGGAGAAGTACTTGGCTTAGTAATTGATCTGTTTTTAGAGTCCAGACAAGAGTAAAGCGGAATTGCACTCCAGGCAAGGTGTGCCAGTAATTTTTACACATGCTATTCTGGTAACAATACTAATCTTCTAGGATCGAAAGCCGGTTGGGGGGCAGGAAGTATATCCTGCCCCCCCGGATGGATGACCTGCTAGGTCATACCTCTTTCGAGAGGTGGGTGGGAAAGTATTCTCCCCCATCCCCATTTGGCCTTTGCACGGACGAGGCCCGGTGGATTCGCCGCAGGGGGCGACGCGGTGCTTGCGAAAGCCACCCCGTGTCGCCTCCACCCCAAATGCGGCGGACGGCCCCGGGGGGGTTTTAGCGGGTATTTCCGGGCGCTTCACGCCAGGGTGAGTCCCACACTGGCACGGAGTTCGTCCCTCCGCACCCCCTTACCTATTGCATTGGGGGACTCCGGTCTCACTAATGCAATAGGTAAGGGTAGTGCGTAAATGCATTTCCCCCCGTCAAAAAAAAAAGCATCGAAAGCCGGAGTAATGACACAGTTTAAATACGACGTGAAGGTACACCAGAAGGGTATAAACTTAAGTCACCAATATAGGCCTAAATATTCACGAATTAATGACTAAAAAAAGCAATTTACGTATATATAATAATATAATTTTTTACATTTAAATACGTGTCAATAAAATTTGTTATCGACTAACTGATATTTTCGCGTTGTTAACATTGCCTGATACATTCAACCGTTCGGAATCTTTGAGTGTAGAATTATAATTTACAACAGTGTTGCCAGTTTTCCCCCCAATAATAAAGTTTTTATTTTATTGAACTGACGTACCGTGCAACGTTAACCCGCGCGGAGGTTATACTAAAACTAAATGAAACTAAGTGGTATGCACAGTTAAAAATATAAAATAGCACGCACTATCCATAATATAATATATTTCCTTTTACAATATACACTTTTTATTATTATACTGGTCTTTCTGAGATCTGTTCGTCACCAAACTGTCAACAAATACTGCATCGTTGATTTTATATTTTCCATTGTACCCTCAAAATAAATATGCTACTTAGTACAGGTTTTAAAATGTAAATGTAAAGAAAATATATTTACTTAATTATGTATTTTTATATTTTATAATGTAAAGAGTTTAGTTTATAAGGTTAAGGAAATCATGCTGGCCGTTATGATATTTTGATACATGTCAAATATGTTTTAAATTAAATATTATTCAAAATTGTATTTTGAGTGAATGGGGCCCTGCGTAACTTCATGTGCAGCCAGAAAGTGACTGAAAAGGCGCGTTTGGCTGTGCATCGAGGAGTCCTGGTCCCTACACTTAGGTATGGTAGTGAATGCTGGGTTTGGCAGAAGAAGCATGAAAGTAAGATTAACGCAGTGGAAATGAGAAGTCTGAGAAGTATAGCTGGAGTGAAGACGATTGACAAAGTCAGGAATAGTATGATAAGGGAACGCTGTGGTGTGGTAGAGGATGTGCTGACCAAAATAGAGAAAGGTATGCTTATTTGGTTTGGGCATGTAGGGAGGATGGATGAGAGAAGATTAACGAAATTAATTTATAAGGCGAGGGAGTGAATGGGCAGGTCGGTAAGGGTCGACCTAGGCGAAAGTATCTAGACCAAATCGATCACGTGTTAAATAAAGGCCAGGTAAAAAAGTACTCATAACCGACGAGCATGTATGAAAGCGCTCATGAAAGTAAAGCGAAAGAGGTATGCCAAGATCGTAGCAAGTGGAAGGACGTAATCTCTGCCTACCCCCCAAGGGAGAAAGGCGTGATGATATGTATGTATGTATCTATTTTCAGTTTGGAATTGTAAAATAATAAACTTAAAATGTCGTTTTATAAGATAAATAAAGAACAATTAAAATAAACAATGTGTTGCTTTTTAATAAAGAAACGACATTTTAAGTCAATTTAAAACATATTTGACATGCATCAAAATATCATAACGGCCAGCATGATTTCCTTAACCTTATAAACTAAACTCTTTGCATTATAAAATATAAAAATACATAATTAAGGAAATATATTTTCTTTACATAAATACAAAAAAAAAAAAACATAAAATGTTTACTTGTTGGCAAATATTTTATAAAAAGCACAGCAACTGCCAAAAAAACCTTCACCTTTCTGGCTATATCTTTATTTTTTAACTTATTACCCTCATAAGAAATTTTTGGATGAATAAAAAAAATGATACTAATATATGGTTTTTCATCAGAATGGCATTAACATAAGAAGGATATTAGCACAAGTAGCACATTTAATTCTGTAAACCATTACTTTTATCCGTTGAAAAACTATTCAATACGTGTCCGTTTGCTTAAAGAAGACATCTTGTCCCGTGGTCCGTTATTCGTTAAGCTAAATAGAGAGTTGACCGATGACTTGTGGACGGAAACCGATGCAATTTGTGAAACTTTACAGTTTATTATTTCAGGCATTTAATAACTTTGAACTATCGACAAAGTTTGAAATCTTTAAAGGCATTTTTGACCTATTTATATTTGTCAAAACAAAAAAAAAAAAAAACGTGTATTCTACAAGTTTCCATCCACATATAATCGATTACTTATTGTATACATCAGTTATTGATAGGTTTTGCCCTAAGGTAACAACTCTACGCCTAAACTATACACACAATATAAACATTTAATCTTGGCAGATATGTCATCGATTCTCTTAATATGTTTACACGTTATTTAAATTATAATACAACGAATCTGTTAAAGTCGAGAGTATGTACAAATAAAAAAAAATGTTATGTTAGTCTTATTAATTGAAGCTGTGGTCCGGATAATATTTCTCAGTCTGTGAACACACAATTTTAGCTATTTGTTGTGTTGAAAATACTTTTTTTTTATCAAATATAAATTAGTTATTTTAATGGATCTCTTTATCATTTGTTTATGTTTTGAATTATTACTTCAATAAGAATTACAATAATTGGATGTTTAGTTTTTCCACAATTACATACTAATAACTTTCCTTCTGAACATTCCTGTCTTTTGATATAATCTATCAATATTCCCTTATCTATGTCATTGTTGGTCAAACTTCGAGATGTTTGTCCAATCCTTCCAGTGACGTCATCAAACGCACACCAATAACATGACAAACCCAATAAATACACTTAACTTTTACTAGGACTGTGATTATTACCGAAAATCATAACAAAATAAACCGGATCCAATAATTGTATTACTTATAATTCAGACTTTAATTTTTATTACTGGCAAGACAGAATACATATTACTTATCTGTTTTCTTCTCCGATACACACGAAATCGTGTAAATATAGACTTTTAATACATAAAAACTGTATTAGCAAATTAAAAAAAAAACATTTGTCGATTAAAAAAATTTATCGATAAAACGTTTGTCGATAATAAATAAATAGATGTGGAAAGTGTAAGGTGAATACAAACGTTGTTGCGACTCGACCGCACTAACAGCGGGAGTGAGGTGGAGTGGGTTGGGAGGTCCCGCGCCCCGGTGTTATAATATCTCCGCGTGCCAGTTGGGCGGGTCCGTGTGGGCGGGGCCGTGAGGGTGCGGGTGCGCGACCGCGAGCGCGGGGCAGTCGCAGTCGTCGGGCCGCTGCACCACGAAGTTCCCGTAGTCGTCCGTGAGGGAACTGTGCCGGAGCGCTCCGCACACGTGCCTCACTCCGCCGTCCAACCACCATCGCTCTTTCAATTTTTAAAACACAAATACGATAACAAGGAAACTAACAGAACAACTATTTCATTTTGAACTTTTTGCGAAATTATGGTGTTAACACACGTACAGACCGGACCGCGGACATGGTACGGCCGATGTCATCAGACCCCCTAAGTAGGGATGGAATCCATTCCGAAAAAAGATTAATTCGAATCTATGTTTGATGATTTGATTCACAAAACATCGAGGCCCAAAAGTTTTATAATTCGAACTAATTAAATACCGATTATTAGTGTCCATTTTGTTTTCTATGATATGACATGTCATTTTTCCTTTAATAGGTTAGGCATTCTTCTTTTCCTGTTAAGTTGTTATCGATGACCTTTTGTGCTGTTAATAAAAAAATTGGAAAAGTTTTTGCAATAAATGATGCTTATAATCTAATTTCGACCACTAGAAGATTACTACTTATGAATAAAAAGTCAAATAAAACAAACAGAAAATGGATTTCTCTTTTAGAGCTCAATTTTTTGAGTGGATATAAAAAAAGCGATCTTTTTGATAAATCTTATTGCCTATCCCTACTTATGCGACTGATGACCTAGCCCGCTCGACATACCATACCCGTGGTCCGGTCCGTACGTGTGTTAAGCATTAGGAGAATATAATTATATAAGATTTATCGAGATGGATGTGTGACGTGACAAGAATGGACAGAGTCAGGAATTAGTATATTAGAGGGTGTGATGGTGGAACCAGTGATAGAAAAGACGAAAGGAAAACCTTTGTCTTTTAAAGTACATTTATGAGAAGAGGTGAAACATAATATTATGATGATTGATGCATGGAGGGGAACAATTAAAGAAAAAAAAAAAAAAATGCGTCTGGGAAGATATGCATAATGAGAAATTACAGCAAATCATAGGAAAAACAACAAGCTCGATATAAACAACTCACCTCTACTAATGTCCACGTCAGTCATAAGCTCTTCATTCATTAGAGCTGTTAGTGCATCATCCGTATATTTCGAATCTGGAAATAATTGATATTTCTCAGTATTTCATACTATATTATCACCAGGTCGTCGGTCCACCCTGTAGGGGCCCCACCCACGCTGTGTCTTTCTATCTCTCATTATTTATTAATAGAATACTTTTAAGCAATGTTTCTGTGGAGAACTTTTTTTTAAATTTACAATCATTTTGGTCAGTCTAAAAGTACGCCCAAAATTAGTTACTTTATAGGTGTTGAAATATGGAACAAATCAGTCATTTGTAATGACCTTTGAAATTTAATTAAAAAAGGGACGATATCATAATCATAAAAAAAACATAATCATGTCTGTATTGTTTGACATAACAATAAAACTAGGCAGAGATTGACAAAGATTGTACTATTTTTTTAATCTTATTTTACTGCAGTATGTTCTAGAATTAATTTTCTCAATTAGTGACTTTTTGTTGTTAATATTTAATTTGTTAGAGTTCGAATTCATATCAAATTAATTAAATACCTAATATAAATATATATTAACTTTGAAAAATTAAAATAACTGATCTTATAATGTTCTGAATTCCGTTTATAAGTAAACCGTCATTTTGGTGGGAAATATAAACGTGATATATTCACAGCTGGTTTCCAAATACATTGTATTACGCATTAAAGTAAATAGACTCATATGAAAAGTTAATTTTAAAATTGTTCTCAAAAAAAAAGCCTGTTATTTTATTGTCAGTCTCTACATAGATTTATCCTTTTTTATTTTTATTATTTTAGTAATTATCTTAGATATATATATATATATATATATATATATATATATATATATATATAAGGTAATATATATTACCTTATTAAAAAAATACATATATGCTAGTTGAGTAAAACATTTCCCATAATTTTATACTTAGTAAATTCATTACTTTGTGGTAGGGCATTTTCTAATCAGGAGGCGACGCGGCGACATGCCTAGCAACCCCGTATCGCCCCCATCCCAAATGCAGCGGACGGCCCCGGGGGGTTTTAGTGGGTATTTCCGGGCGTCTCACGCCCGGGTGAGTCCCACACCGGCACGGAGCTCGTCACTCCGTGCCCCCTTACCCATTGTATTGGGGGTCTTCGGTCTCACTAATTTCCCCCCGTCAAAAAAAAAAAAAAGAAAAAAAAAAAAAGGCATTTTCTAATAATGCCCGCCTGGGTAGCTGATACCAATAGGTGTGTTCGGACAGCATCACTTGAGAACCAGTACCTCTACGCTTAGTGTGTTTACCATCCTGGACCACATCGTTATTTAACATCAGCTGAGTTTGTGGTCAAAGCAATAAGCCTATATTGTGTCATAAAAAAAAAAACTTAGGGAAATAGAAACTTTAAGAAGAAAATTGAATAGAAATGTCCTTGTAATATGACAAAATACTAGTTAGAGTGAAGAAATATCTATTACTATTGAGTATTTGAAATAACAAATATGTGAATACATTGTGATTAATACCACACGTGAACAGATATTATACACTAGCTGTGCCCGCGTCGTCGCTCACGTGACATTCAGCTAAAATGCATCCTACATTCTTCTTGTTTTGAGGTTTACACATAAAAGAACAGACCGCCAGAGGTAGTTGACGTCTTCCAACCGTATCTACTAGATAATAGTAACAGTCGATTGATCGCTACCATATGATGGTCGTAACTGTTATGGTGACTGTCACTAGTGTCATTTGACATACTCTAAGCAACTTTAATTTTATATTATGTCATATTATTCAATTACAATTAATTTCTTGTTCTCAAATAAGACTAAAAAACGTATTTACTTAAAACAACTCTTCTTTGTTACTAAAGTCGCCGAGTGTCATTCAAATTACTATAACTTTTGATAGTGTGGAACGATTTTATTGAAATAAAAAATTGATGTTACTCTGTAATGTGTCTTATAGTTATCTCTTTGATTTTTTAAAATACAGTCAGTACTTTCTAATTGATGCTTGAACAAACAAACAAACACACATTTCTAAAAATGAGAGAAATGTATTCAATTACCTATTTTTATTCCCATGCAATAATTTTTTTTGTCACAAAAATTAAAAACGTACAGACACATCAAATTGTATTATTAGTGTAGATATTTAACGTTAGGTGAACAACTGCAGCCCCCCGGACTTTCGACCAATTGGTCGTACCTCTCTGTGAGAGGTGGGCTAAGAGGTGGGGGAGAAGTATTCTCCTCCACCCCTACTGGGCCATTGCTCGGACGAGGCCCGGTGGGTTCGCCGCAGGGGGTGACCCGGTGCTTGCGAAAGCCATCCCGGATCGCCCCCATCCCAAATACGGCGGACGGCCCCGGGGGGTTTTAGTGGGTATTTCCGGACGCTTCACGCCCGGATGAGTTCCACGCTGGCACGGAGTTCGTCCCTCCGTGCCCCCTTACCTATTGCATTGGGGAACTCCGGTCTCACTAATGCAATAGGTAAGGGTAGTGCGTAAATGCATTTCCCCCCGTCAAAAAAAAAAAGAAAAAAGGTGGACAACTGCAAAGGTAATGCATCTGGGAAGAAAAGTATGGATGTAATCTTCATCTTTATCTATACATATAATAAAATGGTAAATTTCATGTGTCTGTACATTTTTGATTTTTGTAAAAAGAATTATTACAAGGGATTAAAAATAAATAATTAAACATACTTCTTTCATTTTTAGAAATGTCTGTCTGTCTGTCTGTTTGGTTGTGCAGGTATCAAATGGAAACTACTAGGTAAATTTTAAAAAATCAATAAGATAATTATGAGGCATATTTCAGAGTAGCATCAAAACTTTATTTGATTAAAATCGGTCCACTCTATAAACAGTTATAGTAACTTGAATGACAAGCGGTGACTTTAGTATGAAAGAAGAGTTTGTAAGTAAATACGTTTTGTGTCTTATTCAAGAACAAAAAAATTTTGGATTGATATAAATTAAACAAAATGACATAATATAAAAGTTATGTATAGTATATAAATAATTAATCTCTAAGACATAGTAAATGAGAGAAAAATATTTAAATAATTTTATATAATATTTAGGCTAATTCTAGGCGTTGTATTTAGGGATCATTTCATGAAAGTAGTATTTATGATATCAATAGCTAAAAAAAATGGTATAGAACATAATATTATTTCTCTTAACTATAATTGGAGGGTTCAAGTTTTGTTCATTTTTGATGACATGAGGAACGAAGTGTTATGAATGATGATTAAGTAAGCAAATTAAATTTCTGTCGATTATTCATATATAACGCTATATTTATTTTTAATAATTTGGACTTTTCTGGAAGATTACAAGACATAGATAACCTATACATACTACATAAGACTAACGGGACAAAATCTACAGATTACAGATTTATATGCACATTGATGATATTTGAGAAAAAAAACTATATTGGAGATTCAGAATCTATTACAGGATATTTTTGTTTGTTCGAAATCACGCAAAAACTACTGACGCTATGACCGGGATGGGTGCATATAACTATGGGAATTCCACGGGAGAGAAGTCGCGAGCACAGCTGGTTATAAATATTTGTATGCAGAATTGCTAAACTGTAGTGGCAGTGGGTCTGGGCACATTGCTTGCAGAACCGATGCCCAATGGAGGCAACAGGTTCTCAAATGGGTACCATACACCGGAAGACGTAGAGTGAGTTGGCTGACCACCTGGTGGTCGTCGTGGAGATCTTTGCGAGAGACCTATCTCCAGCAGTGGTCGTCTTACGGTTGAATGAATAGATGAATGAAGCATAAAGTAGAAACCGTTTATTAACCAACCTGGTTCTTCTTTAACTATAAGTTCCTCTTTAACAGTTAGTACTGCAGGTGAAGTGGGCGTTGTCGGTGTACTGGGCGTGGTGGGCGTCGCCGGGGGCGTGGCCGCCGCTTCACCCACTAGAAGTGCTCCGCCCGCCTCTCCACTGCTGTTTGAACTGCACTCCGGACTATACGGTGCCATCTGAAATCACAATAACATTTAACTCCTTTTAGTCATCCATGTTTCTATAAAACTTATCAATTTTAATATTAAATGGTAAAAGGAAACATAACTACTGATTATATTAAAACTTGTGTTTTTCTATGGCTTTCTATTATTAAAGACTGGTATGAGTTTTAATACATTCATAATTTTGGTTTTATCCTCATAATCCCACTTCTGATTTTTACACTGTACTAGAATAAGTTTGCTGTTTATTGTAATATGTATTGATCTCTCATCTACTGAGACAGTTATTTGGCACCTCAGAAATTTGTTTGCAACACATGGTTTATGTGAAACTTTAGTGTCGGACAATGGAACGCCTTTTGTTTCTCAACAAATGAAAACATTTTCAGATTCAAACAAAATTAAGCACATAACTACGGCCCCATACCACCCAGCAACAAATGGTTTGGCAGAAAGGATGGTGCAAAACAATAAAGGATAAATTAAGTAAAATGGAAGATTTGTCATGGGATGTGAGGATTCCTAATATGTTGCTTGGATTACGTATGACGCCATGTGCAGGAACACATAAGAGTCCAGCAGAACTTCTAATGAATCGACGTTTACGAACTCTCTTGGATACAATTCACCCTGATAATATATAGCAAAGAAAAACGGAAACACAAGTTCATGCTAATGTAGTAAAAAGACACAGAGAGACTACTGTAATCAGAGTATTATGTATCGAAATTATGGACAAGGACCAAGATGGTTACCAGGCAAAGTAGTGAGAAAAGAATGTCCTTCCAGTTACATAGTGGAAACTGGCAATGGAGCCTTTGTGAATAGGCATATTGATCAATTAGTGAAAAGAAAAGAAAGAGAGAACATAGGAGATGAAGAAGAAAATTTAAGTGTGCCTAATGATCCGGATGTTTTAGAGAGTATTCAAGAAGAAGTCAGTGACAATGGGGATCAACTGAATGAAGAAATAATAGAGATACCCAGTTCTGAGAAATGGGCTGAAATGTTAGGAATACCAGAATCTTCAATGATAAATGTGAGTTCTGGTGGTGGAAAGCACAAAAAACAAAATTTTTTAACCGTTCCAAACCATATTAAAGGACAAATATCATACAACAGAATCAATTAATAGACATACAGATATAGATTTGTTTATTTTTCAATTTGAAGTATATATATATATATATATATATATATATGTAATAAAATGTTACCCATGTTATTTACTTAGGGAAAAGGTATGTTATGTATTCATAAATGTCATTAATGTCAGTTGATTGTTGAAAAGCACTTGATTACAAAATGTCTACATAAACGTGGTTTTATTGAACATAATACTTATAATTAATATTATGAATTTGATTATAAATGAACTTACTCGTAAACTTCTGCGCCGTCTCGGTGTGACCTCTGCTATTTTGTAACTGTTATCCATCGCCCAGTAGGAACCTTTACCGGGGTCATCTTTACTTCTTGCTACTTTCATGAAGCATTTATTTAATGACAGATTGTGTCTTATAGAATTCTGGAAACAAATTGTTTTAATGTTATCCTTGCATAAATTAAATTTTGATTTAAAAAGACTGAATTTATTCTGTTGTTAGCAAAGTATAATCCAGATACAATATCATATTCTGAAAAAGGAGAATTCAAAGAGTAGCTGACATTGCATGCAGCATGGTAGCATACAGATATTACTCTGTTTAAAATAATATATAGCTGAATTTAGATTGTCAAAACTTGATAGATTTCTACTAAATATCTGGTAGTACACATCTTTTTAATCTTATTTACCATTCAACAAGTTAACCCTTTCACGACCAAGGGAAACATTTTTCCCCAGTGGAATATTGGTGGCTGTATATTTAATTATAATATTATTTGACTTTAAAATTTCCCCACAAAATTCTAAATAAGCTATAGTTTCGAACGTTTACACCTCTTTTTAAGTGGAGGAATGTATTTACGCATTTTCATATATACTCTACGTTTAAAAAAATAAACAATTGAATAGTAATATTTACTCCCCGATATCTTATGGTCCTGAAGGGTTAAACCATGTTCATGTGTGGATTGAAACATTTCTCTCAAAATATTATTAATATGTGTTAATGTACCATGAGCACTAACCTGGCGTTTATGCCAGTTTTCTATTGTTTTTTCTATTGTCTCATTATTATGGGTAATCAACATAATAATATTTTACATTAAATATGAATAGTTTCATTACTTACTGATGTCTTTATTCTTTTTATTATAAAAAAATGCTATACTGACCATCCAACCTTTCCCCGCTTCCTTGTAATATGGGAATGCATTGCATATATATGTATATATCTCATTAAGGGTCATCTTGCCATTTGGTGAACTGCTTATAGCCAACCTAATCATGCTTGCATAACTGTAACAGCAAAGATGCTTCATTATTTTCACTTATTAACTAAGTTGCTTACAGAGATAAATAGCTCATTTTGGAAAATTATATACGTCGATAGACTAAATAATTGTTATAAAGGACCCATCAATGTAAATAAACCTATGCAAACACTATAAAAGTATCTTAGAACAATTGTAGGTAACACCAATTTCCATTTGTATGGTTTCTAAAAACACAGTAGCAATAATAATCTAATTGAATTTAGGCAATCTCAGTTTCTTATTATTAGTTAGTCAGTTGATTTTTTTATACTGACCTTTCATATAATTAACAAAAAGTAAAATAGTTTGTACTGATAAAAAACTGCATAAATTCATTGACACTTATTATGGTACATATTTTTATAAACATGTTATAAAAACATGTAAACAATATTGTTTTTTAAAATGACTTATGGAAAGGACATATCATTATTAGTCAACATACCTAAAACTGATAATACAAACATACTATGTCAATATGCACTAAACATGCAAGGGTCACCTCACAGTGACTCACTAACACCAACTGTGGAGAGGTTTCAAGGAAAATAATTTACCTGTAGGCTGGCTTAGCATGTTTTATTTTATTTGTGTTCTCCTTATGATCTTCCTTGTTATTATTTTCCTGTTGGAGCGAGAACGGCTGCACATCTTCGTATAGGAACCGCGGAATTGGTCCCAATGGACTGTGGCGCGGAGGACCAGGGCTGTAAGCAGACAGCCATTCGACTCCTGGAGAATCGCTCATTGTTCCATCAATTTTATCTTCTTAACACTCTTCAGAATAATAAATGATGTTCATTCGCATCTCATCGTGAAGTAAACACGAAGTACTCGGTACAACTTACGCCTAAATCCATCATTGTGCATCAAAGAATCCTTGAAACTACGATCTCATTCTTATCACGGAATTGACACACAATTTGATTGAATTGAACAACACAAAACACACGTTAACATAAATATATAGCGTTAGAAATAAAATAACATTAAAAATAACATGAAATAACTAAATAATAAAAGAAAATTAATAATTTCCGTGAAAATTAAAATTATTATGACATTTGAGGCACCTACAACAAGGAAAATGGCGGTGTAGTAACTGTATTCCGATACACGTAATAGTAGTGAAAAAAATTTTTGAGTAAAATGAAAAGTACAAGCAATTATTAGTACATTAATCTATAGTGAAATTAAATATTTAAGAAACACACGTAATTCCTCCAATTGAAAAAAACTCAATACTAGGTAGCTATGAGAACTCCTGACAGAAGTGAAAAATCGAAACGTTAAAAAAACTGTTTTTTTGATGTTTAAATCAGAGATAAATAATGAAATTAGTTTTTAATTTCATAATGTATTCATTGAAATTATTTATAACATTTGTATGGTTTTTACATCTATTGGCATTCCGAGCAATGAACACACGATAAACTGCGTAACTATACTTTTAATTATTTATCTCTAAGCGCCAGCAATTATACACCCATCTTATACTTGGCATACTGTAGCATGTTGACGGCTGAGATCATAGCATTGTTAACGCGAAGTTTTTCTCCTACCGAGAAGCGCTCAACGTCGCTAAAGAAGTTTTAAAAAAAGTACTACTTTTCTTTGACTGTTCTAAACAAATTATTTTCAAATAAAACAGATAAAATAGTTGGTTACGTATTACGTATGCTCATTGAAGTTATGAATTTTATTGTTGGATTTAAATCATCTATTGGCGTACCTGTCGTGTATAATAAAATTATATCCCATTTTAGCACTGGCCGTCATTCATGGGATGTTCCTAGCCTTGTTAAAATTAATTATAATGTAAAAGATTGTAAAAAGAACTGTCACTACTATTAGGAAAACGATGTAACGTGTTTGTTATACAAAAAATTACAGTAATATACATGACAGTACCTTGGCACCCAAGAGAAAATAAGTACGGTGGCACTTATAAAAGGCAGACATCGTATCATGACGGCTCGTAACTTCAAAAGACGTTTAAAGTTTGATCTTTCACATCTGCCCATCCCGTCCAACTTAAAAATAATAATAATAATAGTATCTTTTGATACATGACGATTTGTTGGACTTTGGTTGTAATGCAAATTCTTTAAGAGGTTGTATTTCTTTGTGAGTTTTTGGCCGGATTTCAAATTGTCTCATTTTTACTCTATGTTATGTGATTTGCATGATATAGTATGGTTAATCATCATAAGTGAAATGTACTAAGAATAATAACATAGTATATGTATTTTGCAGACCACAAAAACTTTCTGAAAAGTTCTTTCAAGACATATTGTTTTGTTAGCACGATTTCAGAATTGGCAGCATGAGCTAATTCCTTTGTCTATAATATTGAATCCTATTTATTTACTACATTATTATTCATCTCTGCCTACTACTGTCTACTAAGTCCTAATACTTAGTCATAGATAAAATAATATACTTGAAGTAATTACTGGCAACACTGGTTCCAAATTTAACTGTCAGTTCAAACTGTTCAAAGACTACAATATCTATTGTCAGTTTGAATGAAATGCTTTGCGGGAGAGGTTGTGTTCAATGTTGTGTCATTTATAACGGATTGTTGACATAAAACATAAAGTCTGTTTCTGAGTGATTGGTATATGACAATTTTTGTTTGTTTACAGCGATTTCTAAAATATTACAATGGCGACACAACCCGAAGTCGGGGTATCCGACTTTGTACTTTTGGATAATCTAACTACCGACAGTTTCATAGAAAACTTGCACTTGAGGTAGGTAATGAATTTCCTTATTTTCCACCAACACTTTATCATATTACATTTACTGACTCTATATTCACTTTTATATTAATTATTAACAAGTTCTAATTATGAATAGAAGTGTTTGACCTTGGATTATAACACCTGTTTCATTATAAAAAAATTATAATATGTAAGTAGATAAAATTAGAATTATCCTGTATACATATATAACTAGCCTTTTATAAATTAAAATTTGTATAAAATGTTCAACTTCATAAAAATGAATGATAAAATATATTTGAGAAAAAAAAACTACAAACAAATTTTAATAAATAAATTCAGTACTGGTACATAAAAAGAAATTTAATATTGGTCACTGGTCATTAGATCAGACCTGTGCAGTTTACCCATGCGTGGATCCTATAACAAATGTGTCTGGGGTCTTGAGGTTTTATGTAATCCTTACATTGTATAAAAGATAACACCTATTCCGTTGTCTCTCTGTCTGTCTGTTGGCTTATATTTGTTATAACTCGAGAAAAACTAAACCAATTTGAATGATTTTTTTTAAATTGTATCTTATTAGGTCAGGTTTTAGTATATATTTCATAAGAAAAATAATCTTAATAATACAAAACAAACTTCATAAAAATTAATATTATCATGTTCTTTCCTTACATTATATAAATTTAATGTCTCTGTCTGTCTGGTAACATTTTGAACCATATAAAAATAAAAAAATCAATTATCCTAATTATACCAGGCTTTTATAGTGTCCTATTTATTGTTGGACAATTATTATGTATGAACAGGCCTTGCATTAATTAAATGATTTGATATAAAATAACTTAGGATTATTTAGAAAATTCATGTGAGCAGAGGGATCCACAGCTAGTAATATAAAACAAAACTTTTCTTGTTTTTATGAGAGCAATAAGGAGTTATCATGAACAATAAAGAGCACCTATTAGGGAATGTAGTTTTTTTGCTTTAGATACAGATGTCTATATTCTTGTGTTATACAACTAATGACTTTCTATATTTGATTACCATCTAAAGGAATAAGGAAAATTATTTTGAAAAATTAGCTGATATATTACATATTTAAAAATTCTAATAATCACACATATGAAACAAAACTCCATTGTACAGGTATTGAATTCACAACTGACTTTCACTAGAGTTTTAAATTTCACAGTAATTAATGTGTCGAGTACCCATAAAAATAAGACAATAGGAAAACAATGGAAAGCTGGCGTAAACGCCAGGTAAGTGCTCAAGGGGTTAAAATAGAATGTAAAATTTTTATAGGATCAGATCAGATTAGATTATACTATTATTATTAATTACAATTGGATAAGTCTAGTTTTATATATTTGGGATAGTGGGGCTTTCTTACTTGCATATTTTAAGAGGCAATGTCTCTCTGTTTGTCTGTTCTTTGCTATATCAAAATCTTAGACATTAAGTACTCTTTCAGGAGCAATGTAGAACTTACTCTGATCCCCAATTAGGGAGTCTCCTATAACTGCTACCAGTGTGATACAGTGATAATTTCATGCACTGTTATAACAAGCATTTACACTGGCATTTACCCCATATCTTGGTATGCTAAAATGGGTTCTTATAGATACATGGACTTTAAGATCTCCTTATTCCCTTAACTACTGTCTCGGGCCAAGTAGAGTTCTGTACCATTTTGCTGTAAAGATTTGCCCCAAAAATACAGTAAAGCTGTCAAGACCCTTCTAATCAACGCTATCATAATGTGATTAAGAAAAAAAAAATTAAGATAAGTACTAAAATAATTGTAAAGTATTGAAATTGTTAGGCATTTAATCAAATCCAGTGTCATAGCTAGTATAAAATTAAAGTGATTATCCTTCATAATAATAGAGATAATATAAGGAGGACTAATGGAGGGGAGAGAATGTAACTAAATATATATTGAATATATACTATACATCTATCAATAATAAACATTACCTTGTGATGTCATGTATGAGTCAATGCTATGTTCATACCTATTTATGTTATGTGTGTTTGCATTTGGTATTTGTGTCACATTAACTGGTTCTTATAAGGTTTTTTTTTTTACTGTCTTACTGTGGGTAGCTTGTCGTCGAAAAATATTCCTATACTCATTTTCAAATATTTTTATACGAACTCGGCTAATTACTTACTGTTCTTCCAAGAGTTTTAGACGAAAAATCAGAATCTGTATGTGTAATCAGTTTTTATATCATACTTTTAATAGTAAAAGCAATTTTAAACTCAAAATGTCATGTTTGTGGAAAAAAATGCAACTAAAGATTTATGACAACTTTTTGTACACAGTACCTACTATGCAGTATTGAATAAAGATACGAAAAAAAATGAGATATTTTGAATTATATTTATATACAACCTATGTACCTGAATTTTTGTTCAGCAGGGTGTTTTGCGTGCAACTGATGTTGGATTAGATTTCAAATGGTGTCATTTTAAAATCTCTGTCACCATCTTACTATGTAGGTCTAGTTAGGTAGAAGAAAAGGACCACCAGTTTTGCATTAGAACCTTCTTCACATGCACACAACTTTTGTGCATTTTTATATTTAACCAATGACTATATTTTTAACCTTACCATATTACAAAACCTTAAGTTAATAAACGTCATTGACGTATGATGTCACTTCAGTTTATCTTCAGTTTTATGCATCATTTTCCTCGTGTTATTGTTTCGACTAATGTATTCTTTCTACTTGTAATAGAAACGCGATAATAATAATGATTTCATTTACTTAAAAACTTTTCCGTATCTGCCATTGAGGTTAATAGGGCACTCTTTGGTGGGCAAATGCAAGCGTGGAATAAACATTTATTATGTAAACACAAACCTAATTCATATCTATCTAAATCCAAATTTAAATGAAACTTAACCAACAAAGACGGATTTTTTTAAAAGACTGCGGCCGTTTATTACGTCACCACTAGCTCTCATATCAACGCGTTTATTATGTGGGAGATAAGTTTTTAAATAGCCTCAGTATGATTGGTCATTCTTATTCTGTCCTTCTCTAGATATTCTGAATAGTGTGATACGGTTGCTTATTTTTAAAGTAATCATTTCTGTATCGTTCTTACGTATGAACTTGTAAATTTTTGATAAAAGGTTTGCCATTTATAAAAAGTTTAAAAACTGTTTTATAAAAAGAAAAAAAAAACTTCGTTATAAAGTTTTTTTTTTCTTGTGGCGATTTATAATCTATGTAATTGTTCATAACTGAAAAAGAGAAATGAATTTGTCACAGCTGGTTTTATTACATAATCTGTGAGAGTTGAAACCTTACCCGTTTAGCTCCTGCGCCCAATCTGTATCTACTAGGTCTTTTATTTTAAATTTCAGCAATAGAAGTTTAAATTCGTACGTACAGTATACCTATTTCAATAAAATTCTACTTGATTTACAAGCAATTATAATGTTTAAGCATTACAAGACATCGAAATTGTCAATTTACGACCAGTAATCATTTCAAGAAACATTTTTAGAAGTATTAAATTGCTTTTTTGTTATACCTACGTCAGAGAATACTTGTCGTAGACACCTTAATAAGATAAAGTAATTTACGTAAATGTCTATCTATTTTCACATTACCGCATAATGAAGCACTTACAAGCACGAGATTATTATGGTAAGGTTTTACGGGGTCGCCTTTGTACTAGCTCGTGCCGCTTCGATTTGCGGTGTCTTTTGTTCTGATTTTATATCCTTACTTACCCAGTATACGTTTCTATTTATACTAAGTGGAAATTGACTTCGTTTTCCACTTTACTTTAGTGGTCATAGTTACAATTATAGTAGTTTATAAAAAACGATACAATAGATGGCGCTGAAACCTTGACGTGATACTTATCTTGAAAGCTAAGTGATCTTCCTAAACTTTGCGTGTTAACGTTAAGCTACATGATATCAATTTATTTTACACTACTGCGGCAGTAATCGTAATTCGATCCCCAACCGGGGAGCTGTTGCAGCCGCCGCCAGCGCCATACATTGACTATCTATACTAATATAGATAATATTGAAGTGTCTGTTTGTAATGTCAATTTTTTTTACTAAATAGATATTAATGTAGACACGATAACTATACCAAAAATGCAATTGTTAAAATTTTTGTCTGTCTGTCTGTTTGTTCCGTTTAATCTCCGGAACAGCTGGATGGATTTTGACGGGACTTTTTTTGTAGATAGCTGAAGCTACTCTGGGTAACTTAGGGTACTTTTATTTTCGAAAATAATTAGGGTTCCTCGTATAAAACATAAAACTCATAAAAAATTCGTTTCAAGTGCTTGAATTTATGATAAATATATTTACTTTATAGTACTCAATTTTTTTTAGGAAAATTATTAGGGTTCATTATAAAAAAAATTAAAACGTATTGAAGAACATATAAATATATTTTTTTTTGTATCCATGCAGAGCCACGCGCATTGATAATACTTTATATATTAACAAAAAAGTAGGCCGACTTTATTAAGTTAGTATTTTGACCTTCACTTGATATTTAAAGACGACGTGACCTTTCGTAATGGATAATCCAGGACTTAGGCTGGTTTTATAAATCTGAGTCTATCGTTTTTATGTTTAAGTTTTCATTATATTATTAAATGGTACTTGATTATTTATTTAAAAGAATCGGAACGTATCCCTCGCGTAAAGCGGGGTATTACTGTAAATGTACACCAATTTGCCATAAGCTGGCACCGATTTGATAATTAAGGAAGCATATTAATGAAATTATGTTTTTGTACGGCAGTTTGAAACTAGTTATTAGAACCCAGACAGACTGTTTTTAAATTAGTTGTCTCCTACGATCTAGATATAAAACAATATTTATATTTCTAACAATTATTTACTGTATTATATATATTTAAATATATGTAAGGATCTCTGCGTTTCCTGAAAGAAATGTACGTTTTTTTCAATACAATTTTATTTACAAGTCTTCAAAAGTGAAATGAATAACATTTTAAAACGAAATTATGGTAATAATTATAATCTAATTTCGACCAAAGGGAAAAATAGACTTTACAAATGGTATAAATAACGGCAGCCGCGGGTATACAGTTAGTTTATTATATATTTATTATTAACTAGCTGTGCCCGCGACTGCGCTCGCGTCGAATTAAGACGTCCCGTCCCGTCTCGTCCCCGTCTTTCATATCGAAATTCACCGAAATCGGGTCAGTAGTTTTTTGCGTCATTTCAAACAAACAGACAAAATGTGCTGTAATAGATTCTGAATTCGTATATAGTTTTTTTGCTCAAACATCATCAATGTAAATGAAAAATCTTGATTCTCCAATCTGTATATTTTATCCCGTTAGTGTTTTGTTTATATATGTAGGTTATCTATGTCTTGGTAATCTTCTAGAACAGTACAAATTATTAAAAAATAGTATAGCTCCATATATGAATAATCGCCAGAAATACATATGTAATCATCATTCATAACACTTCGTCCCCCATGTCATCAAAAATAAACAAATACATGAACCAAAAATATATGGTCGGTGCGAGGATCTCAAAAAAAAAAATACAAACATTTTAACTTAATTTAAATTTATTCATAAACTACAAATATATCTTACAAGCTAATTTAAGCTAACAGGTGGGTTCTGCCCAAGGTGTGAAGCTAAAGTAAAGGACTTAAAACCTATAATACAATCATTTGTGGAACATAATATAATGCTGACGTCGAATTAGGTTGGCCTCGCTGCTGGTGGAATCGCAACTATGCATTTTCTTTCAAACCGTCCAATTATACTCAGAACGAAATAATATTATGTTCCGCACCATATTTATACCTATTGATATAATAATTAAAATTCAGTTCACTACTTTCACAAAAAAACCTCTTAATACGACACCTAGAATTCCTAGATATAATTTAAAAATATCAAAATATTGCTTTGTCATTTATAATGTCTTATTTCAATCAGTCATTTTTTTTTTGTTCTCGATAAAGACTAAAACGTATTTAGTTACAAACTCTTCTTTCATACTAAAGTCGCCGTAGTATTATATTGTGGTCGTTGTCGTTGGTCGCCGCGTGTCATTCAAAATTACTATAACTTTTGATAGAGTGGACCGATTACAATGAAATAAAGTTTTGATGCTACCCCGGAATATACTTTATAATTATCTTTTTGAGTTTTTGAAAAATACTTAGAACTTTTTAATTGATGCCTGCACAGACAAACATTTTTTTAAATGATAGAATTGTGTTTAATCACGTATTTTTAGTCTCTTGCAATAATCATTTTCACAAAAATCAGAAATGTACAGACACGTGAAATTTACAATTTTATTGTTACTGTAGATAGCCACGCTCTGCTTTAACTAGTGTTGTCATATAGCCGCTTCGTAATTTATTCCATTACTTTCTACCCATAAATAAGGGTAGTTTATATGCTTCATAAGTCATACCGTGCCCTTTTCACGTATACACCTTTAAAGGCACGCCTTTTTGATGCGTTGAACTATAAAGGTCGAGTTGTTTTTCAGATGGTTTTTTTTACATAACTTCTTTTTTGTTAGTAAATAATGAAAGAATATTATAAAGAAAAGTGTTTACGGTCTCTTTGGAAAATCAGAATTGGTACGCTATTATCACTAAACTATAGTCAATCTAATTTATGACGCAAAAAAAGTAAATTCATCAAATCCATTTCTTTAACATACAGTAAAAGTATGAGCATGCAAGCAACTTTATTTCACACTAGGTTTGTTCCCGCTGCTGCGCCCGCGTTTCATATATTCTTCACTGCGTTTTTATTTTTCATACGGAACCCTCATAAATTCAAGCACTTGCTCATTAAACTATGCATTGAATTGGATTTTATTCAATTCTTTATGAGTTTTAAATTTTTGACGCGGTACCCTAATAATTTCCCAAAATTAAAAATACCCTAAGTTACCCGGAGTAACTTCAGTTCACTTAAAAAAGTCCCGTCAAAATCCGTCCAGCCGTTCCGGAAATTACCCGGAACTAACAGACAGGGAAAAATGTTAAAAATTGTATTTTTCGTATAGGTATCGTATATACACACATTCAGATCTATCGAGTAAAAAAATTACAAACAGATACTTCAATTTTATTTATTATTATAGATATCTGACATGTGTTTAGGATCTTTATAAGATTGATAAGAATCTTCATCAGATTGATAAACCACGCGGACATGCTAGGGTCATTAATGTCCCGGTGGGTTCGCCGCAGGGGGCGACGCGGTGCTTGCGAAAGCCACCCCGTGTCGCCCCCATTCCAAATGCGGTGGACGGCCCCGGGGGGTTTTAGTGGGTATTTCCGGGCGCTTGACGTCCGGGTGAGTCCCACACTGGCACGGAACTCGTCACTTCGTGCCCCCTTACCTATTGGTGGACTTCGGTCTCACTAATGCAATAGGTAAGTGTAGTGCGTAAATGCATTTCCCCCGTCAAAAAAAAAAAAAAAGTGTCGTTAATGTACTGACTTGAAAATATAACTAAAAATTTAAAATAATTCACAATGAAGTTTTTTAAATAAAAAATACCTTGTCCAGTATTTGGACATACAATTCGTATTATCATTGTACTTATTGGATACCTATTTAAAATCTAAAAAAATTACTTTGTTTCGGATATTTTGGTATCATGAATTTAGAAACGAGTGGAAAAATATCATCTACAAAATTTTTAAATACCACAATTTCCCACGTATTCTTAATGTGACCCAAGTAATAGACGTTTTTGTGATTAGTACCTGGCAACGTGTGATTGATGACATACACGTTATTGCCAGTCTCACTTGAGTAGAGATTTTACCAAGAAAATATTCTATGCGGTTATTGTTGGACAAATTCATGAAACTAATCCGTTTCTTTTAATCCTTTTTTTACTCGGTATATGCTTAGTACTTTGACCACAATCTCACCCGATGTTAAGTGACGATGTGCGACGTGTGGTGTTAATCACAATGTATTGACATATTTGTTATTTCAAATACTCAATAGTAATACGATATTTCTTCACTCTAACTAGTATTTTGTCATATTACAAGGACATTTCTATTCAATTTTCTTCTTAAAGTTTCTATTTCCCTAAGTTTTTTTTTATGACACAATATAGGCTTATTGCTTTGACCACAAGCTCAGCTGATGTTAAATTTTTAAATTTGCGAATCGTGTAAGACTTTTCACTAATTATATGGTGGTCGCAATACACTCGAGCAGAGGTTCTTGATTTTTAAGCACTTGCTTAATCTGTTTTTTATTTCAAATTGTTATTGATGTCCTCTTTCTGATATCTTTTTTTACACGATATAGGCTTAGTACTTTGACCACAATCTCACCCGATGTTAAGTGACGATGTGGCTCAGGATGGTAAACACAGTAAGCCTAGAGGTACTGGTTCTCAAGCGATGCTGCCGGAACACACCTATTGGTATTTGGCGACAGGTTTTCTAACTTGAGGGTGCTAGCTACCCGGGCGGGCATTATTTAAAATGTCCGACCAACAAACTATGGTTTCCTCACGATGTTTTCCTTCAGCGAAAGCTCAGGCTGATTTTAAGAGTTTTTCAAGTGAAATTCGATCGCACTATCAACCTAAGTCATAATTATATAACTAAAATGACATAATAGAAGATCAAATAAAACAGAGAACGTGCAGCTTTTGGAGGTTTATTAAAAATTAACACATATAATAGTAATTATTTAAATAATTAATATATTTATTTTACATGTATTTTTCTTTTTCTACTATTAATACAATACGCTACTCTATACATGAGATTCCAAGTTTAATGATGTGTGGTAACTCTTTATCACGACGTCGATAGGGACTGATAATGTTGATATAACAGCTTAGTAGGAACGATATAAATGTTGCGGGTATATATAGATATGTGGACACGTAATGTACTGCTACATCAATGTCAGACACACACACACACCTGCGTTGTTCGAATTTATGTCCCACGTTTTTTTATGTTTCAAGTATAGTGGGTTTTCGACAAAATGATCCTGTCTTTCTTCTTTGTTTCGGCAAATATATTCTATATCAGAGATTATTATAGTGTAATGAAATCATACATCAGAGATCTCTGATCATACTATGTCGTTAAAATTACGGTATCACCCCTTTTTTTTTTTTTTTTTTGACGGGGAGAATTGCATTTACTTTTAGTGGGACCTGAGTCCCTCCAATACAATAGGTAAGGGGGCACGGAGTGACGAGTTCCGTGCCAGTGTGGGACTCAAACCCGGGCGAGAAGCGCCCGGGAATACCCACTAAAACCCCCCGGGGCCGTCCGCCGTATTAATAGGGGGCGATACGGGATTGCAATGGCATGTCGCCGCGTCGCCCCCTGCGGCAAACCCACCAGGCCCGTCTGTGCAATGGTCCAGCGGGGGTGGGGGAGACTTTCTCTACCCCACCTCTTCGCCCGCCTCTGAAAGAGGCATTACCTTCCGGAGGGAAGAGGAGTGATCACTGCGACCGCAGTAATCTCCTCCCCCCCCCCCAAAAGTGGGCTTTCGCCCAGCCACCCAGTCAGATTAGCCGGCAGTCAGAAGGACTGCCGTTGCCCAGGGTACACCACGAGGAGGTTGTCTGACACCGCACCCCACGGTATCACCCCTAAAAGAACCCTGAAAAAGTCAATGATCGTGATAATGTGAAATTATATTTTTGTGGTATGTTATTTTGAGTGAAAGATTATCGAGATATATGTACGTAGGTCTCTAAGTCGAACATACACAATAAATTCATTGAGAAAAACGAGTCACTGTGACCGAATTCCATCTGATACTGTGATTACTATAGTAATACAATCTGTTCAGGGTTTATGTTAGCAACTTATAAAATGACCTGTGAATTTATTCTATGTTAGGGAGCAGTTTAAAATCACATAAACCACTTAACACCGGCTGAATTATAATCAATGTATGTTTGTCTTCTGTTGTTCATCTAAACTATTCGTCCAATTATGATACAATTTGGTGAGTTTCCCGGGCGTAGTTAATAACTTTAAAAAAAAAACTCATATTGTATCGTTTCTTGTATGTAATAGCAGCGCCGTCTATCGGAAACTCAGTTGAAGTATTGATAGAATGTGAAGTCATTAAATAAAAACTACATTTGATGGCGTTTCATGTGAATAATGGTTTAAGGGAGATCCCTTTTTATATTATTCTTTAGATATTGTGGTCGATGATGAGTCAATGGTACAGATCAAATCAAATCAAATCAAAATTTATTTATTCAATTTAGGCCCTAAGAAGGCGCTTATGAACGTCTAAAACACTACCACCGGTTCGGAAAACAACCCAGTCGAGAAGAGCGCAGGCGAGAAACTATTTTTAATTTTAGTGAACCAAGGATTGTGAACGAATTGCTTATTATGAGTGTTTTTTCTTTACTATATAACACATTAAACCAAAGAAAGGAAATCTAACAAAACTTCACTCAAAAAGATTTTTATATATGAAAGATCATTAGACTTATAAAAAAAATTGTTTTACTTATATTTTTAAATAATTGATGATAAGTTCAGGTTGTAAGATAAGATATCCAATGAACGCCCGGTAAATATACTCATTGTAATTTAGTTGATTTAGATTTAATAAAAAAATATTAGTGATAAAACATAGTAGTTTTATTGATAATTAATCGAATAAAATACATAACATACATATGAACGCATATTCGTATTTAACTGATATAATTCACGTTTATCCAACCTTGTACTTAATACTTTGATGCCGAATTTTTTTACTAGTACTCTGGTAACAAAATCAAAATCAAAAACATCTTTATTCAATTTAGGCCCTAAGAAGGCGCCTAAGAACGTCCAAAACACTACCAACGGTTCGGAAAACGACCCAGTCGAGAAGAGCGCAGGCAAGAAACTCGATCTGGTTCTTTTTTTTTTTCATAAATATAATATATATCATTTTTTTTGTCATATAAAAAAACTATACAAATCGTAGTTTTAATAATGTTAGTGGAAGCACAGACATGTGGGTTAGTTGTTGTGCACAGAGGACCTAGTCAGGTTCTGCTCGTAGTAGTACGCCATCCGTGACCCACGTTCCACTGTGACGACAGTGAACACCGTCATTACATGGGAGGGGTCGTCGACTGCGGCAGCTCGCCCGTGCCAAATTACCAACTCATGACATTTCCTTGTATTGTTACGAATGTGGTGTTAGTATCGTTTTTATTTCTAGACATCTGCCACTTGTTTTAATTGCGTTTTTTTTTGTGGATTCCCAGGAAAAGTCACAACTGGTTACGTTTAACAGCGGTATCTTGGTATGTTTGTAAGGTGGAATGACAAAATCGACTTTGGAAAGATTATGATGTTAAAATCTAAGTTGCTATCGCTTGAGTTTTATTTATCAAAATACAATTTTGTATAGATAATGACTAACTTTGCTTTAAGCCGTGTATGTGGAGGCTCTAGAATACCACCCACCCTCATTTCCTATGCCGTGGGGTGTCGTAAGAAGCGACAGAAGGGAAAACATGGCCATACATTTACGGCTTCGTTCAAATATAGCATTTTTTTAAATTTTTGATACTTATTATTAAATGCTTTATATCCTTTAAATATCCTATGATTTGGTGGTCATTTTAATCAGATTAATTTAACTGATAACAAAAATACATACTTTCAAAATAAATCATGTGCTTAAATAATTTCCGTAGTAGCCGAGTTATAGCCAATTAATAACAATTTAATTATAAATACCGGTGGCCATATTTTGATAGGTAAAAAGCACGGTAGAACCTTCAGTCCAATAGAGCACATAACAGTAGAGTGGAAGTTTTACTAAAAATTTGTGACGAAACTGCAAATCACATCTTGTGTGCGTGTGATCTTTGCGGCAGTTAACCTTAGTAGTGTGGGGCGATCACAATTGATCTAAAATGTGTCACAGGACTCTACAAGCCTTTTAGACTAATAATTATATAACCTCTTCGTCTTCCTTTTCGTTTTTTAATAGTAATTATGTACAGAAAAAATGAATTTTGATGAAAAAACAAACGGGTTTGTTGATCACATGGCGCGACTCAGTCTTTTACTCTTTTGTCTCTGTTTGTGTATTGGAAAACCACAATTAACGGCAGATTAACAGCATTACGAATTCTCAAGTAGACTGTTTAAAAATAATCCTGATGATATTGAATCGTTCCATTTACTTACCTTTACGAATATCTTATATTTATATATGACGTGTGCAAATGTGTCACCGATATATATTTCGGTACTCTAGAATAGCTATGAATCAGAATAAAAACCTTGCACCATATCTTAAATATCTTTTCGTGCTATCTCTCTTCAAACACAAGTCGTCTGGTCATTTGAAAAAAAATAGGTAAATATATTCTGTCATGTCTAATAAATATACTGTAGAAAAAAGTAGTTTTTATTACAAAAACCTTGTAATAATTTAACAGATATTAATTCGATTTGTAACTGCCGATTGATATCCATCTATTGGTGCTCATTAAAGTTTTAGTATTGTGTTAATTATCTTATTCTTCTTTTTTCGTTTACGGTAACTATGCGTGATACGTACGATTCTGCGAACGTCACGTAGATATAATTAGATCATACATTTGTTGTTATCAAATAACGATCTAGTAAAATGGCCGCAGTTTGGCTAGAACTTCCAGGGAGTGTTTATTTCACCTCAGATTTAAAGCAAACCCTTATTAAAGCACAATATATATTACATTGAATACCATGATTATGTAAATAAGTTAAAATAACTAAAGCAAATAAAACTACATGACTAACTAGGTTCCCGCCAAAACCAATTATCAAAAAAAGGTTAAAGTCTCTCTAGGGTTATGTAAATTTATTAAAACTAATTCATTTCAACTTGCAGTCAGTGTACAAAACCACACCCGAACAATACAGAACAATATAAATCCTACGAAACCTTCCAAACTAGTACATAATGCTAATAATGTCTATATCGTTGTTGGTTTGTATTACATATTTTTGCAAGGAAACTGATTCACTGCTGTTTACTTATGAATTAATGAACTTAGGTATTCGATGGGCTTACGTCATCTTTATTCTAATATACGCTGTGTATCATCACGCCAGGGTCTTTTAAGGGCTATGTAGCGGACGGCCCCATGCAGCATACGGCCCCGGGGGGTTTTAGTGGGTATTTCCGGGCGACTCTCGCCCGGGTGAGTCCCGCACTGGCACGGAGCTCGTCACTCCGTGCCCCCTTATCTATTGTATTGGGGGATCTTTATCCCCTAAATACAATAGATACGGGTAGTGCGTAATGCATTTCCCCTCGTAAAAAAAAATAAAAAAAAATAAAATAAAAAAAAAAAAAAAAAAATAAAAATAAAAAAAATAATAAAAAAAGGGTCTTTTAAAGGCTGGTAGAATTATATCAATACATTTTTAACAATAATAAGTAAGAATTTCACTATTAAGTAAAGTTTTTGTACTGAGCAAAGCGTGGGCTTATTATGTTTCAAGCTGACGAATGTTTATACTCGTCAAAGGTCGAGAAATCTTTATTTATATTTCAACATATCATCACTATATATTGACACTTTGTGGAGCACAATACAGTAATACCCCGCTTTACGCGAGGGATACGTTCCGAAAAAAAATCGCGTTAACTGAAATTCGCGTATATCGAGGTTTATGATTAAACATACGTCAAAATTTAATACAAAAAAAATACAAATAATTTTAATCAATCACTTTAATTCTAAGAACACTTTATGCAATACATACTCTTATTTTTTTTACGGAAAAATACATCTATTGTCTTTACATTATGTTTATACTCACTCTTTCGCGTAATGCGAGGCATTTGAGCGCGAATTTTGAAATGCGCGTTATAGTGAAACCGCGCGTAACGGGGTCGCGCTAAGCGGGGTATTACTGTACAAGTATTCCAGTTTCGTTCAACGGAAGGCATACTTACTGCCTTTCATTACTAATTGAAATAAATTTAAGCCGTATATAATTAATATGTCGATTACCTATTAAAATGAGAAATAGGAAAGCTGGCGTAAACGCCAGGTTAGTGCTCAAGGGGTTAAGTGATTTTACGTAAAATCACTTGACGTGTGGTGCCGGCTAAGAATAGTACCACCACATATATTCTCGTGGGTGTCGTAAAAGGTGACTAAGGAATAAACCAGGGGATGGGCAACAGCATCCTCTGATCACCAGAAACACTTGACTGGAGTCGCCAACCCGCCTGCCATGCGTGGCGATTATGGCAATTCCTTCCTTTTTGGGGGAAGACCTATGTCCTCCAGTGGTCATCTTTTGAATCTTTTTAAAGGGATTATGGTACAGTGGGTAGTGCGGCCGGATTCCGCGTCAATCGACGTGGATTCGATCCCCAGTTATCCGACTCTAAAATCGGCCTGAGCTTTCGGTGAAGAAAAACATCGTGAAGAAAGCGTGGTGGTAGGGAATTTTCTACTAACGCCCGCCTGGGTAGCTACCACCCTCAAGTTTGAAAACCTGTCACCAAATAGGTGTGTTCCGGCATCATCACGTGCGTACCAGTACCTCAAGGCTTAGTGTGTTTACAATCCATAAGGCACAGGTTCTGTGTTAAGTTATAATTGTTTCAACAAGTGTATATAGTAGACTGCCGATAAATACTCACCAATCGATGATCGTCATGGATTCCGGACTTTGTTCTTTACTTAACATCAGATTAAATGCAGTCACTGTGACTAGTTCGCAATAAAAAACCGAGATGTTACCTTATTATAAAATAAGGCAGGAATTAGTATCGGGATCTGGAAGGGAAAGGATTACTGCCCCCGTTCTCTGCCGAACCCTGGTCGTAATCAAGAGAACGCTATCGTTATCAGTCGCGCGTGTTTATTGATAACGTGTTATCAGTTATTGAAGATAGCAACGTTGATAACAACTGTTCTGGACAAACGAATTTGTTGTTATACGTTATCATGTTAAATATTTAGTCGTTTTAGTATATTAAATAATGTTTTAACGTAACGATGTCTCTATAATGATGTAATCAAGTTTAATCACTGAATCGATTTATATGATTTTGTTGATGTTGTTACCTCATGAGACTTTGCATATCAACATATGCATTTATCGATCAATAAGTTACTTAAACAATTGAACATTTAAAATATGTATATAATTGATTAATTGCAAACAACATCCATTTAAATTCAGTCAGCAAAATGCAGAAAAAATACAACAGAATATTCAAAACCACGGATCTTGATATATTCCAAAATAGTTTGCGTGAATATAAATCTAACTGTAAACAAATTAAATAAATACTAAATTAGGCATTAAAAGAAGAAATAAATCTCCTTCAAATTCGTCTTCGATGTTACAATTAAAAATTGAATAATTAATAACTTTTATATTAGTTTAGTTTTTGCTCTTAGTTCGTTGTATTTCTTTTTGTATTTTAGTTTTAGTTTAATTTTGGTTTGTTTTTGTTTTTATTTTATATTTTTTTTTATAACATATTAGATTAGATTATACCAGATTAGAGCTGTAAAAAAAAAAACTGAAGTTCATTGTCGCATAAAATAACTTTTGTTCAAATAAATAATGCCGTACTCACCTATAATTAAGGTTACATTAAGATATATTGTAATAATAATTTAATTGTTAATAAGCTAAACACATTGTATACCTTGTTGGTGATTGAAATAAATAAATAAATAAATATTGACAGTATAACATTTGCCGGTGTGCTTTATAAAGTTTCGAAAATTGCATGTCTATTCGTGAGTGATCTGTGTTGATTACAAATATTAACTGATTCGACTTCTTAATTAGTAAATCCTACGTTAGAACAGTTTCAGATAATAGCAAATTTTCTCATATCAAAATACCTATTTTTGGCAGAAATACGGTATAGTTTTCACATTCTGCTCAGAAATACCTTCGTCTTCCTGTTTATATTGTGGAAAAGCAATGCGTTACAACACACATCTGTGTCGTAATAATATAATACGTCTATAAATAATGCCGCTATAAGTCACAGATCAGAGAATGCAGATAGTTCACTGCATAACCGCCTAACACAACGGTTAACATGGTTTTAATAAAACGTATGACTACAAGCGAATAGAAACGAACAAATAACTCAATGATTTGAAGAATTATAATTATAATCATGTGAATCATTTCGGTGGTTCTCGAATTATAAATGTACTGACGGGCAAACAGGAGACGTTGATTAATAGAAAAGGATTTGTCGACGAAGTTAACTCTAAGCTAAGTGTGACAAAATCTTTTAAAATATTCGCTAGGATGTTAACAAAAGCTCATCAAGTCTAGTTTGTTTGTTTTAAGCATTTTTTTATTTGTCCGCAAACCTTTGCAAAACTAGAAGATAATGAAAGGAAAGAGTCGTTTCGCGATCCACAACTACGCTATTTCCCGGCCAATTCGCTTGTTCCTTGATCCAGACATTGAAAGGAAATAACTGGCATCGTAGTGACGTACACCTATTTCCTACTGAACGAAAGTCGTTTATCATACTATAAACGTGGTAATTTGCACGTACGACGGTCGCTTGTGGTGGTTGTAGGAATACGTCCTGGGAATGTTATCATTTGATGCATATCAAATATCAGTCAAATTCAGTAATCCGATATCTTTTTTTTTTTTATTATTGTGCACAGCACTGTGACTGTACTGGACCTGATGGTAAGTACAGTACAATCCAAAACAGCGGCGACTGACACTGAACAGAATTCAATGCCAGTCACCGCTGTCATGCTGGCATGCTTAAGTACCTCTTCACGCCTCTTTTGAAGGACCCAATATCGTATGAAGAAGGGAACACGCTGACAGGAAGGCGGTTCCATAACCTCACAGTGCGACATAAGTAAGAGTCAGCAAACTTTTTGGTTCTTGAAGTTATGGGTGTCACCGTGAAACCGTGACACTGCGCATTAATGGACGGACTGATGGTGCACTTTGAGGTGGAAACATCTTTAGGCGCGTTGGGGTTCCGCTGTATAAGCTATAAGCTAATCTGTTGCCCTCCACCCGTAGTTATTCACGTTTCAAATGAGACACATGAGATCGTTTTATCAATTGTCATACTATAATTAATTTGAAAGTCTGTTGAGAAACCACTGTTAGTTTTATGTTTTTTTGCGCGACTCCCTACTGAGTCATCATCATCATCTCCCTACCCTTTTCCCATTTTTATTTGGGGTCGGCGCAACACGTCTTCCTCTTCCATTCCTCTCTATTTGTTGTCATCTCCGCATTCACTCCTTTTCTGAACATATCATCTTTCACACAGTCCATCCATCTTTCCTTTGGTCTTCCCCTTCCCATGTAACCGTCCACATTCATATCCAATACCTTTCTTACAACATTCTCTTTCTCCCTGCGCATCACATGTCTATACCAGTGAGTCCATACTCCCTACGGAGTGTTAATTGTTTTTTTTTAAACTTAATTTGGCCACGTGTATTAGTATTTGTTTGCATCGCAACCAGAACTGTGGTTGTTCAGGTCAGTTCTTAACTCGATAGGGTTTAGCGTGCATGAGAAGAAGAAACGTAATTTTATTTTATTGTATTTATTTCATTTGATAGTTAATGTTGTAATTTACACGATCTGAATGTTTTGTTTCATACTTGTTAGGTGATGTGCTTCGACAGCTCCTTGGTAGCAGTAAAAATGCGGTTTTGTATCAATATTATTTAATTACTTAAGATTTTATATAAAATGAGACGTTCCGAGCGATGCCTGTTGTTGTTTGTTAGCAATCTTCTCGTGCGCTCTTAGTCAGCTCAAGCAAGTCAGCAGCAGCTCAGTGTGTTTTTCCCTAACAATTCTTTATTTAATAAAAACATTTTACAACTTAAAAATAAATTATAAAAAATTCTTAAAAAATAAACAAAGTTGGGATTACAAACTAAACTACTGCTAACTTACGAACTAACAGGGGACACGGGGAAACCGCATCAGGGCTATTCCCTTCGACGGTGGCCTCTCCTTTGTCCGCGCCTACAGACAAGTCAACTGGGTGAGGCACACAGGTGCGTCCCTCGTGGAGTAATCTAATCTTCTGAGTTCTGGGAGCTAATCCTGCTATCGATCGGACTCTGAGGGGTCAGGGAGATGATGCTTGTTAATTAATGAACGGACCAGCTGATCCGTGCGTTGGCGACGGGGTCCTGGTGCGGGGGCGGGTGACCGGGGTAATGAATGTCCTTAGATTCCGTCCGCGCCCCGCTCCCCATCATTGCGTTAACAATACTTCTTATATTGCTTTGGTTCTATACATTTTTCTTCAATATCTAAGTCATTGTGTAATTGTATTCAAAGTGGAGACGGCTTACTTCAATCGGCACGTTCCATGTTATCATTACGAAATTTCTTCATTCATTCACACACAAAATAATGAAATATCGTTAAAAAAAAAATTAATTTATGAAGTGATATATTTTTTTAAGGCATCTTTCGGTTGTGGGGCGACTATTTAGATAAGCGGTGGATGCATGACGCAGTCAGTAATTACGTCACTCGGTAGAGAATGTGATTCACAGAAGACGTAATAATATGTATGCCGTATCTAATGGAGAGATATATCCCTCGCGATGTGTTGGTTTAATGGGTCATTGTACAGTTTTGGGATTAAAATAGACGCAGTAACTAACTGTGCCGGAGGATTTACTGGAACATAACATTCGATAAATTTTATCTTTTAAATACAAGTATTCATTGCTTTTGGTCGAGGCGGTCAATTCTTACGGTAGAAAGATGTGCTTAAGTGCCACATGAAGCAATGTGTCCTACACAATGGTAGACTTTTGCAGCTGATCGGCTACAGTAGAGCTTTATTGTGAGCAATAAGGTGATTGGGTTTGAGAAAAAGCACGGAGTAGAGCTTGATGCAAAGCTCAAGGGCCGACCGTCTATGACCATCCATTACAATTATGTGGGAAGGGTGAATAGGGCAGATCAGCCATCTGAGAGTTCACCAACGATGCCTTCAATAGTCGATTATTGTTATTATTATGTGCCGAATAACGGACAGATATATAGATATTGCCTAATACTATGTTAAGACTAAATTAAATATGATTATGTAGCATATAGTATTGGCAAGTTATAGAGTTATAGTCTGTTACTGCTTAGCCAATATATTATGATTATTAAACTCGTTCCCTTGGTGTTATTGATTTATATTATGTATACTAGCCTTATGCCCGCGGCTGCGTCCGCGTTTATATATGCTTCACTGCATTTTATTTTTTTTTTGCGTTGCTTGAACTTTTTTTTAGTACTAAAGTAAAGTAAAAATATTTCTCATAAATTCTAGCACTTGCCCGTAAACTTTTTACGTGGAACCCTAATTATTTACGAAAATTAAAAGTAGCCTAAGTTACCCGGAGTAACTTCAGTTATCTACCAAAAAAAGTTTCGTCAAAATCCGTCCAGCCGTTCCGGAGATTACCCGGAACAAACAGAGAGACAGACAGACAAAAATGTTAAAAATTGCGGTTTTGGTATAAGTGTCATGTATACATTCATATCTATCTAGTAAAAAAACTTTAATATAACAACTATTAGGATTATTATGATGAAAGCAGGGTGGCGAGAATAGTTAATCACGCTTGTCATCAATCCTACAGTCCTGAACACTGTCACAAACGGAAATATTGTGTTATTACTTAAGAAATAAATGCGAAAATTTAGATTCCCTGTGTGCAATTAATATGTGACACAAAACGATTTAATTATTTTTACGGTTAATTTCATACGAAGTACTTTGCGAGTGCAAACATAATAGGTTAAATAAGTGTGTCGCTTTAATAAAATTGGATTTCTCAAGTTTCCTATGCCGTCAGGTATTATATAAAATATTTAATAGTATGCAGCTATTAGCGTTAGAATTGTGTACGTTACTTGTTTTTGTATATATGATCGAGTTTTGGAGGTAAGTCAAAGTGTGTGGTCCATTCAAGGACGGCTTTGCCTGTATTATATCGTTACGCAGGATGATATGACACACTTTCTCGCTTACGGCATTCATTTAATATTCTTGTCTCATATACTCGTGTCCTTAGTCAACTGATGACCGAGGTCAGCGGATTTCGAACACTTCATGACACCGCACCGTGTGTCATTTGTGACGAACTTGATCGTTTTCCCTTTTTTCTTTAATTAGCGCACCGTAGAGACGAATTCGCCAGTGATGTCAAACTTCACATGGTAATAATTTGAGTTCTAATTGACTATGTTTTTATACCTATATAAATAGGCAAATATAAAACATTGTAAGCCATTTTACACCTTTGCTCGTCAACAGATTTTCTTGTTTTTTTTTTTTATGTTTTTGATAGATTAGCTTTAATATTATCAATAAAAAATTGGAAAACATCTGTTCCTAATTTCCTTCTAATGTTTACTAATTTAATTGTAAGTATTATATCAAAAGTAATTAAATCTTAAAACAGTAAAATGGATCTTAAATAATTATCTTAAGGAATTTACGCAACTAAAATTTTGGGAAATGTTTTTTGTGTTCAAGCATACTGCTTAAACTCGTCTGATGTTAAGTTGTAGATACGCTAAGCCTAGAGTGGAACTGGCATTCAAGAATTGTTGCAGATTCAACACACGTGTAGGTGCTTTTTGTTAGGGTTTTAACTTTAGGATGGTAGCTAGCCAATTAGGTATTAGAAAATGGCACTCTCTGTCATTGATACTTAATTTTTGTATGTACCACTATTAAGAAATATCTACATTTTTATGATAAAAATATAGATTTCCATGTCCTTAATTGTATAAATATACATTTCTGAATAGCATTTTATAATATTATTTTAGTAATTTTCCGAAGTGACTCAAAATAAAAATTTTATATGGATTCCTATCTATTGATAAAATTAAATAGCATGTGTGTGATAAGAAGCGATAATAGACTTTATATACACCATACGGAAGTGTTGCTGTGTTATGATATTTATTGTAAAAGATGAAATAATGTTAAAAATTAAAACTAGACTATTGGTGCAGGCCTAATATGAACTGAAACCAAAGTGAAACGTAGTAAAGCCAAGGTTCGTAACACTGTGTTACCCCATTTTCAGCAGAGTGGTTTCAGCCCAGTAAAAGCCCAGTGGGAGCTATTTCTATGGTGGTAGTTGGGCTTTCGTGCCCCCCTGTATGGCTACCATCTTACACATGGTGAAAAACCTCATGATACATGTTTCATTTGTTCCGGGATTAGCAAGTGTATATCCAGACGCATATAAATAAAACTCTTAGAAGCACAGTAGTCATACGCGGATTGAAGCAATTTCAAGTTGGCCTTAAAAGGCCAAGTAAATTCGTTACGTGGCGATTATATTATATTGTATATATATTTTTGGCTTCAATGGAGTTTTTATATCCAACTATCACTCTTAGCGTTATTACTCTATGCCCAGAGCTACCTAGATGAAGGCTTTAACCGTGTGTAGGCTGGCATGATGATGCCGACTGTCAGTAGAGTCTCACAGATCAGCGGTCGCCATAAATCTTGGACAGTACTCTATTTAACATCAGATAGAATGCAGTTTATTATTTGCCGAGTCATAAAAAATGGTCCTTCGAGCCAACAGCGATAGCAATTCGAAAATATAAAAACCCGTAGTACTTTTAATTATGTGGATTTTTTCCCACTATTATGCGGTCAGCCAGTCGATCGTCGCGTACAATAGATAATGGGGCTCGACGAAGACGCAGAATGAGTCAGCGTAGACATTTTATACCGCGATGCCTGTTTAGTAATTAATAAATACTGAGTTATTTCTATGTGAGTCATGTTCGAAGGGTTCTTAGCTAGGTTATAACGAAGGGCCGACGAAGTCAGTGGGATTTCACCAGTCCTTATGCTATTTGAAAATATTTTATGTTTACACGCTCCATTTTTTATAATCTAGCTAGCACCGAGGGTATATTCCCGGTTGGTAGGCAAAAACGATAAGATCTAATCCCTATCTCCCGCTCTAGTCGAGTTTTTTTTTGTTGTTTATTTTATATATACGTGTTTATAGCCAATATGTATTATAGATTTTCGTAAGAATATGTGTATAAAAAAGTGGATCAAATACACTGAAAAAATACCCCAGCACTTTTTAAATGGCAAACAAGTTCAAACATTTGTTAGGTTGCACAACTGCCTAGTTAAATAATATATAATTAGATTGAATAAATTTAGTCGCCACCGGTTTTAATATAAAATGTACGAATATAGTAAATCTGACCTCGGTCGGATAGGCTGCGTTGGTTGCGTCGGATGATCTTGAACCAGAAACCGGCCGGTGGGGTTCGCCGCGTGTTGTCTCGTTGACGTCATCGTCATCGCCCGCGCAACAAACGTAACCCAGCCTGCGTTTGCTTATAAGACAAATGTATAAATGGACAAAGTACATATTTTCGTTATCGCATACGTAAGAATTTCCGACTGGCAAACAATACGTTAAAGATCCACTTGACTAGAAAATTTGCGAATCGTGTAAGACTTTTCACTAACTATATGGTGGTCGCAATACACTCGAGCAGAGGTTCTAGATTTTTAAGCACTTGCTTAATCTGTTTTTTATTTAAAATTTTTATTGATGTACTCTTTCTGATATCTTTTTTTTTACACGATATAGGCTTAGTTCTTTGACCACAATCTCACCTGATGTTAAGTGAAGATGTGGTCCAGGATGGTGAACACACTAAGCCTAGATGTACTGGTTCTCAAGTGATGCTGCCGGAACACACCCATTGGTAATTGGCGATAGGTTTTCAAACTTGAGGGTGGTAGCTACCCAGGCTGGCATTATTAGGAAATGTCCTACCACCATGCTATGGTTTCCACGTGATGTTTTCCTTCACCGAAAGCTCAGGCTGATTTTATAGTTGGATAGGAGGATTTGAACCCGCGTCCATTGACGCGTAATCTGATCGTATTGTCCACTACGCCATCTTCAAATAGAATTTCTCAACTTGAAACTTGTTAAGACAAGTTGCTTTAGAAAGGAGATTCGTTCTTTTCAGTGTACTTGGTAGGGGCAGTGCGTAAATGCATTCCCCTCATCAAAAAAAAATAGAAGAAAGCACTTCAGAGCAATTCAGAATGCTATATAAACGCTTCCAAATAGGTCTTCCCAGGTGGTGGACCTCCCATACTGTGGTACTGTTTGAAGTTGGTCATAAACAGTTATACACTGCAGGGATTATTTAACATTAGATAATCCGCATACTAATTTTCAATATGGGTCGTTATAATCTACAGTCTCTTGTATATATAAAGTTTGTAGTTATTGTAGACTAGATTTTCAATTCACAGTTTCCTAGAGAATTCCTTACCGCCATGTTACGGCTTTATCGTAACATTCGCTTTTGTGGAAAGATGAGGATTATTGTGACGTTTGAACTTAGTTCGCTCAAAAAGTTAAAAAACATTGTTTTCAAATATTATTTTTTAGATTTATCTGCTTGTGTCAGAGTGCATGACAAATTAACCAGTATGGAAAACATTTGGCAACCCTAAACGCAACGTCTGTTCCATGTTGATGTGTTTTTTTTATGGTATATAATAATAATACGGTCCGGCCGTCTCGTCCGTTGTTTAGTTTTGAACGGGGTAAGGAGTGGACTCGCCTTCGACTAGTGCTGCCTAAGGTTGTTGTATAAATGTCGAATAATTTATAAATAAAAGCCGAATCGGATTCGGACAGAAGTTTTACGAATTGTAAAAGATGTTGAAATTGAATTTCGAATCGCGATTACCTAGTCACGGCACACAGCGTGGATTCGAATCAGTTCTAAATAACGTAAAATCTCAAGGCACAAATAAAGCGTATTTTAAGAGCATTGACTGACCATATTACCATCTTGGAGTTCAATAAACAATGAATCCGGACATCTATGTATTTGATTTCCAGTTACATTAATAAATAATATTAAAATTGTGTACCTTAACCCCTTGAGCACCTTCCCGGCGTTTACGCCAGCTTTCCATTGTTTTCCTATTGTCTTTCTATTGTTTCATTTTTATGGGTACTTGACACATTAATAATAATGATAGAAATTGTTAATATGTCGATAACCCTAAAAAATGAGACAATAGGAAAACAATGGAAAGCTGGCGTAAACGCCAGGTTAGTGCTCAAGGGGTTAATATAACAAGTGATAAATTTTTTATAGTTATAAATTGATTATTATTGTTATTCAGTTAGTAGTTAGATGGACATGTTCAATGTCAGTCAAATGGTGGTCGCATGAAGACGAGCAATGGTTAGAATATTAGTATCTCAAACCGAGATCATACTTTGACATTATTTTGCATTTGAAGCTGAGTATCTTAAACCTGGTGAATCTGTAAAGCTCTGTCAAGTCAATAACATAATTAGTTGAGAAAAGAGTTGACTATTACATACGTACATAGAAAGTGGGACATCTAGATTTAACCATGTTATATTTTTTGTAAACATAATTTAACCTTTTATACATTAATTATTGGTACAGTTATATTTAGTGACAGATAATAATTACAAAAATGCTTATCTAACTAACCGCAGATTAAATAGATTTTATTTTTTGGTATATATAGTAATGTAATCCGATGATAATTTTTCGTCATCCATTTTGCATACAAAGTATTTGATATAGGAATTAAAAAATCGGCCAGCCGAAAATATAAGGTACAGCCTACTCTACGGTTTAAGGTTTGCCAGAGGTTAGTGACCTCGTAACCCAATGAGGTTATGAATTTCGGCACGCCATCCTTTTTGTGTTATGGCGATATTATATTTTATTATATAAGTTTAATAATGCTTTATCTCATTATTCTATAATATTATGTCGAATGTCTCGATTATATTCGTATCGAAAAATTTGATGGTTTTGAAGGAAGCTCATAAAAAGATATTTTATTAGGAGCCTTACTGGAGAGGTTTCAGTTTTATGATTTATGTGTAGGTAAGATAGATCCATAACATTTGCGACTAAGGTTACTTTGCTTCGGAGTAAATTAAGACATTTTTACGATAAATTTCCTTTATATTGTCAAATATAACTATAAGCTTTACCTAGAGTTTATATCTATGGTGATTAATGAAAAAAGGAAAATCGAGGTCATTTACAGAACCCAAGATCTGCCTAGGTGTAGTTTTGTAGCCCGGTGGGTTCGCTGCAGGGGGCGACGCGGTGCTTGCGAAAGCCACCCCGTGTCGCCCCCATCTCAAATGCAGCGGACGGCCCCCGGGGGGTTTTAGTGGGTATTTCCGGGCGCTTCACGCCCGGGCGAGTCCCACACTGGCACGGAGTTCGTCCCTCCGTGCCCCCTTACCCATTGTATTGGGGGACTTCGGTCTCACTAATACAATAGGTAAGGGTGATGCGTAAATGCATTCCCCCCGTCAAAAAAAAAAAAAAAAGTGTAGTTTGTAGGAGTGTGGGGTCGATCGTTGGCAGTATATCGCTCTGGCGGCGGGTACAGTAGTCAGAGTCCTGGATAATCTGATTATGAATCATCTGCTTAGCAAAATTATATATTTACAGATAAACGTAAATTAGTAATTTAAATAATTCTTTATGATATATTTTGTATGTTTCTTAATGTAAGAAATACTAAAACCTGACCACAAACCACGTCTACGATGTATAACTCATATTCAGAAGTTATCGAGTTGTAAACCCATTATCGGACAAACAAACAGATATAAGTTACTTTTAACAATATACAGTTGTTAATTAAACTTCAAGGGATACTCAAAAATCAACTCATGACACCATTTGTAATTCTATTTATTTATTGTAAATTCTTGCCATTGTTATAATAATGTTCCTAGATTTTGGCGATTTGTTTAAAGTCTGTAACTTATTTTTCTTCGAGCTATAGAGTTTTAAAATGATCAAGTTGTAAAGGTTGTAAAATCAAAAATTTCTATGTTCGAGATACACAGGTTCAATTTACTTTTTAGAGTTATGGATGGAAACTATGTTAGTATCAAAAGAGTTTGTGGCACTCACTGATTTTTTCAACCTGTAAAGGATTGGAATTCTGAGTAATGGAGCTTTTGATGTTTACGGGAAATCGTTTTTTCGAATATTGGAGGTTTTCGACTTAAAAAGGAGAACCTCTTTGTCCTTTACAGTAGAAACTGTAAAGGACAAATTTATGAAATACAATAGTAATCCGCAGTATCGTTAAAACTGCCTGAGGTTCCACCTGTCCTAGGGTCCTAACTTTTTTGTACAGTCCTAACAATTTAGTATACGCTATGATTCACATATTAAAAAGCTCTTTTCGTATAATTGCCAACAGGTTTCAGCACAACAAAATCTACACATACATCGGTGAAGTGCTCGTCTCTGTGAATCCTTACAAGACATTGGATATATATGGACCTCAGCACATGGCCCAGTATAGGGGCAGGGAAATGTTCGAAGTGGCCCCACACGTGTACGCGGTCGCCGACGCCTGTCAAAGAATTTTACGACAACAGGTACGTTTTATTTTTAATTAATCTTACACTTTTCCTATAAATTGTGTGATTGTCTTCCGCGTTGTCCGCTCAGTTCGCACGTCAACGAATAAATGACGATTGAAACAGTCTTTAGTTTCATTTATATACGCTAGATGGCGCTATACGCATTTGTAAGTGTTTAGACTTTAATATGTCGATTACACATAAAATGAGACAATAGGAAGATAATGGAAACTGGCGTAAACGCCAGGTTAGTGCTCCGGGGGTTAAAAGAGTTCCAACAGGAAGAATTACAAGCCTTGTGTCTTATTATACTGATGCGATTTTGTAACGTGAGATTTCTTTCGTTGTTTTAAATGGGCATTTTAAAAGCGCACTCTTCTTAACACCAGCGATTATGGAATCTAAAAGAAAATTGGAAATGTAAGCCCTTATTTTGATAACGTCATTAGAAATATCGTCACTAATGTTATGTATTGGTCAGAAATCTTTGATCACTCATACTTGAACTGGGAGAAAAACCGAACCGAACAATTGAGAAATGTGACGAGAATCTTCTGATCTATGTTAATGAAGATTCTTAAGTACCTAGTAAACATTGCTAAACTTTTTTCTAAATACGAGTAATTATACCTCTAAATTTGTTAAAAACCGTTGCAAAATAAATCTAAAACTCTTGTGTATTCGTTTAACAATATTTCAAAATGTTTCGCATATTGTTACTAAGTCGATACCGCCATGCAGCGGGTATTAGTCGTGGGAAATTAGTTCATTAATTACTAATCTTACTGTAATGAAACTTCGACCGGGGATATTAGTGTAAACTTGCTTGCTTATATAATATCTACTTAAATCTTTAAATCGCTGTATAGTAAAATGTTATTATAACATTTTAAAATGGATAAAAAGATTTACACAATAGCGGTTACTACAGGCATTGAAGAAGATAAAAACGATTTCGAAATAAGCTATTGTGTCCGTGTGAATTAAATATTTATATTATTGGTCGATGCGGTAATCGCGCCTTGCTTTAAGAAAAAAAAAGCACGCGGCCTTTTTACGAGAGGCAGCTCGTCATTTTGCTGAACGTCAAGCGGTTTTACGAACCGCCATTGTCTTTTGCCGAAATGTGGTTATTGACCCTCAAGAAAGATGAGAATCCTAGAGGTTTATGTGATACCGACGAATGCTTCTTTTGGTGTAAATGCTGTCAAAGATGTTAACACTTTTAATTTAGAATCCTTTCTTGCATTATATATATCTACAATACCAACAAAATATTCTGTCACCGTGTAATGTTTTCAACGCGATGTGACGTCATATTTTAGTAAAGTACGCTCTATTTCTCAAGAGTTAAATTAAAATGCTTATAACCTTATTTCTGATCGGATTTTCATTATATTTTCAGTGATCACACTTTTTATCGTCTGTTTTCGGATGGGTCACATAACAAACAAAGCTTGCGTTATTTTTTCATTCATCATATTATTGTAAACTTAGCGCTTATTCATCTTTATTTAGTGCAGATGTGAATGAGATAGACGGCTGTAGCGAAGTGTGCCACAAAATAATAACTAGAGACGAAAACGGTTCATAAAATATTCAGTGTAGTCTCGGGGCATGTTGACCCCTTGTAATTGATACCAATTGGGATTCGCAGAGGTTTAATTATCATGGCATAGGAAGATAACAAACTGGAATTAGCTGTGTAAGATATTTCTTGAGGAGTTAAGGAGTTATGATCACATTGCAGTGTTTATTTCCTTATCCTTTTTGTTCTTAATTGGTTAAGATAAAAGTATACAGTCCATCTGAAGTAACATAGTTACTACAGAATATAGATACCGTCAAGAACAAAACTTGTAAAAAAAAAAACAAATCTCGGAACTCGAAAAGTTGTGAGTTAGATCCAAGTCGGTTACTTTATTAAGTCCCTACTTTAAGGGACCTTCTGTCTTAAGTTATTACATAATTAGCGAACCGAACAACATCTTATAGTGACCATATCAATAATAAAAATCTTTTGTTTTAAATGAATTATACCGTGTTTGTACAATGCCTGCTTGGTTCATGAAAATTCAAGCTTCTAGTATTTATCCACGACGAAGTTATATGAGGTCGAAATTGGTCTGAAATGCTTCGAGAAAAGAATGGTACGGCCGTGCCGCTTTTTTTTGCTTTTGCTCGACTTGGGGAGGACACTACCATGCCCCCAGATATTTATAACCGACTCGAAAAATTTACGATTCGTAAATCCTAAGGCATTACTTAAAAAATACTTTACGCGTTATTCGTGTTGCTAACTTCCACACCCTTTGAGCTTCCGCTTGGCAAGAGAAAGAGACACATTGTGGTTTTTTCGCTGAAGAACTTACCTTAGGTTCTACCATCCTTTCTCCCTAACTAAGCTTAAATGTAATCCTAACAGACTAGCTCGAAGTATGTTGTCCCTAAAGTGTTCTCTTGTTTCAGGGGAAAGACACATGCGTTCTCATATCGGGTGAGTCCGGCTCCGGTAAGACTGAAGCTTCCAAGTTCATAATGAAATACATAGCAGCGAACACGACACAAGTACACAGAGAATACATAGACAGGTATGATATAATCTTTAAAGTTTTGATCACATCATACTAAGACATTAAATGAATTTTATTTAAGTTGGTTGTTAAATGCAATTACGGCAAAATGAATAGATGCTTGATAATAAAGAATAACTTCAGATAGGTACTAGATACGTAGCTATTCAAGCCAATACTATAAAATTCTCTCTCAATAACCTTTAAGTAGTTGGTACATGGTGTTTTTCAAGAATGGAAACTCAGGTATATTGTGCAATTCCCAAAGTACCAACTTTTATATTGGGTCGTTTAGAAAAGGATACATTTTGATTGTCTTTCCGAAACTAGAAGTTCCATAAGAACTAAAAAGAATTCTGCATATAGTATTGACTTGTTCAGTTCAGGTTTGAACAGACTGTTCAAATAGTTTAAATAAATCGGACACACATGGTCCATTGTTGTCACAAGGGAAGTGGGCTGATGGATCAAAAACTTCCTTGCAATGCTGGGTCAGAGAAGCAAAACCATTGCTGAGCAGACTAACAACATGATAGATTTAAGAAATAAATACTTTATTACCACAAGAGATCAATTTTTAATTACAGTTTACCTTTCATAACACTTTTTTTTTTGTCGAGGGGAAATGCATTTACGCACTACCCTTACCTATTGCATTAGTGAGACCGAAGTCCCCCAATGCAATAGGTAAGGGGGCACGGAGGGACGAACTCCGTGCCAGTGTGGGAATCAACCGGGCGTGAAGCGCCCGGAAATACCCACTAAAACCCCCCGGGGCCGTCCGCCGCATTTCGGATGGTGGCAACACGGGGTGGCTTTCGCAAGCACCGCGTCGCCCCCTGCGGCGAACCCACCGGACCTCGTCCGTGCAATGGCCCAATGGGGATGGGGGAGAATACTTCTCCACCCACCTCTTCGCCCACCTCTCGAAAGAGGCAAAACCTAGAAGGTCAACCATCCGGGGACCTTTCATAACACCTAGCTAAATGTAAATTATTTGTTTCAGAGTCAAAAATGTCCTTATTCAGTCCAACTCGATTCTGGAAACTTTCGGTAACGCTAAGACGAATCGTAACGACAACTCTTCCCGTTTCGGGAAATACATGGATATACACTTCGATTATAAAGGTGATCCTGTAGGGGGACACATCAGTAACTATCTGCTGGAGAAGAGCAGAGTGGTCAGCCTGCAGCCGGGCGAGAGGAACTTCCACTCGTTTTACCAAGTATGTGTGTTGACCTTAAAATTAATTCTAGCTCAAAAGTGAAGATCTTATGCACTTCCGGCTTATGCACGGAACGGCTGGACTGATTTGAATCGGACTTTTTTTTGATAAATACTTTTATTTTTCGAAAATAATTAGGGTTCCGTGTTAGGTTATATATAGGTTACCGTGGACGCAGCCGCGAGCATACAGCTAGTATGACATATTAACTTTTGCTATTAATACTTGTCAGAACATTCAATGATGCTTGGTTTTAACTGCGCGTACAGGTTACATCCATATTTTTTTTTTGTATGCGTATATTTTGGAAATCTGCTTAAATACGATGAGTTGAAATCTTAAAGAATTGCGTCTTCAAAATGGTTTTCTAACAGGGATTTTGATTTATGGGCCATTCTCATAAAGTGTTTAATAAATTTTTTGTAACTAAATGGATAATGTGATAATTATTTTATTTTCTAAGACAGTTAAAGATGCCAGTTGTATCACAGATGTCCACAATTTGCCTAGCATCAGCATTTTTCTAAACTTTCTTGGCTCTATGGCAATTTTACAGTAGATCTAAGATTTTAGGAAGCTCCATAACATGTTAATCAAAGCGTTTAAAAAAAAAACATTTACTTATACTGTCTATTAGTAGATTGTCACTGAATTACGGATTTTTTTTTTCACGGAGGGAAATGCATTTACGCTGTACCCTTACCCATTGCATTAGTGAGACCGAAGTCCCCCAATGCAATGGGTAAGGGGGTGCGAAGGGACGTCTCCGCACCAGTGTGGGACTCGCCCGGGCGTGAAGCGCTCGGAAATACCCACTAAAACCCCGGAAATACTCACTAAAACGAAATACCCACTAAAAGGAAATGCCCATTAAAACTAAATGCCCACTAAAACATTTGCAACAATCCCTACCAGAATAGTTAGTTTTAATACATTGAAAGTATTCTAGTTGACGGGATATCACTGTTTATTAATTAAGATGTAAAAAAAAACACTTACTTAATATATTTAAAACTGCTTTTCTCAACAAGCAATGCTGTAAAGTGGGTAAAGATAAAAATGTATATCGTTGCTTGATATATTATTGTTAATTTTGATTGAGTCTCTATGAGAATCTAAAACATATGCTCAAATAATAAACAAGGTCACATCTGCTTGAGCAGTGGTTATTATATTAACCAATTTGATTTTGATAGCGTAACTTATTTGACATGGTCTTGATGGGCTTAGGTTTGGAAAAGGTAACGATGTAAACAGAATTTAAAAGTAAACACTGATTGACTCCCTCTTCCCCTTTGTCAGTAATAGTAAGCTAAGTTATTATCCGCCCAGCGTAGTAACGTAAGTAACTAAGTACGTAATAACCATTCAGACCCTTCTGTCCCCCATTTGAGCAGACGTAATACTTGAGCAGCCCCATACATGCTTGATGACAAGCGAAACTATTCCTATACAGTACTGTGATACTACAATTGTTAAAACAAGGTCCGATGCACCATATTTTTAGGAGATTTTTCATACTTATGCAGTCTTGATTTGGGAGCGTAAATGCTGTATTATTTCCTGATTTAAAACAGTAGTTTTTGGTGATGACTTCAGGTATATTCAAGGATGTATGCGGGACGTAAATTTCAGTGATCGATCAATATCCGGGTTATTTTGTTATCAATTACATTCCGTTTCGGCAGCTTCTCAGTACAAATAACGCCCACACGAAAAGATTTGGTCTGTCTTCAAGCGCAGAATACAAGATCTTGGGTAGCGAGAGGACAACCGCTCAAGATTCGAAACTTTTCTCCGTCACCAATAGCGCGTTCAGCTCTCTCGGCTTTGCGAACTCTGTTGTTGATGATATTTGGAGTATTGTCGCCGGTGTTATTCTGCTGGTGAGTTCCTGATTCAATGTACCCAGTATAATGTCTTTATTTGTAAACTAAACATCTGAAAGCGCAGAAAGGTGCTTGTGTCATGGGCTTTGTTTGCGTTTTAATTGTTTGATAATTATAAGAAACGCATTAATTTGATATGAGTGTCTTACTAACACCTCTTTCCCGTTTAGACAAGGAAGTCATTGCATTATTTCACATCAAATTTAGATGCGGTAAAAATAAGGAAATACCTAAACTTGTAGATAGCTTGTGATGTGGAGTGACTATGTCAAGTGCAGTTGTTGGAGGTGATTTTTTTCCAAATTAAGCGAAAATGTTTTAAATGTAACTGCATTTAAACGGGTTTTCGTGCGTTACCTTTGCTTTTTTCCTATCCCGACGTTTCGGCCGGGTTTCAGCAACCGTGGTCACGGCCTGACTGACGATGCGCGGCGTCGCCTAAAGTGTTGAGGGGTATTTTGATGAACTACCCCCGTTTGGTCTTTATATTTATTATAGTCACAACACACAAGGATAAAACTTTCGGCCGGTGGAATCCACTGATCGCCAATACTATCGCAGGATGGCTCGCGAAGCGATTGAAATTAAAAAAACATCCAAATTTCAATCGCGAGGATGGATATAGGCTTTCCTCAGCGTGGAATCCGGTGCTAGAAAATCTTAAGGTTCGCGATTTATCGTCACAGGCATCGGCGATGGACACTGTTAGTGTTGTGTGTTGTGACTATGATAAATATAAAGACCAAACGGGGGGTAGTTCAGCAAAATACCCTCAACGCGTTTGGCGACGCCGCGCACGTCCGTGACCACGGTTGGTGAAACCCAGCCGAAACGTCGGGATAGAAAAAAGCAAAGGTAACGCGTGAAAACCCGTTTAAATTAACTGCATTTAAATATGGAACGCGAAAACTAAAAAAAAAAATGTTTTACTATGAAACTCATTATCTATTGTTAGTAATTGATATTTTTTTAACGAGACTGCGGTGAAGTAATTTATTGCGTAACACTTTAAAGGGCGAATTGAGTTTCTCGGAGACAGCAGACGGTCAGCTTGCAATCGGTGGTCCCCTGAAGCAGTGTGTGAGCGCACTGGGCGTCTCCGAGCAAGCCCTCAGGGCGTGCATGGCGGGGCGCGTGCTGTCCGCGGGGGGGGAGCTCGTCAGCAAGGAGCACTCGCTGCTGGACTCCAACTACACGCGGCTGGCGCTGGCCAAGGCGGCCTACGACAGGCTCTTCACTTGGATCGTGCAGCAGGTCAGATGTTTGGATAGATGTTATCACAGCGTTTCAAATAACACTTACTGAATATGTTAGGATTTATGTACCAAATTTATGTATCGTATATTACAACTTTAAGAGGATATCCTAGCGGCCTTTATTCTATACAAACATAGTCCCTCTTTTCTCTTTTGGTAAATATTTTTATACCAAAATGATATATATCCATCACCACCGCCTTGTCCGTACGTTTTTGATTTTTCCCATAAATTAGTTATTGTAGAAACTAGAAGCCTTTGTGAAATTACAAAAAAAAAATGCTCGATTTTTACAGATAACTTTGAAGAACATTAAGCATCGGTTCAGTTTTGATGCAGGAAATAGGGTTACTACGAAAACATTTGCCTATTTTGCATACGGTAAATCAGCCCGTGCTGCAGTTGTCCCTTTCGCTTTCTTCGGGGCGCAACGCGATAGCAATATTTTTTGAAATACTTACTTTTCTGAAGGCAATTTTTTTACTTTTTCTACGTGTGATCCGCAAATCCCCTTTAAATTAAAGGGGAAGATTTACAAGAACATAATACGACCTGTCGTCTTGTATGGATCAGAATGTTACCCCATAAAGGTGACGGACGAAAGAAGACATACATACATGCAGCTGAGATGCGAATGTTGAGGTGGATGTGTGGGGGGGGGGGGGGGAACAAGAATGGACAGGATTAGGAATGAGTATATTAGGGGAAGTTTGAAAGTGGCGCCAATAACAGACAAGTTAAGAGGCGGTCGTTTATCCTGGTATGGACATGTGATGCGCAGGGATATAGAGAAATATAAGAAAGGTATTGGATATGAATGTGGACGGTTACATGGGAAGGAGAAGAGTAAAGGAAAGATGGATGGACTGTGTGAAAGATGATATGCTTAGAAAAGGAGTGAATGCAGAGATGACAACAAATAGAGAGGAATGGAAGAGGAAGACATGTTGCGCCGACCCCAAATAGAAATGGGAAAAGGGTAGGGAGATGATGACTTACTTTTCTGAAGGCATGTCCTCTTAATAGACAGTGAATTATTATAACTGTCAAATCGATTCGGAGGTATCCTGTTTATATACAATTCTGTTATGTAACAGATAAACAAAGCCATAGACGTACCGACGGGCACTTACAAGAACACCTTGATCGGTGTTCTCGATATCTACGGGTTCGAGATATTCGACACGAACAGTTTCGAGCAGTTCTGCATCAACTACTGCAACGAGAAACTCCAGCAGTTGTTTATAGGTTAGTCGTTACGTCACGTTTGCGCGCGCGCGCGCATTTACTTTCGAGAATGTTCTGTTACTGTTCAAGCTTCCATTAAATAGTCCAGGATTAAACCGATTGAAACACAGTTCTTCCGAAAGTACGAAAGTATATTACAATATTACAACCGAACAGAACATATAAAATACAATTCGGATCCTAACCTATTAGAAGTGAATCTTGACACCATGTTATAAAATATCTTATAATTTAATTACCGCCATCTACCGGCGTATACAGTTACTTCTGTTACGTTTTCCGTTTTGATAGTTTAAGTAATTTTATATTTATGTTTGTATTTGATTAGGAAATTAATCATTACTCAAAGAAATAATGGTTAGTTTAATTATTTTTAGGTTATGTGAGATTTAGTATTAGTATGTTCTTTCCCTTGTTCTACAATAAGCAAGGTCGGTACATAATATTTTTATGTTATATAATGTATATTCGCTTATCTCATACCAATCATCCTTAGAATCTTCTAGTTTTTTTAACGGCTTTGAACACAATCTTATCTGATGTTAAGTGACGATGTGATCTAAGATGGTAAACGCATTAAGTCTAGATACTGATTCTTTAGTGATAAAAATTTAGACAAGCTAGATCTAGTGAATGATCGTCATAATAATTTTAATATTAGAAGTGAAGACAAGTTGTCCGGAACCACGCTTTAGGTTAAGTAAGTGTAATAAAAGCTTTATAGGTAATAGTATTCGGTTTTACAATAAGATCCCAAGTAACATTACCGATTTACCTGACAATAAGTTCAAGTATTATGTCAAGCAAGTTTTAATCGCAAAAGGTTATTACAGGGTGGATCATTACGTGAACGATAGTGATGTCTGGAATTAACCCACATCTCTGTGCGCACCCGCTAACATTATTAAGACTATGATTTGTATAGTTTTTTTATATAACAAAAAAAATGATATATGTTATATTTATTTAAAAAAAAAGAACCAGATCGAGGTAGTAGAGTTTTAGACGTTCATAAGCGCCTTCTTAGGGCTTTAATTGAATAAATAAATTTTGATTTCGATTTTGCTGCCGGAACACAGCCATTTGTATTTATCGACAGATTTTCGAAATTAGAACATAGGGAATTTTTAATTCATGAATGCTGGTTGCGCGTAATTGTTGATGGGTGATTGATATGCTAATGTCCCATCCCTAAATCCACCCCCCCAACCCCCCCGCTCCAATATCTTTCCTGTGAGATGTACGTGGCACTCACTCAGCGCTCTCTCGTCGTCATTCTCTCATCTCTCTCATCATCGCTCGTCGTTATATCGCTTTCGTTGATGGTCATCGTAAACTCGTGCGCACGTACATACCACCTAGTGATAAATGTATGAAGTGTACCTAATCTTGATCGGGAACACAATTAATCTGGATCCGTGGAAGAGCCCTGCATCGGCATCATCTCACGTAAGTACCCATCTTTCCTATCCTAAATTTGTCGTCCCCATTAGCGTATCGTTTGCAGCACCCAAATACAGTCCAATATTTCGCTCATACAGTGCATTTCTGTAAGAAATGAGTGATTCTTTTTTAACGGCGCAGCGTTTGCTCTCGTTTGCTTAGGTTAATTTGTTTTGTAATGTCTTCAGAGTTGGTACTGAAGCAGGAACAAGAGGAGTACGCCAGAGAAGGCATCCAGTGGACCCCCGTGGACTACTTCAACAACCGTGTGATCTGCGAGCTCATCGACGCGCCCCACCAGGGGATCATAGCCATCATGGACGAGGCCTGCCTCAACCCCACCAAGGTACCTCGCATACACATCGTTCTAGTTTACCGTTATATTAGTTATGGTGTAATATTGTACGTGTGTGTCTGCCGTTACGTAGATATCGGACCAGCAGCTGCTGGAGGCCATGGACAAGCGCCTGCGCGGGCACCAGCACTACACCTCGCGGCAGCTCTGCCCCGCCGACAAGAAGCTCAAGCACGCCGTCGACTTCCGGATCACGTGAGTGCTGGCCACACCCGCACTCCCCGTAGACAGGGTTAGCTCAGGAATATCTGAATGTTGACTGTGTTGTTAATGTGATACGTAGACATTACGCGGGCGTGGTGACGTACGCGGGCGACCGGCTTCATGGACAAGAACAAGGACTCGCTGTGGCAGGACCTGAAGCGGCTGCTGCACTCCTCCGCCAACACCTCGCTCGCGGACATGTGGCCAGAGGGCGGCACTAACATACAGAAGGTTACAGCTTATTCACCTTATCCTCGATCTTCAGCTTTGAAGAATTCGAACCTTAAAAAAGAAGGGTTGTTTTAAAATTTCTCTCACCCTCCATTGTCAGGAGTGTCCTCAGCTTTTGCTTGTTGCTTAAGCATTGGTTAAACGGTCGGTTTCGTTTACTGTTAGACGTCGAAGCGGCCGCCGTCAGCGGCGACGCTGTTCCGGAACTCGATGTCGGCGCTGGTGTCGGGGCTGCTCAGCAAGGAGCCGTTCTACGTGCGCTGCGTCAAGCCGAACCCGCTGCAGGCGCCCAACACCTGGGACGAACAGCTGGTACCATTCCCACCCTTATTATTCCCGAATAACTTAAATATAAAATTAAAACCGACTATTAAGTTGAACTTAACTAAATGGTTTTACGAACTAAGCAGTTAAAAGGCATCCTATGTTTATTACCTTAGTGAGAGACATCTCTATGCGAAATTTCATTGAAATCCGTCGAATGATTCTATTGTTATAGAGGAACAAGTAAACGGACAAACATAGAAGCATGAAATGTTGATTATGCGGTATTTACGTAGGTGCGTCACCAAGTCGCGTACCTCGGGCTCGTGGAGAACGTGCGAGTGCGTCGCGCCGGGTTCGCGTCCCGGCAGCGGTACGACCGCTTCCTCAAGCGGTACAAGATGCTCTCCCAGTACACGTGGCCCAACTTCCGGGGCTCCTCCCCCCGGGACGCCCGTCGCCGTGCTGCTGCGCGCGACCTTCGCATCGACGACGTGCAGTACGGGCACACCAAGCTCTTCATCAGGTCTGCTCTCCACTCGCACTCACTCACTCACTTACTCGCTCGCTCACTCACTCACTCATACACTCGCTCGCTCACTCACTCACTCACAAACTCGCTCTCTTATTACTCACTCAATCACTCGCTCGATCGATCGCTCACTCACTCACTCACTCGCTCACTCACTCGCACACTCGCTCACTCACTCGCACACTCGCTCGCTCACGCACTCACTCACAAACTCGCTCTCTTATCACTCACTCACTCAATCACTCGCTCGCTCGATCGCTCACTCACTCACTCACTCGCTCACTCACACACTCGCTCACTCACACACTCGCTCACTCACTTACTCAATAACTCGCTCGCTCGCTCACTCACTCACTCACTCACTCACACACTCGCTCACTTACTCATACACCCACTCACTCGGCAATGTCTGAAATATTTGTATTAATACTGATATAGGAGCGCGAAGACCCTGCACAGCCTGGAGGCAGCTCGCGCCGAGCTGATCCCCTCGATAGTGGTGCTGCTGCAAAAGTTGTGGCGCGGGACCCTCGCGCGGATGAGGTACAAGAGGATGAAGGCGGCCCTTGTTATATTCAACGCCTGGAAGTGAGTCTGTTTGTCGTCACATTTTAATCTAGAAATTGAAGTTTTACAAAACTAGGTCTGAATCGTATTCCATATTAAGTTAATTCAATTTCCAACATGTGATTAATCTGGAATAAGAATGCTTTTACTACAATAATTTTAGGTAATTTTAGGTTATAAAGTGGTAAACCTGGAGGGCGAGATACTTCCATAAAGGTCGGAAATTAAAATATTTGGTGGTCATACGTAACTAAGTGTATGTTAAGAAATAACTTAACGATATTTGTCAATATGTTCTTGGTTTGAAAGCTTAGAATCATAGTAGAGTCCAAATAAACGCTAACTAATGGAATCTCCGAATACAATAGCATACATAAGCTCACGCCTGTTATCCCCGAAGGGTTAGGCAGAGGTGATGTAGCGAACTACACCACTCACATTCCGCCAAGTTTAGTTCCGTCCTAGATGTGACAGGGGGCGAGCCTGTCGCCCTATCGGGTAGTAATTCCAAACTCCGGGATGATACTGAGTAGAAAAACCCAATATCACTTTACCCGACCCGGGGATCGAACCCGAGACCTCAGAGCGGCAGTCGCACCGTAATACCACTGCGCCACAGAACACAATAGCACTGAGGCGTAATTGTTTTATAGTGGAATTTAATAAGAGAGAAGGTGTTGGGTTCAAAAACATGGTTGTTTTAATAATGTGGCTCGATGTGATCGTGTAACGGAGCTAATGGGCGAGATAACAGATTACTATTGATGTCAAACAAGAACGATATGCAACTCTCTGTTTGTTTATTGTTTTACATCGAGCCATGACAATGCTTTACGCATTTTTTTCAGAATACTTTATTTGACAGTTAATACTTAAATGTTAGACGGTTATTAAATTGCCCCCCCCCTCTTCCCCCTTCCCCTCTCCCTCCATACCTGCCCTACTTTTAATTATTTTTCTATACGACGTTAATAGATCAATCAGTTTTAGGCACAGATCTCTCCTCTCTTTACAATGCATATTAGCAGACTTCCTGCAGGGGTTTCGGGGTGTCTCTCCTGTCCATCATCTACACGTTTAAACAAAAAACGTTACATTTTTTTTATAATGTTTTTAAAAAGGATAATTTATGTAGGTAATCTGTATTCTGTTCATTTTCATTCATAATAAAAGTTTCTAACTGTGTAAGTTGTGCACTAGTGTAATAGGGTGGGGATTTAAAATATTATATAGAATTAAGGTATTTAATCTCATATCTGTATCAGTGCTTTAAAAAAAATAACTTGGTTTAAATAAATAGTATCACTTGAAAATTGTCTTATACATTTGATATTTGTGTGCATTGTTTTATTCTATTAGTTGGTACCGTTATGACAATACTTGCCGGAGTTCCCGATCATCAGGGAGTTTCATATAACATTTTTTGTAAATAATAAATGTGAATGTTGAATTTTTGCAGACGGTACCGGTGCCGTCGGTACATATCGGAGCTGCAGCAGGAGTTGCAGCGTAACCGCGGCGTGATGAAGCGCTGGCCGGTGCCGCCGCGGCGCGTGCTGCCGGTGCAGCCGGTGCTGCAGGGCGCGTACCGGCGGTGGCGCGCGCACCTGACGCTGCTGCCGGTGCCGCGGGACCAGTGGCTGCAGCTCAAGATGAAGATCTGCGCGGCGTCGGCGCTGCGGTCGCGCCGCGCCGAGTGGGGCGCCGCGCGGCGCTGGCTCGGGGACTACCTCGCCGACGCCGACTACAACCTGCGCGCTAGTCAGTACCTGCATACATTATTCGCGAACACCTCCGATTCTTCTACAAACCAAATCATTATATATTTTATAACAAAATTAAATAATAGCTTACGAATGTCAAAATATTACTACCGTTTCTGAAAACAGTCCAGTCATTGTGAAGACTAATAATAATAATGTAAATAATTAATATAAAAACGAATTAAAATATTATTTTAAATAATTTAATATCTTTACAAACACTTTGAAGTTTGACTCCCAAAAACACACGAATTACAATTAAATTTATATCCTCTTTTGAGACTCATAAATGATTATTTTTATTTGTAAATGAATGACGTTAAAAGTACAATTTCTAACATCATTATTATATATTTATCTCACGTCTACTACTCATGATATTAATTATATTTATTTATTTGGGAAACACACAGTTAATAACATACACATATGGAATTACATAACAATAATACATAAACCAGTCAAGTCAAGTAAATATAACAACACTAATACCTCCATCATTACAAGCTATAATATTATGGCAAACGCTATAAATTTAAAATTATTTTCAGCAATTTTTTAAAGGAACTGATGGGGCATGCAAATATATCAATTTTAGTAAACATCTTATTATATATATCGCACGAACGAAATAAATATGTGTTCAATGTGTGTGTTATCAATAAATACTACTGTAAACTATAATTTCATATGATACATTGTTAGTAACACCTTCCACAATACGAAGGAACTTTCTGTGAACGTTATAAAATTTTACATGATCCGAAATTTTGAGAGCGCGATGCAGCGACACGAGCAGCGACATCTCGTGTCAAAACTTTGAACGTTTACATGAACTTAAATAAACTCATTCTAGCATATAATAATTGTCGTTATGACAGAGTATAAAACCGCTGCGACTTTATCAACTAAATGGTTAAATGTAGTCATGTTTTTATTCGAACTCGGCAAAATTACTTCCTGCATTTCTTGACTTTTTCGTTAATCACTGTTTAAGATTCTTAAAGATAGATGGCGCGCAGTAATAAATTTGAATTTTTTACCACGCGGTGTCAAGATGTACGCCAAAAATATGACATCAATTTGTATATTGTTTCTAATGTATGGAAAATAAATACTACAAAAAGTACTATGGAGTTTTAACTGAAGCAGTGTGAAAGTGTATACTAGTGACCTCACCGGGAAGGGCTCATGTTAAGATTATACAATTACGTTTAGTGAGGAAATTAAGACTCGCGTCTTGAATTAAGTACGTGTCCTTGCAGATGTGTACCAGTCGCAAGTGGCGAGCATGCGCAAGTCGAACCAGCTCAGCGGCAACGTGCTGTTCTCGTGCAGAGTGCACAAGTTCAACCGGTACAACAAGCTGGCCGAGCGCTGCCTCCTCCTCACGGACACCTCGCTCTACAAGCTGGACGCGAACACGTTCAAGCCGCTGAAGAAACCCACCTCCATCACTGAGGTCACTTCAACCCCCGCTTTATCTTATACTAGAATTATTGTATTAGGGGTATATCCTATATATTTTAAGGGTTTTCAAACTGCCTGTCGTTCTGAGGTCTCGGGCTCGATCCCCGGGTCGGGTCAAGTGGTATTGGGTTAGTGGCTCGCCCCCTGTCACATCTGGGACGGAACTAAACTCGGCTTAATATGAGTAGTGTAGTTCGCTACATCACCTCTGCTTAACCCATAGGGGATAACAGGCGTGAGCTTATGTTTTCTCAAGTGAAAACTTCTTTAGCGACATTGAGCGTTTCCATAGATTCGCATTACCAATACTCTGACGTCAGCCGTCAACATGCTGCAGCATGTCAAGTAAAAGATGGCGTTTAATTGCTGGCGCCCAGAGATAGATAATAAAACTTATATTTTCGCAGCGTATCGTATGCTTTGATTGTGAATAAAATATAAGGAAATGTATATAATGATTACTCGAATGTTAGGTTATGTTAATAATTTCAAGTAATTAATTACGAAATTTAAACATAAAAAATATAGTTCTGCCCAAAATAAATATTTGTAAATTGTGATTGCGATTTAAACGCTTCCATTTTGGCGCGTTGTGACCGTGACGTCACCATGACGTCACCCGTCACAACAACATCGCCAGTCTGGCGCAACTCCTATACAAAAAATTGATGTATGAAACGTGCGTTTGACACTCTTGACAGTTTAAATAAGTTCAAAATGGCGGTGCGGTGTAGTTGGTCTACGTATGGAAGAGTTACGTCGATTTATCACCAGAGTTTTCAGCTTTTTTCGTTATTTAAACTGGTTAGAGTTTAGAGAGAACTAAGAGGATGAAATAGGACCTACTCCATATTTCTTTCAAGATTTGAGGCATTGTTTTTTGGAATATCCTAATTTTTAACCCTGTTTATTCTATGTAAAAATCTACAGAAAATAAAGATTACAAATATTTGTCCTATATTTAACTCGATGAACCTCGGATTCTGATGAAGGATATTAAGCGAGGAATCAATATTTAGAGAAACCTACCATTCCACAAATTGATTGATTTCCGGCGGAATCTCTTAAGGGTGGTAGTGTCTCTACGTTAGCGGATTTATCGTCCTAGACCACATTGAAGCATAGGTAATAATATGCTCAAAGCGTTAAGCATAAAAAAGAGGAATTTAAATCAAAATGTATGAATCTTACCAATCTCGGGTATGTCATCGTCGCCAACCCTTATTAGAAAAAGACATGATTGTGAATTATGTCATCTTTGCCAACCCTTATTCAAAAAAGACATGATTGTGAATTATGTCATCTTTGCCAACCCTTATTAGAAAAAGACATGATTGTGAATTATGTCATCTTTGCTAACCCTTATTAGAAAAAGACATGATTGTGAATTATGTCATCTTTGCCAACCCTTATTAAAAAAAGACATGATTGTGAATTATGTCATCTTTGCCAACCCTTATTAAAAAAAGACATGATTGTGAATTATGTCATCATTGCCAACCCTTATTAGAAAAAGACATGATTGTGAATTATGTCATCATTGCCAACCCTTATTAGAAAAAGACATGATTGTGAATTATGTCATCATTGCCAACCCTTATTAGAAAAAGACATGATTGTGAATTATGTCATCATTGCCAACCCTTATTAGAAAAAGACATGATTGTGAATTATGTCATCTTTGCCAACCCTTATTAGAAAAAGACATGATTGTGAATTATGTCATCATTGCCAACCCTTATTAGAAAAAGACATGATTGTGAATTATGTCATCTTTGCCAACCCTTATTAGAAAAAGACATGATTGTGAATATATTAAGATAGACTTGGTTCACAATTAACAATGTGATAAAAACTCTATACGTTCCGTGTTAAATAAAAACGAGCGGTCTAAGGCGCCAGACTCAAGGTTTCCTTGCACGCTGAACGCGGGTTCGAGTTGTTCTGGTCCTCTCTGAGGGCTTGGGTTCGAATCCCACTTCTGACAGATTTTTAAACAATAGTGTTTTTTAATGAAGAATGTATGTATTTTATTTTTGAATACTTTAAAGAAAATTTAGGTTAAATATTTATTATCGTACTAATTGTTTGCGGGATAACGATCGCGTATAAAATTTTTATTCTTTAAAAAAATATTTTATGGGTTATTTATTTTTTTAAATATTCAATTGTTTATTAAAATATTTCCAGCCAGTGTGCCGGTGTTAATTTTTTTACTATAATAACTTCACTATTATTTTTATAATTTTGTCAGATAATACTTAAAATAGTATAAGCATAAAAATAGAATTATATATTTTTATGGTTTAGTTATTCTCAAGTTATAAGCCAACTAACGAACATTCAGACGGACGTCGCTTTTAATAGAATTTTTTTGTTAGAAATTTATTACTACAACAGAGGTATCCCAGTATGTCTATCTCGCTTACTCTTTAATAGAATTTTACCATGTGCGAGCAGTGCCGGTAATGAAACGGTACAATCGTATACAGATCGGAGCCGTCCGGATAATGAGTAGCGAGGTCCAGCTCGTCGTGATCAGCATACCCTCCGCCAAGAACGATCTGGTGGTGGGGCTCGTCACCCCCGCGCCGTCGCCACCCGCCGCCAAGCCGGACCTGGTGGGGGAACTGCTCGGCGTGCTCGCGAACAGATATCACATGTTAGTAATGTCTTAGAAATGTATTAAACCATTAGTGCACTGCGGGTTTGCTCGCACTTAATAAGGGATCGGTCAAGTATTACGTAAAGAACATTTTGGAGATTTTTTCCTTCCGCCGCCCCCCCCCCCCCCCCCCCATGTCATCAAAAATAAGCAAAGCATAGATCGCCGTATTGCTCACGTAATAAATGAACGATCGTTTATAACTGGCAGAGAATGTTTCAGGCATTAAGTCAGCCTTTTGACCGTAATTGTGTATAATATTATAAACAAATAATAACTTTGACTGTATTTATTAATTTAACTAGCTGGTGCCCGCGGCTCCGCCCGCGTTTCATATGCTCTGTCCATACGACGTTTCATTTATAGCTAATTAAAAAAACAAATAAATGAATAAAAGTAAAGAGTATTTTGTTTTTATCAGCGAAAAAAATGTACAAAAGAGTAAATTGAAAAAAAAAAATGAATGAGAGAGGATCGGTGGAATCCAAAAAATACCTGTCTAGGAGAAATACTGCGTTGGAAGGTGTTAGTCCTATCCCGATATGTTTAGTAGTTTTGAGGGTGATGGTGCGTCAAGGGAATAATAAACAAACAAATTGGGAAAACATGGCGAAGGGCTCATAGAATTTGAAAAATAATCATCTACGATTAATTCCGCGTCGAATGGTTGCGGTTTCACCCTGATCGGTCCAGCAGTTTTCGAGTTTACCTCCGACAAAGACAACAAACTTTGCTTATATATATATATATATATATATATAGGTAGATATTTAAGTTACAGTAGTAGACTTTGATAATAATGATTTATTCATTGTTACTCTCAAAACTCTCATCATATAATGTAACAGAATATATATAAAAATTTAGTTAGAAATTAGATTTACAATTAATAAACGCACTTACAAACAGGCGGACAAAAGAATGTTCAACCTTTAAAATAAAAACTGGACTCGTGTATTATTGTAAAGTGTGTCGTGTGTACATTTTTCTAATAGTTTTTTTTGTTGTTATTATGAAGGTTGAGTCACGCGGAGCTCGTGGTTGAAGTAGAGAGCGGCGCCACGACGCGTTGCGTGCTCGGGGGCAAACCGCGCGCGCTCCAGCTGCCCCCCGCCACCGCCCCCAGCACCGCCCCCGCGCCCCACGCGTTCACTCACGCGCACAACGTCATCACGTACCACCCGCCCTCCGCGCGCGCGTAGCCTCGTGCCGCTGGAAGTACCGGACTCATCGCTTTATACTGCAGTACTTAAGATAAACTAAACGAATATCGACTAACAATTTGCCGATGTAACAAAAACTTGATAATCGACCACAATTATTATTATTATTATTGATGTGAAACATCTATAGCAGCACGTAAAACCGATTTCTGGCGTGGCGACGCATTCCGTGGCGACGCGTCGCCACGCTATATGATCGTATATATGTACAGTCTATTTATTATTATATTAAATAAATTCGTGAATTTTTGTATTGAATGAAAATAAATGTTTATTCAATAAATAGTCATCGTAATAATCGTAAAAATCGTAATACAGTAATACCCCGCTTAGCGCGACCCCGTTACGCGCGGTTTCACTATAACGCGAATGTTAAATTTCGCGCTCAAATGCCTCGCATTACGCGAAAGAGTGCGTATAAACATAATGTAAAGACAATAGATGTATTTTTCCGTAAAAAATAATATCGCATAAAGCGTTCTTAGAATTAAAGTGATTGATTAAAATGATTTGTATTTTTTTGTATTAAATTTTGACGTATGTTTAATCATAAACCTCGATATACGCGAATTTCAGTTAACGCGATTTTCTTCGGAACGTATCCCTCGCGTAAAAGCGGGGTATTACTGTATTTTATTTTATCATTATGACATATTTAGTTCCTATAACAATATGTTCTTTTCTGCATATTACTTTTACAAAATAATGTCGATGTTTCACATCTGCCGGGCGTCCCGTGACGGCTCACATTAAAAAAAAAACGATTTTAATTTTTTTATAGGTGTCATTCTTCAATAGTTAATAACTAAAAAAAAATCATTAATAAACATAAATATGTACGATTTTATATTTGCCTTTAGATTATCGATATTTCTATGGAGTGTTAAATTGTTTTCTCGTTGAATTATTGTGAATATTCGTTGCCGTTCGTTATATCATTCGTGTGTGACAGTAGCCGAGGTTTAAAAAACAGTCGTGACCGTCGATGTGCGACGATCTATCGATAATTGTCAAAATCAAATCAAAATCAAAATTCATTTATTCAATTTAGGCCCTAAGAAGGCGCTTATGAACGTCTAAAACACTACCACCGGTTCGGAAAACAACCCAGTCGAGAAGAGCCGGCAAGAAACTCGATCTGGTTCCTTCTTTTTTTTTTTCATAAATATAATATATATAATTTTTTTATGTCATATAAAAAACTATACAAATCGTAGTTTTTAGTGGAAGCACAGAGAGATGTGGGTTATTTCCAGACATCACTATCGTTCACGTAATGATCCACCCTGTAATAACCTTTTGAGATTAAAACTTGCTTGACATAATACTTGAACTTATTGTCAGGTAACTCGGTAATGTTACTTGGGATCTATATCGCCATCGTATATCGATTTCATCGATGAGAGCCACCCGGCTGCCATATTTAACTAAATCGTTATTAACTATTACTAAATACTATTATTTATTAATAAATAAATAAAAATACATTACAAATTAATGATGCAGATGCAGAGAGAATGCGTTCCTAACAGTCCACAGTCAAGCGGTCCATATAACCTTGAATATTTTGATGCAATTTAAATAAAATGACTGTTAATGTGAACTAAACTAAAATAGTTTGGACGATAAATTGAAATTTGAAAAAAAAAAAAAAAAAAACTGCAAAACCATAGTGCACTGTTTTAAGGTAGAGTTCTAGGCAATAGAAACGAATATAATACGAAAAAAAAACATTGTGTAAAACAACTATGTATAATAAATTAATTAAGTAACAAGACAACAAGAAATATGACTTAAGAAAAAAATACAAGTTTTGTTGTCTTAAGTAAGTATCCGTGTGAGTTGTGATCGTGGTTATTTCACATCGCACATGTGTCAGAAGTGCATTCTTTTAGTGGAATCAGATTTTTTTTTTAGTAAAAAAAATTTTTTTTTTTTTAGTCTAAGGTCTAAAATTCGGATTTCGTATTAAAAGATGTCTAAAAATTACAAAATACACGTATAAATAAAATTGCTTGTAAATACTAACCGAGTGCCTCTATGAAAAGACTTAATTTACATTATCTCTGTTAAATAAATTGTTTATTATTAAAAAAAAATATATGTTATGCTGTTGACAATATCGACTTCTATAAAATGGTTAATACAATTATACTTAATTCGGCTCGTTATAACTAATGGGAGTTTTTTTATACAATTTGCAATATAGTTGATATATGTTACTAGACGAAAAAAGAAAGTTGCAAAAATTCTTTGAGGAATAAAAATTGCACCTTCGTACATGTGGTAGATGTGATTTTTTTAATAAAAAAAAAACCTCTTTGTTTATTACAACTAGGATATTAGAATTAGGTATTACCTACGTCGACTTCTATACATATTTTGATATGAAATAGTTCTAAAACGTAAAAAATAAATTAAATGAAAACATGAAACACTTCGATATCGTGGTGGTGTTTCAAAACTACACGGCTTTTTGATCTAAATATGTTATACTAGCTGGTGCCTGCGGCTCCGCCCACGTTTCATATGTTCTGTGCATATGACATTTCATATGGGAGCAAATAAATTAATAAACAAACAAATTGAGAAAACATGGCAAAGGGCTCATATAATTTGATAAATAAATAAATAGCCTATAGCCATCTACGATTAATTCCGCGTCGAATGGTTGCGGTTTCACGCTGATCGGTCCAGTAGTTTTCGAGTTTACCTCGGACAAAGAAAACAAACTTTGCTTATATATATATAGATAAATGATAAATTAATAAATGTTTTAAAATTCCCCAAACGTTAAAGAAGTCGATACTAATTATGATGGACGTATATTATTAATTAACCAAGCGCATTTAATGACATGAGATAATTTAAAACTTTTCTAAATTGTAAATATTTATATGTAGTTGAAATTATGACAAACTATATAAATAAAATAATATTTAAACGCAACAAAGTAATATGTTAAGTGAAAACAAAACTTAGATATAAAAAAATATGAATAACATATTGTAACTAACTACACGTTATAAATAGCACTTATTAGTTATAATAACTTCACGATAACTTTTATATCTTCATAATTTAATTTATTATTTCATTCTGATGTTATTGAATTTAGATGTAAATAATAATTAAAAAAAAAAGTGATTTATTATTATTTTTTTAACTGTAATTATTTATTGTTAAATCGTTATTAGGTTATTTTTCTTATAACGGAATAACATGTGTTAGTTGTAAACGTCTGTTATTTATGTATATAGTTGTTATTTTATTCGATTGAATGATTCAACGTGCCTTTAAATGGTGCCATGATATTCGTAATTAAATATTTTTATTCACGAGTTTTGTTTCTTTTTTATTTTACAATACTCTAGTATCTTTTTTTATATATATATTATTGAAATTAAACTATCTGCAGACTCTGGGTCCGCACCTTTTTTTATATTGTAGATTTAAATCGACTTGCGTCGGAAAAAATTGCCTGTAATAGCAATTCAAGCAGCTATGCAGTTAGTGATATTTCGCATATGTGAGCTTAAATCTACTTCTATTAAATTTTTTATATCTATGTGTTAAATTCTAGTATCGAGATTCTTGAATCTAGTAACATTAGGTGAGATTATAGTGTAGATTATAGAGAAGCGTAGATTGTGTTGGAAGGTAGATATGATTACGTATATTTATAAATTTCTAATTCCAACAGACAGACGTGATGTGTTTTAAAAAATTAACAAGTATTCATTTTTAGATTTGTGCTTTGTTAAGGTAAAAAAATCCTCGGACAACACTACTTTTTTTTCTTTTCCGTTGTTTCATGAAAGTATATGAATAATGCGTAATATTAATTTATAACTTGACACGTGAATTTGCATAAAGCGAACAGATGATGATATTATCATCATGACAACCGTAAGGCGTCCACTGTTGGGCATAGGTCTTCCTCAAAGATTTCCACATCGACCGGTCTTGTGTCGCCCGCATCCAGCGGACTCCCGCGACGGTCCCCAGGTCGTCGGTCCATCTTGGCAGGGGTCTACCCACGTTGCGTTTCCCGGTACGCGGTCGCCAGCAGGGAACCCGTTGGCCTCATCTGGCATCAGTTGTAGGAGTAATGTGACCAGCCCACTGCCACTTTAATTGGGTATTTTTTTTTTGGGCAATGTGATTTAATTTGGTTTTTCTGTGGATCTCCTCGTTCCTTATTCAAAGCTAACAGTAATTTGTTCACATAATTATTTACGATTATCAAAACGAATTGATTTTTTTAAAGAATTGACTAAACACTTGCTCTGAAGAGCTTAAGGCACTTACCCGATAAAACGGTAGCTTGCAAAAAGTTCCAGGGAGTTAGAAAAATAAGTCTATAACAAGATAAAGACATAAATATCAGTATGATGCGTGTGATTCTAGTGTCACTTACTTTATCGCACTGTCAGCAGCTACATGAGCTTCCCCTGTTAGGGATCGGAGCTCGTCTTGTGCCGCTACCGGGCAGGCTTAAGTGATGGTGTAAGCCAGATGGTATCATGCTAAATTTAGAAGTAGCTCCTCTAAAATGACGCTGCCGGAACTGATCTATGCGTGCTTGCCGACATATTTTTAACTGGAAAGAGATCGGTAACTAGGCTTGGCGGACTTTAGAAAAACCCTGCCAACATACTATAATTTTACTGCCGCACACTCTCCAGGTCCACCTCAGGCGACGACCCAAGACGTGCTTCGTTCCGCAACTGGGGAGACTCTTGACGTCGCCGCCAGCGCGATACAGTGACACTGCCCACGCATTGAGCATTACACGCACAACACTGCAAACACACTCTTGCACATAACATGCAGGTACATAGGTCCTGTAGGGAACCTTTTTATTTTTTTTTATTATTAATAAATAAAAAATGTAGGGAATAGCTAGGTTCAAACTCGCGAGAGAGTTTTATACTCAGGTGACGGCCAAGCCGAGGTTCGTACCATTTTGGTAGCCCTTGTGCTAGTCACCTTTTGCGGCTGAGTGCCTTCAGAACTCGCCCCCAAAGTCACGGTGAAGCTGTAAAGGCCCCTCCGGTCAACAGCGTCAACTAGGTTAGAAAAAAAAAAAAAAAACTAATTTAATCATGATTTGTCTTTATCGAAACCTCAGAATCAGTTATTCTGAATTAAGTGAATTTATATACAAAGATTTGAAAGGTTTTCGTGAACGTTTATTCAATCTAAATTTACTCGGTAGTAATTATCTAAATACTAAGAAGCAATATAATAACACTTTAATTAGACGGAATTTATAAGGTTTCAAGTAATTTAAATAACAAAAGCTGTTTATGCAAAGTTTGTAACAGTTGATTTGCCAACTCCGTCTTGGAGTGTGGACGGAAACGTGACGATTGCGTGTTATCGATTTTTATATGTGTACTCGATGATGTAGTACCACGGTCAGTTGTTATAAATAATTTTATTTAGGTTTCAAAATAAAATAAAAAATTGTATAGGTAGGCTTTCTTGTTAATATGGGGGGCAGGAAGCCCTGTCCCCCGGAATGTTGACCGATGGGTCATGCCTCCTTTCGGGGGGGCGGGCGAAGAGGTGGGGTTGAGAAATATTCTCCTCCATCCCCATTGGGCCATTGCACGACGAGGCCCGGTGGGTTCGCTGCAGGGGGCGACGCGGTGGCATGCAGTGCAATCCCGTATCGCCCCCATCCCAAATGCAGCGGACGGCCCCGGGGGGTTCTAGTGGGTATTTCCGGGCGCTTCACGCCCGGGCGAGTCCCACACTGGCACGGAACTCGTCACTCCGTGCCCCCTTACCTATTGTATTGGGGGACTTCGGTCTCACTAATACAATAGGTAAGGGTAGTGCGTAAATGCATTTCCCCCCGTCAAAAAAAAAAAAAAGGTATAGGCTCTCTTGTTAATAAATTTGTGACTTGTGAAATTTATGGTTTAAGCATTTATGGGTATCTTTAATTTTAGTTTGATAGTGTTATCTTATGACTGTAACTAAATTACGTTATTATTTTCTGTTAGTCATTAGTTTTGTTAGAGGCATTTTAGAAGTTAAAATTTCTTTAACGGCGGTAACAAATTCTAATGACAATGAACAGTGTTGATTAAAATGTTATTAACGGGACGGGACAGGACGAGACGACTGCCTATTACAATATAATTGTCTGAATTTCAAGAGAGCGAATTCGCGGGCAGAGCTAGTAATAAATATTATAAAGTATCAGCATAGATAAATTATTGGTATCAGAAATATTCTCTCGTTTATTCGAAACTTATTGGAACACTTGACGGATCTCATAAGTGGTGATAAGTTATCTTTGGGGTATATACATATAAGGATATGGATTTGGGAATATAACCGTTGAAGCGACTGTTAGAAATCAACGAATGCATGAAACCAGAAGAGGTCAGTAGGGCCTCCCGATTAGCTGAAGGAGGCAAGAACGGCACGGCCGTAGACGCCGCGCCGTTTGCCTTCTGCCACCTCTGCAAGAATCTCCTCCGCTCCCTCTGGTGGCCTTCTGCTGCCCCCTCCTATAGCCCTCTGTCATCTACTTATTCAGCCCCAGGCCCCTTGGCCTTGGAGCGACTGCTTTCAAGAAGGACACCGTCGTCTGATGAGAGGGTCAGCAGAATATACCCCCCATGTGATGCAGGTCCTCTTTTCCTTCTTTTGCACACTGTACACGTTTTGGTTGCTCCGCCCGGCATTCTACCGCCTTATGCCCTTGTTAACCACACCGGAAACACTGCAAGGCCCTACCTACCTCAGCAGTGCATGTCAGGCGTGTGTTCCTCAGGCCTATGAACTTGAAACATCGCAACGGTTTTACCTCAAGTGCATAAACCTGAGTCACACCTCATCCTAGTCTTAACTGCCCCTTCTCGACCACCCTCCAGGCCGCTTCTACCGCTAAGGCCATAAAGAGTACCCTGGTTTCTTTTTCGGTTTCTCTGATTATGCCAGCCTTAATATCGTCCGGCTTGCACCCTCTCTCTTGCAACACCTTCCACATTGCCTCCGCTTCTGTCATAGAGTCCTCCAGGCAAACAAGATGGATGTCAGCCCGCTTCGTTGGCCTAGAGAACACCGCGACGTCCGCCATGGTCGTCCGGAGGCTCGCAGCGAGAACATCCGCCCGCTATCCACCACAAGCATCCGGGATCTCCACGATGCGGGTTGCTATGGCGGTAGAACGGCACTTGATGTCTTCGATGCCGGTGTCTTCGAGTCCCAACTTAGACCTAACATCCGCCAGAACCTTCCCATATGTGAGGCCGCAGTGTGATAACCATAGCAAGCGACCGCGGCAGCGATGGGAGCTTTGGATTGGGCTTTAGTATATAGGGGAGGGCCTCTCCAGTGTAAGAACTTCAGATTTGGGGGCCGTGGCGGACGCTGTCCCTTCCACCCTTATATTCTTGCCCCCCTCCTCACCGCCGTGGACCATCCATTCTCTATATTTCCCTACCGTTCTTTCCTCCACGTTTCGGTCAGGTGCCACTCTAGGAAAAGGGGTCCAATCCATCCCTAAGGCGAGTGGAGGCTCCAAGCCATTTCGTTCTCTTCCCACCGACCTCTCTTAAACAACTGCGTGCACCCTCTTAACAAATGATAGAACCTTCTCCCTGAAATCCGACCTGGAGGGTGCCGGAACGGCTTTACTCGGTCATCGCTCCTCCAGCACCTCCAGCACCTTCAATTGACCTCCACTAGCGCACCCTTCACCGATGTCATGGCCGTCGCGACCCACCCTAGCAATGATACTTGCCAGGGATCTCTCTGCTCCCTCCGAAATCTCCCTCCACTCTTCATCCCTCATGGGCCTGACCGCGACATCGACACAATGTCGTTATCGCTTTTCGAATTATTTCATGAGACTAGTATGACACTATCGTTGACGGCATAAAAAACTATGACGCTAATTGCTTTTAAGAACATCCACGTAAGCACGTTTTAAGAAACTGCCAACCCTACTCCCCCGAATGAATTATTTCGATGTAGCCTGTAGCCTTTGCTGTGGCTCTCGGATTGGCTTGACAAGTTACAAAAAGAAATGCTACCACAACACTCACTATTTTTTTTTTTAACCTAGCTAACGCTGTTGACCATAAGGGCCTTTACAGCTTCACCGTGACTTTGGGGGCGAGTGCTGAAGGCACTCAGCCGCAAAAGGTGACTAGCACAAGGGCTACCAAAATGGTACGAACCTCGGCTTGGCCGTCACCTGAGTGTAAAACTCTCTCGCGAGTTTGAACCTAGCTATTCCCTACATAACACTCACTAGAATCATCTTATGTATATATATCACTTTATAACGGTCAAAACACAGCCGAGTACACGATGTACGCTAACAAGCTCAAAAATTAAAAAAAACAACTTAAATTGTATGTTGAAATCCTTTTTATCTTGGAACATTGTTGTAAATACAACGACAGTACTAAAGCTTCATCTGGAAGATTCCACACCGGAGAAAAGATCCAAATGTTTTTTCTAGAATAGCCTTCTAGAAAAGTATTATTTTTATTCGAGCTTATCAAAATCACTGCATTAACGGCCGGTGTCCATATGCAATCTTAATCTGTTTTCACCTGCTGAAATTCGAAGTCTCAATCCTTTTTCCCTTTAAATTGTCATATCAGTGTCAGTGATCAGCCAGAAAACCCGATTTAGTTTTGGTTTGATCTCAATCTAAAAGTTAAGGTTCGTTCGTTATTGAGACCGGCCGTTAGACTATATAAGGTTCTTCAGTTAAAAGCAAAATTTTCTACCAAGTCAAAAAAGAAATACTCTCCAAGCTTTCAAAGTCCTTCGATGTATTTGTCTCAAGTTTGTCATCTAAAAGTAACTTCAAATAAAAACCCTACAGCTAAATTACTCTTCTATTTTATTATAATTCCACGTTTTATCCTCGGAGTTGCGTAGGGCGGGTTATATAAAGCTGGGCGGGCGGGCTTTCTAATCAGTTGAGCTTCGATAACGTGACGGAATTACGCTTTGTCCACTTTTAAATTCTGTTTGCAAATTTCAATCACTAGATTTTCACTTAAGGTAAGTAAAAATCATATAACAATGTTTTATCTGGACCTAGCTATTTTCATGAGAATATTCGCAAGTAAATTATACAGGAATTCTTTGAAAGTTTTCACTCTATTATATTTGTCAAATATTTAAATGTTCTATTAGTAATTTTTTCTTGTTCTTCATAATTTGTTCCGAATATATTCGGACTAAGCTATCCGAAGTGTCTTAATTACTCTCACTTTTAACGTTAAGAGGACATGCGGTCAGAAAAGTAGGTATTTCAGAAATATAATGCACCAAAAAATTTTATCCATCAAATTTATTTGAAAAACGTCAGAAAATGACGATAAAAATCGAGCATTTTTCATTTTCAAAGGCTCCTAGTTTCTACAATAACTAAATTATGGAAAAATCAAAAACGTACTGACATGGCGGTGGTGGATATATATTATTTGGTATAAAAAATATTTACCATAATGCTATTATCCAGAGAGGAAACATGGGACTACGTTTGTATGGAATAAATGCTGCTATTTTCCATATTATAGGTAAAATCAGCCCGCGCTGCAGTTTTCCCTTTCGTGTTTTACAATTCATTATATGGGGCGCAACGCGATTTCAATAAATTTCTGAAATACCTACTTTTGTAACTAAAGTTTTCACTTCAAAAACTTTCGTGAAAATTCTTACCATACTGTGTCATTGTCATACTTAGTCACTGTGTATAAACACTCGCAATTAGTGTAAACAATATTAGTAAATTAAATTTATTTTTTACATGAATTTCATTTTTGTACAAGACATAAATTAAACATAGCAAGATTCAAGAAACCGACTCTTGTACAATTACATTATAAATCTATACTAATAAATAAAATTGAAGTGTCTGTTTGTAATGTCAAAAAATTTTTTTTTTACTAAATAGGTATGAATGTATACGTTTACACGATACCTAAATAAAAATACAATTTTTAAAATGTTTGTCTGTCGGTTTGTTCCGGCTAATTTCCAGAACGGCAGGACGGATTTTGACGGGACTTTTTTTTGGTAGATAGCTGAAGTTACTCCGACTAACTTAGGGTACTTTTAATTATAAAAAAAAAAAATTAGGGTTCCGCGTAAAAAAATTAAAACTCATAAGAAATTGAATCAAATCAAATTTATGAGAAATAATAAAATATTTACCTTAATACTAAAAAAAATTAGGGTTCCATAAAAAAATAAATAAAAACGCAGTAAAGAATATACGAAACGCGGGCGCAGCCGCGGACACAGTTAGTTTACACTATAATTCTAGGCTTATTTTTTGGTCCAGGAGAATTGGTTACTACGTCATTGGATATAATAAAACAAATATGTACTAAAAGCTAGCTAGATAATATTAAAAACATAGAGATTAAGAAAATAATCATAAAAATAAGTAAATCGATTCTTGAGTTATAATAACACAGACGGACCAACATATTTGTGGCCCTTAAACCTAGCCAACATACTGACAACACTTAGATACTCTACCCAAAACGGATCTCTATCAGAGCTATAAGAAGGATCTGAAAAACAGTCTCCATGGTTGATAACACAACAGCAAGGCCTCTGGCGTTGCATTTGATGACTGTAAACATTTATCATCAGCTGACCCCTCTATCTGGTTGTTGGATTTTGACAGAAAATAATAGTAATTTTAACACTGTTGATAAAATTAATCACTATACAAGTTGCCGAGTGCTAATTTTCAGTTGAAATTGAATTGTTTTTACTTTGGTAAGCAAACCCATCTAAAGCAACTAGTTTTCTATCATAATACTGGTTGATCTTATTAAGACTTTCGCTACTTTTTAATATACAAGAACTGCGAATATGTAATACATAATGTCTAGGTTGAGTAAGTTAAGTTTAAGTTAAGTATAAGTTTGTATAAAATATAGGAAAGACAAAAGAAAAAGACAAGATAAATGATAAAAAGAAAGACAAAAAAAAAAAATAGAGACAAAAGACAAAAGAAGTAAAGAAAAAAGGAAACACATAAGAGGCAAAAGAATCAGCCTAATAAATAAAAAAGGGGAATTGGGGGGAATTGCTGTTACTTTATTTAAAACCCGTTGATGCCAAAGTCCCTGATCAGGTTAGGGGGGCCTGTAAAAAAAAAAATCATTACTATTGTTAAGTTTGAAAATATGTCGCCAAGTCACCTTACCTATAGGGGTGTTCAAACGAATCCCTTGAAACCACTTACCCCACTTTAAAGCATACACTCCAACATCAAGCGAGACTCTCCTGAAATGTTGAGTTATAAATAAAAAAAGTTAAAAATAAATTCGGATAGCACGCATGTGCAGAACGCAGGCTGCATCTGTTCACATCGATTTGCGATGACGTTGTGTTCATAATAAATTAGTACTGATAGCTATCTTCTGTTCGCTTCTGGACGTTCACTCTCACGTGTATCACTCTTTATTATTTCTATAAGTATGAATTGGGTGCAAGAAAACTGTATCTTTCTTATTTCAATATCGAATTATGTTCTTCCATTACTCTTTTATGTCGTACTTTTTTAAATTCAAGTGAATTCTATATACTGTGGTTGTTTACATAAAGCGTGTTATGACCATAACAAAATAATTATATATCTTAACCATATATTACAGAATGGACATCTGTCGTGGCAAGCTGATGTCCATGGGAATTATACTGCTGTTTGTGGTAGCAGTCCGCGTCGCTGCAGAGCTTTACGATGAGGAACCCTCCGCAGATTTAGACGGAGATGTTGTCTCAATGGTTAGATTTATTAGATACTACTGTGTGCCCGCGGTTCTGTCCACGTTTTATATATTCTTCACTGCGTAATATAGTTTTCAAATAATCATTGGAAGATAATGTTTTCATGATTCCACTGAATCGTATTTTATTCAATTTCAAGAATTTAAATTTTGTTAGATGGAATCCTAATTATTTTCTAAACGATTTTTTGGGTACTAAGAGAAAGGAAATATATACATACTAACTTCTCATAAATTCAAGCAATTGCCATTAAAACAGACCATTGAACTGTTTTCTTTTTCACAATTTCTTGAGTTTTATGTTTTTACGCAGGAGTCCAAATTATTTTTGAAAAATAAAAGTCATTTAAGTTATACTTCAATTTTATTTATTATTATAGATTAGTCTATACACGTAAGGGAGATGTTTCAAATAATTTTATTTCATAATTAAATGAATAGTAGGTCGTCATCGAATAACGATTATGAAACACGTCGTGAAGCAATCTGTATATACATTTATTATTGTAATAAAATCGGGCAGGAAGACGTAGCGTGGGTAGGCCTCCCACTAAGCGGACCGACGACCTGGTGAAGGTCGAGAGAATCCACTGGATGCGGGTGGCGCAAGACCAGTCGTTGTGGAGATCTTTGGGGGAGACCTATGTCCAGCAGTGGATTTCTTTCGGTTGAATGAATGGATGGATGGATAAAATTAATAAAATTCATTTATGTAACAGAGCGATGGCTTCCTCGACATGGAACCGGTCGTACCGCGCCAAGTGATGACCCTTGATGATGCCATGAAACACCTGTTACTTTACAAAGCTATAAAATCTATGGGAACAACTGAAGATCGCCTCACTGCTCGGAAAATGTGAGTACGTGGCGTACAATAAATTTGTTATTGAAAAATATTAAAATGTCATATGTAATTTCAAATTATATTCACAAATACTTACTAGACAATATCGTGTTACAAGTACAGAAAAAAAAATTATTACGTATGGAATGGACATTCGAAGTTAACGCATCTCGCGTTGCATTTGACAGGTTATTTGACGTGTGAGTGGCCGGCCGGTTACGTAAGCATTAGGGGCGTATATGCTATGTTATGCTATGCTATGCTATGCTTAGTAATTATGGTGGTTATACTCAAGTGCCCACGGATACTTTTTGATGCGGTCAGAATTTTGTATGTGCACGTCTAATTATTTAAGTCTATTTTTGTAATATCTTTGTATTAGTGAAGCATATTTTAATGTTTAATGTTTAATTTTAGGCAACTATTAGACCCTTTTGAAGACAAAACAACTCCTCTACTCAACAGCGAGTTAATCAAATTATCGACTGTGAAACGATCCGCGGACACTAAAGGGATAGTCGTCAAACCTAAAACAAAGGTCACTCGTCCAACAAACAAACCACCGAAAAAACCGAAGACACGCGGAATATACATGGGTATGTGTTCGTGTAGACTCACGATTTCTATTTCTAATTAATAAATATATGGTTATATATCACGTTGCATATAGAGAGGACTTGAATTCATAGAGGTTGTGTTCGGAGGACAGAAATTGTGTTAATGCTACGTGGATTCCAATTTATTAAACAATCTCGAACGTTCGCCAACTTTACATGCATAGATAACACTAATACTAGAGATTTACGTGGTATAATGAGTAGGTAAATTAATTTTAAGATATTATAAAAACCGTAAATTTTCGCTCGGAATAATTAGAATGAATTTTAATAAAAGCCATTGTGAAAAACACATGTATGTAAATTATTATTAAAGTAAATTTATAAACATACACAAGAAAAATATTAACGAAAGGTCAGCTTCGATATTTTTTGTTTTTTTTTTTAAACGATTCTAAAAAAATATAGGGAGTGTATGTATATATTTTATAGTTACATTAAATTATACTCAAATAACTCGCATCGGATATATGTTATATCCCCGCTCGTAATACGGTGGATCATGAGAAGGAAATCAGTCGGGATCTCAGTGACGTGCTCATCCCGCACACACACATCTGGGGAGGCTCTTGACTACGGGATCCAGTGACATTGATCATGCATCAAGTATCACACGCACAACACTGCATACACACTCCTGCACATAACACGCAGGTACATAGGTCCTGTAAGGAACTTTTTAAAAAAATAATAAATAAAAAATGTAGGGATTAGCTAGGATCAAATTTCCGCGGGAATTTTTACACACAGGTAACGGCCAAGCCGAGCTTCGTATCACTTTGGTGCCCTTGTGCCTTCAGCACTAGCCCCTAAAGTTAAGGTGAAGCTGTAAAGGCCCTTCTGATCTTGATCGTAAAGTTCGGTGAAGCCGTAAAGGCTCCTTAGGTCAGCAGCATTAGTAATAGCATTAGCTAGTTCGAAAACATTTAAAAAAAGATGACGTGATAATTTTCATTCTATATTCTGTGACGGTAATTTAGTAAATGTATCGTTAGTTTCATTGAAATTTTTGTTACAGGTTCCCAATTCATCTGCTATCTGAAGATATGTAATCTGTTAACAAAATACAATAACAAATTACACTGAATCGGAAATAAATGCGAACTATACGGCAACGGCTTAATTTGCGAAAATCGTATCCAATATTAAATGTATTATGTTCTGGAATATTAAATTATATACCTATTTATCGCTAAAAGATCGTTTTCTTGATTTATTTATTTTCTTCTCATGTGATATCTAATTTTATTTTAGCGTTGTGAAAATTAAAGTATTAGTTGATTCTGTTACCTTGATAGATAAATCCCGGCTTAGGCTACCTGTGATGAAAATCTTTAGTCTACGGTAGTTTATGAAAGAAGTAACAAAGAGAACCCACATATATTCGATTGGTGAAGGCGATTCTTTGCGGAAATATGGTAGATATTTTACCTTGCTAACTCTGCTTCAAATGACTTGTAGCTATCACATGTCTTGGAAACCAATTTGTTTATATTAATATAGAATAAATTCTTACAATTAAGTAAATAGTAAAATATAAAGAAACATACAATTCAATGTATCTTATAGATTTAGAAAATTTAATATTTGACAATTTTTATTTTATTTAAATATAAAATTAATACGAAACTAAATAATAAATAAACAAAATCTTATAAAACAAATAATACCTAGGTAATAAATTAAATTAACTAAATAATTAATAAATGAAAACTTACAAAACAGATAATACTAGTCTAGTGTAGTCTGCCATTTTTATAGTTTTTGTCGTCGAATCAAATGTCTAGTGATCCATCTGGTTTTATACCATATAACTGTAGGTCGAATTTAGCGGTTTTCACAAATACATGATATCGAAAATTTAAAATATGTCCGTTCAATATAGATCTTGGAGTGTCAAATATTACCATAATACATTTAATGATTTATTTAAAAGTTTGATATTTTATGAAATAATCAGCAATTGATACAAACCATGATTGTGTTTCGTAAAATATATTTATTACAATGTCTTTTATTTATGTTAATATCAATAAAGTCTACGCACGGTTTATTTAAAATAAACGAAACAGAAAACGGAGCACTAGATTTCGCAAGTCTCGGACAAAAATATGGACAACGTGTGGAAGAACACGAGGTCGTCACCGAAGACGGATACATTTTGAAACTTTTCAACATCCCTAGGAACAAATCTCGGACGGTATTATTTTTGCATGGAATTATGGATTCAGCTTACACATACATAATTCGAGGTTACGATTCAATGTCTGTGACATTAGCTGAAGAAGGCTTTGACGTTTGGCTCGCGAATATTAGAGGGGTTAAAGAATCGAGGCAACATGTACACTTAAATCCGGATACTGACGATGCATTTTGGGATTACAGTTTCCATGAAATGGGTCATTTCGATTTACCGGCTATCATAGACTATATTTTGTATAAAAACAGCATTGATTCTTTAAGTGTTATCGGTCATTCTCAAGGAAAAATCAAATTTTTTTTTACGTCCTAGGTGCTACAAGACCAGAATATAATGATAAAATTAAAATCTTATTAGCTTTAGCTCCTGTTTGTTACCTAAACAATATCGAATCATCACTTAAATTACTCATTAAATCAGGTACAGAAATAAAATGGCTCCTTGAACTGCTTGACGAAAATGAAATATTTTCCGAGTCTTCTGAAATTAAGAGTATTGTAGAAAATGTATGTTATATAAAATATTTCGGATACAAGCTTTGTTCGGAGATAATATTTTCTGCAGTCGGTTACGATGTGGAGGAGTTCGAAGAGAGAATGTTACGAACAGCATTACGATATTATCCCGCAAGTGTCTCGAGAAAGAACGCTGTACATCTACTACAGATTGCCCGGGGCAAGAACTTTTCACAATTCGACTACGGAGAAATTAAAAATATTGAAATATATAATTCAACGAAGCCACCTTTATATAATTTGACTATGGTTACTATGAAAGTGGCTCTATTTATTGGAGAAAACGACAAGATAACGCCGATTGAAGATGTGAAGAGATTATCTGCGGAGTTGCCGAACGTTGTAGAAATGAATGTTCTGGATTACAAGAAAATGAATCATATGGATTTCATCTGGGGTCGCCACATGTCTGAATACCTTTTTTCGCATGTAATTGATATGTTAAATAAGTTTAATTAAAATCTTGAAGATTTTATACGTTATTTTGTCTTTATAACATCATCTAAGTAGGTACAATATGGTGGATTACCATATCAATATTTTTTTTTTCTATCTCACTTTCAGTTATTTACTACATCATATGTTTTAAATATTTAATAGTTTATTATTCTTATTTATAGTATATTTTATTCTTAGTTAACAGTCTTAGTTTTTTTTTCGACCACTTAAGTTTTACATGTAATTATTATTCTCAAAATGTATTCCACACAAAAACTTTAAGCATTTTATAAAACAATTATTATTTGGTTTCTTGCTTCTCGAGTAAGAAACAATGATGGCTGACAAATTGTTATCGTTTTTCAATAAAATGGGTTTATTATAATGTAATATTTTGTATACTTCTTTAAACAGATTGTATACCTTTTTTTTTGACGGGGGAAATGCATTTACGCACTACCCTTACCTATTGCATTAGTGAGACCGGAGTCTCCCAATGCAATAGGTAAGGGGGCACGGAGGGACGACTCCGTGCCAGTGTGGGACTCGCCCGAACGCCAAGCGTTCGGAAATACCCACTAAAACCCCCGGGGCCGCCCGCCGCATTTGGAATGGGGGCGATACGGGATTGCTCAGTATGCCACCGCGTCGCAAACAGATTGTATACCTATCAAAGGTTGATATATTATAATGATCGAATGTGCACTGTGCAGTGTCCTCTGCGCAGTCATAGTAATGGCACCCTGGTGTAATGCGACACAGATATCTCCCAAAACATTCTTATAACTAATACTGTTCATAACCTTAAAGTAATAAGATGTATATCACAAACTGGCCATTTGGCTATGTATATTTATTTGCTTATTTAATTTTGGTACACCAACGTAATACGGCATTATTCATTTAATAAACAACAAACTTATATTCTAACTAGCTTCGTACCCGTGGGTGCGTCCGCGTTTTATCACTGCGTTTTAAATAACATTTTTTTTAAAACTATGATAAAGTAAACTATGAAAAAGTACTCTAAGTTACGCGGAGTAACTTCAGTAACTACTCTAAGTTACGCGGAGTAACCAAAAATAGTTCCGATAAAATCGGTCAAGTCGTTCCGGAGACTACCCGGAACAAACAGACCGACAGACAAAAAATTTAAAATTGTTTTTTTGGTTTATATTTAATAAAAAAATGTTATTTCGACATTACAAACAGACACTTCAATTTTATTTATTACTATAGATAAAATAATGACACAAGCACAGAAATAATTTTATGTAACTATTTATTTTCAGAAAAATAATAACGATCAAAACGTCGTGTCTCATATTTGTCATGCCCTGTTTTCACTTCTACATTTATTCCTTGTCGTTATTCGTACGTACCTTTTTTTAAATACTTATATTTAGAAGAATCAATAATTTATTTCATTAAGTTACATATTTACATTTTAACAATAACTTCCAAACTAGACGTAGCTTCAGTCTTGGAAACCAGGATACGATTACAATATAACATTATATTGTATAGCATATATTATTGAAACAACAAACAAAAAAAAAGAAACTAGTCTAGACAGTTATTTAACACTAATAAAAATCTAATCTACATCGATCTCGTGGATACGAAGATTTACCTGAACAAAAAAATACAGTTACCATCTAACTGCCTGAAAAAATGACTCCTTTAATAAGTACATGTATTTAACATATATAGCTATAACAATCGTAGGAGAACTAGCTAATAAAGATGACAGCTTAATTAACTAAGACAAACATAAACGCAATATTTTACAATTATACAAGGAAAAGAACACTGTTAATGTCGTATTTGTTATTTACAATAGGTGGTGACTAAAAAATATAAGTAAATAGATGAAATGAAATGGTCAAAGAACTGAGTAAAGTCTCTATATCGTATTGTGTATTTATTAGATATCATTGTGAAATACCTATATTTTTATGTCCTTAATTGTATGCACTGGTGAGGGGGGGGGGGGGTGTTGTTTTTGCTTATGAAACTGGTGAATTATTGCTTCCAGTGTCAATCTTTGCACAATATCTACTACTTTTTGGGAACTGTTTCTAACATTGTTGTTACGAATAGCAATTTGCCTGCGTACCATTTTGGATGTTCCTTCAAAAATACCATATTTTTACTACTAAAGTATTCAAATGAACCGTTTGTACTGTTTTCACAACCTCTATTCACTGCTAACTTGTAAGTTACTAAGTATACTTATCAAGCAAGTTAAACACATGTGGAAACAAATATACTTTCATGTTACGACCCCATATGTGATCTATGTGATTGTATTTCCTGTGTTTCATTATCCTCAGCTCCACGAGTTTCGGAAGCTCATCCGCCAATCTTTTCACATCATATAAAGGTGTCAATTTATCATTTCTTCCAACGAATAATGCCACCGCCATTGTTACTTTGTGCAAATCGTATTTGCGAGGCCTCGTTGAGTTATACATTTCAAGATTACGTCGAGGACCATAGTCGAATTCTGAAAATGAACCTCGTTGTGCTATTTGCAAAAGATGTAGTAAATTTTTCCTAGAGGTACTCCTCGGGTAGTGTCCCATAACAGTATAATAAATATCAGGTTCAAATTCATCTACATCATAACCAGCTAGAGAAAACATAACGTTTGCACATACATCGTAACCGATGTATTCTTTGGTACATAATTTCTCGATAGCAAACGTTGCAGGAAAATTATCACCAAATACCTCTTCCGTGTCGAACATCAATAAGAGCTTATTAATTTTAGGTCCAAGAGCTATAATATCGTTTATAGGCCTCTTATAGTTATCGAAATAACATATTGGACCTAAAGCGATCAGAACATTGATTTTGTTATTGTATTCCGGTTTAGTTGCTCCAAGGACGTAGAAAATTGTGTTTCCAAGTGAATGCCCTATTGCGCTTAGTTTAACAACTCCAGTTTTCGTTAAAATGAAGTCTATTATAGCTGGTAAATCATAATATCCGATTTCATGGAAGCTGAAGTCCCAAAAACTTCTATCCCAATCAGGATCTAAACTGATATGGCGCCGGGAGTAAGTGACTCCTCTTGTCGTTGCGACCCACACATCATATCCAGCGTCAGCCAGGGCCACTGATAAAGATCTTTCGCCTCTAAGTATGAAGGTGTCTCCCGTATCGAAAATGCCAGGAACGAGAAGGACCGGTATCGACTTCTTTCCAGGAATATTGAACAGTTTCAAAATGTACCCATCTTCCGTTGTAACGTCATGTTCTTCCACTATTTGTCCGTATTTCCGCCCTAATTCCGTGAAGTTGAGCCTCGCATCTTCTGGTATATTGAAGAAGAATCCTTTGATACTCGGTATTGATGTAGAAAATATGATAAAGATTATAAAGCATGTAATATTTATTATCGCGACCATTACGAGGTAAAAAAATCTTTAATACGATTATTAAATTTTTCGACTAGTTAGAATGGTGTTGATGTAAAAACTTGTTTGTAACTGCTAATATGCATCCGTTGACCGTCGATTTATGTAAAATGTTTCGTATTTTTTACCTTGCCCGTGTAAATACGTTCCAACAATATTTATTATTCGTTGCTCTGTGAAGATCGTCGATAGCGTTCAGCGGTTAATTAGCATTACGTGTTTAACATAACCACTTCCGTGTTTATTGTCCAATATTTTCCTTTAATCAATAAAGTATCTATCAGATTTCATGTTTTTGTTAAGGTTAACTTTTTGTTCTTATTTGAAGCTTCTTATCTCTTTCTTACTACATGTATATATATATGAAAATTAACTATATTAATATTAATAATTATAAATATTAATATTAATTAACTATATGATATTTCTTGATGATATATTTTAGGTATACCGTTTATAAAGTATCAAAACTAAAAAGTTCGAAATAAGTTATTGATAGTCACTATTTTATAAAAATATACATGAGTCTAAATTTTGTAATCCAGTAGGAAATGTGGGTTTCACTTGACGTAATTTTATTCAAACACAAAATTAAATAAAAAAAAAATAAGTAGGGAACATTTATAGAATTATTTACCTATTTGATAATATTACTAACTTGTATTCCTTCGAGACGGTCTTCCACTGGTAGAATTCTGCCATGTTATCTAGAGTCGAGATCCATATATCCTTATTACACATGTATCGTGTAAGTTGAGAGGAGTCACCAGGTTGCTGCTTCGCACAAGATAATCTGCAGCACACTCTGACCGTCTGTGCACCTTGGGACTTATGACGTCATTACTTGATCGAAGCAATCGGGTCTAGTTGTCTACCTGAACCATCAAGGCGATGCATGACATACGCGGGCATGTCCTTTGTCTTTCATTTAATTCATAGGAAGTTTGAAGCACATTAGTATTTGATGCACTTTCCCATCGGTTCTTCAGATGGGTTTCTCAGTAGATAACCCCAGAAGCCGCAGATGGCGCCTGAAACTTACAGGTGATATGGATTAAAATTTTGTTAAAGCCAAATGGAAAACAATAAATACATATGCTAGAACATTAGCATGACATTTTTCATAGAATATTTTGTGTAACTAAAACCAAAGACCTGCACAGGAAAGCCTCCACATGCCGGAGAGTTAAGGTAATGCGAGAAGTAGTTAATACTTCCCAGTCGAATAAGTAAATGAAGGATATAGTGAGGCTTTAGTTAGAGAGTGTTAGAAATAACCCAGTCTTTCGCTGTCCGGTCCACGATAAAAAAATTGTAAATACCTATCTTCAAGGTAAAAAAGATTATTGTATTGAATTTTTAGTTGTTTTTAAATCGTATCATTTTTGTTTGTTTTATTTAAAAAAACAGCCAGCACAGGAGGACACATTATTAATTTAAAAAAAATGAACTCGTGTCCTATAAAATCCCTACATTACATTTAGGCTCTAAATTATCGCTATCGTTGTAAGAAAGTCACTGTGAAAAATGTAGGGCAATGAAATATCCTTCAACTTTTGGAATCACACTATAAATCTGGAAACAAAATTCGTTTTCATAATTTACGTACCTACATTGACTATTTGCTAACAACATTGATAGCCGTTGTATGTAAACCGAATAAGATCGGGGAAAAATATTCTAAAGATTTGTTTGTTTTTTTTTTTTTTTTATAAAAACTGCAGAATATAATTATAAAACCTATTTTTTATCGTTTGAATAATAAACAGTCTATCAAATTTGCCAAACTTAATCGTATTCGAATCTAACTCACCACGTCATTAGTTTAAATATTAACCACTTATACATTTAGGTACCGCTAGACTTCTGAGGTAATCCGGATATAATCTATGTAGTCAAGTGTTTAATATTGTAATTAACATGTTAATGTCATTTTAGCCAATTCATCACTGCATATTACGGCAAGGACGTTATGTGACCTAGACTTATTAATATCTACTTAGAAAACATGATAAGTATTCGAATAACAGAATGCGCAAAAATTTTGATTTTTAAATTTTGTGTGGTGCCGGCTTAAAAATAATAGCACCCCATATCTACCCGTGGGTGTAGTAAAAGGCGACTAAAGGATACTGATATGTATTTATATGTGTAATGAAACGACCGGTTAGACAAACAGCTAGTTTATTACTAAAGATATGTTATGCGCGGGCGCGGGGAACGCGCTCGCATACATGTACTGAAGACGATTCTGATTCATCATAGTAGGGTGGAATAATTAAATCAAGCCGAGATCGAAGATTTCTACCAAAAATTAGTTTACTAGGTGTTTCGCCAGTCGTACAGTGCACGGTGTTTCGATAATTAAACAATATCCTAATAATAGGTCATTTGTTTCATGCGTTGGTACATTGTCATTTATAATACTCTTTAGCATTTTTTTACAGATTCTTACTGAATTTTCGGCTTGACCATTGCTAGGGGGATGGTATATCGGAGAAGTTATATACTTAATACCATTAGATGAACAAAACGTTTTAAATTCGTTAGAATTAATTTTTACGTCATTATCGGATACAATGAGGTTTGGTATGCCAAATGTTGCAAAAAGATTTTTTAATTTCGTGATCAGGGCTTTAGTTGACGTACCATTATGCATATACAAACATTCTAGCCACTTACTAAAAGAATCTACTATCACGAGATATACCCTCTGCCCAACGCTCATGTAATCAATGTGTACGCGCTGCCAAGGACCGGTGGCGGCGGGCCACGGTGATGGCTGTTCCCGCGGCGGCGCACACCGTAACCCCACGCATGTATCACATGACCCAATCCAGCGCTCGATATCGACGTCGATTCCCGGCCACCACATTCTACTCCTAGCGTTACTCTTAGTTTTTACTATACCTAAGTGAGAATCATGCAGTTCACGTAACATATTTTCTCGTAGAGAAGGGGGAATTACAACCTTATGACCTCTAAATAAACAGCCGTTTTCGAATTGTAGGTCCGATTTACACTGAAAATATGGTAACACCGAAGTACAGCTTATTTTACGAGGCCAACCAAGCTGCATATATTTAGTGACAATACTGAGCGTCGCATCTCGCTCCGTTTCTAAAACTATTTCGCGAAAGGTAGTCGCCGGTGTTAGCTCTTTCATAAAATTTAGCGCATAATAATGATCAATATTGCTGTCGATCCCTTCTGACTTGTCAGTGCACTCTAGCGGCGCGCGCGCGAAAAAGTAGTCAGCCACTAAATTAGTGTCGCTGGAAACGTATTGCACTACATAATTATAAGCTGACAATATTATAGCGTATCTCTGTAGCCGTAGCGCTGTCGTGACTGGTATACCGGACTTATTATTAAAAATTGAGACTAACGGTCTATGGTCTGTTCTTAGTGTAAATGGATCTTTCCTACCATATAGATATTGGTGGAACCGTCGTACCCCGAAAATAATTGCTGTTGCCTCCTTTTGTATTTGGCTATAATTACGTTCACTTTGTGTAAGTGACCGCGATGCATAGGCGAGAGGGCGCTCATTATTGTCGGCAGTACGCTGTGTCAACACTGCGCCAAGGCCGCCCGGACCCGCGTCTACGGACAGCACGAGTTGCGCGGCGGGCTCGAAGTGTGCGAGTATGCGTTCGGAAGCGAGCTCACGACGTATGGCCAACATGCTGCGTCGCTGAGATTCACCCCACTCCCATGCCGCGTCGTTACGTAGCAGTTTATGAATAGGGCCTAATAAATCTGATGCATTGGGAATAAAATTTCGATAATAATTTACGACGCCCAGAAATCTCTTTACTTCTGTTACATTTGACGGCTCCGGTGCATCCATTATCGCCTGAACTTTATCAGGACTAGTCTTCAACCCGGTTTTACTTATTATGAAGCCTAGATATTTAACGCTTTCTTTAAAAAAATCACACTTATCTACATGTAGACGTAAACCCGCATCATTTAACCTACTTAACACTTGTTTTAGTCTTTCAGTATGAGAGCACCGGTCCGGTCCAGTCACACAGATATCGTCGAGCCAGACACTAACGCCATCTATACCTGACAAAAGTGTCTCCATTGTTTTTTGAAAAATTGCTGGGGCATTCGCCAGACCGTAAACTAACCTAGTATACTTAAAAAGGCCTTTATGTGTATTAATAGTCGTAAGTATTTGAGAAGGTTCATCTAAGATGAATTGGTTGTACGCGTTTTTTAAATCCAATTTACTATAATGTTCACCACCTCCTATTTTAGCAAACACTTCCTCAATACGCGGTAAGGGGTATTTTTCTATCAACAGATCTTTATTCAAAGTTACCGAAAAATCTCCCGCTATTCTAATTTTGTCGTTTTCTTTTAAAACAGGTACAATGGGAGTGGCATAGTCCGAGTGGTCAACTGGTACTAAAACACCTAAATTTACTAATCTATTTAGCTCTTGTTCGACTTTATCTTTTAGGGCAAAGGGTACACTTCGAGGTTTAAAAAATTTTGGTATTGTATTTTCTTTTAAGTGTAGGCTTACCTTAAATTTATTAAATGAACCTAATTCGTCTCGCCACAGATCAGGAAATTTTTTTAATAAATCTTGTACATTAATTGTGTCAGTCGTGCTACATATTGACTTAATTTCCGTTGTGATAATTAAATTAAAGGCATACATAAAATCTCTACCTAGTAACGGGGGTCCTCCGTTTTTAACAACATATATTTTGATTTTATTTTTCATATTATTATAACATGCTTCAATGCTGAAATAACCCAGCGGAGAAATTCTATGTCCGTTATATAAATACATCTTAATATTATTTTTAGATAGCGGATAGTTTGAAAACTTCTCAATATATAAATGTTCAGGGATAACACAAGTGCCTGAGCCTGAATCTAATTCCATTGTCAAATTTTGATTCCCTAAAGCTAAGTTGATTACATAAGGTTTATTGTCCACATACCTTAAATTAAAGTTTTGGCACTTCACACAATCGCTGACCTCCTCAGAGTCACCTCCCTTATTTGTATCAACGTGATACATACACAAACTTTTACTACCACACACTTTTTTTAGATGTCCCTTTTTCCACATTTTTGACATTTATATGATCTGTAACGACACTTATCACTACAATGATTCGCCATACCACAAACTGAGCAGCGATTTCCATAGCGGCGCGATGACTTTGCATCGACATCGCCGATGCCGGCAGGCCCGGCTTGACCTCGGATTGACGTACGATATACCGGCTCTTCCTTGATGAGACCCGCTTCAGTGGTACACGGCATACTCTTCACTTGCCTTGCAGCCGCCGCTTGCTCCGCCAGTTCAATTGCTTTCGCTAATGTAAGTGTAGACGGATTTTGCTCGAACAATTTGTCGCGTTCAGGGCCCGAACCCAAGCCGAGGACGAAACGATCTCTTAAATTCGATTCCAGAGCGATGCCGAAGTCACAATAGCTTGCTAGACCTCTTAGTCGCGCCGCCCAATCTCCTAATGATTCGCTTGGATCTCTGCTTGCCCCGTAGAACTTCGCCTTGTCCACAAATGAACATTGTTTTGGCTTGAAATGGTCATCGAGTAATTTGACTAGCTCTTCATAACTTAGTGATTCCACGGTATTAGGGTACGCTAAGTTACGTACTAACCGGTACGACTCATCTGTAAGATGAGTCAGCAAAATTCCACCCTTTATATCATTTTTGTCAACACCGTTTATCTTCAAAAACTGTGCGAGTCTGCCTCTAAATATTGACCATTCACTGGTTTTATGATCGAATACAGGCAGATTCCCTAAATATGACATTTTTTTTTTTTTATATTTATTTTGCGTGGGTAATCCAAAGACGTCGCCAGTGATATGTATTTATATGTGTAATGAAACGACCGGTTAGACAAACAGCTAGTTTATTTAGAGGTCATAAGGTTGTAATTCCCCCTTCTCTACGAGAAAATATGTTACGTGAACTGCATGATTCTCACTTAGGTATAGTAAAAACTAAGAGTAACGCTAGGAGTAGAATGTGGTGGCCGGGAATCGACGTCGATATCGAGCGCTGGATTGGGTCATGTGATACATGCGTGGGGTTACGGTGTGCGCCGCCGCGGGAACAGCCATCACCGTGGCCCGCCGCCACCGGTCCTTGGCAGCGCGTACACATTGATTACATGAGCGTTGGGCAGAGGGTATATCTCGTGATAGTAGATTCTTTTAGTAAGTGGCTAGAATGTTTGTATATGCATAATGGTACGTCAACTAAAGCCCTGATCACGAAATTAAAAAATCTTTTTGCAACATTTGGCATACCAAACCTCATTGTATCCGATAATGACGTAAAAATTAATTCTAACGAATTTAAAACGTTTTGTTCATCTAATGGTATTAAGTATATAACTTCTCCGATATACCATCCCCCTAGCAATGGTCCCTCAAGCCGAAAATTCAGTAAGAATCTGTAAAAAAATGCTAAAGAGTATTATAAATGACAATGTACCAACGCATGAAACAAATGACCTATTATTAGGATATTTGTTTAATTATCGAAACACCGTGCACTGTACGACTGGCGAAACACCTAGTAAACTAATTTTTGGTAGAAATCTTCGATCTCGGCTTGATTTAATTATTCCACCCTACTATGATGAATCAGAATCGTCTTCAGTAAAAAGGAAAAGAGTTTTCGAAACAGGTGATACTGTATGGGCTCGATGGTATAGTGCACGGAGTGAAACTTGGCAGTTAGGCATTATTAAAGAAAAAGTAGGTAGTAAGATGTATAAAATATTCCTTAAGGAGTATGGTGCTTCATGTATAAGACATGTTGACCAAATAATTAGATATACGGGTCAGGAAGATCATCCCCTAAAAACAAATAAGAATAACGAGGGTCATAGGTTTTATTCGCCATTTGGTCTTACTAATAATGACTCTATGAATACTAGTTCAACGGGTATAAACGTTCCGTCGGTGACGGTCGAACCTCATGCTTGTGAAAAACAAGTAACAATAATCGATGGTTGTAAAAATGGGGAGGTTGACGGAGTAGTCACAGAGAGTAGTGGACAGACAGTCGTGAGTCAGTCAGAGTCGGGTCCGGCCGAGACAGCCGAAAGCATCTGCCAACCGGCGTCTCCGAATGAAGTAGCTCGCCCTGCTACTCCGCTTCCGTCTCCAAAGACCACACGTTCGAAGCGTACTGGGAAACTAATAGATTATAAGAAATATTTTTAATTTGTGTATTGTGCCTATTATTATGTATTCACTTATCTTATAAGTTTTTTTTTCTGTATTTATTAGGGGTCAAAAATTAGATGTGGAGGAGTGACATGTATGCGAGCGCGTTCCCCGCGCCCGCGCATAACATATCTTTAGTAATAAACTAGCTGTTTGTCTAACCGGTCGTTTCATTACACATATAAATACATATCAGATAGACACCAGGGGATGGGCAAGCTCACAAACACCTACTGCGATCTCCAACCCGCCTGCCAAGCGTACCTATTATAGCAATTCCGCCCTTATCTTAGGGGGGCAACCAAGTCCAGCAGTGGAAGGCTTTACGGTTGGATGGATGGATGGATGGATGGATGGAACATAAACGGCGAGTACATAATACACCGCTTTGCTGATAATATAGCATTCATAGCTAAGACCGCAGAAGACCTAATTACGATGCTCGGTGACCTCAATACTAGTTGGCCTTAAAATGAACGATGATGATGATGAAAATGATGAAAGTCATGTCTAATATCCATGTTGTTCCAACTCCTATAAAAATCGGCGACTCTACGCTTGAAGTTGTTGACAGTTATGTATACCTGGGACTAACCAACCTGTTAGCTAGATCTAAACTTCGAGAAAGAGATTAATCGTCGAATCCAACTTGGCTGGGCCGCGTTCGGAATGCTACGTAGAATAATCTTGTCCTAAATAGCAGCGCAGTATCTCAAGACGTCAAAGTCTTCAACCAGTGTGTGTTGCCGGTGATGACATACGCCACTGAGACATGGTCGCTCACAATGTACCTAATAAAAAAGTTCAACGTTGCTCAAAGGGCAATGGTGAGGGCTAAGCTTGGAATTTCACTGCGTGATCGAATCAGCAATGAGGAGATCCGCAGAAGAACCAAAGTAACTGATATTGCTCGAAAAATTGCTAAATTTAAGTGGCAGTGGGCTGGGCACATTGATCGCAGAATTGAAGCCCGATGGGGCCAACGGGTTCTCAAATGGCTACCATGCACTGGAAGAGGTAGCGTAGTTAAGCCGCTACCCACAAGGTGAACAGGCGACCTGTCGACCCGGTCGTCGGAATCCGCTGGATGCGAATGGCGCAAGACCGGTCGTCGTGGAGATCTTTGGGGGAGACCTATGTGCAGCAGTGCACTTCTTTCGGTAGAATGAATGAATGGATGGATGGAAATTTACTTAACATACTCTAGTCATTTTTATCTTTTTCTTAAAGCAATTTGCTATCAATAGCTTTCCAGATTAGTTGACAGCGGTTAATGCCCACATAGAGATTTATGTTTACATTACTCCGTTTATTTGATCCGATTGTATTATGAATTTTATTTACTCAAACCATGTCTTTACTCAACAAATAATTTATCTACTGCAAAAAGTAATAATAATATGGTTTGATAGTTCTTGAGATAAGCGCCTTTACAGGATACACGGTCGGCAACAAATTTGAAGAATATTTTATTAAATAATCCTGTCTATTTGACATTTTCAAATCATGTAGAAACATACTCGTACATTGTTCTTAATTTAAACTTAACAAGGGTGAAATCACGAGGCATAAATTATTACAAGAAATGTTCATTTTATATTATCTCATAATTAAAGAAAGTTTTTAATTTTAACGTACTAATATGATGCAACTTGAACGTATCCTTTCATAAGTTTCTTATGGTAGTGAAGCGGTATGAACTTTTTTATCGATGATTTTTTTTAAAATATTTTTGACTAGCTGTGCCCGCGACTTCTCTCGCGTGGAATTCAGGCGTCCCGTCCCGTCCTATCCAATATTTTTCAAACAATTTTTTTTTAACTACAAATGATCTATGTTTTAGAACAGTCGAAGTAATTACAAAATAAGTATAGCGCCATTTATGAATAACCAGCAGAAGTACATATATAATTTGCTTACGTAATCACATTCATAATACTTCATCCCCTATGTTATCAAAAATAAAAAATTATGAACCTTCAAATGAATTAGAATGAAATATTTATATTTATACATATTGATATTATAATTGAAATTCAGTTCACTACTTACAAAAAATGACTCCTTAATACAACGCCTAAAATGCCTAGATGATTGTGTGAAAATTGAATATTATGTCATTCTGTTCACCTTCAATCGATCCATCAATTTTTTATTTTCGAATAAGACTAAAACGCATTTACTTAGAAACTCTTATTTCATACTAACGCCACCGCGTGTCTTTCAAATTGCTATAACTTTTGACCGAGTGGATTAACTTGAATGAAATAAAAATTTTATGCTACTCCAGAATATGCTTTGTAATTACTTTTTTGAATTTTTAAAACATACTTTAACACTTTCTAATTGATACCTGCATAGACAGATAGAAAGACAGACAGACATTTATAAAAATAATAGAAATATGTTTAATTACCTATTATTAGTTCCTTACAATAATTCTTTTCGCTAAAATTGAAAATGTACAGCCACGTAAAATTTACAATATTATTATTAGAATAGATAAAGCCAAAAAAAGTCTAGGGTTAATTTTCCGTGTAACTCAGGAATTTACTGATGTAGCATGTTTAAAAATAATATACTTCGCTTAGGTTCACAGCATACTAGAATATTGCAGCACAGTATGGATATCCAATATGTTACATATGGACATATTATTGAGCGCTTGCAGATAAAGTTTTTAAATTTCTTAAGTTTTCGTTGTAAATTCCAACGATTCCGACGATTACGAGCTAGCTTGTCAAAACAATAAGCGACTGTCATTGGGTGATGGGCGAATTCTTCAAGACATGTTACTATTATATGATGTATGCTCAGGCGAATTCGATTGTTCTACACTCATCAACAAAATGTTGCGACTACATGCACGAAGCACACGTACTCGACACACAATTATTTCATATTTCCAAGCATCGAACAAACTATGGGTTCAACAACAGGACGAGCGGAATCCCGCGTACTTATAATAAACAATCAGTGATATATATCTATTTAACTTCAAACTTCATAACAAAAATATATCTAAAAACAGTTTTAGGAACCACATGAAAATCTCTCTAGTAAACAAATAGTATAAAATTATTCATAGCCATATATACTTACATAAACAACAACACACTCATGTAAACATAGCCTTATATTTAGTTTTTAAATAACGATAATTCAATTTTGACTCTTTTTTATTGTATCGGTTTATAAGTCTATTTTTATACGAGCGTCGAATTTTTAATGTGAATAAATAAGTTAACTTGTGATTAAATGTTTAAAAAGTGTACATTTTTTATTCCCGACTAGCTGTCCCCGCGGCTGCACCCGCGTTTCATATATTCTTCACTGCATTTTATTTTTTTATACGGAATCCTAACTTTTGTGTAGTACTAAGATAAATTAAATATATTTCACATAAATTCAAGCACTTGTCCGTAAAACTATGCATTATATCGGATTATACTCAAATTTTATTTTTTTTTTATTTATTTTTTATTTCGAGTTTTATTTTTTTTTATGAGGAACCCTAATTATTTTCGAAAATTAATAGTACTCTCAGGTACTCGCTGTAACTTCAGCTATCTACCAAAAAAATACTGTCAAATTTCGTTCAGCCGTTCCGAAGATTACCCGGAACAAACAGATAGACAAACATTTTAAAAATTGTATTTTAGGTATAGTTATCGTTTATACAAAACGAAATATTTTGACATTACGAACAGATACTACAATTTATTTTATTAGTAAAGATTTTCACATATTAATACATATCTATAAAGATTAGTCAGACAGTAGACATCACTAGCAAATGAATTACAATCTGGAGCTGCTGTCAATTCTCTGTGCTGTCAATCATGTCAATGTCACATTCACGTACCAGTACTAGTTTACCTTACTCTTTTTGAAATTATTATCTTTTTGAATTATTATAACTCAAAACTATAATTAGTATTTTCAATCATTTAACGTAGTTTTAATAACAACTATATTTTCATCATAAGCCAAAATATAAAATTATATTAAATGTTATTAGATTTTCTTATAGGTTAGGTATCTTGGTGTCGGTTTTCGCCATGGAACATCAAGGAAACAATACTTATGGTAATTACGAGAGCATACGTGGTTACAATGATAGGAACACGTTGAGAAAGGCGTACGAAGATGGTAAGTGTTTCATAGTTTGCATTTATAATGAAGAGGCTCTGCTTTAGTATCCGACCCGCACTATTTTCATTATAATTTTAATTGGCATAGGTAGGCAATAGGCCATTGAAGTAAATACTAGTAGAATTTTCTGCGGAAATTTTTAGTTTTCGAGAAATTAATTATTTAAGTTTTATAGGTTAACTAGTACTAGTAACTTCCCTATCCTTCCCCTTGCGCCTAAGCATGCGGGCGAATACAAAAGCAATACCTACAATTCCTCAATAGTATTACTAGTATTTTGTAGCTCTTTCCTTGGCTTAGTGTATCGGAGCGATTTCTTATTTTTATCTTTATAATAGAAACTCAGCAATTAGTAACAGTTCATATCTAATTTATACACGATTCCAATTAGTAATGAGAACAGTGGGAAATATCTGAACTGTAACATAATTAACATCTGTTATTACTCTTCATTAATGTTAAACCACTAAGCACTTAATTTTATTTGAGTGTTTCTCTAATTTGTATCCTATTATGTTTTTTTATACTACTGCTGATTTAATGTAATATACATAAAAATAATATAATAAAAATACATGATGGCATTAAAATGACTTGATTATAATGAAAATGTAAAAATATATAAAATTAATAGACTATTGCATTTAGCTATCTCGCCATAGTTCTTTTATAACAGTCTACAAAGTATAGTGTAAAGTTTTTATGCTAATTACTTTGTTCCAGAACAATCATGAGTAAAAAATATACTGTTTGTATTATAATTGTTAAATATGTCTATCATGACTACATTCAAAAATGTATTTGAAAAGAATAATATCTCTTTTTTCAAATTGACTAATTATTAAAAATTAACAGACAGACCAAGGACAATAAAGTGTTATCTAAATAGGAACTAAAACCCTACTAAAATTATCTATATTCTAGGATTACAGTTATCATATATTATCTAAATATATTTATGAAATTGATCTAAAAATTGTTCCAGTTATATATGTCCTCTTAAATGTGTCATGTTATTTTTTTAACTATTATTAATTTTGTTTTTGGATTTCTTGTATTGATTAATAATTGGTTGAACACCAACCTGTTATTTATGCCAGCTTCCAATTGTTTTCCTATTGTCAAAGTTTTATTGATAATTAAGCGATTAAATATGATCTCTTGATAAAATACTAAAGGACTTTGTTAAAACGCACATACGGATTCATAAGTATGTTTGTTATATTGTATGACATTTTAAAATATATGAGAAAATGTAGATCATTTTTGAGCTTATAGCTTCGTAGGTATTCTTATAGACATGTTATGTTACACAAGTTTTCCTTATAAATAGAGTTAAAAAGTTTTCCTTAAGATCAGAATGTGTTTTATATTAATTATGATTGACTATGATATGACTCAGAGAATGATTGTAAATATCACATGTGCTTAAGATTTTGTGTACCTCTCATTCAAATTTTGGTAAATAATAAATCATAGTTACAACCATTATTAGAAGAAGCACAGAGAGTATGTAAATTCCAGACATCTCATTCATGTAATGATCTATCCTGTGTTAGTTTGATACATGTATAAATAACGAATGTACATTATGAAGGTAAAAATATAATCAAATCATACCTGTTTAAGATTACACCTTTTTTTTTTTTGATGGGGGGAAATGCATTTACGCACTACCCTTAACCATTGCAGTAGTGAGACTGAAATACCCCAATGCAATGGATAAGGGGACACAGAGGGACGTCTCTGTGCCAGTGTAGGACTCACCCGGGGCCATCCACCGCATTTGGGATGGGGGCGATATGGGATTGCTAGGCCTGGCCCTGTGTCGCCCCCTGCGGCGAACGTTTAAGTTTACACCTAGCTAGCTGCAAAGAGGTGCGATCAAGTGACCAACAATAACCATGATCTTTTAAAGTCTTTAGGTATATTGCTGTGTGGTATTTCCGGACGCTTCACGTCCGGGTGAGTCCCACACTGGCACGGAACTCGTCACTCCGTGCCCCCTTACCTATTGTATTGGGGGACCTTGGTCTCACTAATACAATAGGTAAGGGTAGTACGTAAATGCATTTCCCCATGTCAAAAAAATAAAAATAAAAAAAAAAATAAAATAAAATAAAAAAAAGGTATATTGCTGTGAAGTGGATGATGTTTTATTTAAAAACAAAATTTATATTTGTTTTTAAAAAATCAATTAAAAATTATTTAACTAAAAATACTAGGCACCATATTTTGATAGGCACCCTGGTAGATAGATACCTATTTTTTTATTTACATTTATTAATAGGAGAATATACCTATAAATAAATTTAAGTAAAAAAATATGTTTTTAGCATATACTTGATGAACGCACTAATGTTGATTTATGTTATTATACTGAAAAGTGGCATCTAATAAAGATGCTGACATTCAACAAGGTTAGGAAAGTATATAATGAAATATTTATTTATATGATAGTGTAAATAGAATTTTATTAAAAAAAAAAAAAGATTTGAGATGTCTATGATAAAATTAATTTAAAAAATGTCAAGTTCATCCTGGCTTGGCGGAAATTTCAAAGTAGAATGTTTTTTTTTTGCTTTTATGCTTTATTAAAGAAAATCTGTGATCTAATTTTATACGAGATGAATTATGTGTAAGCCATGTTTATAAGGAAATCTTTAAACAACGTTTTGTCAATACATCAACTCGTATTGAGTATTGCATTGCGGTTTATTTATTACTAGCTCTGTGCCCTCGGCATTGCCCGTGTTTCATATATTCTTCACTGAGTAACATTTTTTTTAAATAATCCTGTGAAAATAATATTTTGATGGTGCTGCCTCTTGAATCGTATTTTGTTCACAATTTCATGAGTTTGATTTTTTTTTTACACGAAATCCTTATTATTTTGCTACTAAAAGAAAGCAAAAATATTTCTCATATATTCAAGCTCTTGTCAGTAAACCTGACCATTGAAACAACTTTTTTTTCCCAGTAATTTGTTTTTTTTTTTTAATGCGGAACCCTAATAGTTTTCTTGAAATAATTTTTGATACCAACGAAAAGCATGGAAATTCACCCCCCCCTTATCACAATTCTCATATCACAAATTCAAATGCGTAATGAATCTTATTTTCGAAATTTCATGTACGCGGAGTAATTATCTACCAAAAAAAGCCCCGTCCAAAGCAGTCCAGCCGTTTCGGAGATCATTCAGAACAAACAGACAGACAAACAAAAAGTTCAAATATTGTATTTTTGGTATAGGTATCCGTGTATACACTCATATTTAGTAAAAAAAAATGTTATTTTGACATTACGAATAGACACTTCAATGTTATTTATTAGTTTAGATCGATCACGTATGACGAATGGTTAAGATGTATTCGGTTCCATTCGGAAATAAATTTATAGGTTTAAATTGTTATTGACTGTATTTATAAAAAAAACGAATTGCGTCGGCCAACGCATCGATTAATTTCGGTCAATTGGGAACCCTTGGTTGAATTCTAAAGTGACAAAAGCATTTATTTTATTGTAATTTTTTCTTCTATGTACATTCTTATATTTTCTGTAACATTGCGACCGAATTACGTAGATATTTTAATTCAAATGTACTGAATTTTTTTAAATTGCAAATAACATTAGTCATACGATCACCAAGGTTAGTATATAAATAAGCTATGTTCGCGGTTTCGCTCGCATATACAAATTTCTGTTTTTACTCACACTATTACATCTTTTAAATACTCAATTAATTGTTTTGCTGTTTGTTTCATTTTAATTACGGAAATGAGCAGTTCTTTTTGTCTGAATATGTGTTATTTTGTGATTTTCAGTGTTCCAACAAACTGTTGTGATTTTTTTTGGTAAAACTTTTCACATAATTTTTGAAGTATGTGAGAAATATCTTTCTCTTAGTACCAGTTAGGGTCTGTAGAATAGAAAAATAAACCGCGCGCGCGCGGCGCGGGGTCAGCCGTATATGTAAACCATCTAAAACGTTTTAGGAGGTGTTAGCAGATATAAACAGACTGTCAGACGCGGGAAGCGGCTTTATTATCTATAGATTTACATACAAACAAAGAAACATAGACTTTATAGCATGTACCTAATAGGATTAAATAATAATGTTTTCACGTTCAATTACACTATATTTACATGTATATCGTTTCCCATTTCGATTAAAGTATTTTTTTCGATATTCACTTTAGAATTGCTACCTAAGTTTTATATACTTTTATATGTATCGTTTTATATACTTATCGGTACGAGAGGCACCAATGATTATTAATTGTGTGGAGTTGTTGTATCGTTCCACTACGGTCTACTCGTAAGTTATGTCAATGTCCGCAATGTGTTGTATGGTCGTGAAATTCATTTTGTTCGTGATGCGTAAGTCCGTCCTTATGTTATATTATTGAAAATTAAAAAAATGCTATTACTCCTTAAAGTTTGATATTGTTTTTTTTAATTTATTTTTGTTTTCGGGATGCTTTTTCGTTTGTTTTCGATACAGATCGGAGTGTTATCTCACCTTACTTCGTAACACTTATAAAGTCAAGTTAAGAAGTAACGACATACATTTTTGTGTGTGTTTGGCGAAAGATTTTCAAATATGATAGCAGTAGAGCTAGCTACCCAGGCGGGAATTATTAGTGAATGCCCTACCATCGTGCTGTGGTTTTGCTTTAACGAAAGCTCAGTTTTATTATAGAGTTGGATGGGTGGGTCCGAACTAACGTCCATCCGACGACACTATCAACTGAGCCATCATCGCTTTCGTATTTCTTAGGAGGTATCAAAGCTGGTGCAGCTAGAGCAGTTGGGTTGGCGTACCGCGTACTCTCCCGGCGGAAGGAGGCCGAGGAAGGTGCAGCGCGCCTCGCCAGGGTTCTCACTGCGCTTGACCTCACAGCGCTCGGTGTTGGCAGCACCCTCGGCGTAGGGGTATACGTTTTAGCCGGGGACGTCGCCAAGAATTACGCCGGTCCTGCGGTTATATTATCATTTCTCTTGGCTGCAGTTGCGAGCGTTTTTGCCGGTAAGTTTTTTCCTATCTTTACGGATATTAATATTACGGAAGCAATATTTTTGGTCAATTTTGACTCGTCCCTCCCCGTTCTCGGCAATAGTAAGCCCTTAAACCGTAAACAAACACTGACAAATCTTTGGTAAAAAAAAATAAAGATTAATAAGTCAATATTGCTTGAGTAATCATTATTCGGATCCTCGTTCTTCATGTCATCAAAAACGAGCAACGCATAATCCACCCACCTCTCCCTGCCCCATTGATGCTTATGTAATATTTGTACGGCCCCTTACATATTCGCAACTTTGCTCATAATTGAAGGATATAATATGTAAACTGGTCTTTAAGCTGTGGAGACCTCATCAACGTCTAACGGCACACTAGCGCGAGCCGCGGGCGCACGGGTTACATATATTTAATACCTCGTATGAGAGAAGTCCGTGTGTCCCGTCTCGCTCGCACTCTGCATGTTTCTGATTGACCACCGTAGTTACTGTAAGCCCTACGACTAACGAGGGAATCTTTTAGAATATAAGTCTCACTGTACATCCTCAAAATTAATCATAATATCAATCAATAATCAATAAATCAAATAAGAATCTAACAAGAATCAGTTAATAAATAACTTTCAAACGTGCACCATGACTTTTCCTCTAGTCATCCTTCAACTGGCAAGCAGCAACCAAAAAGCAATAAGAACGCGTCCCTGGTGTAATAATGGTGATCGTATATGACATTGTTGGTTATTTCTAACTCGACTATTTTTGTAAGGTTACCTGCTACTTCTAAGGTTTTGTATAACTTTATCGAGCCTATTTCATTCGAAATTCCTGTAAGACTGTATATGTCTTACCTTTTTCATCTCCATAAAAAACTGCTTTTTAATGTCTATGATTCTGTTAATACATACTTTATCATAACAGTTAATGTTCCGCACGATCAAATTCTTTGAGTTTATGTCGGGTTATTTTTTGTCCGGTTTACTAGTTCCTTTCTCTCCCTGTTTTTTAGTTTTATTACTATTCGTTTTCTTTTATAACACTCTATTTCCAGTCTCACGTTTATTTTGTATACTTTATAATTATATTTATTTACGTCGTGTAATAACAGCTAACAGTACAGTATAACAACTATGTCGAGATTGGGATTCTGTCGCCTGTTCTAGTACAGTACGTGATGTACTGTGTTCTCTTATTGGTTTTAATTTGTTTCACTAAAGTAGATAATGTGAGAGACGGAGAAAAAAAAAATCTTTAATCACCTACTCTTAAAAGCCTAATATCCATTTTTCTTTCATCTTTCGTGTTAAATGATCGTCGTGTTGAATCAAGAATGGAGTGTGATTTCCAGGTTTGTGCTACGCGGAATTCGGTGCTCGAGTCCCGAAAGCGGGTTCCGCGTATGTATACAGTTACGTTTGCGTGGGAGAGTTCATAGCCTTTATTATCGGATGGAATCTCATACTCGAATATATTATCGGTGAGTAAAGCGTCGCTTTCTAGTTTTAATTGCTAATTTTATCGTTTATGTTATAATGTAATAGATGGTCATCTGATGGTAAACGATCATTATAGCTCATAACTACGTACAGTCGACCTCTAAAAGATCGACGTTCTGAGCTCAGTCAACAATATGTTGGCACTCCTTAGGACCTGGTTGGAACGATTTGTATGCCAGTCATAAAACTATTAGAAATTACTCCATGAGATAAGTATATATATATGCAATTGCTATAGGTGCCTATTCATACTTAGCTGGTGCCTCTATCGTTTTTTTTTAAATTATTTATTTACTAGGGGTGTGCGAATATCGTTCGAATCGAATCGAATTGAATATCAATATTCAATTCTAAATTCGAATTAAATAATTCGAATTATTCAACATTCCATGAATAATTCGAAAAAAAATCTAATAATTCGCGAATTAATTAAATATCTCTGGATTTTCGATTGTTACTATTTAAATTCCTTTAAATCGTGTATCGAAATATTCGACTTACGAATAATATACTTTTCGTTTAAAAATCAATTACCCAGAGAATACAATTGCTCATTTTAACTTAATATATTTTATGATTTCAATAAAATGTATATAGACTTAAATGTATATTTGAATATTGAACATAAGAAATCCTGAATTGAAAATACTCGAAAATTCACTAATAATTAAATAGTTTACTAATAATTCGGAAAAAATTCGAATTGTTCCGAATTATTCGATTCGAGTTTCGAATCGAATATTAACATTCGATTCGGGACGAATAATTCGTAAGTTTGAATTATTCTCACACACCTATTATTTACATTAAAAGTTCACAGCTCGTATAAAATAGACATATAAATTAATAAAGAGTCAAAAATGAATTTATCACTATTTAAAAACTAATTATAAGACTGTTTACATGTGTGCGTGTGTGTATGTGTGCGCGCGAGTGTATGTAATATATATATGTATGTTGTGTAAGGATATATGGCTGTGGATAAATTTTGTGTTATTTTATTACTAGAGAGATTTTCATTTGGTTTCTAAAACTGTTTTTAGATATATGTTTGTTATGAAGTTTATTATATATGAACACATGTATGCCACGTGTCATGTAAACTAAAATCACGTGACAGTGATCTATTTAGGCGTAGAGATGATGTAAGTCAGTAGTGACTGGGGATGTGGTAGACATCTTGCCCACGAGTGAAGTTGGCGATGTTCGCAGGAGCCGCGTCCGTGGTGAAAGCTTTAAGCGAATATTTGGATTCGTTACTGACGAAGACAATATCGACACACTTGGCGGCGGCCATGCCGCTGGACACGCCGCACTTGGCCAGGTATCCGGACCTCTTAGCTTTCTCCGTCATCATGGCCTTTTCTGGTAACTTGAAAATATTATTTTAAAGACAAAGCTTTCCCCACGCACGTTTCACTTTCTTTACTAATTATACAGTCCACTATTTGTCATGAATGTTATTTGTCAGCCATCAACATGCTACAGTATGTCAAGTATAGGGTGGCTTATAAGTGTTAGTACTCAGGTACTCGATAATAAAATGTATGGTCACGCAACTTATTGTTTCTCTGTATTAACATAACGTACTGTTATATCATTCTATTGCACCCTTTCTAGCCCAATCAGCTGCCTATGCTGCTGACACTCCCTCCTCATTCCCTTCCTTTCGTCTCTCGGCCCATAAGTCCTCAGTCTTCATCCCTACTCAATCCACGGCGGTTCTATCGTAATTCTCTATATAATTATAATCATATTTAATTATTGTATTTAATCGCATCCAAATAAAATAAAATAACATAATTGTTTTTTTTAAAAGCTTATCATAGAGTTCCATATAACAGTACACAGAGTGAGAACTAAAGTTACTAATATCTATAATCAAATTTTGTTAAAGTCATATTATGTAATAGTATTAACTGAGACTCGGATGAATTTATTCTAGTATTAACAATAATGAATTTATAGATGATCGACGGAATCGGTTGTTGGCAAATACCATGGGTAATACAAGGAGGGATAATGGGGGTATATTGATAGCAGTGTCACGGAACATTAGATCCGATCATCTTGCGGAGAGTAGTTGTGAGGATTTATGGGTTAGGATTTCATTTCAAATTTGGAACGTAACAGAGTAAATTACACTATATTTTTTTTTTTACACGATATAAGCTTAGTTCTTTGACAAAAGTCTCACCTGATGTTAAGTGACGATGTGGTCAAGGATGTGGTAAACACACTAAGAAGTACTGGTTCTCAAGTGATTTGCTGCTAGGACACGCCTGTTGGTAATTGGCGACAGGTTTTCTAACTTGAGGGTGGTAGGTACCCCGTGTTGCTCCAACAAGGTGGCGGGAGGAACCGGGGGGTTTAGTGGGTAGTGGTCAACGGCGCTTCTCGCCGCGAGTCCCACACTAATCCTGTGTGACAGCCCTTCGCACTGCGTGCGAGAGACTGTCACACATCATCAGTCGCTCCAGTCTCTCCTGTTGGGGTACGTCCCTTTCAGGTCTGGCTGGACAGCAAGTGCGTAAATGCATTCCCCTCGAAAAAAAAAGGTACTCAGGCTGTCTTCATTAGAAAATGCCCTATCACCAGACTATGGTTTCCTCGCGCTGTTTTCCTTCACCGAAAGCTCAGGCCGACTTCACGTGAGCGCAGCCGCGGGCACAGCTAGTAATAGATAAAAAAATGAACTGCCTATATGAAAGTGTACATAATTATTGCTCAGGAGTAATGTAGCTCGTTAGATGTAAATACCAGATAAATGTTATATTTATAATTTTAATTAAGATTATGTAATTAACAGATTAAAGATTAAAAAACGAGTTTTTCCAAAGTTTAGAGTTTTCACTTCTGCAGGCAGTCGCCATGGCTGCCTAGTTTTAAAAAATGTATATAATTTACTACGACAAGGAATATAAGTTTGTTTAGTACAATTTTTTAAATATTTTTCTAATTTTCAGTACAGTAATACCTCGCTTTACACGAGGGATACGTTCCGAAGAAAATCGCGTTAACTGAAATTCGCGTATATCGAGGTTTATGATTAAACATAGTCAAAATTTAATACAAAAAAATACAAATCATTTTAATCAATCACTTTAATTCTAAGAACACTTTATGCAATACATACTCTTATTTTTTACGGAAAAATACATCTATTGTCTTTACATTATGTTTATACGCACAATTTCGCGTAATGCGAGGCATTTGAGCGCGAAATTTCAAATTCGCGTTATAGTGGAACCGCGCGTAACGGGGTCGCGCTAAGCGGGGTATTACTGTACTCACTTAGTCTGTTGTTTTCAATAAATTAAAGTATTGTGCGCTTCCGCAGTGGCACTGGCTTTTGGTGTGAAAGAGTCAACTAAGTTCAACAATTTCTGTACCGGAGTGAACCTCTGCGTCGTGCTCTTCGTCATTATATCTGGATCTTTTAAAGGTAATTATAGTTACCCAGGAGAATTTGATGATTGTTCATATTCCAGGGTTTGTGGGTATTTATCTGCGACATCACGGTCCGGGGTAACCATCACATTTTGCTTATATGGCATTAGAAAGTACAGCTAACAAAAGGAGTGAGTGTACAGAGTACACGTGTCGGAAGTGAAACTACATTTTCAACATTTAGTTTCTCAGTAAGGTCTTAATTAGAAAAGCCTCTTATATCTAAAGGGTTTTTACGTTTCCGCAGCGGACACGAAAAATTGGCGAATCCCGGAGTCAGAAGTTCCCAAGTCTGGTACGAAGGACTTCGGAAAGGGGGGGTTTGCCCCCTACGGTGTCGCCGGCATCATCAAAGGCGCTGCTGCTGTCTGTTTCTACGGTTTCATTGGTATGTTGCCCATGATTAGAAACTTGTGTAGTTTTAAATCAATAAAAAAAAACTAGGGAACCATAGACTGCCGACAGAAGTGAAAACTCGAGATTTTTGAAAAAATGTATTTTTGGTATTTAAATTTTATGATTTTTTAATTGATATATATAACCTAACGTATTACATTTGTCTCGGTGTATATTTTCATATACTTACTATTAAATATTTCAAAACACACAAATACCGCGGAGCGCTTGCACGGATGAGTGTCAATATAAATACGAACAAACAGAACAGCTATTGCACATACTTTGTCAGCAAACAGTACTAGAATTGCACATCCCTAGCCCACACACAAATGCACACAAACGCACACACACACACACAAACTAAACTTATTTCAATTTAGCTACAATTTTTTTTTTTTTAATTTTACTTCAATTGTTGTATAGTTAAGGCTATGTTATTTTGTCAATGTTTTTTGAGGAAATAAAAATATTCGTATTTGTGAATGCGTGACGGTTAGCGGATGCGAGGCACGAGCGCCGCCATGTTGGCGTTGGCTGCACCGCTACCCCGCGACCGGCTGTAATGCGACATGCGATAGACGCACGAACAAAATTTTAGCCGATGGGAAAAAAAACGTTTCATTTTAAAAAGACAGCTTTGTCTGTACGTTTAATTTATTAAATAAAATTGTAACTTGAATATATTTTAGCCGAGATATGATATGGACCGTTTATTTTAAATGTGGTGTAAGTCCATTTTTGAGAAAATTGAGCTATCACGTAATTCATGCTTAATTTAATGTAAATTTTTATAAATAACTAGTCCGTGTTTAATTTCTCAGTTCAAAATATATATATATATATAAAATATTCGAGGCTGAGTACATTTTCGTTTGATTTCCTATGGAATGTGCGTCCTGTGAACAGGATTCGACTGCGTGGCGACGGCGGGCGAGGAAGCGCGCTCCCCGCAGAAGTCGATCCCGTTCGCCGTGGTGGCCTCGCTGCTGGTCGTGTTCCTCGCCTACTGCGGAGTCTCCTCGGTGCTCACCCTCATGATGCCTTACTACATGCAGGTAGCTATCATCATTGGGGGCAGGGAGTATGCCCTGCCTCCCTGACGGTTGACCAATTGGTCATGCTTCCCTTTGAGAAGTGGGCGAAGAGGTGGGTGGGGGATCCCCCCCCCACCATCCCCACTGGGCCATTGCACGGACGAGGCCCGGTGAGTCTGCCGCAGGGGACGACGCGGTGCTTGCGAAAGCCATCCCGTGTCGTCCCCATCCCAAATGCGGCGGACGGCCCCGGGGGGGTTTAGTGGGTATTTCCGGGCGCTTCACGTCCGGGTGAGTCTTACACTGGCACAGAGTCGTTCCTCCGTGCCCCCTTGCCTATTGCATTGGGGGACTCCGGTCTCACTAATGCAATAGGTAAGAGTAGTGCGTAAATAAATATCCCTCGTCAAAAAAAAAGGCCATGTTAATGATTACAATTAAAAAATTATGTAATAAAGATTAAAAAAAAAACCAGTTTTTTCTAAAGTTTCGAGTTTTCTCTTCCGATAGCAGTCCCCATGGGTGCCTAGTTTGTTTTTAAATTTATTACGCAAAAGCTCACCAATACTTATTAAAAAAAAAAATAAAGGAGGAAAATATTCTGTTATATCTATGTCCTATTTATATACATATATAATTATTAATTACTATACGTAAATAATATTTATTGGCTGTATTAAATGTAATCTTTGAGAAACGCAGAAGAAGAAACGTTATTAATACTGTTACAGTTTCATTAGATATAAAAAAGCTTAATATTGTTAATATTTAATGAGAATAATCTTGGTATCAGGACGAGAAGGCGCCGTTCCCGTTCGTGTACGACCAGCTCGGCTGGAGCTGGGCCAAGTACGCCGTCAGCGTCGGAGCCATCTGCGCGCTCTGCTCCAGGTATGTACTGCACGGACGTAAACACACGCACTTAAATTAAACTGCCTCCGTGGCGCAGTTGTGTTACGGTACGACTGTCGTTCTGAGCTCTCGGATTCGAACCCCGGGTCGGGTCTAGTGATATTGGGCTCTTCTACGCAGTATCATCCCGGAGTCTGGAATTTGTGTGAAAGGCTCGTCCCCTTTTTTCTTTTTTTTTTTTTTTTTTACGAGGGGAACGCATTTACGCACTGCCCTTACGTATTGCATTTGTGAGACCAAAGTCCCCCAATGCAATAGGTAAGGAGCATGGAGGGACGACTCCGTGCCAGTGTGGGACTCGCCCGGGCGTGAAGCGTCCGGAAATACCCACTAAACCCCCCTGAGCCGTCCGCCGCACCGGCGATGCGCGGTCCGAGTCCCTTAAAGTGGAACTCGAACCGCCACCGACCGTCCAGAATGAGGCCCAGGTACTTCATCTGGGCCCTCACCCGGATCCGGTGCTCCGCCACAGAGATGCTCGCCCTAGGGGGCGGCCCGTGCCGAGGCCCATGGAACTTGGGCCTTGTTCTTTTCGGCCACAACCTTGAGTCCGAGCATCTCTATGCGCTTGACAACCAGGGTCACTCCCATCGTGGCCAAGTGCTGCAACTCCTCCGACCTCCCCCCTCCCCTCCCCCCGGGCTACGATAAGGGTGTCGTCCGCAACATGCTCGTCCCCTGTCACATCTGGGACGGAACTAAGCTCAACGGAATAAGGTAGTGTAGTTCGCTATTTCACCTCTGCCTAACCCTTAGGGAATGTTATGTAAAGTGGGGGGGAAGGGGGTGCTTATTATTTATGAGGATTTCAGGAGATTGCTGTTGAAAAAAAAGTGATCCATAATCACATACTTTGATTTAGCGCAAAAAAAAAATCTAGACATGCTAGGTGACCCTGCGGCCTACTGTCGAGTTATTAAAGAGAATTATGTTTTTTTTTTTTAATGCAATTTTTATACCAACGATAGAAGTTGGTGTAGTCGTACGCACAACTTTATGTTACTGTAACTTGTTAATAACCAGCTAGTTAGTTACACTCTGTAATTGGGGCAGGAAGTATATCCTGCGCCTCGGACTGTCGACCTTTGGTCGTTCCTTCTTTTTTGAGAGGTGGGTGGGGAAGTATTCCCCCCCATCCCTACTGGGCCATTGCACGGACGAGGCCCGGTGGGTCTGCCGCAGGGAGCAACGCGGTGCTTGCGAATGCCACCCCGTGTCGCCCCCACCCCAAATGCGGCGGACGGCCCCGGGGGGTTTTAGTGGGTATTTCCGGACGCCTCACGTCCAGGCGAGTCCCACACTGGCACGGAGACGTCCCTCCGTGCCCCCTTACCTATCGCATTGGGGGACTCCGGTCTCACTAATGCAATAGGTAAAGGTAGTGCGTGAATGCATTTCCCTGCGTAAAAAAAAAATTAATAAAAGTTACACTCTGTAATAAATGGATTTGACTAGAATATTCTAGATTTGACTGGTTTTAAGATTTTAATTGTATTCGAATCATGCTCTGTTTTAGTTTGGGTAAAGCGGTAACACTGCGCCTTATGGGAAGTATAGTACAATCTAAAACCACAAAAGTACGTTTATGTGTTCACTCACGGCACTTTGATATACATTGAAAAATCTAACAATGCGATTACTTTAAGTGAGTCACTATGACTGGGTTTATCATTAGTGATATTCGTACACGGAAACGTTATCACCGCGCTTTATTACTTAATACACATCGGTCGAGATCATGGAACGCGCGTTGGCAAAGTGAGTCACTGTGACTGGGTTTATCATTAGTGATATTCGTACACGGAAACGTTATCACCGCGCTTTATTACTTAATACACAACGGTCGAGATCATGAAACGCGAGTTAGCAAAGTGAGTCACTGTGACTGGGTTTATCATTAGTGATATTCGTACACGGAAACGTTATCACCGCGCTTTATTACTTAATACACAACGGTCGAGATCATGAAGCGCGAGTTGGCAAAGTGAGACACTGTGACTGGGTTTATCATTAGTGATATTCGGACACGGAAACGTTATCACCGCGCTTTATTACTTAATACACAACGGTCGAGATCATGAAACGCGAGTTGGCAAAGTGAGTCACTGTGACTGGTTTGTAATATGTTAATCAGTTTACTGGGCGCCGTGTTCCCGCTGCCCCGGATCATATACGCGATGTCCTCGGACGGGCTCCTGTTCAAGTTCATGGGCCGCGTCAGCGAGAGGTTCCAGACGCCGCTCGTCGGCACCATCGTCGCCGGACTCTTCACCGGTACTCACTACTCACACACACTGCCTTAGTATACCATTCATAACAGCTCACTGCTAATATGATAAACTAACGGACAGACAGACAGACGGGGCTATCGACTCATTTATAATATATAAATACAATAATAAAAAAACAGGAGAATAATATCTGAAACTGTGTAACCTCAACTATCTATACTAATCAATAAAATTGAAGTGTCCGTTTGTAATAACAAAAAAAAAAACAACTTTTTACTAAATACGTTTTAATGTATAAATTGTACTTATATAAATAAAAATACAATTAAAAATTTCTGTCTTTGTGTTTGTTTGTCGCATATCGCTTGTCGATTAATCTCCGAAACGGCTGTACCGATTTTGCCGGGACTCCTTTTAGCAAATAGCTGAAGTTACGGAGCGTAACATTTACCTTTGGAAAATAATTAGGGTTCTGCCTAAAAAAAAAAAAATTAAAACTTATGAAATTGTGACTGAAATCCACTGACAGTTTTACTTTATGAGAAATATTTTTTTTTGTCTGTTAGTACCAAACGTTAAAAAGGGCCCGAGAGTAAAACGCACCAGTTTTTTTTCAATAATTATTTGCGCAATGTGGAATAGGTAACATGATACGCGAGCGGAGCCGCGGGAGCAACTAGCTTATATATAAATATGTATGTAGTTTTGAGGTTATTTGCGCTTAGCGTTTGTGTGTGAATGTGTGGATAAATGACAGTCGAGAAATATGCACTGAATTACTATTTGATATTTTACTAGAATTACTATTAACGAGTTCAGAATGTTACGTCAGGCATTGTCACTGTACAATTTCTATTTACCGGGATAAGTAATAATACCACACTGAGACAGTACTGTGATTTTATTCCGTGCTATTGCATAAAAACAATTTAGACCCTAACTCATTGAGCGAGAATCTTGACACCGCGATACAAAAATTCTCACAATGAAATTAACGCCATCTAACGGGGCAGGCTTTAAACTGTACAGTCACCCCACCACGCGCTCCTCCCTTTTTATCCCTAATGTTATTATCCTTTTCTATCATGGTAAATTCGTTTGTGGTTTTAATGAAGGTAAAACATTGTTCTCAGGCACTCTGGCCATGATCTTCGAGTTGGAACAACTGATACACATGATGTCGATTGGGACCCTCCTCGCGTACTCCATGGTCGCCTCCTGCGTCTTACTGCTCAGGTAACCTGAGTTCTAACCTAACCTAACCAGCGGTCACCAGCCGCGGGTACATGCCAAATCTAATCGAGACACTATGACATATTTATTGTTATTTATCGGATGCGATTCTAGTCCGATACGAGAACCTTACAATTTAGCAGCAATTAAGAGAAGACATGCAGTCGACATCAGATTTGATAAGTACATACATACATATGCTCACGCCTGTTATCCCCCTATGGGTTAGACAGAGGTGAAGTACCGAACTACACCACCCACATTTCGCCGAGCTTAGTTCCGTCCCAGATGTGACAGGGGGCGAGCCTGTCGCCATATCGGGCACAAATTCCAAACTCCGGGATGAAACTGAGTAGAAAAAACCCAATATCACTTGACCCGACCCGGGGATCGAACCCGAGACTTCAGAACGGCAGTCGTATGTGATCAGAAATCTATTGCATTATAAGCAATGTAAAATAGACGAAAACATCACTTCGTGATACCCTATATGGTGAAGCCTGGCTATGCCTCTACCTATACGCTTTTCTTAATTCTATCCATTAAATTTGTTTGACGAAAGTCTGAAAATCGACGGTAAAAATCGAACACTTTTTCATTTTCAAAGGCTAACAAAACAATTACTAATTTATGGAAAAAACCAAAACGTACAGCCATGGCGGCGGTGGTATATATTTATTTAGTATAAAATTATTTACCATAATGCTATTATTCATAGAGAAAACAGAGGAATACGTATACAGTAATACCCCGCTTAGCGCGACCCCGTTACGCGCGGTTTCACTAAAACGAATTACAAATTTCGCGCTCAAATGCCTCGCATTACGCGAAAGAGTGCGTATAAACATAATGTAAAGACAATAGATGTAATTTTTCCTAAAAAAATATGAGTATATATTGCATAAAGTTTTCTCAGAATTAAAGTGATTGATTAAAATGATTTGTATTTTTTTGTATTAAATTTTGACTATATTCAATCATAAACCTTGATATACGCGAATTTCAGTTAACGCGATTTTCTTCGGAACGTATCCCTCGCGTAAAGCGGGGTATTACTGTATATGAAATAATGCCGGTAGCATATCCTCTTAAACGTCAAGGTGAAGTATCTTGTGAATACTTGGTTAATCACGGTTTAACTAAGAAAGATAGAAAGAGAAAGAAAAAATTTGTTCGACATACATACGGCATATCATAATAGCATTATCTTATAATACAACAAAGTTAAAGAAAAGAATGTGTAGCATGGGGTCGAAAAGGCCCCTGTCTCAGCATAAGACTGCAGGCTGATATTCCGACAGGGCCTTGTGGTACGTATACCCTCACGGCCGGACTATTTATTTATTTATTTATATGGAAAATCTACAGCAATAAAACGATATAGCAATAAGAATATACAATAATTAGCCAATTACAGATTTTCACGAATAGATATTAAATTTCTAGAAAATACACATGCGAAATAAAGTCACAACGTTATATCTAACTTATTTTATCCTAAATTTTAAAAAGAGAAAATGATATTAAATATTAAATAATAGATATTAAAAGATGACATGATTAATAAAAAAAGTCCAAGCTCAGCTGTCTTCTAGCAGATACTAAATCAGTGGAGAATACATCAAAGTCATGTAGCTTACAGATTTGGTTGAAGTTTCTACCGGCTCGCGCTATATTTTGGCGATAGTTGGTGTAAGAACTGGGAACAAAAATTGAAGGGTTGAATCTAACGATTTTACCGGGACAGTTTAAAGAGAATTTGGATAGAAGGTCTGGGCAGACGTTGATAATTACACTAATAACAATACTACGGTTTTATCCTTCATTGGTTAAGTTATATTATATTAGTTTGAAATAGAAGTAGTGAAGTAAGAAGATGGATGAGAAGCGACTGCATGTAGCTGAGATGCGAATGTTGAGATGGATGTGTGCTGTTACAAGAATGGATAAAATAAGAAATTTATATATTAGAGGGAGTTTGAAATTTGTGCCAGTGGTAGAAAAGTTGAAAGGTTCTCGTTTGTCGTGGTATGGTTATGAGAAGAGAGGAAGCGCGTCTGGGTAAAATAGTAATGAATATGAATGTGGAAGGATGGAAAAGTAGAGGAAGGCCAAAGAAAGTGTGGATGGAGTGTGTAAGAAATGACATGAAAGAAAAAGGAGTGAATGAAGAGATGACGGCTGATAGGGACGTATGGAAGAAGAAAACGTACTGCGCCGACCCCAAGTGAGTTGGGAAAAGGCAGGAGAATAATAATATTGAAATAATTTCATTTAAGTTTTGATAAAATTATTATCAGTTTAATAAAGTTTTAGTAAAATCGTATCTCCCTTACTAACTATCTTCATTATTGTTTTACCAATATTGAAATCACCTCGTTAAGTTTAGTTTGCTAACAATTTTATGCCTTTCTATTTATCTTAAGGTATATTTTCTAGATTATGTTATATGTTTTTTTGTTCTGTACCAAGTTGTAAATGGCCCATTATGATCAGGTACGAGAAGAGTCAGTCTGTGCACCGCGCGGCGGAGCCCTGGGACCTCAGCGTGCGCTCGGTGCTGCGGCAGCTGTTCAACCGGGACAGGCACCAGGCTCCCACGCGTTTGAGCTCCGCCATCGTCTCTGTCCTCGTCTCCTTGTACGGTGAGTCAGGGAATCCACACATACACACACACATCACACCCGACTACGTTCTTCCACTTGCAAAGATCCAAAAACCGGTGAAAATATTTTGTTGCATTTGTCGTCAGGAGTGTGGTGTTTCGTGATGATGGTCAGCATCAACCAGTACGGGGAGGGGATCCTGCGCGCGCAGCCCGGGCCCCTCGCCATGCTGTCGGCGGGCGCCGCGCTGGTGCTGCTCACGCTCTACTCCATGTCCACGCAGCCGGTCTCAGAGAGGAAACTTGCTTTTACGGTAACTACATCTAATTTATATACAATTTTACTATTTATATGACCTTTAATTTATCGTAAAATTGGTGCTTTTAGCTTTTGGATTAATAATAAATTAGGGTTTGTTTGACGGCAGCCGCCATTAGCTCAAGAGTCACTATTTAATTTAATCACTGCATTTTTGACCTAAATACCAGTAGTAGATTTGATAATGCCGCTGAGTATTTACTGCCTTTTGAATGTTTTTGTCTTACTTTTTATGTCACCATTACCCGTTACCATTGCACATTACCATTACCCGTTGTCATTACCCGTTACGATTACTCATTACCATTACCTGTTGTCATTACCCGTTACCATTACCTGTAACCATTACCCGTTACCATTAGCCGTTATCTTTACCCGTTACCATTAGCCGTTATCTTTACCCGTTACCATTAGCCGTTATCTTTACCCGTTACCATTAGCCGTTATCTTTACCCGTTACCATTAGCCGTTATCATTACTTGTTACCATTGCACATTACCATTACCTGTTACCGTTAGCCGTTATCATTACCCGTTACCATTAGCCGTTATCATTACTTGTTACCATTGCACATTACCATTACCCGTTACCATTAGCCGTTATCTTTACCCGTTACCATTAGCCGTTATCTTTACCCGTTACCATTAGCCGTTATCATTACTTGTTACCATTGCACATTACCATTACCCGTTGTCATTACCCGTTACCATTACTCATTACCATTACCTGTTGTCATTACCCGTTACCATTACCTGTAACCATTACCCGTTACCGTTAGCCGTTATCTTTACCCGTTACCATTAGCCGTTATCTTTACCCGTTACCATTAGCCGTTATCTTTACCCGTTACCATTAGCCGTTATCTTTACCCGTTACCATTAGCCGTTATCATTACTTGTTACCATTGCACATTACCTTACCTGTTACCGTTAGCCGTTATCATTACCCGTTACCATTAGCCGTTATCATTACTTGTTACCATTGCACATTACCATTACCCGTTACCATTAGCCGTTATCATTACCCGTTACCATTAGCCGTTATCATTACTTGTTACTATTACTCATTACCATTACCCGTTGTCATTACCCGTTACCATTACCTGTAACCATTACCCATTGTCATTACCTGTAACCATTACCCGTTACCATTAGCCGTTATCTTTACCCGTTACCATTAGCCGTTATCTTTACCCGTTACCATTAGCCGTTATCTTTACCCGTTACCATTAGCCGTTATCTTTACCCGTTACCATTAGCCGTTATCATTACTTGTTACCATTGCACATTACCATTACCCGTTGTCATTACCCGTTACCATTACTCATTACCATTACCTGTTGTCATTACCCGTTACCATTACCTGTAACCATTACCCGTTACCATTAGCCGTTATCTTTACCCGTTACCATTAGCCGTTATCTTTACCCGTTACCATTAGCCGTTATCATTACTTGTTACCATTGCACATTACCATTACCTGTTACCGTTAGCCGTTACCATTAGCCGTTATCTTTACCCGTTACCATTAGCCGTTATCTTTACCCGTTACCATTAGCCGTTATCTTTACCCGTTACCATTAGCCGTTATCATTACTTGTTACCATTGCACATTACCATTACTCATTACCATTACCCGTTGTCATTACCCGTTACCATTACCTGTAACCATTACCCGTTACCATTAGCCGTTATCTTTACCCGTTACCATTAGCCGTTATATTTACCCGTTACCATTAGCCGTTATCATTACCCGTTACCATTAGCCGTTATCATTACTTGTTACCATTGCACATTACCATTACCCGTTGTCATTACCCGTTACTATTACACGTTACCATTGCCCGTTACCATTACCCGTTCCGAATCACGTAAGCAGAATTTACTCATTAATTTTAGTTTTCTTTTGAATGTATCACTGCTTTCACCGTGTGATGGCGGCTAACATACTGCCACCACATATCCCTTACTCGGGGGTGTCGTAAAAGGATATAAACCAAGGGATAGGGAACAGCATCCTCTTGATTACAATTACTGCGAACGACAAGAGTTGCGATTATGGTAATTACCTCCTTTTTTGGGGGGATCTATATTCAGCAGTGGACATTTTCGTTTGAATCAATCAATCAATTCACGGGGGAGAAGCTTCGATTATTATTGTTGTTGAAGGATAGGGGGGGGGGGGAGGTTAATACTTGAATGAGCTAAAGTACGTACGACATGGAAGTGTCTAGTGAAATCTCGGCAAAAGTGACCTTGAAAGGATTTGCAAAAAATATTTGAATCTTTTGAGTGATAGATTTTTTCAGTCGCTGAGAGGAGTTAAGTAATTTTATAATAGAGCTGATGAGGGATTGTCCAAGATTAGTGGTAATCGTAATGATGATGCAAGGTCCCGCTGGTGCCGTGGCTGCCCGGCATCAGTATCCTGATCAACGTCTACCTGATGCTGAATCTCGACTATATGACTTGGATCCGGTTCGCCGTGTGGATTGTCGCCGGTAAGTTATTGTCATACTACACTAGCTGTGTGCCCGCGGCTCCGCTCGCGTTTCATATATTCTTCACTACATAATATAGTTCTTAAATAATTTATACCTATTTTTTTTTTGACGAGGGGAATGCATTTACGCACTACCCTTACCTATTGCATTAGTGAGATAGAAGTCCCCTAATGCAATGGGTAAGGGGGAGCGGAGGGACGTCTCCGCGCCAGTGTGGGACTCGCCCGGGCGTGAATCGTTCGGAAATACCCACTAAACCCCCCGGAGCCGCCCGCCGCATTTGGGATGGGGGCGATACGGGATTGCGTTAGCATGCACCGCGTCGCCCCCTGCGGCAAGCCCACCGGGCCTCGTCCGTACTTAGGCCCAATGGGGATGGGGGGGAGAATGCCGATGCCTGACCCACAGGCTCTCTCCCCACCCACCTCTTAGCCCGTCTCTCAAAGAGAAGCATTAACGTCCGGGAGAGGGGGGTGATTATAACTTTAACAGCTACAACCACCTAAAAATAATTTATACCTAACCTAAAAAACAAATGAATGACGAAAAATGAGAGTCTATTGTTTTTATTAGCGGCAAAATTGTACACAAGAGTAAATCGAAAAACAAAAAAAAAAAAATGAAAAAGGGTCGATAGAATCCAAAAAATGAATAGCCTATAACCATCCCGATATGTTCAGTAATATTGAGGTCAATGCGTCAATGGAACGCTATTTGATTTATACGTATATATATTATTCCAGATATATTAATGTGTCGAGTACCTAAAAAATGAGACAATAGGAAAACAATGGAAAGCTGGCGTAAACGCCAGGTTAGTGCTCAAGGGGTTAATTAAGATAAAAGTGACATATATAAAATAGAACTATCGAGTTAAATGTGAAAGCGATTTTGTCACGTGCCTAGTGGTGCCGACACTTAGGCGTAAATAAAATGGTTTTTTTAAAATATTATTAATTTTTTTTGTGTTTAGAAAATTACTTCATTTTATTGATAGTAATCACATTAGATAAGGTATATCTGTTTGTTCGTCATTTATAGTGTTTTTAACTTGAGAATAGCTGTATTGTTTCTTATAATGAAATTGTCTGTATAATCTTGGGTCAGTTGGATCTTGGAATAATTATGAGGATAGTAGGCAGTGAAGACCATAAAAATAAGAACTTCAGTATATTCTTATGTAATCTCTAAACTTTGACTTAAATTACATAAAGAATTCTGCCAGTGCCATGTCGATTAGATGCATTTAAAATTGGAACATTAGTATTCAATGCTCTAGAACTTTCCAGGGAACATTTGGTTCAAATAACGTTCACTTGTGCACAATAACGACCTCTATATCACGTAAAACACTATTATATTTACATAATATGCAAGGGTGGAATAATATGCAAGTTAATGAATTAAAGATTGCTTAATGATACGACTGTAATTCTGCTAAAGCTCGTTAGTTATATTCGCCACGTTAAGAGGAAACGCGGACGGGAACAGATTTGAAGGGTATTTGAGAAATCTATTGCTATCGCGTTGCGTCACAATGAAAGAGATAAAAATAAACGAAATCATCACTTCGCATTCCCCTGTTTACTCATCCAGAACTGGGCCGATGCGAGTTTTCTTTCGATTATAGAATAAGAAAGACGTCTGAAAACGACGGTAAAAGTCAGGGCATTTTTTATCCTTTCAGAAGGCTCCTAGTTTTTATAGTAATTAATATATATATATATATATATATATATATATATATATATATATATATATATATATATATATATATATATATATATATATATAAAGTTTCTTTTCTTTGTCCGAGGTAAACTCGCAAACTACTGGACCGATCAGCGTGAAACCGCAACCATTCGACGCGGAATTAATCGTAGATGGTTATAGGCTATATATTTTTTTCAAATTCTATGAACCCTTTGCCATGTTTTCTCAATTTGTTTGTTTATTATTCCTTTGACGCACCATCACCTCAAAACTACTGAACATATCGGGATAGGACTCATACCTTTCAACGCAGTATTTCTCGTAGACAAGTATTTTTTAGATTCCACGGATCCTCTCTCATTTTTTTTTTTTCGATTTACTCTTTTGTACTTTTTCCACTTCAATTTACGCTTATATACATTTTTTCCGTTAATAAAAACAAAATGCTTTTACTTTTATTCATTTATTTGTTTTTTTTTTTTTTAATTAGCTATAAATGATACGTCATATGCACAGAGCATATGAAACGCGGGCGGAGCCGCGGGCACCGGCTAGTTTATAGATAAAATCATTATCGCCTTATTCAGTGAGGAAAAAGGGGAACAGATTTGTATGAAGTAAACGGCGTCCGCTTTTCCTATTAAAATATTGTTGTTGACACAATAAGCCCCTTCGGATATGACTAGTGATGGGAAACACAGACGATGACAACTTCGCCACTAGTATTTTTATTAAAATGGTATTTAAAGTTTGTTTCTTGCATATTACATTTTATGTTCGTCGTATCATGTTCTTGTAACTTCTTTATCCGTGTTGGGCGATTCGCGGTAGGGAAAAAACTTATAGGTTCGCGTTACCAATGCTATGACGTCAGCCGTCAACAAGCTACATTATATCAAGTAAAAGCATAATGGCGTTTAAGTTTTGACGCTTTATTAGAAATTTTAATAATTTAAAGATTAAAAAAAAAAATCCAAAGTTTTCAGTTTTCATTTCCGTCGGTAGTCCCCGTGGCTGTTTAGTTTTTTTTTTCTAACTGACTAAAGGCAATTGATCAGAAGGGCTTTGATGCTTTGCTACATTGGACATGCTATTCGCAGAATTTGCCCCGCGTTTAAGCTGCGGTCCCTTACAGAACCCTTGTAGTATACAGGAGTGTGTGGTACTGTGTAATAAAAATTCTATTAATGAGTAAACGTGTTACTATAGCGCGGGTACAGAAACCTCACCGGTTTAGGATCAGGCCACGTCCTGGTCCCCTTTTTTTTTTTTTTTTTTTTTTTGACGGGGGGAAATGCCTTTACGCACTACCCTTATCTATTGTATTTAGGGGATAAAGATCCCCCAATACAATAGATAAGGGGCACGGAGTGACGAGCTCCGTGCATTGTGGGACTCACCCGGGCGTGAAGCGCCCGGAAATACCCACTAAAACCCCCCGGGGCCGTCCGCTGCATTTGGGATGGGGGCGACACGGGGTGGCTTTCGCAAGCACCGCGTCGCAACGTCCCGGTCCCCTGCCGGAGGTAACCTCGCGGTACTGTTGCTATGATATTAAATCCATAATATCTTAAATGATTCTTTTTCATATTACATAGTAAAACGGATAGATTCCTTTTCAATTTCTTAGTATTATTTTTTACTTCGCTATTTATAAAAAAAAACAGTTTAAAAAAACAGCCACCTTGAAATAGCGCGGTACGATTGTAATAATTTACTTTTATTTTTTAAAATTTAAATAAACTATTTTAAATTGTTCTAGATTAACGTGGCATGAATTTAAATTAAATTTTGAATTCGTTGTGCATATAAACGATATTAATATTTTAATTTGAATATATTTTATTTCAAAGTTACGTCAGGCGTCCGACTGGGAACTGCCCGACCGCATTTTAGTAACATACTCTTTAGTACATAATCGAATAATAATCCTCCACCATAATTACTTGTTATCTTAATTTTAGAGGAACTTTAAGGATTTAAATTGCTGCGTTCTAAACACGAGTTTTAACGTGATTTATCATGACGTATCAGCCATTTCATAAAATCATTTCTTTTAAGTAAAATGTTGCGAGGTAATAATTCCAATGGGGTTTACCCATGTTGTGGTCAGTAACCGTTTCCTCCCACGCGTTCGATATTACAAATAGAATGATATAAATGTTAGTTTATGAGAATTTACAAATTTGCATATAATTTAAGCATCCATATTTATGATATATGTATCCCTTTTTCGCACATACGGAAGTCATCGGAAAAAGAGAGATCGATTACATAACGACACAGTCGTCGGCGATTATCCGGGGTCATCGTGTCTAAATACTTCTTTACGTGACTTTTGTAACTCGTAAATAAGCGCAAAAGAGACAGACGTATTCACCGAAAGGGATGGGTGCGCATAGCGGGATCTCCATAAATAAATACATTGTTTGTATAATAAAAACGAATTAACGGAACTTCGTTTTATATTTATAACATTATACGTCTACTTGAAACAAACAGCTTTTATAGTTGTAATTCACAAATGAGTTCTTGAATGATATTTTTCCAACACTTTTAATATAAACGGATATGAAATTTTATTCGCGTCTTTCGCCCATATGTAGTCGAGATGGTTGAATTTTTCCGGCGTCATCACTCGAAATTCTCTCACGTTCGGCAGCTTCCCCCTCAGGATATCCACGTCCTTTAACGTGGAAATCTTATCGTTTTTCCCGCAAATCAGAAAAAGTGTCAGCCATTACCATGCCCAGGTCGTAGGGGGGCGGAGTGGTCGATTTGTATACGATCATATTTTTGTTCGGCCCGTAATCGTAATGGGCGAAGCGTTTGTTCTTGCCTATTTGTGCGTAATGTGCCAAGTTTTTTTCCTCGATGTACCGTCAGGGAATTGTCCTATCGATGCTCTGAAGAATTCCGGTTCTAATTGAGCTTCGTTCGCACCCGTGACTAAGAAGAGAGTGTTTTTTCAAGCAGAAGGCATATCCGAACGTCTGACTGCATACGATGTTATACAGTCGTTTAAAGGTTGACTTGTGTCCGAACAGTTCTTCCATGCCAATCGTTCGGAGTAAGTCGTTTATCTCGGCACCGAACTGCATGACGATCGACGATGGTGGTTCGAGATTTTGCAAGAAGACCACTGGCGCTAGAGCTATAAAGACCCTAATTCTCATGTTGTATTCAGGTCTGGTGGCGGCCAGAATTAATGTCACTGTAGTGCCCTCAGAAAATACCAATAACACTTAATTGTGTTTGGTTGGTCGCTGCCAGTATGTAGTCGATGTTGGATGATAGGTCGCTGACGCCGTGCTCGTGGATACTGAAGTCCCAGAAACTCTTGTCTATATCTGGGTCGAGGTTGATATGACTTCGGGAGTACCTGTTCCCTCTCAAGTTCAACACCCAAACGTCGTAATCCTCTTCGAATAGGACTGCACATAGTGACGTATTTCCGCGGGCAATAAAGACATCTGACGTCCCGAAAATTCCGTGCGCAAGTAATACAGGTCGCGTTCTGTTCCCCGGTATGTGGAATGTCTTCAGTACATATCCGTCGTTGGTAACGATGTCGTGCTCTTCGACCGGCAGTCCGTATTTCGCGGCTAGTTCGGTGAAATTCATGCGGGCGTCTTCGGGTAAATTAATGAGTGTCGATTCTACGTCTATCGATAGTGCCGCGTTATCGACAACCGAAGCGATTATAAGAACTAGTGATGTGTATAACGACATTTTTCTATACCGGTTTTCGATAGCAATCCTTTTTTGTTTTTCAATTATATAAATACATATATACACATATATGTGTTCGCGTGTCGATATACAAAATTCAACTATTCCAAAAGATTATAAAAATATTTCAACAGTGTAGATTAAATTATAATAACGTGTGTCCATGACGAACGATTTTGTGATTTGTAAAAGTTGTTTTAAATTTCACTTTGCCTTAAACGTTTTAGTGTCTTGATACGGAACTTTCGTTGTTATGTCTCTGTGATGATTTCGTAGTCGGAATATATTAGTGCTGCGTAGTAATAATATTTTTGCATAATGAATTTATTTTTATAATTATACTTAAATGTAACTGTTGCCTTGGTTTTTTTTTATGAGATGGTGCGTTTTGATGATGAAGATTTGCATAATTATTGCATTTCATACTCTGTGACTTTGGTTACGGGTGATGTTTTTGTTGAGTTTGTTCCGTCGATGTTACCTGATATAAGTCGAGGTTTATTTTTTTTAATTATCCATATATAAATGACATTAGTTGTACTAGCGGATTTACTTGCATATAAGAAGTTTAGCGGCGGTTTAATAGTGGACGTAAAAAATAAAAAATTATAGCATAAAATATTATATTGTACACAATAGAAAATTTTTTCGTAATGTGAACTTCGTGCGGATCCAAATTCCACTTTTCTATACGTAAGTATCTTTTCGAAATAACAAATTATATTCATTTCAATTATCAACTGTAAACTGTTGCAAGGAATTGGTTGATGGTTTTTTTTTTTTTGTATTATTGATTCAACCGAAAGACGTCTTGTTATTAACGTGTTGAGTACCCATAAAAATAAGACAATAGAAAGACAATGGAAAGCTGGCGTAAACGCCGAGTAAGTGCTCAAGGGGTTAATATAATATTGATTAAAATGTCTGCTAACTGTTCGAGTAAATTTACTTTAAAGATTATGTTTTATTGTTACAAAATACACAGACAATGTTTCAACTATAAACCATGGTTGTAATATCGTAAAGTATGATAAAGCGCGGAAAAAATAATATTGTAACTTTTCCACTTAAGCCAGTTGTAAAATTATGTGATGATAAATGAGTTAAATGCGGTACAAACCTGTCATTAAATTTACAAAAACATTAAACTTGGTAAATCTTAGTATTTATTTATTTGTTTTTATAAGACTCGGCGAGGTTTTTGTCGAAAATCGCCACGAAAATTAATGTATTGTGTGTATATTTTTAAAGAACACAATTTGATGTGATTTAAGTAGCAGAATAGGATAATAAATTTTTAAGGTCGCTAGTATGGTGGCCTTAACCTTTTTTTTTTTTTTTTTTTTTTTTTTTTTTCGTGGGGAAATGCTTTTAGGCATACCCTCCCCGATGGGCTGGGAGGGTTATGTGGGGCTCACCCATGCGTGAAGCGCCGGGAATACCCACTAAAACCCCACGCCTCCTTGCACCGTATTGTTGCCGGGGAGCGGGAAATAGCGATATGCAGTACTACCGCTCGACCCAGCCGGTGTTAGCCGTTAGTTAGTGTTTGTGGCCTTAACCTAAACTAACCTAACCTAACCTTAATTTCAAACTAAGTCGCAACTTGATCGCTATTTTGACTTCCCGATCTCAATGTTTGGCAATACCACTTTAAGTAAATCTAAATAAAAACATCAATTCAGTCTCAAGTGAAAGTGAAGTGTCAAGCCGACTTTAAAATTTAATTAGGGTTAAGTAATTACCTGTATAATTCGATATACAACTCGCCATTACAACTCTAGTGCGGCCATAATAAAGTATGGCGGCGGGATTCTTAGTAACGCGCCAGGGCGACGCGGCCATTTTAAATAAAAATAAACTCGTAGTAACGTAATTATAATACATATAGCATTATTGAATCATTCAGATAAAAATTTGTTTTTTAATTGGGTAATAATGTCTTTAGAGACTTAATCGTTTTTACCGAAATATAACAATTATCTTTTTAAAATACACAGGTGTCGTTTTTAACACTTTTATTGATCGTAATGAAGTGACGTGTGGATTGAAATAATATCTCAAAAATCAAAATCAAAATTTATTTATTCAATTTAGGCCCTAAGAAGGCGCTTAAGAACGTCCAAAACACTACCACCGGTTCGGAAAACAACACAGTCGAGAAGAGCGCAGGCGAGAAACTCGATCTGGTTCTTTTTTTTTCCATAAATATAATGTATAATTATTCATTTTTTTTGTCATATAAAAAACTATACAAATCGTAGTTTTAATAATGTTAGTGGAAGCACAGAGATGTGGGTTAATTCCAGACATCACTATCGTTCACGTAATGATCCACCCTGTAATAACCTTTTGAGATTAAAACTTGCTTGACATAATACTTGAACTTATTGTCAGGTAAATCGGTAATGTTACTTGGGATCTTATTGTAAAACCGAATACTATTACCTATAAAGCTTTTATTACACTTACTTAACCTAAAGCGTGGTTCCGGCCAACTTGTCTTTACTTCTAGTATTAAAATTATGACGATCATTCACTAGATCTAGCTTGTCTAAATTTTTTACGAATATGCATTAAGCTATCGAAGATGTATTGGGAGGGCAAAGTTAAGATATCATACTCTTGAAACTTGTCCTTTAGAGATTCGCGAGCTCCCATATTATATATTGCTCGAACAGCAATCTTTTGTAATGTAAAAATGGTGTCTACCTAAAGTAAATCTAAAGTAAAGTTTATCTAAAGTAGTTGTTCCAAGTATGCTCTGATAGGTAATTGAAATTGTCGACAACACAAGACTGGCGCGAAACAGGGACAAACACCGTAAAAGGAAGGCGGCTTATATTCTGCAGTGGGATAAAAAAAAATAGATGATCATGATAGCAATGATGGGTCAGTGGTACCATGTCCCTTAACCGCATTTAGATTAATATCTTCAATTTAAAAATCAGTTAGCGAATCAGCGATTAAGCAGATAGATGTCTTATTGTAACATTATCTGAGAGAGTAAATAGGTGAAAATCAATGTATTTTGAGGGAGGAAAACCGATGATTTTGTTTTATGGAATTAACTTACTCATTGACGTTTATTTGATTCTAATAATACAAAGAATAACGAAAATCAAATCTCGATTAATATTATCGTTTAGGACCTTGGGTAAACGGGTTATGTATGTGTGAAACATTTTTAAAATATCCCAAAAATCATTTAATCGACTAGCTGTGTGCCCGCGGCTCCGCTCGGAATTTATATATTCTTCACTGCGCAATGTAGTTGTCCATTGATTTTTTTACAATTTCTTGGGGTTAATTTTTTAAACGGAACACTCTAATCAGTGTACTAAAAATTTTTGTTTGGTAGAAAACAGAAAGAGAGATATATCTCAAAAATTCAAACACCGGTCAGTAAAACTGTGCATTGATTTGGATTTTTTTGACAATTTCATGAGTTTTAATTTTTATACGCGCGGTACCCTAATTATTTTCTGAAAATAAAAGTAGTCTAAGCTATCTGTCAATAAAGTCCCGTCAAAATCGGTTCAGCCGTTGTGGAGATTACCCGAAACAAACAGACAGAAATTTTAACAGTTGTTATTTTAATATTACAAACATACACTTCAATATTATTTATTAGTAAAGATTTAGTAAATTAATAATATATCCAGTGTATATAATATGTCGAATAATTAAAATCTATGAAATATCGACCGGTTTATTATTTTTTTCCATAGAGTAACAAAGTCTTTGATATTCATTAATTCTATGATTTTATGTCTATGGTTGCCAGCGAAGGAAGATGCTTTAAGGAAATACCCTGGAAGTATCTAAATGTAATTTAAAAAAAAACGATTGTTCTGTTGATAACGCATCAACTCCGATTGTCTCTTGGGGGAAAAGGCTTTTTCCCAAGGTCGGCAAAATAACAAATATAAACCTAGCAAGTTTTCCATTTGGCGACTGTAACCATTTATCATCAGCAGGCTCGTCTGTTTATATTGTTACTCTTTGACCTAAAAAATTGCCAATGCCCTTGAGAAATGTCCGAGTTCGTCTAATCCACTTTAATTAGGTTAGAATTAAACATGCTACAATTAGCGAAATCTTATTTATTTGCTTTTTAACGGTCAAGGACATTTTACCTACGGGCTTCCCACATCCACTAGGTTAGATTCACTCTTATCTCATCTATCCTTGCCTTCTTTTATCAACTGCTAATTTTAAATTGACAATAATTTACATGACTTTGAGGTGTTTACGTCTGATGATAAGGTTTTATAGTATATAAATACCCATATTCATTACTGGAGTTTATTAGTTGATTTTGGAGTTTTGATGCAAACCGAAATATATTACAAAGGATTATAAAATTGTAATAAAAAAAAATGTCGATAATCTTTGTAATCTTAATATTTTTAGTATCGATAATTTCGACTTGTTTAGGCTTCGGTTCAAATATAACGGCAACTCTGTCATCAGTGCCCGAAGATGGCCGTCTCGATTTCATCCAGCTCGCAGCGAAAATACGGTCATGAGGCTTTCGAGAATAATGTTACAACCGAAGATGGTTATATATTAAAGCTTTTTAGTATACCGGGCAATAAAACGCGGACGGTGATGCTCGTTCACGGGATCTTCGGTACTGCAAACGATTATATCATACGCGGGAACAACTCATTGGCTATAATGCTAGCAAATAGTGGTTACTACGTCTGGGCGTTGAGTGTCCGCGGGTCGAGGCATTCACGGCACCACACCAAACTCAATCCTGACAAGGATAAAGAGTTCTGGGACTACAGCGTTCACGAGTTCGGCAACTATGATCTGCCCGCTTGCATAGACTACGCTTTGAACGCTACCAACCAGTCGCAGCTGAGTGTCGTCGGCTTTTCAGAAGGCACTACAATGAATTTCGTCCTAACGTCAACAAGACCGGAGTATAACTCAAAAATCAAAGTATTCATAGCTTTGGCTCCGATTTGCCATCTTCAGAACACGATAGGTCCTATAAAGACGTTAATACAGTTTGGTAATTTCTTGAATGGGTTTTTTAGTCGTGTTTAACGTTGAAGAGATTGCCGGGTATAATTCTTTAGCTAAAGGGATTATGAATGTCCTCTGCACACAATTGTTGGTGAGCTACGAACTGTGTATGAACGCTACTATGGCCCCGTTGATCGGCGTCAACTCTGGTGATATAGAGAGGGAGTTCTTCCCGGTGACTGTGGCACATTTTCCAGCGGGCACATCGAGGAAGAATTTGGTGCACTTCGCCCAGATAGGAAGCGGTAGGAAATTCTGTCAATTCGATTACGGAAAGACGCAGAATAATAAAGTGTACCGATCGGACTTACCCCCGTGCTATGATCTGAAGAAGGTGACGATGGATGTTGTCCTCGTGTCAGGGAAGAACGATAGGGTATCGACGTTGAAAGACATGGAACTGTTGTTAAAATCGCAGCTTGTTAATGTAAAATCTCATAAAATACTGGAACCCGAGTGGTTCAACCACCTCGATCATATGTGGGGTAGGAGCAGTCATGTCGTTTCTTATCCTTATGTATTGGAAGTTTTGAATAAATATAATTAAAGTATCATTTTGGAGAGTTGCAGGCAGTATCAGCAGGAACCTTAATGTAACAACAGCTGGAGAGAAATTTTCTTTAATATATATAATTTTAAAAAAATGTATTAACAGTTCCGTTAATTAATTTCAAATATTTTAATGAAGACTTTTTAAAGGTTTTTTCTTACAAGTCGCTCATTTATAGATTATTTTTCAAAACTTGTTTGAAATAACAATTTTTAAAGCAGTATCAGATCATTTAGATTTATTTATTTCGATGCGATGCACGAAACAAACTATGCACCGAGAAAGTTGTAAAACTTGTCGCAGTATTTTAGATATTTGAATTTAGAAAAATTCTTTAGTTCTTGTCTGTAAATGATACATATTTTATAATTTAAGTTGTTACCGTTTGAGTTTATTCTAAACTAGAGGGCGCCCGCGATTTCGTCTAAGAGTTTCACCTTGATTAAATGTGGCATGTCTTGATTTTGTTTTGTTTTTTTTAAAGCTTATATATGGTACCGAACGACACATGCTGACCCGTGCACCATATTTCATCGTTTTTTTTTGTAATTTCTAAACGTGATATGGATATTCTTTATAGCCTGTTAATCGCTAAATGTCATATACTTCCCGTGTACAAAGTAGCATCATAATTAGTAAAGCCGTTTTCTAGTCAAATTCATGCATACATACTGACACACATGCATACAGACATTTATATATCCAAAGAACATACCGATGGTCTTTTTTATCGACTTAATTTACTATTATTTTGTTAAATATACGACTTAGTTAATAAATAATTAATTATAACTCTGGCACCGACTCCAATATTATTAATGGTATTAAAAAAAGGATATATCGAAGTTAATATATTAATAAAGTAATTATTTTTATTTTCTTTTTAACATAAGCTCACGCCTGTTATCCCCGAAGGGTTAGGCAGAGGTGATGTAGCGAACTACACCACCCACATTTCGCCGAGTTCAGTTCCGTCCCAGATGTGACAGGGGGCGAGCCTGTCGCCATATCGGGCACAAATTTCAAACTCCGGGATGATACTAAGTAGAAAAACCCATTACCCCTTGACCCGACCCGGGGATCGAACCCGAGACCTCAGAACGGCAGTCGCACCGTAATACAACTGCGCCACCGAGGCAGTCATTTTCTTTTTAGTGCATTTTTATAGTATATATTTTTTTGAAGTAGGTTTTGTTTTTAATTAAACATGTTTTGTTTACTACTAATTTCCCTATTAATTATTTTATCTTTTTAATTTTTTATGCACTGTTAGTACTTATAAATAAAGTATAACAAAAAAATCTACTCCTACACTTTAAAATGGTGTTCCTTCCATCATCAGATCAGCAAAATAAGATGGCGATTGCACCATACGCAAATACTCGAACAGCTGTAGCAACAAATATACCTGTGTGTCTATAGAATTATGTTTCTCTCGATTTCCCTGAGACCGCCTGATCAGATCCAGACTTGGTAATAATGGGACTACCGGGGGGTGTATTCTTTCGAATAAAAATAATTAAAAATCGGTCCACAATTGACAGAGAAATCGCGTAACAAACATACAAAAAAACCCCCGACGTATTGAGAACCTCCTCCTTTTTGAAGTCAGTTAAAAGAGGTGGGGTGGAGAAGTATTCTTCCCCATCCCCACTGGGCCACTGCACGGACGAGGTCCGGTGGGTTCGCCGCAGGGGGCGACGCGATGGCATGCAGTGCAATCCCGTATCGCCCCCATCCCAAATGCGGCGGACGGCGCCGGGGGTTTTAGTGGGTATTTCCGGGCGGCTCTCGCCCGGGTGAGTCCCACACTGGCACGGAGCTCGTCCCTCCGTGCCCCCTTACCCATTGCATTGGGGGACTTCGGTCTCACTAATGCAATGGGTAAGGGTAGTGCGTAAATGCATTTCCCCCCGACAAAAAAAAAAAAAAAAAAAATATGATTACTTCTAAATTACATGTTAAAAGATTCGAACCTACATCAATAGACTCAGTGTATCGGGCATCGAGATTATTATAATTTTACACGGTTAATAAATTTAGTAAGATCGTAAATAATGAATAGGCGTTTAAAAAAGATGTGGAGTAGAACTAAGATTAATTAAATTTAACGTTAATTAAAACAAAATACTGAGGTGATGTGTATATAAAGAATATGTAACGTGTGCGTAATCATTTAAAGGATCGTCCATTAATCACGTGAGTTTCGTAAGAGGAAAGGGGATTCGGAAAATATCACAAAAGGAACGCGCGATGTCTATAGCGAAAATCGACGCGTGTCGTCGACTCGCCGTTGCCAAGCAACGATTTCTATAATTTAGTTTTTGTAGTTTCGAATAGTTTCTAGAATTCATTTAGATGATACCTGTATTTAAACATAATATTCTTAGAAAAATTAATTTCTACAAAAAAAAAAAAGACGTGATCTTGGGTAGGAGGGGTAGGCTTAGTCTAAAACCTCACCACGTATCACAAGGGGAGAGGTGGTACGTAAAACGTTGCTAAAACATCACGTGATTAATAGACGATCCCTAATTTGTAGTAATTACATTGTTAAGTATAGTGTTAAACTGAATCCTAAGTTATAGACCACGTAACAAGAGGTAGCGTGGTGAGTATTATTTAGGTTAGATTAGAGATTAGAGGTGAGGTATGTGGCGAAGGAGATATTACTGCGCGGAAGTGTAACGCGCATTCTTTCTTGTATTCATTCTTCATTCTTCCTGATGGCCTCAACACAAAGCGGGCGGATGTAAGCGGTGGTAATGTACTAGTTAGTAAAGAACAAGTCACACAGAGCCGGCGCGCTGGGATCGCGTTCACTCTGGTAGCGGTCAAGACGAGGTTCGAACCCTAGTGCTAGTTACCTTCTGCGGCTGAGTGCCTTCAGCCCACAAGGTTCGGTGAAGCTGTAAAGGCCCGTCCGGTCAACAGCATTAGCTAGGTTAGAAATAAAAGCGCTCGGATCGCGTCGCAGCGGTATTTTCATAGTAATATTATGCTGGCTTGTATGAAAGCGCTCATGAAAGTAGAGGAAGCGAAAGAGGTGTGTCAAGATCGTAGCAAGTGGAAGGACGTAATCTCTGTCTACCCCTACGGGAGAAAGGCGTGATGATATGTATGTATGTATTATGCTGGCATCCCCCGTTCCTAACTGCCCGATGTATAACGAAACTTTAAGACTAGCTGTACTCTCAGTTCGATACAGTGACATAGCGTGCTTTAGGAACACACCGCACACCTCGGAAATTGTCACCGGGATTTTGGTTTGTCCTAAATTATATAATTTGGGAGATTTTACTTCATATAGTTTGTTTATTGTACACGTTACGTGTATTTTAAAAATCATGACATGGAACGTGAATTCTGAGATTTTACAAAAACTGAAAAATTTTAATAAAGAACCGCCGTTTTGTTCGGTTAATGACGAGAAAATCAAAAAATCAAAATTTATTTATTCAATTTAGTCCCTAAGAAGGCGCTTATGAACGTCTAAAACACTACCACCGGTTCGGAAAAAAACCCAGTCGAGAAGAGCGCAGGCGAGAAACTCGATCTGGTTCCTTTTTTTCATAAATATAATATATATCATTTTTTTTGTCATATAAAAAACTATACAAATCGTAGTTTTTAGTGGAAGCACAGAGATGTGGGTTATTTCCAGACAACACTATCGTTCACGTAATGATCCACCCTGTAATAACCTTTTGAGATTAAAACTTGCTTGACATAATACTTGAACTTATTGTCAGGTAAATCGGTAATGTTACTTGGGATCTTATTGTAAAACCGAATACTATTACCTATAAAGCTTTTATTACACTTACTTAACCTAAAGCGTGGGACGGCCAACTTGTCTTTACTTCTAGTATTAAAATTATGACGATCATTCACTAGATCTAGATCGGACGGAAGTATCCTGTAACGTTTTTAAACGGAAATGACGTAAGTGGGTGTTTTTTTTTTTGTTACTAGCATTTTAAATTATATCTTCAATAAATGGTACTGTCAACTTTAATGTAACATTTATGTTATGTTTAATATTTTTTTAGTAATACATGGCTCGGTGTTCAATGAAGCTTTACTCAAATCGGGCGCTAGGCACAGTTGGGACCAATTTCGCTATATTTACATGCAGATAACAGCCCAAATTGAGGTTTATGACACTTCACCTTTGCGCCTTTGTGCTCGCGATAAATTACGATGAAGATGTCAAAGATCTTAAATCAACAACACTAGTCGTTTCGAAAATAAAAATGTTCGCACTAAATTTTCAATTATTACATCTTGGGTCTAAATACACGCGCACATTAATTCCTGTCTATTTACTAGTTTAAAAAAAGAGTATTTAGAATAATAAGCGGAAGAACAAACATATAATTTGTTCGTAAATATAAATTCTAACTATCAGTATGTTATCATTCAATGTTATTAGCCAAACAATGTTCGTTAAATTTCTTTATAGTTTTTTCTATTACAAAAAAAATATAAATAACTCGCATTCAAATAACGCTTTGTATGAATGTTACCATAAAACAAAAGCGTACTAGTTCCAGCATTTATTAGTCGAAGATCAGCTGGACTGATACTTATGAGCTTTTGTTTGTTGGATTGGTAACTGCCCCGAACAGCAGACTAACTTAACTATTAAAATATCGGAAAAAATCACGAATATAAAACAAGTATGAAGAAAAATAATTTTCTCATAAATTTTGCAAGGAACGGCTTTTTGAAAAGAAAAATCTGTGTTCTATTAATTCTTAAATATTAAAAAAAGTTCCTTATTGTTATAAGTGTATTCTTTTGTTTTAGCATATATTTCATATTTCATTAAGAAATATTTGCAATAACTTAAAGATAATAGAAATTAAATGTAAACAAAAAACAATGATATTAGTATGAGCCTCATAACATTTATGAATTGCTTATATAGAAACAATAGAATGAAATAATAGAACATTTAAAAAAGCATGTAATTTTTGAAATATAAAAAAAAATGGAACTAAAATTAGTTATTCACAGAAGCGAAGTCGCGCGGACACAGCTAGTTTTGTTGTAATAATGTAAAATAAAAATAATATTGACTATTTAATAGAGAATATAGAACGTTCATCCATTTAAAAAAAAAAAAAACAGGTACCTACTAAACTATTTAATTGCCATTTTTAATGTAACCGTGGTTCTATTAAAATTACCTATAACGGTTTAATAAATCGAATACATGTGGAAACATTGTCTTATAAGTATTCCTCCCCCATATGTAATCCATGTGGTCAAATGTCGCCGGTATCTATGATTTGTAGGCGACTACGTTTGGAAGTTGTTTCTTCAATAAACACACGTCTTTTATCGTCGATATCCTGTCGTTTTTCGCAACGAATAAGGCCACATTCATTGTCACCTTATACAAATGTACATTATTTGATTCTTAGTCACACCGTAATCGTACCTCGCAAAAGCCCTTCTGTTTCCAATCTGAGCTAAAAGGTAGAGGTTTTTCCTTGACGAACCAGCAGGGAAGTATCCCACGGCGATTGGAAAGAATTCCTCTTCGATCTCCTCAGTATCGATTCCAGTTAATTGAAACAAACCTGTGATCAAGCAGAAAGCGTAACCCGTCCCCTTCTCCGTGCACAAAATGTCCCATAACTTTTTGAAGATCAAATTAAACCCTGCGAATTCTTCCGTCTGAGACATCAATAATCCGTCGGTTGATCTCTGGACTCCACTGTATTATCGTCGACATATATGCCTTCGTATTATGTAAATAGCAGTTCGGTGCTAGGGATATGAAAATTTTAATTTTCGCGTTGTATTCTGGTTTTGCTGCTGCTAAAACGTACATGCTGGCGGAGAAACCGATTCCGCTTCTATTCCGATTCTATCTTGACTCGTATCATTTAATAAGAAATCTATGAATCCGGATAAATCGTAGTATGCGTATTCGTGGATTGTGAAGTCCCAGAAAGCTTTGTCTCTATCAGATTTCAATATGAAGTACCTTCTTAAATACCTATTTCCTCTAAAATTCGTCACCCAAACGTCGTCACCGGCTGTAGCTAGGCTGATAGCGAGTGAGGTTATCACCTCGGAGGTTATAAGAATCACCGGAATCCAGTACACCGTGGATTAGTAACACCGACTGAGTTCTATCGCCCAGTATATGGTTTAGTCCATCTTTAGTTACAACATCGTATTCTATCGTATCGTCCATAATTTAATGCTAATTCTGTGAAATTGATCCGTCTATCTTCTGGTATTTTCGGTTCTATGTTCAATACATCGGTTAAAACGAGGTGTTTTAATATAAAAACGTAAATTATTATTTTGTTTATTAACTTAAACATGGTTTTTTTTTATATATTTAGTTCGCGTTTTTAAACTACAGCTGATTAATCAATTATGAAATTTTGTTCAAAAGTTCGTTTATTTTTCTCATAGCTCATAGCTATTATAGTTTTATGTTTTTTGCTGTCAAGAGTTTTCCGTTAGGCTAGCGGTGAACGCGCGCCAATTATTTAGGTCGTGTTATAATTACTATTCATAAAATGGCAACTGGATGAATTGGCCTGTTTTTCAACTGTACTATATATACTCTCGTCCAATTCTGAATTTTGTTTCTATTTGGCAATGTTATATCGTTCATTGTTCTATTTATCTTTAATTTATGCATAAGATAATTTTAGATTTTTCATTTATAAAGGTTTTCGGATCGAGTTTATTTGATTGTGTTTTTTATGTTCGTATGTCCGTTTTTTGTTCTAGAGATTATGTATTCTTCTTGCTTTTTTTTTACTTATTTCAAATGTTATGTTTTTCAGTTATTTAATACCAATTAAGAATATAAACACCATAGTCTAGTTAGCAATTTGACTGACATTGAAAAAACCGTTGGAATCTGAAAAGTTGTCATTTTGTGTGACGATAAAAATGAGTTTGAAATCAACTGCAATTCAATGTACAATTTTTTTTCAGTTTTTCATACCTTGGTATTAATTCATGTCTGTTCCGGCAAATATCCAGAGCGGCTGAACCGCCTTTGACTGGACTTTTTCTGGCAGATATATGAAGTTAGGTTACTTTGGTAACTTAGGTTGGGCGTAACTTAGGTTACTTTTATTTTGCAAAAAGTAAATTGAGAATAAAATCCGATTCAATGCACAGTTTTACTGGCAAGTAATTGTTGTCGCGGTGCGTGCACTAGTCCGATCCCGTGTTTGCTCCAACTAGGTGGCGGGAGGTACCGGGGGGTTTAGTGGGTAGTGGTCAACGGCGCTTCTCGCCGCGAGTCCCACACTAATCCTGTGTGACAGCCCCTTGTACTTACGTGCGAGAGACTGTCGCACATCTTCAGTCGCGCTTCAGCCAGACCTGAAAGGGTACGTCCCTTTTAGGTCTGGCTGGACAGCAAGTGCGTAAATGCATTCCCCTCGAAAAAAAAAGGTAATTGAATTTGTGGGAAATATCTTTGCTTAAAGTTAGAAGCAAAAATGTTTTTGGAATATAATTAGGATTACGTATATAAAAATTAAAAACGATATTATGCAGTGAAAAATATATTAACCCCCCCTTGAGCACTTGCCTGACGTTGACGCCAGCTTTTCATTGTTTTCCTATTATCTTATTTTTATGGGAACTCGATACATTAAACACCGGCGCAGCCATAGGCACATAGCTAGTCAAAAATAAAGCACTGACACCCCCACATTAATGCAAGGTAAACAAACGCAAAACTGTGTAGACCAGAACATTTCTACTCTTGAAGTACTATTAATATCCATGTATATTTCTTCAAACAAATGTAAAACACCAAAACACTTGCAGTTACGCATAGAAAAAAAAAGTGTGTGTGTACTTATGTACGCACGTAAGAAGTTATATTTCTTTGACGTAATAATAGAAAAAAAATTGAATTTAAGGTTGGTCATTTTTTTAAATATTTTTATTGATTTCTTAATTTAATATTCACTTTTCATTTTTATCAAAAAAAAAATTTCATTAAATTTATTCAGTTATTTTTATAAATATTTATTATTTATTCAATTTGATAGCAAATATTAAAAATTAATATTATAATTTGATGTTCAATTTTAATTTTTATCACAAACTTTTTATTAAAATTATTTCTTTATTTTGTAAATATTAAATAACCAATAATAAGTATTTAACATTAATAATTTAATAATATTTAGTGTTGATTATATTAAATAAAAGTATTCTAATTTATATCAATAAATAATACATACGGATAGTTAACCTCAATTATATTGGAGCACTTGAAAAAGTATATAAGCACAATTTTTTTCACTAATATTCACAAATAGTAAGTGATATCAATCGAAATATTCAATTTAAATCACTACTGAATATAATTTATTAGCACATATATAATTCGCACTTGTATGAAACTAAAACATGTGTTGTGAATGTATAAACTAGAAACATGTTGATAAATATTATAAATATGAAACAGTGATCAGAGGTGACGAGCGTACCAACATGCGCGACTAATATCGAGGTTCAATTTCTATTTTGTTGGTAGCTTTTTTTTCGAGACTTAATGAGCGGTTAAGCAGACAACTTCATACTGTTAATTTTGTGTCACAGATGCGCGCACTTCATACTGTTAATTTTGTGTCACAGATGCGCGCGCATCTTAAAATTTCACTCTCATCATTTTTTCATAACGCGCCTAAAGAAGTATAACTTCAAAATGTCCTCTTGTAATTCCATTGCCATTTTTAACAAACTCCGAGCTTTGACCAAAACCTCACTTCAAGTGTCCCAGTGTGGTAAATACACTTAGCTTAGAGGTGTTTGGCGATATATTTTCAAACTTGAGGGTAATAGCTACCAACCAGGCGAACATTATTATAAAACACCCTCTTCACCGAAAACTTAGGCTCCTAATAGAGTTAGACAGGTGTGTTTCAACTCTGCGTCCATCGACGCAGAATCCGACCGCACTACCAACTGGGTCATCATCAGTTCGGTAATGATAAGTTTGCTTGAGTAATCTTGGTCTAGACCAATTGTTCTTATACTTTTCAAGTCAAGGGCCACTTAGGTTGAGAGCGTGGTTAGCCCGGTGGACTAATCCGCGTGTCTCATAGAGGGTACTACTGAAAGGTCGGAGATTCGAAACCAGGGTGGGTAACACAAATTTTTTCCCCCTGGATGGTTGACCAACCTTGGTCATGCCTCTTTCGAGAGGCGGGCGAAGAGGTGGGGTGGAGAAGTATTCTCCCCCATCCCCACTGGGCCATTGCACGACGAGGCCCGGCGGGTTCGCTGCAGGGGGCGACGCGGTGCTTGCGAAAGCCACCCCGTGTCGCCCCCATCCCAAATGCAGCGGACGGCCCCGGGGGGTTTTAGTGGGTATTTCCGGGCGCTTCACGCCCGGGTGAGTCCCACACTGGCACGGAGCTCGTCACTCCGTGCCCCCTTATCTATTGTATTGGGGGACTTTGATCCCCTAAATACAATAGATAAGGGTAGTGCGTAAATGTATTTCCCCCCCCCCCCCCCCCCCCCCAAAAAAAAAAGGGCCACTTAGGTTAATTAGAGGTACCACTGCGGACCACGCTTTTATGGATACCATGGTGGTTAATCCCGTTTATTAATTGTTACATTTTTATGAGTTTTCAAATGAGAATTCCCCATAGATTTTGTATGGCAATAACAACCTATAAAGTCCTTTCGAACAACCTAATTCACTATTTATATGTAAACTCGGTTTTGAGCAATCGGCTCCGCATAGACATGTCCTTTGACCGATTCTGGAGTTGTTATTATATTATTTTTTTTATTACACGTTAATTTTATCCACAGGTCTCATTATTTATTTCACGTACGGCGTCTGGAACAGTTCCGAGCGTCGACGCCGTAACCAGGAGGGCCTTCAGTTGGCTGAACTGCACAATGACAGCCAGACCGCCCTTCTGAACAGCGGTCTGACTCACGCGCTCGATGACAGAGACGGACCGACGACGCGCACGAGTGCGACAAGGACGGCGAACGAGTCGTCAGTCCTACCAACACGGTGATATCTTTCATTTCTAGTATTTAGGAATTAGGGACATTTCTACGTGCGCGCGCTTTATGGAAAATTCTGTTCTGTGTTATTCAAGTTTTCCTAATGTAAAAGTTTTCAAAATTGTTACCGACTGTGCAGTCGCGCACGGGTCGAGTTATTACTATCATTTCTAACTCTAAGGGTTGTCCATTAATCACGTGATGGTCTTTTTTAACCAACTTTTTAAATCCCTCTCTCCTCTACCCAAAACCATAGTACAAAGTATCCACCTTCACTTCCCTTATTCGAGGCTCACGTACTTAATGAACGATCCCTTATTAGAATCCCGCTTGTGTTCTGTTTCACGCGTACTAAATAGTAGGGTTTTTAAGGCTTTCATTTGTGAAGTATTAAAAATTATATCGGAAGCGATATTTTATGTATTAATTAGGTAAGAAATTTAGTTCCGTATATCAAAATTTCGAATATGTAGTTTAATAATTCGCTATTTGCATTTGTATATAAATATGGCAATACTAAGAAGAGATCTTTACATAATTTTTGACGTCATTAATATTGCTTTTTGTCAAATTGCGGTTAAATTATCTTTCATAATTTAGAAGGACTTTCATAACAGTCTCGTTGGGTCACGAGTTAAAATTAATCGCAAGTTGATGTTATTCTGTGAACCGCAACTTGAAGGAATTAATTATATTTTAAATATACGTATTTATATTTACTTCCTGGCCTGACGATGAAACTCATAATTATGACTTTGTTTTCTCGCATTGAATTTAATATAATTGAAGGAGGGGGTGGGGGGGGGGATAGAAAGCGTTTATTTTAATAAAAATATTTTATCAAAACAATAATGCGGGAGCACAGAGGAGCGACGGCTCTACTCTACCTATAAATGTATCTAACACCGGATACATTATTTAATAAAAAAATAGACTCAGAAATCAACACACGTCAAAAAGTTACAGCCGCAGGCTGACTCAGGCCGTTTGACGATATATTCAAAACGTATCTCTATATAATAATCTTTTTTTAACGATTTAAATCTCATGTTACAACATCCAAAGGGTTTCGTTTAGGACGAGAACGGCGATGAATATTTACTAATTAAATATATATATATTATATATATATAATATTATAAATCTAGCATACCTAGTATATTCTAAAAACGATGACTGATCGTAATGTAGTTTTTTTCATTCATTCTTTTACGGTTCATAATACGCAAAGTCTATATTTTTTTCACCAGTTACGAATTAAATCCCGTCAACGTAAATTTTCAATTTTACTATTAATTTTAATTACTCTACAGGAATCTCTTTTGATTGTGTTCCTTTATTTTTAGTATTACGCCAAAGTATTTTGTTCGACTCTTTATTTTTTTTAATTTTTAAGCGTTAAGTTAATAGAGATGATTGTGAAAGTAAGATATACTATGTGTTTGTTAAATAAAGAAATATGTTACTGACATTTTTTTAAACGGATATCTCGCGCAGGTTTTAACACTTTGACCACAGTCTCGTCTGATGTTTAGTGACGATGTGGCCCAGGATTGTAAACACACTAAGCTTAGAGGCCTATTGGTATTTAGCGACAGGTTTTCAAACTTGAGGTTGGTAGCTAGAAAAGAGGAAATGAATTAGAAAATGCCCTACCACCTGCTATGGTTTTCTCATGATGATTTCTTTCACCGTAAGCTCAGGCTGATTTTTAGAGTTGCATATGTGGGGTCGAATCCGCGTCCATATCCGCCCATACGATACGCGATATCCAAGCCCACTACCATCTGCACCATCGATCGCTATAGATTCTTGGTATATTCATAAAATTATATGCGATAGTGTGTTAGTTAAATCTAAAGATTGGTTACATTTCAATGGGTGTACTTAAATTTCCTACAGTATTAGTAACGTGGGCTGTGATACAGTGGTTTTTAAACTTTCGGCTTATAATTAATGTTTACATTTAGATTAAGTACGTAGATATGCTTGTAATGGTGGTAATTTACCCTATTTAACAGTATTTCCATTAGAGAAACCGCCATAAAATATGTTTTTAAAATAATTGTCAATGTTCTTTGGAAACATGCATTTATTTACTGATGAAAGATTTGAGATTTGAGAAGTGGGGGGCGTGTACTCGTCAAATAAACATCGAATTTACGGTGTGTAATTTAGGAGTGATCACTCTTTTAACCCTTTCACGGCGAGGGGAAACATTTTGCCCATTGTAAAATTAACAGCTGTCTATTTAATTATAACAATATTTGAATTTCAATTTGAAAAATATTCAAAAAATGTTTCCCACAAAACTCTAAAAGAGTTACGACTTACAAATGCATCATTTTGTGATTTTCCTATACTCGTATGTTTAAAAAACTAAAAGAAACAGTTGTATGGTAATATTTACACTCTGCCCACTTATGGTCCTGAAAGGGTTAAAGCACTAGGCACTAGTTATTTAAAATAAATGCTAAATACTTTACCGATATTTTGTTTATTTTTCATTGCTAAAATATTTATTTGTTTTCATCTCATTGGAATATTGTTAGTAATCAAATTATCACCTGTGTAACTAAATAAACATTTTCGTGTTGTTTTTTTAGTGTAAGTGAAACTATTTTTTTTTTTTCATAAACTCGTTAATGTTCCTTTGATATCCTTAGATTGTAGTGCCTAATGATTTTGTGTTGCCAATATTGAAATAAAATAAATATTTAATCATATAAAACTGTGTGTATTCTTTTATAGTGTTATTTAAAAGTTTCGGCTGATCAGATCATAATCATCATCATCTCCCTACCCTTTTCCCATTTTTATTTGGGGTCGGCGCAACATGCCTTCCTCTTCCATTCCTCTCTATTCGTTGTCATCTCCGCATTCACTCCTTTCCTAAGCATATCATCTTTCACACAGTCCATCCATCTTTCCTTTGGTCTTCCCCTTCCCATGTAACCGTCCACATTCATATCCAATACCTTTGTTACAACATCTTCTTTCCCCCCGCGCATCACATGTCCATACCAGGATAAACGACCGCCTCTTAACTTGTCTTAATTATTATAGTTTTTTTTTTACTTACGAAACAAAATTTATTTTATGATGTGATTAATCAACTGACGATTAGTGATCACTGTAGTCAACTATTGGAACCTAAAATAGGATTTCAGTCTTAATTAACCCCGATGCTACTCTTGAGAATTGGAAATTGCTCGTGCGATGTGAAAGTCGGAAGAGCGAGGGTTCTTGCTAAAATAAGTGTGGCGGTGATACTTTCCCAGTCATACCTTGCAATGCTTCTCCACCACTCTTTTGTACTATGTGAATTTCTACTACATTTAACAGAATTAGAAAAACAAATTTAAAATCCTTAATACACGTAAATATATTTTATTTAACAAAAATACGGCTTTCCACATTGTAAAATAAAAAAGATTCAGTGAGAAATTAAGTGATGCATTTAATTTTTAACTTTCTTAAATCACAGTTTTAATACACTTATAGTTTAAACTTATCTGACTAATACGCACGTAAATACGCTCATAGATATATATGAACTGCTCATAATGTGGTGTTCCGTACACTGAGCGATGCATTCGCCTGAGCGTATTTATGCGTTATCCTACTTAATTTTTTATCCTGTCATAATACACAATTTAGGAATGTATCGGATAGTAATTAATTATATTATGCGATATCACGTTTAAATAAGAATACTGTTAAAGCTTTTTCCTGTAACATTTCTCTCAAAATATAACAATTATTAGTTAGAATTGTTTTCAAGTAGTCGGTTTTTATTTTCAAAATTAAAATTTTACAAAACTTATACACAAGTGGAGTATTCTGTTTGTCTGTCTACAGGATATAAAGTATCAACTATGAAAATATAACCTCATTGCGCAGACGACCAAAAAATTTGATACTTTTTGAAATGAATTTTGAACGCATTATTTTACTATAATAATATTAGTTATTAATACTTTTTCAGGAATGTAACTTTTTGTAAAAACTCCAAACAAATGTTTTTAGGGATTGATTTCGAACAAAAACTAACTGTACGACTCATGAATACAATTGTAACAAAAGTAATGAATAGTAGACATGTTTAATATCAATCAATATCTAAAACTATATTTACATGGATATATTAAAAAGAAATATGGCTGTTTGTTTTTTGGATTCAAATCACACAACACAAAATAGTTCGTTAAAACTTTGTCGCCACATCGTTTCTTTCGACGTTTTCTTCTATTTTCTTCGGTATCGGCGGTGGATTATTGAGGACGCTGTTTCTGATGCCGTAAAAGAAATATATTATGTAACCTAAAACAAAGATGTCAGTAATCACAAGCCAGCCAGATAAGTCGTAATATAAGGGTAGTTAAATCCGTAAGCAACTTTAGATTGTTGACAATTAAAGAAACTTGAATATTTATGTATGTTGAATAATACAGTATTATTTTACATATTGTTTTAAGAGACTGTTGATTATATTTAGACAACGACTTTATATTATTGTAGAGAACGTAAGATTCGTATATTCAATAAACAACAATGAACGTCTCAATAGCATTGATTTTTTGAAAGAACTTACATTTAAGTTGGTTTTTGAATAATAAACGGTAATATTGAATAATTGGTACATTTTTTCCTTCAATATTCAGATAACCTATCTAGAAAGTAAATCTATGATGCGGTTCAAATAAGTCTCAAGTAATAAGCACACTTAATGTATGAACACTTGTACATATATAAAAAAAATAAGGAAACAGAGAAAAGATGTTTTCCGTAATATATAATACATTTCTATAATTACCTATTGAAATATTTTTACAAAATACACCTTTTAAATTAGCTGTGACCGTCGCCTGCATGCCATTTAGCCAATATGGATCTTCTTGTTTTGGGGTTCATATGTCAATAACACCGCCGGATGTAGCTGATGCCTTCTAATGCTTACTGGATAATCGCTACCATATGACGGTCGTAACTGTTGTGGTGACTGTCACTTCCGGCGGTCACCATTACCATTTGACATACTCTAACGGTGGTGATCACAGCCGCTAAATTGCAGGAACGATCAACTGTCACCGTTATCTATAGACATGGGTAGTTCGATTGGCGACGAGAAAGAGTTGGGGGGGGGGTGATTTGTACCGAGCTCTCCCTGGATGGAAGATAGGGAAGGTTATGCCTGTTATGTCTTTTGTTCGGGGCTCCCGCTGGGCTGACGCGGAGCATGTTGCTCAAACCTGTGTCGCCCTCCCAAGCGGCGGATGGTACCATGGGTATTAGTGGGTATTCTTCGCATTTCACACCGAGCGAGTGCCACATACTCTCCTGGCATCTCTAATTCGGGAGACATATCTCTCGGAATGAATTTTCCACGTAAAAAAAGTTACTAATAAGAATCTAACAATATATACGTATCACTGTGATATTATACGTACCGATGATAAGCCAGATGATGAACCGCACCCAGGTCTGGTAGTCGAGCTGCACCATCAGATACACATTCATGCAGGTGCTTAGGTAAGGGATCAGAGGCACCAATGGCACCTAGAACAGTCACAGTGACGTGATTTTATTCATAGAAATCGCTTGAACAAAACTATAATCAAAATTAAAACAATTCAGTGTTGGAATTAAATATATATATATATATATATATATATTAAAACTTAAAAACTGGTTATCTGGTCTTAAGTATGAGGATACAGAAGCCTTACTCCACATTATTATATAATATATAGGTATTTATTCTGGTTCTAAATTTAAACGACAAGGTAAAGTTTTTTGTAATTTTGGAATGAAATTCTGTTTTCTTACATTCGAATAAAGTAAGCTGTTTTTAGTCGTGTCATCTAATTTATTTTACAATAGTTTAAACACACACACATACAAATCCAATCACACAACCGATTACACCCGCGCTTACTCGCACCTCATACATACACAAACACGATTATATCTTTTATTATAAAGCTGTAATGTTATAAAGGAAGGCGCTGGATCCCGGGGCACAAAATATTTTTTTTTCCGGGTCCATTGCACCCTCTGATTTGTATTTGCATTTCATGAATAAAGATTATTATTATTAAGTTAAACGTTCTATTATCATCGGAAAATAATTTACGTGTTACGATGGTAATAATAATCCAGTTATGTATAGTGAAATGAACTGTCGTTTCGCATCTAATTATCATTTCAAATAAATTTCTCTATTACTTAAAAAAAAAAAAATAGTTTATTAATAGTTACAAAATTCCTAATGTAGGCATAAAGTGTTGGTCTTTTTAAACTTTGAATAATATATGTTGCGTTAATCTATCATATATCTACATATACTTACTTACTGCAGACAACTTTTGGAACTTTCTGGTTACTTGATAATATTTTCTTTCACTATTAGTTAACAATTTACGGAAACTTTATTAGTATAAACCAGTATGGAAATAAGCCGACATGCTTTCGCCATAACATTCAATTTGGAGGTACAAATTTCCGTATAAATACTATGACAAAATAGCAGTTTTAAGTAAGGCTTATGACAAGATTACGATTAGACATTTAGGAGTGACCTATGTCCAGCAGTGGACGTCTTTCGGTTGAATAGATATATAGATATTAAGACTAGTTAGATTAAAATGTACGATAAAAAAATCGTACATTCCATAATAATTTCCTTCTTAACTTCATTGTGCCTTAATCGAATCTTGTACTTTCCAACTTTTATTAGCTTGCCAAAACTATTATATAGACTCTTATATATGTAGCGTAGAAAATACTCACAGTGAAGGACAGATTTTTAGTGCTGTTTCTCGGCTGACGGCACAGCACTACTAGAAGCGCGATGAGCGCTGCTCCCATGATACCGAGCAACGCTGCACCGGTTTGGTCCCATCGGAGCAGAGCACACGTTATCAGGGATACTACAACTGGAACCACGAGTTTACTGTTAGTCGATACGTATAATGATCGACAACGAGCGGTACTAGGATCCTTCGAGAAGAAGTGACAATCCTTTTCATGAATATTTAAAAATAGTTTAAAGAAACGTCACATTTATTTCTTAGTTCAAATTTAAAACTCTTGACTTTTTAACGTTAAATTATAGTATATTTCCCATAGGCTTAGATATTAAATAAATCTACAATACAAAGCCCTCCTGACTTTTTTTTTGTTATCATGTATTGTGTTTTTTTCTATTAAAAGTTTTTGGTAAATTTACAAAAGTAGAAAAAACTGTCTTACATTCGAGAAATGTATATTGAAACGTTCACTATATTCAAGAGCAACTACTAAAACCTGTTTGCAAGCAAACATTACGGTTTCCTTAGGAAAGTAGCACATTAGTTTCAACAGCTCCAGCTATAACCTCTCCACAGGTCATTTATCAGATTGGTAATTAATAGTTTAAAACTAGAGAGGTCGTTTTTCTATGATGGATATTTTAAGTGACATGTCTTCACATTTCATATCTATCTATACTAATAAATAAAAATGAAGTGTCTGTTTCTAATGTCAAAAATTTTTTTTTTTACAAAATACATGAATATATATACGATACCCATACCAAAAATACAATTTTTAAAATTTGTCTGTCTGTCTGTTTGTTCCGCGTAATCTCCGGAACGGCTGGACAGATTTTGACGGGACTTTTTTTGGTAGATAGCTGAAGTTACTACGGGTAACTTAGGGTACTTTTAATTTTCGAAAATAATTAGGGCTTAGCGTAAAAAAAATTAAAACTCATAAAAAATTGTCTCAAAGCCGCGCCATTGCAAAGTTTTACGGGCAATTGCTTGAATTTACGAGAAACATTTATACTTACTTTATAGTATTACAAAAAAAATAATTTAAAAGGCCGTGTAGAATATAGGAAACGCTGACGCAAGCAAGAGGTTCACAGCTAGTATGCAATAAAAGGAAGTACTAACAGACCACCAGTATTGTAGATTTAGCGATGGCAGAAGAGAGATGGGTTGGGAACTTCAGGCCTTGTAAATTGAATATCTGCCTCATGATTGACCACGGTGTCTCGGGGGTCGGCTTGAGACCGTGTACGGAGATTGGAGATTCTTCTTCATATCTGAAAACAGGTTTTTGATTTTTTTTAAATATTACTATTTAAAATTTAAACTTCCGAGTGATAGTATATAACCTCTTATTGAAGTTATCATTTGCGGAATGACTGATAACCTAATTTTTATCGAGTATTCTGAGGATATAGTTTGAAATTCATAATCAAACTAAAGAATGTTTAAACATTAATAGTTTAGCAGTTAACAGTCTAGATGTTAAGTATTGATCATAACTGAAAAAAGGGGGCACTTGAATTCTATCGTAGTACCCGCGAGAATTGTCGCAGGGTTCAGTTTGGTAATAACTTGACGCGAGCATACACGTTGTTATAGATGAAAGTTATTTGTGATTAGCGTTAAACGTTAAATTGATTGTTTGTTGATTGTTAAGCCTTCCTAGCTATTACTCAGTTCACACATTCACACTATACACTGGTTACTACACACGGGCTACGGAAGGTGAAGCAGGACACCGGCGTTACTCGAGAGGTAAGTGTCGATCTTACATTATTTGGGTCTACTGCGAATCGCAGGTCGGCCAGGGTTAATCACGACCCCGAATCGTTTAGACTAGGGCCCAGCGCGATTCGTTTGATTACAGTCGTGACTAACTCGAACACTAGATAAATGGTGTGAATTAAATCAATGATACCTTAGTATAAGAACACTGATGGCCACGATAGTGTACGCAAGTAGAGTTCCGATAGATATCATATCGATAAGTTGGTCCAGGTTGAAGATCGCTGACATTGTTGCTGTGAAAAAAGTTTGCATTTTAACAATTTTCTCATTTCAAGTTTTAACAATATTTTTGCCTTTAACACTGAGAAACAAAGGTTTGGTTTGAATAAGTAACCAAAATGTAAAAAAACCTAACATTTAAACATGAAAGCTTCATAAAAAAAATTAAGTTCCCGAAAATGTAGAAATAGTTACCTGCAAATAGACCACTGATTCCTGTTGCAAGTAAAGGTGTCTGTGTACGCTGATTAATCTTTGCCAAAGGTCGAAACAGTACGCCGTCACTGCCCATGGCATATAACACGCGAGGCAACGGGAACATAGCTCCGACAAGATTAGTGCATAACGCAAAAACTGCCCCGATTGTTGCAATCCATGTTACTGTTGGAAGATTCACCATTCTGAAGGCGCTGGGGAATGGTGCATCTGCATCCTAGAAGACGAGATGCGATTTGGTTATTAGAAGCATACGATTTATTATTGTTTAAAACAGGTGGAGTTTTATATTACATACATATATTCTTCAAACGGATTAATATGTTTCCCGATCAAAGAGTTTTATTTTTGCCAAAAGTACAGACTCTAAAAATTTTATTGATTTATTTGCCATGATAAGCGCCTTCTAAAATCGTAATTCAAATGTCAAAAGTGATATTAGCTTAACTAATAAAATGTAAATATGGAGGATGTTCCATTTCCTTACCAGTAAGTAATACGGAAGCATAAGTGTCAAAGACGTAGAAATAGAGAAATAAGCAAGGAATATAATAATCAAGGAAAGGATGATCGACAGCGGTATGTTTCGCTTGGGATTCTTTGCTTCCTCGCCAGTGGTCGCTACGCAATCGAAACCCACGAAGCCGAAGAAACATTTTGCTGCTCCGGCCATTACTCCAGCTAAGCCGAATGGCATAAATCCTCCCACTCCAGCCTGGGCCGCGTATTCCGCCGGGATGTCTGCTGGGTTTATGTTCCAATTTCCTGTATCACCTATTGATCAAAAGCTTTGTTAAATTATCGAATTTCTGCTAAAAATCTGCTAGGCGTAATCCTTACTTAAATCAAGATCTACTGCTTTTGCATCATACGATTTATTAGTAAAACAAAGCTGATTTTGCTGTCATGTTATAGTCTATTGCTTCTTACTCCAACAACCATATGCATATATTCTATAGAGATAACTTAAAATATATCTCACCTAACTAGTTTATTGAAAGTTCTTCTTCATATACATTGCATTGAAATATTAAGCCTAATTATTTTCCTAAATATTTGGTATGATGATAAAAATCAAAAATATTCCAAAGATCGGATTTTATTTACAATTTCATGAGTTTTGGTTTCATTAACAAGTATTTAGTAAAAAGTTGTTACTTTAATATTACAAACAGACACTTTAATTTTATTTATTAGTAAAAATAACAGAAAATGACATTAGATAGATATTTACAGGAGTGTTAATTTAAGGAGTGTTAACTTACTTTTGATGGCACCAGCTACGACCACTGTGACGACTGTGAATAAATTCATTGCCGTAAACACGTTATTAAACTTTGTTGATTCTTTCACACCAGCTCCAAGGAGAACTGAAACCATCATTTAATAAGCGTTATTATTTATTTATAGCCTGAGATTAGTAGTCGGAATAGAATTTTTACAGATTAGATGTCGGATAGGCTTTGTACGAACTACGGCTGTTACGTACAAATAAATATTTAGAGAAAAAATGACTTGAAATTAATCGAATAATATGCTAACATTATTTTGCTATGGCTTTGTTTTGCTTGTTCTTATTGTAAGATTTTGACTCGAGTTCTTTGACGCATATAATATATACATATATATATATATATATACGTATTTATGTTTCTCCTGCATTTTTTAAATATTTTCTTACGACTCATTTTAATATTTACATCTAAATTCGCAGCTCATATAAAAAATATAGGTGTACTTAATCGATACATGAATTCTAAAGTCAAAAACAAATTTAGTACACTTTAAAAATAAAGAAATGCACACATCACTTACTTGTGGTTATTATAGCAACAGTAAACGATAGGAAGTCAGGATAATTTGCTAAAAATGAGACTCTTATGGGAAGAGCTTCTGTCATGGTTTTCGCTATAGTGTTGTTGAACATACTGTCTATATATAATGACATCCCTTTAGCCATGCTCGCGGTACCGATGACGTACTCCAAAACGAGATTCCATCCGATCGTGAAAGCGATGAATTCGCCAACGCTGACGTAGCTGTATACGTAGGCAGAGCCCGCTTTGGGCACGCGAGCCGCGAATTCTGCATAGCACAGACCTGGAATCGATTGTATCTAAGTTAAAATTGTAAAAATAAGAACAATATTAAAAGAAAAATAGTACTAAATACGTTATAAAAAAGGAACGACTGGTGTAAGACTGAGAGGAATTGAAGAAGCGAAGACAGGACCCAGTGTCAATCCTTGAGGGAGCCTTATGATCAGCAAGGAATACATGCAGGTTTATGATAAGATCAGCAAAATGATTTTACTTTTGGGTTTGAATCCTGTAGGACTAGATAAATCAAGAAGTAGGTATATTTTATTTGTGGAAATTAACGATTGTTAAAAATAGAAGAGGCCTTTAAATCGGTAAGAAACCTACACAAATTATGTCAATAATAGATCTTTGATTGCTTTATATATTATCGTAATGGAAGTACCAAATTTAACATACATCTTAAATAATATCACTATATTGCCTATGGCATTGTAAATAATACCAAATATAACTATAATTCTATATAAAGCTACTGGTAGGTTAGTGTGGTAAGTATTATGAGTACGAAGATATGCAAATTAATTTTATAAAAAAGGATAATATTGTCGGACACGTGATGACGTCTACCGTACAATGTCTGTTAAAATTGACTGAAAGACTATTTTGTCCAATATTCTTGTCTTTTCGCTGAATGTTACAAAAAGTGTTTTGTTTTTTTTTAATGTATAACAATTACATTTTAAAGTTGTATTGTTAATTTACATTTTATACAGAAAAAATCACATATTAAAATTGTATAACTGACGGAAACATAGATGTGTATTTTATCTGGATCAACATATTTTTACTTATGCATTATCGAAAACACTACTGTAATGTATAAACATAGCGACATTCAAACAATTCCCCGATTGATTAATTACTAAAAATACCTATCAAATGCACAATTCATATGAATCTCTAAAAGTATAAAAAAACAAAAACAGCCAGTAATTTATTAATTTATATAAATTTCCCGATAAAAATCATATACAGTCAAGAAACAGTTAAACGTATTATTGCCTACGATATAATTTGTAATTTAGAAAGAGATTTTATTAAATAACCTTTTAATGCATAAGATAAAAAATATTCGAAAAGAGTTTATCAGATGTTACTCCTTCCTATCCTAAGTCCTATCAGACTTAAAAAACGCAATCACTTTATTGCCACTTAATTTAAACATGCCAATTTTATGCATTTGGTTCGTTTACAATAGTTTTTCAAAACAAATTCACGTCGTCTTTAGATATTATAATCTCGTTGACTTAGTTATCTGGGACGCGGGATTAAATATATCTCGTTTTTTTATAACTTTAAAATACATAAAAAACTTCTAAAAATATGTCTCGAAGGTCTACCGTCATTGTTAATGGCAAAACACATTAAATTCTTATCACAGAAATGCTGAAGGATTCGAATAATTAGAGTTTAGTTCAGGCTTTTGTATTTTTTCATATTTTTCACCTTTTGGGATTTTGAAACAAACGCTTCGAGGCATAATATGTTATATAATATATGTTTAAAAGATAGGAGAGATTACCTTAACCCAGTTTTCCTTTATAAATTAATCAATTACAATATTGATTCATGGGTATGAATCTTAGAACAAATTTATTTTACTATCCCACTTACACACGTTCTAATGACACTTTTCATATCCGTTTTTGTCGAACGAATTATCTTAGGAACTCGTTTTTTCAACGGTCTAAATGATGTTGACATATTCTCAAATACTTTGTCATCTTATAAAAGGAAGTCGGCTAATATTTATTATAAAAAGTAACTACAATATACGATTTTTTTTTTATTATTCCATTTATTACTATGACTTCATCATTCTAACCTTTTTTATTTAACGTACGTTACGATTCCTCAGTAAATTACTATTATCATTGGATTTAAGTTAAGGTACTGTAGACCTTTTGGTGTATGTTCTATAAATAAAAATAAATTTTAGGATTTAGAATATGATTCCAATCTCATCCGACGGTAATTGAAGAAGTGATCAGATAATAAATACGTTTAAAGGAAAATTGAATTTTAGGCGACGTTTTCAAAACACGTATTTTTAATAACATCCTAATTTACAATAATGCGAGAATTATGTATTGTAGATTCTCCTAAAACTGTGGACTGCTGTAGCTATATATATATATATATAATCAGTACTTATACGTATATACGTCCTTTATATAGACTAAACTAAAATCAAACGAAGCTTAAAATTTTTGTGTCTTATTTTCTAGCTAAGACAAAGTAAATGATCGATGTGGTTTTAGTTTGACATTTTACAGTCAATCTGTCATAATTGAGTTGAATTTAGATTTAGAGTTAAATACATAGATGTCAGTAATTAAAACTAAAATAATGGACAATAGGCAACTCACCACCCCTGATGATAGGTAGGTAACCAAGTAAAATAATATTTATTTCATTAATTTCTTCACGGAATGTTATATTGTAGGCATAAAGCGCATACTCATCGATGATATGAAAAAACCTGATTGAATTTTTATTGTTATTATCTCTTATAATGTATTTTCCAAACTACTGAATATTATAATGACGTAAACAAAAAATATATACGTTATTTTAAATTAAGTAAACTGTTTGGATATTTTAACTGCTTCGGACGTAAAATACAAATTTTACTGATTCCAAGAAATGTTTGCTATAAAAGTTATAAAATTTTAAAATAAATTTGTCGTTTCTATACTAATGCAGAGCATATATTTACATTTATTAAAGTTTACTATGGTAATATCCAAGTTATATTTTTTACTAGACGTATTTTAAAGTCGTGATCTTGTGATAGATTTTTTTTAATTTAAATACTAACAACTTCTATATGTGTATCTAATAAATGTAGCAAATAAAGTTTTTTTGCGTTTCAAGAGCAATCTCTTTGTTATACGTACAATTTGTAAATAATTGTTCTATCATATTAACGGGTGCCCGCAAATTTATCCACGAGAAATAATTTTATTCCATGACCTTATACTGCCATATTATTTACTGGGTAAAAATGTAGTTTTCGTAAAATTGACCTTACTTTTTGAGCAAACATTCGTCGCCTATTTTAATGGCGAATTTGACAACTCTGAAAAGGCACGGAGGATCGAAACTGATAAAGTGGCTGAAGGGTATATGAGGACTCAAGTGAAATTAAAAAAAGGTCCTCGTTTCAATAACAACTTAGTTATCTGTAATACTACTAGCTGTGTGATGCGCCCGTGTTTCATATAAATTTTCACCCCGTAATATAGTTTTATTTTTTTGTACGGAACCCTAATTATTTTCGTAAAACCAAAGTGTCCTAAATTACACAGAGTAACTTCAGCTCTCTATTACAAAAAGTCCAGTCAAAATTAGTCCAGCCCATCCAGAGATTACCCGAAACAAACAGACAGACAAAAATTTAAAAAATTGTAATTTTGGTATAGGTATCGTATGGATATATATAGTAAAAAGAAATTACATATTTGTAATTAATATTTTTTCTAAAAATAATTATGTAACAATTATATTTTGACCCTAGCTGTGTGCCTGCGGCTGCGCTCGCGTTTCATATATTCTTCAATGCGTTTTATTTTTTTTATAAGGAACCCTAATTATTTTCCTAAAAGCTTATAAGTACTATGATAAATGTACGTTTTTAAATTATCGCGTTTCATATTTCAATACAATTATTTAAAAACGGGTTTTCACGCGTTACCTATCCATTTTCCTATCCCGACGTTTCGGCTGGGTTTCACCAACCGTGGTCACGGGCTGACTGGCGGTGCGCGGCGTCGCCAAACGCGTTGAGGGGTATTTTGATGATGAACTACCTCCGTTTGGTCTTTATGTTTATTATAATCACAACACATAGCAAAGCAGCAGGCGACACCGAGCACTGCTAGTCAGCCCGTGACCACGGTTGGTGAAACCCAGCCGAAACGTCGGGATAGGAAAAAGGAAAGGTAACGAGTGAAAACCCGTTGTTCAAGAATTTGCATACAATTAGATAAAGTAAAATATTTCTCATAAATTCAACCACTTTGCCCGTAAAACTGTGCATTGAATCGGATTTTTTAAAAAATTTTATGTTTTAATTTTTATACGCGGAAGCTTAATTATTTTTGAATATTTAAAGTACCCTATTATTACCCGGAGTAACTTCAGCTATCTACCAAAAAAAGTCCCGTCAAAATCGGTGCAGACATTCCAGAGATTACAAACAGACAGAAAAAAAAAAATTGTATTTCTGGTATAGGTATCGTGTGTACATTCATATCTATTCAGTAAAAAAATATAATTTTCTCATTACAAACAGACACTTCAATTTTATTTATTAGTATAGACTATAGATATTTACCATAATAAATGTTTTCAAATAATTTAATTAGGTAATTTTTTTTTTGCTTAATTTCTGGAAATTACCTAAATAAAGCCTTCGATAATAGAAATGTTGATGATGGGTACCTGCAAAAACAGATGCAATGGCGGCGAACAGGAAGCTGAGGGTCACAGCGGGTCCAGCCACGGTTTTCGCGACAGCTCCTGCTAGAACGTAGACTCCGAGACCTAGAGTGCTGCCCACGCCAAGCATCGTCAGGTCAAGTAGACCTAGGCATCGGTTCAGCTGCGTAGAGTTGTCGTTCTCATCGAGGCTTTTGCACCGGCGTAGTGCATTGAAGATTTTCCAGCACGCCATCTGGAACAATACGGTGGTTCATATAATATGTATTTTATTTTCAGTGGTCAAGCCTTATTTTAAGATAAGACAACAAACAAAATCCAAAACAAAAAACAAACTTTGTAGTTATGTTGTTCTTTTCTAGGTGCTAAGCCTAGAAATGGCTCTTAAATGAACCTGTCGGAGCACACCTATGCATGCTTGGTAACGAAAAACTGCCTGATTAGCTTAACTCTACCATTAGAAAACGCTCTACCCATTATTCTATGGTTTTCCATAACCAATATTTCGAAGTTAGGTCAGTAGACATTGCGACGCGGTGCTTGCGAAAGCCACCCCGTGTCGCCCCCATCCCAAATGCAGCGGACGGCCCCGGGGGGTTTTAGTGGGTATTTCCGGGCGCTTCACGCCCGGGTGAGTCCCACACTGGCACGGAACTCGTCACTCCGTGTCCCCTTATCTATTGTATTGGGGGACTCTGATCCCTTAAATACAATAGATAAGGGTAGTGCGTAAATGAATTTCCCCCCGTCAAAAAAAAAAAAAAAAGGTCAGTAGACATTGTCTCTGATAACATCACCACTGAACCCTCAGTATTTCAAAATGAACCTAAGATTACATACACTGATATTATGAATGATTTCGTCTTATAAAAATTGCTTTCCTGCACCTGCCTACCTATATGACACATCTTGAAAAGAGACATTTTATGTTATGATTAAGTTAAAATATGATTTATTTATTACACAGTTATTTTATGCTTATATTAAAAATACTTAAACCAAAAAAGCGATAATTAAAAAAAAAAAAATTGTAATTCAGCTTCCAATAATTAATTGAAACCCTCAATATTAATTAATTATTTCAAAAACTATAGATAATAAAGGTACCCATTTCTTTTAACCGTGTGTTTATATATGTTTTGTGTAATTAAACCGTTTTCGATTTAATCTCCATTTAATTTTTCTGACATGTTTATTACATAATTGTTTCACAAAAGTGACTAATTAGACTATGTGAAATCATTTCTGAGATATTTAAACTTAAGTTTCAATAGAGTTTTAGATCACGAAACGGAATCGCGGTGTCAAGTTATTTTTTTAATTTTAAACTTTATAGACTCAAAGTTAAGTTTAGAAGTACTGGCTCTCAAGTTACGCTGACGTAATACCCCTATGGGTACTTAGTGTCAGATTTTCAAACTTGAGGACGGTAGATATTAGATAATATCGTACCATCAGACTATGGTTTCCTCACAATGTTTTCTTTGTCTAGTCGATCTCATTATAGAATAGAACGGGTGGGTTCGATCCTGCGTCCATCGTTGCGTAATCCAACCATACTAGCACTGACCTACATTGATTTAATACCAGAAGCTGGCCACTTACAACTTCGGCAACAAATGCATGATTACTGTCCAACTTCGACTAAAAAGCGTACCTAATCATACATAGCTTATATTATTTGCTCGAGTTCGTTCTGTATCGATTTGTAAAATTCTTTGATTTCTTAACTTACTATTATATATTTACTTGATCTATATATCAGTGAATATAACAAACTACAAGTAAATAGTAAAACTTGGTCATAGATTATTTAAATTTATCTACAAAAAAGTTAGACTTATTATAGCGATAACAGATAGAAACGCTTATTACATATTTGTAAATATTTGAACTGGATAAATAATTTGCTATAGCTAAAGTTATTATCTATACTAATAAATAAAATTAAAGTGTCTGTTTGTAATAACAAAATAATATTTTTTTAAATAAATACACATGAATGTACACAGGACACCTATATCAAAAATGTTTAAACGTTCCGGGTAATCTCCGGAACGGCTGAACCGATTTTGACGGGACTTTTTTTGTTAGATAGCTGTAGTTACTCAGCGTAACTTAGGGTACTTTAACTTGTCGAAAATTTTTAGGGTTCTGTATATAAATTTATACACAGAAAAAATAAAATTAAAATAAAATAAAATACTATAAATAATGAATGCCGTCCAGCTCGCCGCCAGACGGGAAGGTTCCCAGGAGGCTGGCCATATTGCCACGTTGGATGTCAATGCTAATTTATTGTGCCAAATATTGGCCAGCCCTCTATTGTTCATGTTCATTTTCTATGTAAGTAATTCCTCTAAAAATACAGTGTTTTGTTATAATTATATTGTTTTTTTTTGCATGACATTTTTTGACATAATCTCAACTAAATTACTGTTATGCATATAGCCAATATAAACTTTTTAATTTTCTTGAACAAGACAAAACAAATAGGTATTCTAAAGTAATTTTTTTTATTTAATGCGAACTATAGCGATTTGTTGAGGTAATTTTCGCAGAATTTAAATACAGGCAGCAGTTATAACTCAGGTTTGTTCTTCAGTGCCCTTGTGGTAGGCTAACATTTTCCGGTCGAATGCCTACGCTGCCTACAAAGTGTAACAAAGCTGTCAAGGCCATCAAAGGTTAACAGCGTTAGCCACTTAAAGAAAATCGACTTTAATTTGGAAATTATTAATAAAAAAATTGTGTTATTGTAGTACAATTATGAACAAGTGTTCTACTAAAACCTACACCTTTACGTCCAAAGAAAGCGCACGGCACATAATATGTTTATGTAATTATGGATGCATGAATTTATTTCCGTGGCTCTGGGCTATAATGTCTTAAAGTCCATCCGTATTTACGTAACTAATGTCAAAATTATTTAAATTATTCGCAGTTAATTTATGTTTAATGTGCTCTTTGTTACTTGTAGTATATCGGCTTAGTTTGACGCCTAAAACGAATATGTTAGTTCAATTATATTTTGTTCCAATCGCAAATATTCATATATTTTTTTTTATAGGTAGGGTGTAGTGCCTTGAACACAATCTCACTTGATGTTAAGTAACGATGTGGTCCAGGATGGTAAATGTACTAAGCCTAGATATTGGTTCTCAAGGTTTTCGAAGCTACTCAGGCGGGCCTATGGTTTCCTATGGCCAACCATGCTATGGTTTCCTCACGATCTTTTCCTTCACAGAAAGCTCAGGCTGATTTTAGAGTTGGCGGAATCAGGCCGCACTATCCGCTGCACCATAATCGCTTCTATATATATTAGTGTGAAGTAACCTTTTAAAAGTGGAATTATTATCAGAGAAAAATGTGTTAATCTATATACTAATAATAAAACATTTTTTTTAAATTTATTTATAAAGAGTTTTTTTTTTTTTTTTTGCAAATTTTGTGACAAATGAGACATCAGATGTTTCATTGTATGTATGTACGGATTTAACTCGAAAACTTTTTACTTAAGACTTGAAAATTTTTAATGAAAGTTGTATGTCTAAGGGCTTTCATGGAGATAAACCATTTGTTAGAATTTAATGTAAAATAAGGTTTATTTTAAAATGTTGATAATTGTCATATAGACGATTTTTTTATAATCCTTTGACTATAACTTTAGCATAATTATGAATTTACATTCATTAATAAATTTTTATTGGATCTTAATTATTACAATTTTTATTTACTTTTCTAACATTTTTTTCTTAATGTAATTAAACGAGTTAATTATCATAATACTTATAAAAAAATAAATAATAATAAGTCGTAATTTTAAAAACTTCAACAACAAATCTATAAATTTTGCTCGATGGTTTTGTGATAAATATTAATTTTGTCGCAAAAACAAAAATATGTTTTGCATAAAATATTAACAACGACATTAACTCTACAAAATATTAAAATCAAAGGACACATCCAAGGTTCTAACGTAACTTACGGTTCACAACAGCCTCGGGCTTAACTTTCTCGCGAATATTTACGTCACTGTTGGCTAGGCACTAGTCACTATGTATTAGAAACACAAGCGCACCTCGGCGTCAACGTCGACCACTGGCGAAACCGTCTCGAAGATTGACCTTTAATTTGGAAGGGGATTTGAGACTCAATACGGCATCATGTTTGTGTGTTGCATATTGTAGGTCCTTTTTTAACGCATTTTTTTTCTATGAATACTAGTTACCGTAGCAGCTACGATTCCATCTTTAAAATGTTGTAAATAAACATGCATATAAGTTAATCTAGAAGGAACCCGTTGAAGGTAATTTCTGTGTCAACTTCTTTCACTATTGTCAACATAACTTTTTTTGTATTATTCTTAACATAACGAAGTATATATTGAAATATAACTATAGAGTTTATATATATAATTTAAAAAATAATACTCTAAATCGCTTAAGTGGTTCTCGTGTTATAGGCCAACAAGTGAACAGACATTCTGGGAGATGTTGCGAATTATATTATGTTTATGATTTAAACTGTCAGTTTTATTGTTATATTCTCCATATTTATAACGGAGCAAGACGAGAAGCCGCCGATTAGATTTTAGCAAAGGACGCACCTTGTATTTGCTAAATAAATTGTTTGTTTGTGATTTGAATATTGTATGTATGTCAATGTACTCTCTATGTAATGTTTGTAGTTTCTAAATATCTCGACACGCGCATGTCATAGCTTCCATTCCGGACATTTATCAATTGCATAATATAGTTTTTAAGTTACTAACGGCGTCAAAGAAAAAAAAAATACGCATTATAGTTGATCCATATATTTAAACACTAGCTGAGCCCGCGGCTTCGTTCGCATTTAACTAGTTTTAGCTTCCGCAGACTATATCGTTTACTACGAGATAAATTATTGTCGACGTTATTTGCTATCAGTCTCATACCACGTTCCATACATTTACAAATAAATGAATATATAATATGACAAAATGTGATCAAAGAATACATCTATGATTGAATCAAGTAAATAAGTTAAGTGGTTCTCGAATTTTAACGAACATAAAGATAGAACTACCTATTATATTAGTTCGTAATAGCGATGAAACTTCCAGTTAATATTAACTGCGATATTTTATTAAATATAAAAAAATATATATTGTATAACCGAAAGCCGTGAGAATGTAACTGTAACCGCGACGCCTTGATCTTAAAAAAACTCAAATCGATTCATTAAATAAATGAAACGTTGCAGTAATCGACTTGAATATATGAAAACTCATTGAAACTCATCTTCACTTATAATAACACTAGGGTATGGAATGTAAAATGTTATGTTAGAATTAGGGTGATATTGTGTTTAATCTCATATCTGTATTAGTGCCTTTTAAACAAAATAAAACATGTCTCCCGTATATGTCATGCTGTTACACGTACGGACCGTACCGCGGATCTGTTATGTCGAGCGTCCGAGGTCATCAGTCCCCTAAGTAGGGATGGGGAATAAGATTTTTCAAAAACATTGATTTTTTTGTTTCGATTCACAAAACATCGTTATCCAAGAGATCAATGATTTTGCTATTTGTTTTATTTACTTGTTTATTCCTAAATAGTATTCTTCTTGTGTTAGTATTAGAGTATTATAAAATTATGTTGCAAAAACTGTTTTCATTTTTTTAAAATTAATAACACTAAAGGCCATCAATAGTATCTAAACAAAAAAGAAGAATGTCTAACCTATTAAGAAAAAATGAAACTGAACTGTGTTTTATTTTTGTCTATTTATATAAGTATAGATATGTTTATTAAATTTAGTGTTTTTTATTTCTGTAACCTTACATTATCCATTAAGGTAAATAAAACATGTCCTATCTGGATATCATCTCCACGGTCCTTCAAAGTCGCAATGTAATGATTAGATTGAAATCTGTTTGACCCGTGAAACATTTTATATGTTTTTTTGTTGTTGAATTATTTTGTATAGTCACTGATGGGCTTCGTGTATTGTAAATAAGTGTTTTTCTTGCTCTTTTGTTCATTCGTTTTTCTGTGATGTCACCTTCAAAGACCTCTCTGTATCTGGATACAGCTGAACAGCCGACCAGCCGAAGCAATAGAGAAACAGTATCTCTTAAGGTCATGACATCCCCTCGAAAGTTTACACCTCGAATTGACAAATCTCTTAACAATAGACAATGCATAAAAGCTTTAAATTAATTCACATTATAAAAATATCTGGGGACACAACATTCTTAAATACAATCGCGTCTGTACGGATTGTGCTAAAACTAAAATACTTGCGAATGGTTCACGTGCCCGAGTGAAGCAGGGAAACCCAACTTGATATTACGCTGCCAGTTAACATGATAAAAAAATAATCTAAATAGATAATTTTAATTAGCGAATATCTAGTCATAGCCGAGAGCACGATTCTATTCATGGTGTGAGCGGAGTGAGTGACGTAGCGCACGACCTTGGCCTTCGCACGTGGATTGTGATCGAGCGCAATTTAGTATAGAAATGGATTAGAATCCGTTGATTAGGTGCGTCAACGGTTTGTTTTTCCGCTTGTTTCAGTATGAGGTCGAAAACGCCTCTTGCCTATTTTAACTTGAATGTATTGCGAGGTTTCTATGACCTCATTATGTGAATAATATTTTTTATTGTATTTGTGTGTAACCCAAGATAATCTTAGATGACCAAAGCCTAAAGAAATTGCTTCTTGAGAATATAAATATTTGGCCGTACAAGTTGAACCGCATGTTATTGATCGTTATCATGGATACTAGATTGCGTATATTTCGTTAATTATTTATTATTTGTACCTTTATACCCCTCAAGCGGCTATATAGTATTAAATGAATTCTGCCATAAAGTTATATTTTGCTGAGGAAATGATAATAAGAACCTTTTTAAATCTCTAAATAGCGATGACTTGTTTTACATTAACACCGTCGAAACGAAAGGCTATCACAACTAGTTTTTTTTTATTCAAGCTCAACGATCCAACGATGTGACGATATGTAAATATTGACGATGTACACTTCAGTGTGACGGTAACCTAAATGGAGATTGGGTCTCGAATGGAACCTACTCACCCGATTACATGAAAAAAAATCTTAATAAATACATTTTAATACAATGTCAATGTGAAAAGTCAATAATTTGACATAAACTGTAAATAATATATTGTGTACTAGCTGATCCCGTGGCTCAGCCCGTGTAACTATTTTAGATTCTGCATAATTTTTCACTGCGTCATATAGTTTTTAAATACCTAATCATCAAAAGATTGGATCCCATTTTTTTTCAACAGGCCAGGTACAATTATATTCTGGTAATAATAGAAATCAAAGGTATTTGTTATAACTCTTACACTTGGCAATAAAACTGTGTATTGAATCGGATTTTGTTCATAACTATATGGATTTTAATTTCATTTTGTATATTTTAATCGGCTGGGCTGCCTTCGGGAAACTACGCAAAATCTTCTCGTCCGAGATACCGCAATGTTTCAGGACGAAAGTCTTCGACCTGTGTATGTTGCCAGTGATGATATACGACAATGAGACGCGGTCGCTTACAATGGGCCTAATAAGGAAGCTCAAAGTTGCTCAAAGGGCAATGGAGTTTCACAGCGTGTTCGAATCAGGAATGAGGAGATCCGCAGAAGAACCAAAGCAACCGACATTGCCCGAAGAATTGAATTAAGTGGCAGTGGGCTGGGCACATTGCTCGCAGAACCAATGCCCGATGGGGCCAACGGGATCTCGAATGGGTACCACGCACCGGAAGACGTATCGTGGGTAGGCCACGCATAAGGTGGACTGACGACCTGGTGAAGGTCTCGCAAATCCTCTGGATGCGCATGGCGCAAGACCGGTCGTCGTGGAGATCTATGAGGGAGACCTATGTCCAGCAGTGGACGTTTTTTGGTTGAATACATAGAAATAGATAGATTTAAGTCGTAATTATTTTTGAAAAATAATATTAGCATAAGTTATGCCTTATATCTTCAGTTATCTTGCAGGGGCAGGAGAGGTCTTGGCAAAACCGGTGCAGCCGTTTCGGAGATTAGCCGAAACAAACTCGTAGTCAGACATGCAAACAAACAAAATAAAATAAGCATTGTGTTTTTGGTATAAGTACCGTAAATACAGTATTTTGTAAAAACTTGTTGTTTTTGATATTACAAGCAGACACTTTAATTTTATTTGTTTGTATAGACATGTATATACCTATATAGTATAATAAACGACATCCTGTTGGTTTTGTGACAATTATTTACACTAAAAATAATAATCAGAATACACTATAAAAGTTTAGTGTTAATTGTGATAAAAAGAGATAACGTTTAAAAAATCATTTGCGTCTGTTTAAAATGCCTACTATGGACTTATATTTCATGTCGTGAAACAAGAGCAATTGAACATTAATTTTCAATGATTATCCCATTGAAAGGTAGCTGGACAGAATGTTGGCATTTACTTATTTACAAATAAATTTCAATCTTGGTTTCAATTAAAAAAAAAATGTTACCTCTACAAAGATATTCCATGCATATTCTTTCTAAATTCTTATGTTTTATGAAATGTTATTACCCCAAAACAGTGATAACAACCGCTCGAACATCACGTGTTCAAAATTTTGGACATTTTGACACCTTCCCTAGTCAGCAATAAGCAGACCTTTAACTCCCCCCATAATTTTTAAAAAGACTGAAACTAATTAGTAAACGTTGCTTACGTTGTGTAAATTCAGACCATCCTCATTCCCCACGTTATGTTCACTGTGAGCTATCGTAATCGCTTCCCGCTGATAAAGCTCACGACCAATATCTATAGCCTGATTATAGAGTAGGTTACTTTTGGTTGAGAGCGGCTGTACTTCCTTCGGTAAAATTAGATGCTTTTCCAGAATTTACTTGTGTAAAGTAAATAATCAATCACTGAAGGCTGTAACTTAAAACTTACTTGAAAAAGAAATGGAACTCCAATATGAGGCTATACAGAAATAAACATTACTGCTTATAATTATTGGGTTAGAATGACTCTTCTGCCATATAGTCAACTATAACTTAAAGAATGGAAGACAGTAGTCAACCTTCCAACCAGAATCTAAAACTCTTCAATTACTTTACACACAGCCAGAGTAGACAAAGACTACGTCCTGCCACTTGCTATGATCTTGACACACATTTTTCGTATCTTCTACTTTCGTGAACACTTTCATAAATGCTCGTCGGGTATTGGTACTTTACACCTAGACACGTTTCATTTAAGACATCTTCGATCTGGTCTAGATATGGTCAAATAGGAAACGACCCTTTCCGACGTGGCAAGTCACCATCGCCTTACAAATTTGTTTCGTCAATTTTCTGTTATCCATTCTCTCCATGTGGTCGAACCAACTTGCATTCCTTTCTCTATCTTAGTCACTACGTTCTCTGACACACCACAGTGTTCTCTTATCATAATATTCCTTTTTTTGTCCATCACCTTCACTCCAGCTATACTTCTCATCTCAATAGTGTTAATCTTACTTTAATGCTTCTTGTACCAAACCTTTTTTTTTGACGGGGGGAAATGCCCTTTGCCCTCGCAATACATCTTCGATAACTTAATGCATATTCGTAAAAATTTAGACAAGCTAGATCTAGTGAATGATCGTCATAATTTTAATACTAGAAGTAAAGACAAGTTGGCCGTCCTACGCTTTAGGTTAAGTAAGTGTAATAAAAGCTTTATATGTAGGTAATAGTATTCGGTTTTACAATAAGATCCCAAGTAACATTACCTATTTACCTGACAATAAGTTCAAGTATTATGTCAAGCTAGTTTTAATCTCAAAAGGTTATTACAGGGTGGATCATTACGTGAACGATAGTGATGTCTGGAAATAACCCACATCTTTGTGCTTCCACTAAAAACTACGATTTGTATAGTTTTTTTTATATGACAAAAAAAATGATATATCTTATACTTATGAAAAAAAAAAGAACCAGATCGAGTTTCTTGCCGGCTCTTCTTGACTGGGTTGTTTTCCGAACCGGTGGTAGTGTTTTAGACGTTCATAAGCGCCTTCTTAGGGCCTAAATTGAATAAATAAATTTTGATTTTGATTTTGATTTTGATTTTGAATGCATTTACGCACTACCTTTACCTATTGTATTAGTGAGACCGAAGTCCCCCAATACAATAGGTAAGGGGGCACGGAGGGACGAGCTCCGCGCCAGTGTGGGACTCGTCCGGACGTAAAGCGCCCGGAAATACCCAATAAAACCCCCCGGGGCCGTCCACTGCATTTGGGATGGGGGCGACACGGGGTGGCTTTCGGAAGCACCGCGTCGCCCCCTGCTTCTTGTACCAAACCTAGCACTCACTACCATACTTAAGTGTACGGATAAGCATTCCTCAATGAACAGCCAACCGCGCCTTTGTAATTACAATGTATGTATATTCATTACGAAATTACGATACATGCAATAAATAAACACCTCACACAGTGTATGTTAAAATCTAAAACCTTGTGGCTTGACATTCTCTTTTAAAATTCTTAGAATACAGCAAAATAATAATACCCTATAAAATTGAAATTAGCCGCTTGTTATTGATTATTTAATTCACAGAATTAATTACCTATAAATTTAGGTTTCCTTATACCGTAGTGTCGCTGTTCAAGTTTGTTCTCTCTAAACGTTACATGAATTTACTTGCTAATTATCTATTTTAAATATAACCACAAAAAAAATGCATACTAAAGTTTGGCCACTAAAAAGTGTAGTAATTTTTATTTACGTTTTTTAAAATATCGGGTTTCCAACTGGGTGAATCTGTGTTACATTTGTTAACTTAAATTCTATTATTAAAATTAAAAATAAATGTAAATAGAAACAGATTTTTCCAGTAATAAGACTAGCGGGCGCCCTCAACTTCGTCTGCGCGTTTTATCTTGATTACACATAAAAATGAGAGAATAGAAAGACAATAGAAAAACAATGGAAAGCTGGTTAAATGTGGGATATTCTGATTTTGTATTATTTTTCATAGCCTATATATCCTAGTTACCGAAAGATTCGTGTTTTTTAGGCCACGCATGTTATGTTAAAGAGGTTTTTTTTTTAATTTCTAAAAGTGACATTGCTAATTTTTATAGTTTATTGATCGCCAATTAACATGTATTTTATGTATAAATTTTGTCTAAATTAAACTTAACCACTTTTTGAGTTAAGGCCTAGTAGATTTTTTTCATAATAATTTGTTTTTTTACGAATTCTAAGAATAATTTAAAAAAAACTCTATCTATCAATTGCTACTTGACATACGTATAGTTCTCGTGTACAAAGTGTCATCAAAATCGGTCAAGAAATTTACGAGTTAAATATAGACATACACGCAGGCCGACAGACAAACAAACATTTTATTCATATAAACTACTTTAACGTTATCAGAAAAGTAGCCAGTACCTGATATACAATTATTAATTGACCATAGTTTGCGATTAAAGTTTATATTTGTTACTCTAGTTTGACACTAGATTAAAAAATTGAGACTAAGACAGAACTGGGACTGATAAAGATTGTTAAATTACTCCTAAGTAAATAAATATTCTGAATAATTTTAATCATCTTATTAAGCTAAAATAAGCCCTCATAACTTTTTCAAATCCAATCATGGACCATACTTATTAGGGTTATTCAATCTTCGGCTTCGGCTACGGCCGAAGGTTAAAGTGATGGCCTATTAATCGGCTTCGGCCAAAATCGACATTCAGGCGGACACTAGTAACTGCTAAAATGTATAATATAAGTCCTAAAGTTTTGTAAAAAAAAATTAAATGTCTGGACAAAACTTCAGATTTGTTATTATCAGAGAAGGATCTATGATATTTTCGTACCGGGGCAGAAACTTGATAGTGACGCTCCTCTCTTCAGCGTTTGAGTTATATTTCTTTGAAAGCTAACAAATAAATAATGGTCGCCATATTTTATGTATATTTTAATACATATTTTCAACCAGGGTTTTGTTTGTTAGGAGCTGTGTGTAGGAATGTATTTTTAATTCGCCGGTTCGCAGTGCCCCCGACCCTAGATCCGGTCCTATTTATTAGAATAAAAAAGTACCTTTTCCTTTACCCGTTGCATTAGCACGTGAGGACGCAACAACAAAAAACACTAAACAGAGTAAGTTATTTAGAAACTGGAGTTAAAAACTTGATTGCTTTAATGCCTAATGACGTCGCCTAAATTAACCTAAAAATCGGGGAAAAACGTGACATATCTGATTGGTCCATGATATCTGCAACACTCCCCGCTCACCAAACGTGTCTTCTTCTTCTTCTTCTTAGTTAATGGCAATCTGTGTGTACACACAATTTGTGCCAATGTCATGTAGGTAAGATTTTCAATCTTGTATCAGCGTTACCAAGCTCCAACAGAACGGTGGCCTATCCTGCTCAAACTTTCCATGGAGCTTTGTCGGCACCTCAGAATGTATGCTACGCGTTTTCTTCTATAATAAACTTAACTTGAACACAATAACTAAACTATTTCACACAAAACGCCACCAAGATTACATGATATAGAGTCAAGTACACAAGTTTAATGAATTAAAGAAAACAATTGCTACATGTCAGACTGAGATCCCGCCAAAAACTCGAAACGTGTCTTATACTGATTTTATAGTCCTGTACATTTAAAAGTCAAGTTAGTATTTTTAAAAGTTCATTAACCTTCAGAAACAGAATAGAGATCGTTTTCTTCCCTGCATATTTTTCATACATAGTAGATATGCCTGCGATTCTGTTCGGCTGAAATAGAAAATTATGATTAATGTATTTCTAATACAGCATAAATTTTGAGTACAAAACTAAGAAAACTTACATATAATATAATGCTGCTGATATTTTTTAAACAAAAGTTACTTATATTTTTTTTTATTCTATATGATTGACTGATTAATTTATTCGTTTCGGTTAACATTTTAAACGAGTGTCCCTATTGTATTTTGTTTCTTTAAACTTCATTTATTAAAATTATGATTACTTAATACGTATATTACAATTTAATATATTGAAAAATATATAACTTGGTTTATTATTTTTTTGGTTATAAGGTTATTAAGTGACAGTTTGAGGAAGAGATGTTGTTTTTGTAATAGTTCTAAAAGGTTCAGTACAAAAAATAAGTTAGTTATATTATTGAAACGTGTATAATCTGTGACATTTCATACATACATGTCATACGTCTAAAACATTTTACTAAAAAACGGTGTCATTAAACTTTCCCTACTAACTAACCAACCAATCGCTTTCTTCACCATAGCTCGTCGCGCCGCTCTAATGTTCTCTCTTTCGCTCACACTTAAATCAAATTGTGCATTCCGCTCAGGCATATCGTAGTGACAATGAAATAAAATGAAACTAAAGACCTTTATGCTCATACCTCCTTCCCATAATTACGTAATCACGGGCATTGTTTTGAAAAAAAAAAAACAAAACGAAAACTAATAATTAAATATTGCTAATGTAACCACTATTCAGACTCTATATAGTCAAAAATAAGCAAAACATAGACCCACGCTCCTCATTTATGCTTACAAATACTTAAACTGGCCCAACGTCGGGCAATTGCCTTAATTTTATGTTACAAAATTATAACGCTGGTATTCTATACATATAAAGACAACTAAATTATTATGTTCTAAAAATACAATATACTTTTTCAAGCATTCTGTATTATATAGTGTCTCTTTTGAATTGGTTCAAAGTAAGACGATGTACCGTCATTTGTACCTGAACGTTCTTGATAATAATAATACAGAGATCACCGTGGAAAATATAATACAGTTTTTCATTCATACAAAACTCGACAATGACTGTATGTGTATATTACAGCCTTACTATTTGGTTTTAACATCTATAGGTATGTAAATACTGGGTCCATAATTGTTTTTATATATTTACCAGATGTTCCAGCAATTTTTATCGCATATAAGATTCTGTATTTATTTACTGAATTAGAACTACAAGAATATTCAATTGTTTGATTAACCCCTTGAGCATTTACCTGGCGTTTACGCCAGCTTTCCATTGTTTTTCTATTGACTTCCTATTGTCTTATTTTTATGGGTACTCGACACATTAAGGATGTGATTGTGGACATTTTTCATTACTATCACAGATATTTTTTTTGCTATATTACATGAAGTACTTTGTTTTAAAATGAATCGCGTGCTATAAACCGCTTTAGTGGTTATCAAGTTTTATTTATATTAATGGAGTCATGTCATGTCTATGGGCGAAGTGAAATATAGAATATTATCTTAAGGAAATCATTTAGTTATCATTCTAAATAAGAAGCATTTACAAAACATCAAAATCTTGAAAATCTCATGTTTTAAAAAGCGTATTTAAATTCCATTTAGAAATGTTATCTGATGACTGAAAATAAAAACTCTTATGACACCTGTACACCATCGGCGAAAAGGTGTTCACACAATGGCCGTTAATTACGATCGAGTAGCAGCAATTTACTATTGTACATTGAATATATTTACTATATAAGTAAGTATGTGCCGAAACAAAGTACCTAATAAAAAGTGGGCCGTCGTGGGAAGCCTGGTAGATGTGAAGCATCGAAATTATTTTGTACAGATAGGTAATATGCATAAAGTGATAGTTTATGAAAGGAAATAAATATGGCGTAATCAAAATATACGGATTTTTTAAAAGAAACATATTAACTTAATAACAACTTACTAAATTTAATAAACATTGATATTAAAATATAATACACAAATTCAAAAAAAATTTTACGCATGGCGACGCTTCATTTATATTTTATATAGCGCGCCGAGGCATGACATGCGACGTGTTGTAACGCCAATTAGTCGGTCTTAAACCGCGAGATTAGATTTTTTAATCAAATATGACCCAAAGCACGATGGTAGTGATATTTTGAGCTATTAACATTTAAACAAAAATTCATAACTATAAAAGTAAAATACTCCATCACAAAATGAAAAATTGGTGATTGCGTGAACGCCAACGACCACGCTACGGCCCTATGAAGTGTGGTGGTGAAAAGATCGACAAAAAGTCCATTGCGCACCACTATTTGTCCACATGCAATTGTCTGCCATCATGCCTATGATGCCGTTTCATCATGAACAAAATGGCGATGGCCTCATCATAGCCCATTGTGTACTGGAGCCAGTAAAACACACCTTTCGATCGACTATAGATGCGCATGATGATACAATAGCCCGTAAGCCTTTAAACATATAATTTATTCAATACAGCGCTCATAAAAGTACAAAAAAAAAAAAAACATGAGTCAATTAGCTCGTAGGTACATGAGTATTGGCGGTTGTGTAAATATAAGATAGAATATTAATAACATAATATAATAATATTAACATAATAATATTAATAACTGCCTCGGTGGCGCAGTTGTATTACACACGACTGCCGTTCTGAGGTCTCGGGTTCGATCCCCGGGTCGGGTCAAGTGATATTGGGTTTTTTCTACTCAGTATCATCCCGGAGTTTGGAATTTGTGCCCGATATGGCGACAGGCTCGCCCCCTGTCACATCTGGGACGGAAATAAGCACGGCGAAATGTGGGTGGTGTAGTTCGCTACTTCGCCTCTGCCTAACCCTTCGGGGAAAACAGGCGTGAGCATATGTATGTATATGTATCTTTTCTTATTCTATAGTGAATTTTTGAGTCCGCATTGATTTTTGTAGTAGTGTTAGCAACGTCACACATACCCACATTTTCTTTATAATGTAACTGATTTATATATGCGATGACTTGTTATTGGTAAATATGTTATTATACTATCAACTGTTACTGTTAAATTTCTTTACTGTTAGTCGTCCATAGTAATAAATAAATAAATATTTCAATTTATAGTAGATTTATTCATTTATTTTTCGAATCTCATTAAACAAATCGTATTTTTATTTCAATAATTAATTTTTAATTTAAATATTAAGAGTAATAAAAATTCACCGTTCTAACTACACCGTACATTTGGTAAGAAATAAAGGATGTTTTTACAAGTTAAATTAATACCTTTTTTTTTTTTTTCGGGGACGTAAAAGGGACGTACCCTTTCAGGTCTGGCTGAAGCGCGACTGAAGATGTGCGACAGTCTCTCGCACGTAAGTACAAGGGGCCGTCACACAGGATTAGTGTGGGACTCGCGGCGAGAAGCGCCGTTGACCACTACCCACTAAACCCCCCGGTACCTCCCGCCACCTAGTTGGAGCAAGCACGGGATCGAACTGGTGCATGCACCGCGAAAAGTTAAATTAATACCTACCTTTGTGTAATTTATAATGCAGATACAAAATAAATTTCTGTGCCTACTATATTTTCCTGCCTAAACCCGCTGAATGGATTTCACAACATTTGGTAAACAGATTACATCCAAGGAAAGATAACAGATGAATATTGACTAAATTCACGAGGGCAAAGTAACGGGCACATATAGTTTTAATAATATATGACAACACGAAATGAGAATACGTTGTCTGATCAGAAAGACCAGATCCTGCGTATCACTTGCCTTTACTATGAATTTTAAATTAAAATAACTGTTTTAGTATCAACTTCATATGAAAAATTACAAATTAACCTATGATAGAGCAGTTTAAATATAAATTACTCTATTATCGATATGTATGTTTATTAATAAACCCCGCTGGATTGACAAGAAAATTAATGTATTATTAAATCCGTCATGGCCAATGCGCCGGGCGGATTTTAACAATAACAAATGCGCAAAAACATTGATATATATTGGTATACTTAGAAGCGAAGACTTCCTGAATTAGTTTGGCAAGCGGAATAATTTTCGTCACGTTGTTTGTTATGTGTCCGAATTAAATAATATAGATTATTTCATACAGGATTTAAATTTGTAGAAATTACTATCTTAAGACTTAATAAGATTAATACAAGTTATTTAGGTAATAGTGTTAGGTTCTACTATGTTGACCATGTTTCCATTAGGTAGCAAAGGTGAGTGGTGGTGTGGTGTTTGGAGGTTGCGGTTGTTTGTGTGTGTGTTTCTTCTTCCTCTTTTTCTTTTCTTGGTGTCCCTCTCCTTGCTTGTCTTGTCGGTTTGGCAAGATGAGTAAAGGAGAGGGACCCATTCTTCTTCCTTTTCAGCAGTGGCAGGTTCCTTCACCTTTTTCTTTGCCCGTCACTGTCTGTCCTATTTTTCGTATTTCATTGGGGGCAGGAAGTATATCCTGCCCCCTGGATAGTTGACCGGTTTCGGTCATGCCTCTTTCAAGAGGCGGGCAAAGAGGTGGGGCTGAGAAGTATTCTCCCCCATCCCCATTTGAAGTGACACTATTTCTTTGCGTATCTACTCTACACACCTTGTAAACTATAAATCGTATAGTTTTTATTAAATATAAAATTAATCTATAATAAAAAAATAGATAAACGTGATCAGTTTCTTGCGGCTCTTCTCTAAGACTGGTCTGTCCGAACCGGCGATTTTGTTTTGACGTTTATAAGCACCTCATCGGGGACTTAACTATACATAAGTATTTTTTTTGTTATTTTGATTTTGACGAGACGTTAATTTGCAGCTCACAATGAATATAAAGATTTTTAACAGATGAAATTATTCTTAAGTTACCCTCAAATTGAGAATATGGCACCAAACAATATCTTTGTTATTTTCAAAGGTACTCCAGTAACTAAGTGCATGGCCTTGATAGTTTTATGGCGAACGTTTAGGACACTCAGCCGGAAAATGGTAACTAGCACAAGGGCACCACACAATTGTACGAGACTCGGTTTGGGATGTCCTCAGAAAATATATCACAACTCCAGAATGAATTTGACTCGTGTAAAAAAATCTAGATGTTGAGTTTTAGTCGTAAAATGACTCTAAATGTAACATTTAAAGTATGTTATATTACGTTAATTAGGTTTAAAAACAAGGTCAAATTATTTTTTAATAAATATGTAATGCGTTATGTGGCTGTGGTAATTAGTGTTTATCGAAACAACAAGCTTTATAGTTGCTCTGTAATAAAGAGAATTTATTATATTAAATACAATGTTACGTAAAAATATATACACAAAATAAATCCTTCTTAATAACCGAAGTTACATATAATTACATATTATATTTTACGCACCTGTAATAAAGAGAAACAACATTTAAAGCTTCACTTTATTTCCTTATACTATATTAAAATATTTATTTATTTCTTATTAGGTTTTCAATGTAATGACATCTCATAAATCATTTTTAACAAATTAATTGCTTCTTAGTAAACCATCGATAATATAGACTTTAAAAAGAAAATATATATTCTAAATAAAAGGAGTTTAAAGCGGGGAGTTTAAATTATTGTTTAAATGACCTTAATTAATTTACAAATATATAAGAAAATACTGAATAATAAACGCGAAAGTGCGATATATATTTTTCCTCGAATTTTAAATAATGATTATTCGATTGCAACTTAAACTATCAAAACATTTAAATTAAATTTCGAACATCATCAGCATCATTATCATCGGCGTTTGGTAATAAAAATCTGTTTCTAAATGTTTTATCTACATTAGATATTTCTGAAATATCTAATTTATGGGAAGCCAAAAACGCTTGGATTGCAGCATGCCCAAAATCAAATTGTCCTGAGGTTTTATACTCACAAAGGTGTTGGGATGAGCTGGGTTGGGATGGGGTAATACTGTTGACCGGAAGGGCCTTTACAGCTTCACCGAACTTTGGCTGAAGGCACTCAGCCTCAATAAGGTGACTAGCTCAAGGGTTACCAAAGTGGTACGAACCTCGGCTTGGCCGTCATCTGACTCACTCGCGAGTTGTATCCTAGCTATCCCTACATTTTTTATATTATTATAAAAAAAAAAGGTTCCTTACAGGACCTATGTACCTGCATGTTATGCATGAGTGTGTATGGAGTGTTGTGCATGTAATTGCTCAATGCATGGGCAGTGTTACTGTATTGCGCTGGCGGCGACGTCAAGAGCCTCCCCAGTTGGGGAACGAGACACGTCTTGGGTCGCCGCCTGAGGGGGACCCGGAGTGTGTGCGGGAGCAAAGTTAGCCGCCTGTCCCCGGCGGCGGGAACGGCGGTTTCGCGGGCGTGGGGATGAGCCGCTCTGTAAACTAGTACGGAATAATTTTTATAATACGTCAACTAGTATTGCAGAGCGTGCTCGTCTACTAGCCACTCAGGAGTGAGAATCAAGCCTCTGGATAAAGGTATTACGGTCCCCGAATATTGGCACTAAATTAGACAACACCAAATTCAGGCTGTCCGTCTAACTAACGTTTACGTTTGGGGGGCTATCATGGGTGGCTTCACATCGCTGCCAATGCGGTACTATTGTCGACTCGCTCGGGCATCACGGTCTGGCTTGTAGTAAAAGCGCAGGTCGTATTTCGCGTCACGCCACCCTTTAATGACGTTTTACGTTGGGCTTTTGCCAATGTAAATGACAGCTTAGGACCTATTGGTTTGGTGCGTGACGATGGCAAAAGACCCGATGGGATTACGCTTATGCCTTGGAAGATGGGGGTGGTCTTTGCTATGGGATGCTACTTGCGTCGATACTTTAGCTCTGTCACATCTTTCAAGGCCGGCGCAGCAGCTTCACCAGCGAAGGATCAAGCGGCGCAAATATGCTGCCCTTGGTGAGGGATAGATATTTGTTCCCTTTGGACTTCAAGACTCTGCGGCCGTGGCGTCCGAGTGCTCATAGCCTTTTTAAAGAGCTCGCGAGTCGTCTAATGGACACGTCTCGTGACCAGAGGGCGGGCCAATATTTGGCACAGCGAATAACCATTGCCATCCAACGTGGCAATGTGTCCAGTTTTCTGGGAACCGTCCCGCCTGCCGGCGATCTTGACGTCATTCATTATTTATAGCTTATTAGGTAATAGTATTAATTAGGTACTTTTACTTCATTTTTGTTATTTAATTATAAATTATTTTATATTCTTAACGTACTTTTTCGATTTGAATAAGTATTGATAATATTTTAATTTCGAATTAAAGTACAAGGTAATGAATATAGAATAAGTTAGATAACTCTAAATAGCTCCACACAAAGCGAGCGGGAGTGTATCAGCTAGTCAAATATATACTCAAAATGACATTGCTATTGTCACAATACAAAGAACCTTATTTGTTACGTACTTACCATTTGACGCTTAAATAAATATCTGTTGATGTCTAAAAGAAAACTTTCCTGTGATTGTAAATGTGCGATTCTATTTTGATTGCCAAATTCTTTACACACATAAGTACATAAAAGACATACAGTACATGTAAGTAGAAATTTAAATATGACATTGAAACTAACAAGTGATTAGGTTTAGTTTATTCCGCTTGCTATTGACTGTGCAAGGTTCCATTGCGACTGTTTATTCGCAAAGAGTTATAAATCATTAGGGCTGTCATGTAATACTTTTTGATAACAAAACCTTTTGACTATTTATTGATGTAGATAAGAATCAATTTACAGAGTGTTTGTTTCGATAAATACATTGCAATTGGATTTCATATACACGTGATTACGTTCAAATGACGGTAACGATTAGGTGTTTAGTTTTTAAATAAAGAATAATTTCGAATGATAAGTAATACCTTTGATATCTTAACTTTGCCCTCCCAATACATCTTCGATAACTTAATGCATATTCGTAAAAATTTAGACAAGCTAGATCTAGTGAATGATCGTCATAATTTTAATATTAGAAGTAAAGACAAGTTGACCGGAACCACGCTTTAGGTTAAGTAAGTGTAATAAAAGCTTTATAGGTAATAGTATTCGGTTTTACAATAAGATCCCAAATAACATTACCGATTTACCTGACAATAAGTTCAAGTATTATGTCAAGCAAGTTTTAATCTCAAAAGGTTATTACAGGGTGGATCATTACATGAACGATAGTGATGTCTGGAATTAACCCACATCTCTGTGCTTCCACTAACATTATTAAAACTACGATTTGTATAGTTTTTTATATGACAAAAAAAATGATATATATTATATTTGTGAAAAAAAAAGAACCAGATCGAGTTTCTTGCCTGCGCTCTTCTCGACTGGGTTGTTTTCCGAACCGGTGGTAGTGTTTTAGACGTTCATAAGCGCCTTCTTAGGGCCTAAATTGAATAAATAAATTTTGATTTTGATTTTGTTTTTTTCTTTCTTGTATCGTGGTATTATAATCAATCTAATCATGGTCAGTAATGGGTTTTGTTCACGTTCCTGAGTGAAACTTTTTTTAAATAATAGTTATGTTATTAATCGTGTTTTTAATAATCCACAGCATATAAACTGTCGTCACTCTGCTTTTATTTCTGCTTGATAGTACGGTGACAGCCCTAAAGGCGTAGTTAGTCTTGACATTTTTGTTTTGAAAACAAAACATACATACATAGGTGGAACACGGAAGTATAATTTTCTATGAATATGAGATCAGTTTTAAAAGTTTACGAGTAATAATTGTTGAATGTGAGTTCTCAGTTATAAATTATGACCAACAACAACCCCTCAATGGGTAAAACAGATGAAAACAATTTTATTAAGTCTACTAAAATTTTGTTCTTAATGTTTAGTTTAAAGTCGAAGTTGAACCAGGTATCTCCGAGGTAATCTGTCACATTTTAAAAACTGTCGCTTATTCGGCTCGTCCATAAGCGTACATAACTATAGATAATCTCTTCAAATTATTGGCGGAAGATAAAAACCACCACGCAGGCCTAATAAATTTCATGGAGGAAGAAGTCACCAAGTTACCAAATATATATATGTAAGTTACGAAGTTAGCAAGTACCTGAATTTATTTACGCTTAAGTCATCGAGTGCTTATGATTGTCGAAAATATTTAGGGTTCTGCGGAAAAAAATTAAAACTCATAAAACTTTGAATAAAATCCGATTCAATGCACAATTTCATTGGCGAGTATTTAATTTAATTTGTGAGAAATAGTTTTACTTTATCTTAGTACCGAAAGAAATTAACGATAGTAATTAGGATTCCGTATAAAAAAATTAAAACTCAGTGAAGAAGATATGAGACACGGGCGCAGCCGCGGGTACACATCTAGTGCCATATAAATGACGATTATATGTTGTATTTTTTTCCAAACAAAATCCATGTGTCCAGTTCATTTTTGCTAAGACAAGAAACTAAAGAAGTGAATTTTTTATGAAAATCAGTGCGTATTTTCGAGTTGTAAAGAACCTTTCAAGAGCCAATTCGGTTTTAGCTTCCTGTTATTTAATCGCGGAGGTCGTGCATCAATACGGGTTTAGATTTAACAAAAAAAAAAACAACTCTAATAATTATGTATTCGTCATTATGGAAGATCCGGTGTTGTGACTGACCTTTACCATGCTTCTAAATAACATGCAATATAATGCTGGTACTTTAATTTGATTTTATTGTACACTAGTTATGCCTACGACTTTGTTTGCATAAAAGAAGTTCCATATTCAAGTTTACTCCTAAAATTTCTGTAATCCCAAAAACATGGTTACTGTCAATAATCTGAATTTTCCGAGAATTTTTATTTATTTGGTGCAACAGCTCTTAACGTTGTCTGGCAAGGCCACTAACCTCAAGTCGGAAAAGTTGCTACTGGCTTGACATTGGATAAGACATTCAACGTCTAAATTATTGTTATTAAAAAACATAAACAAACAAAAAAAAAGTAGGTAGGTAGAGTCTCCGTTATATACGGATTGTAACTGTGTGTAACATTTATCAATTTATTAATTTATATATATGATCTCTTTGCCTTTTTTTTTATGTGATGAAAATACATTTACTCATCCCTCTATCAGCTCTAATCCGGGAATACCAGCGCTGTTAAGAGGTATGTAGGACTCGCTCGACGTGATATTAATGCTCCGCGTTGGCCGGCCAAGCTCCGTCTTTTGTCTCAGACACAAATGGAGGGCTCTTTACTCTACCTAATATTAAACAGTACAGTATGCTATGAACTCGTTGCGAGATGACATGTTTGATTGATAACATTTACAAATTCATACTTTCACAAAACTACACCCAAATATTTAATAGATTCAACTATTTACATTCGTTTTGTGCATTAAATCTCTAAAATATCCTAGAAATAGCTTAGGAACAAATAGCCTTACAATATTATCCCCAAAAATGTAATTTTAAAAACCGTATAGTAGTTTCAAACTTTTGAAAGTTTCAAAGTTCCAAAGGATTGTAAATTGCGGAAATTTGTTTATCAGTCCGTTAGTGTATCGTTTTTAACTTATGTATATGTCCATATATTATTTAACCTACATTTTAGTGTATATTTAATTATATTAACATTTATTAACAAAATTATGAGAATAACAGTTTAAGAAAGGTCAATTTCTTGCCCCAAAAGTAAAAAAAAATATTCTATAATACGTAATTTTTCTATCGACGTCATACACTATTGTTTTCATTTTTTTTTTTACATCTACTAAAACATGATCAGAGAATAAATCTATTATTTAAAATAAATCTAAATCGAGCCAGTGGTTTTGTTATCAGTCAACTAAAGTCAAGTCAAAGTCAAAATTCAAGACATACAATCTACATATCTACATAATCTTAACGGTTTCAATTATGAATTCGAACTATCCAGGGACCTAAAAAAACACAAAAATTCCTCGAAAATCAAAGCAGCCGTTTAGTGATAAGACAAAATAATTATACGTGTTAGTAAAGGTAAAGATAAAACAATTCAAGACATATATCTATTTCTTCCAGAGGCGATCCGAAGGTGGGGGGAGTAGAAGGTCATAACACCCCTCCCCCAAATCGTACACGTCGTACGAATTGACAAATCTCTTAAGAATATGTAATTTACGACAGTTGTAAATAACTTCCGGCTTAAAACGCGACTAAACAATGAAATCAAAAATTGGTAAGTATTCGAAATACTGTTGAAAAATGCGCGATACTCTTGCATATTTTATCTATAATGTTCAAATGGCGACCCTCTCAAGTCTTTGTCTGCGATCACACAGGTTTTTTTTTTTTTCTGTTTCCATTAGTTTGTTTTTAGACACCTTTAGTTTATTTTTCTTCACATTTTGCAATTCATTTTCGGCGATCGAACCGAGTAGACGTCATTTTATGGTTGTTATAATAAAGCCAAAAAACTGGTAATTATTTTAAAGGTCGAATATTTAAATTTCACCTTGTTTTTAAAATACAATCAACCATATGCAAAAATAAAATGTAAAGTAACATCAAACATATCATTACCAACTTAAAAGGCTTTCAAAAAACAATTTGGCTTTTCAGTTTCTCTATATCTTCTTATTTGACAAAAGGTAGCGTTATATTTTAAAATAATAATAGAAATAAAGTAAATTTACAGTTTAAAGTAATATAAATAAGTATAGTGAAAAATATCAGACGAAGGACTGTCACTTTGCTATGATTCGACCAAAAACATATTTTCATCCAAATGAAATTTAATACATACATATATTTATTTATTTACTTACCACGTAAGATACACACTGACTGGACCACAACACGAAATGTCACACAAAAATAGAATGATTTCAGCTCTCACTGCGATCTATTTGCATAGCTCATTGACAGATCTTTATATACGATCACAGCGTAAATAATATAAATAAATAATGCCCGTAAAGCGGCAGTCTTGTGCAGCTTGACGCGAACAACTGCCATGAAAAAACGTTTACAACAAATGTAGTACATTATTAAGAAATAATATTAGAAAAATATTGATAAGAATTTCGATATTACGAAAAAGTATGTTTCATACTAGTTAATTATATACAAGTAATGCATTTATTTGCGAATGAATATATTGTAATATTTATTTTTGGATAAAATACTAATATAATAATAATAATAATTTTAATTATATAAATTCGACGGTGGGTTTCAATAGGGAATTTGAGGATACCATACAATAGGACACCATAAGAAATGTCCTTTTTTTCTTTTCTTTTTTTTTTTGACGGGGTGAAATTCATTTACGCACTACCCTTACCTATTGCATTAGTGAGACCGAAGTCCACCAATGCAATAGGTAAGGGGGCACGGAGGGACGAGCTCCGTGCCAGTGTGGGACTCACCCGGGCGTGAAGCGCCCGGAAATACCCACTAAAACCCCCCGGGGCTGTCCGCCGCATTTGGGATGGGGGCGACACGGGGTGGCTTTCGCACGCACCGCGTCGCCACCTCCGGCGAACCCACCAGGCCTCGTCCGTGCAATGGCCCGGTAGGGATGGAGGAGAATACTTCCCCCCCACCTCTCAAAGAAGAGGTATGACTAATTGGTGAAACATTCGGGCGGCGGGACATACTTCCCGCCCCCCATAACTACCATAAGAAATGTCCTAGTAGGTAATTCCGTGAGGTTTCTATGCCAAGGGCTTTATGAATTTATATTATAATAGAAATCCATACTTTTTGAAAGATTAATTTATTTTTGTTTATTAAGCATTAGGACATTAACAGATAAAATTTGGGGGAAAAAAGTAGCTAAATATTTGATATTGGAATTCTATTACTAGTAAAAGTAAACCAGGGAACATTTACCCAAATAAATAAGGTAAATAAGTGATACAGGGGTGGTTATGATCAAGATGAAATAACCGGTTCTAATCCACAGTTGGGCACTCGCTAGTGACCAGTGGATCACTGTATGGAGTAGCAACACATTTTTTCATAAACTGTTAGGTTCAGCTAAGGTTGATTCCGCGGAGCTGCATACAGACAACTACCGGAATTCGTATTATTATGGGGTTTATATCTTGTACTGGTTATTTAGGTTCGCCACACTAGCCTGGTGAATTGAATGGTGATTACTTAAGCTTACTTAATAATATGCGGTTTTTTTTTTGTATACCAATGGCTACGTAATCATTCTGGAAGGGGGGGGGGGTCAGAAAAGAGCGTTGGTTACTATTGCCGACAATTGTGCTGCTAAATTATGCTAACGTAATCAAATATGGTCCCATTAAGTACATCATACAAATCTTAAGACTATGACACAAACAATTGTTGTGATTTGAATGATGCCCGCCTGGGTAGCTACCACCCTCAGGTTTGAAAACCTGTCGTCAAATAGCAATAGGTGTGTTCTGGTATCATCACTTGAGAGCCAGTATCTCTAGGCTTGCTGTGTTTACCATCCAGGACCATATCTTCATTTAAGATGCGAGGCTCATTAAGGTGAGATTGCAGTCAAAGCACTGAGCCTATTCCGTTTTAAAGTCTATAGTCTTTTGCAGGTTAAATAATTCTGAAAATTCTAAAAGCGTTTGTGAATATACACTAGTTATGCACGCAATTCTGATCGCTATTATATATAATTCAGATCTATGATTGAAAAGAAAAGTTTAGTTATAAAACGGTGGGGTTCTAAAATTATATTATATGTAAAAACACACGTTTACGGTTGGGTTACTATATTACGAGTTATTTTAGCTTAGAAACAAAAAATAGTCTTGCATGAAATAATCTTTAAAAAAAGGTAATTTAAACTCGTACAAAAATTTTAAATTGGCAAAAAATTCCAAACTATTATAACTGGAAATATGATTGCCGTAAAATCTTTACGTATTATATATGATAGGCAACGTCAATTTGTCTGTCTGTTCGTTAATACGTAACTAACTAGAAAATTTATTTAACTTATTATACTATAATATTTACTTCTTCAAATAAAATATAGATAAAACAAATTACACTATCTATAGCCAATTACAGTTTCCTACTACATTTAAAGAATAAATATTTACAATTTAATCGTAAATTAATTTATATTACATTATAAATATTATCTATTTAATTAATATTATACTCTAGAATAAGCATAATCAAAGTGCTAAAATACTGCTATTATTCTTTCATTATTTAAGACTTACAACACGGAATAATATGGTTTAACAAGGTTAAAAAACAGCCCGCGTAATCTGTCTTTATTTAAATGATATATTTTTTATAAATAGATTTGTTTATGTTTCTTAAACTTTACTATGCATAATTTGTATTTCTAACCTTAAAAATTTGATCCTAAATGACAAAATAGAAAGAAGCAGACGAGTTTTTAGCGGCATTGTTTTAGTCTGTAATGTAGTGATTTTTATTTGTTATAGGTTTTTAATCATGTTACCCTAGTGGTGTTTTGCGTGATATGTAAATTGTAATGTAAAAGATTTTGTTTTTTTTTTTAAATATATGTTGATAGAAATAATAGATCTTAAACTTTTTTACTTATTGACTTTAAATTACTAAAGTTGCATTTGACAACGGGTTGACACAAAGAAGTATTGATTTCTAAGCTTTCTCTCGAGTAAACTGTAGAAATAAATAGACTGTATGTAACAAAAGGAAAGAGTTAAAAAATCATCAGAAAGTTGCTATCCTCTCACAACAATGAACATAACTCATTCAAATCACTGGCAGATAAGTCGACTGCAGGGAACTGAACCAACAAGCGCTTAAGATGTCGGAGTACTCGTATGAGAGGGAAGTTGCTATGCGCGTGCGCTACAGTGCGACAGACCGGACCGGTACACTCAACAAGTCATGCCGCTATATAATTCTTCGGCACAAATAGTTGACATACTTTAGAAATAAGGTACAAACAATCAGAGTCACCTCTCAGAAGCAACTCTTTCTTAAGTCCTCGTAATTACGCCTGAAAGCAAGTGAGATAAACCCTAACGTGCGCAGTAAAAACTTTGTTGGATTTAAGAAGGGGTAATTACCATGTTTTCTTATAAAGATACCGCAAGAAGGCCTTCTGTAATTTTTCAAGATGAAAGGAATACAAGTTCTGGTGTGGAGTGACGAAGGTTTTGATTTACTACGAACGAGAGCTGTGTACAATAACTGGAAAGTTTTTAGTTCTTGAAAATCCTTAGCGTCACGAAGTACGAAACCAAGTCTACGATAACATTTCACTCCAAGTTCTTTTATGTGGTCATTAAGAGTAAGTCTGGAATCAAACAATACCCCAAGATCTTTGACTTTAGTAACGCGAGCTATAAGATCTGGTCCCAATGAGTGTACAGAATGTATTATGTATTATATTTTAAACATTTATGGAAAAACTTACTTGAATATGGATAAAACAAAAACACAGCTACCAACACAATCGCTTGCTACATTTGATCCAAATTAAAGACTATTCAAAATATCTCTTACCTTAGGTTCTGTGACGATGTGTTCCATGATGCTTAAAACAGTACGCCTAGAGGTACTGGCTCTCAAGTGATATTGCCGGAAGGTTTGCCTCTAAGTCAACGTTCCCCAACCAGTGGTCCCCAACCGATCAGCGAGCTCGGTTGGCAGAAGAAAGTGAGGGCCGGGGGAGTAACTTTGATATCAAAATCATGAAGAAGATGCAAGCTTAAAGCTAAAATCACATCATTGAAACTAAAATGTTAAATTCTATTTTTGTTATTGACTCAGCTTATTTTTCTAACTCATCCTAGTACTTGCCTATCAACAAAGAAACCAACGTGGTCCCTCGTAAGGAAAAGGTTGGGAACTACTGTTCTAAGTGATTGACGACAGATATTTAAACTTGAGGGTTATAACTAGCTAGATGGGCATTAGAAAACCCTCCCAGAATGTTATGGGTTCATCAAACAAACAGTCCTTAACCGAAAACTCCAGTTCCTTATAAAATAGAGTAAGTGGGTTCAAACCTACATCCTTCGACGCAGTATCTGACCACGCTACTGCTAAATTATCATCGCTTTAATGTATTATATAAGTTGCAGCGAATAATATGAATTATTTTATGTGGGCGAAGTCCCAGAAGAGAGCTGACCATTAATAAACATAAGGCAATAAAAACCTGTATTAGATTTTAGGTAAATACATTTTAACGTTTTATTTAATTTCTATTTTAAGATATGTTTTTTTTTTTTTTATATATGATTACATACAAAAACTTGATATATTTATATGGTTGTAATCGTCCCTGAGAGTCAAATCTGTTTATAAAATAATGGAGCGATGATGACACAGTTAGTAGTGCGGTCGGATTCCGCGTCGATAGACGTAGCTTCGAACCAACCCGAGTTTGGACTTTCGGTACAGAGAAACATCATGAGAAAACCATAGTAATATGGTAGGGAATTTGCTAATATTGCCCGCAAGGTAGCTATCACACTCAAGTATCAAAACCTGTCACCAGGAGTAATAGGTGTGTTCCAGCAGATCATTGGAGAGCCGATTTCTATAGGCTAGGTGTTTACAATCTGTGGTGGGGGGGCATTCTCCCTCCCCATCTCCATTGGGCCATTGCACGGATGAGGCCCGGTGGGTTCGCCGCAGGGGGCGACGCGGTGGCATGCTTTGCAATCCCGTATCGCCCCCATCCCAAATGCGGCGGACGGCTCCGGGGGGTTCTAGTGGGTATTCCGGGCGGCTCTCGCCCGGGTGAGTCCCACACTGGCACGGAGTTCGCCCCTCCGTGCCCCCTTACCCATTGCATTGGGGGACTTCGGTCTCACTAATGCAATGGGTAAGGGTAGTGCGTAAATGCATTTCCCCCCGACAAAAAAAAAAAAGAAAAAAAATGTGTTTACAATCTTGAACCACATCATCACTTAATAATAGATGAGGTTGGCGTTAGACCACGGAGCATTAACAAACAGTACATATTTAAATACAATTTCATGAGAGTTCAATCCAGGAGTCACGAAATGGTTGACCGTGGTCCGCATTCGGACTGCCAAGTTATTTTATATGAACCTAATTTTTTTAATTAAAACTTGTCTCATACCATATATATCTAGAACCTAAAAGATTAGATACTTAAAACTTTGTGGTATATTTCATATAATAAATCAACATATAATTGTGGAGTGGCATTATTACAAGTACAAAACGTATTTTTTTAAACTTTGGCGTTGTACCAACCTAGGACTTCATTTTCAAGAGTTAATGTAGGATAATTTAGTTTTTCTTAGCTAGTATTTATTATATCTGTGTGAGAATTAGAAATATTTGGATTGTTTAAGAAAAAATATTTAAAAATATATTTACTTAGTGATTTGATAATATAAAGATTCGTGCCCCGTTTTGTTATCTTTCGAACGTGGGATAGTTAGTTTTAACATAAACCATACTAGTCCATTTATTATTATTATGCCTTGAATGGATTTCTAATAAAAGTTCTTTATGAGCCTTTATAATAAGACAGGTTTGAAAAGAATTGCCTTTAATTCTTCATTTAATGTATATATAAATATTGAATTAGATGTGTTATCAAAAACAATTTAGTATGTATTTATAATTCTAAACTACCATTGGTTCAGAAAACAACCCCATTTTTGAGATAAGCCAGCGCAACTAGCTCGATCGGAAACCTGTTACATTGTTACATATTACACACGTTTGTATGTCTGACTGTTTATTCCTTAGTACGAAATTACGAAATTATTAGTCCTGATTTTTTTTTTAAATTATGAATTAATTTTCAAGCTAGATATTAGTATATAAAATACAGTAAAATTATATTAAAAGAATTCTAGTCCTTATAACGTCGGCTGGCTTCTTGTCCCCGCACTCTTAAACCTAGCGGAAATGTGATGAAATTAAAGTATTCTTAAAAATAAAACTCATGAAATTGTGAACAGAATCAAAACATTGCATAGCACAATGAAAACATTATTTTTCAAAGATGATTTAAAAACTATTTACGCGGTAAAGAATATATGAAAAGTTAGCGAAGCCGCAGACACACAGCTAGTCTAATAACAAGAGACATACGTTTAACAACGGCAAACTTACTACTTGATACTTTACTTTAAAGCGTACATTCAATACGTAAATTGAAAGAAATATGTTTTCAATAAAAATACACTTTATCAACGAGTACAGTCCTCGTGACTGTAACGTTAATACATACAAACATACATACATACATAGCACGAAAACATATGTCTCTTATTGTACTGTTTCAAACACCTGAACAATTATTATCTGTATATTATTGTAGTAAAAACGTTGATACATTTCATCTCTTAACGCGCGCGTCACTGGAAATAACTGACGCAGTTTCAGATTAATACAGAACTGAATCTGAGGGCAAGTAAATATGAAATATGTACATACGAAGAAGTAAATATAAAGCTGTTACTTTAAAAGCCCGAACATCTGCAAATCCTAAGATTTACCATGAAAAGTAAAGAATTATTAACACTTACTTAATGGTAAAAGTCCGAAGAGTTTTTTGAATAAGCGAGACGACGGTAGCTGTCGACGTATTGTTAAAAATTATGATTTATTCTCAAATCCTTTATTGGATTACCAACGGATAATACTAAATTTACTAAATTTTTAATATAAAAGCCCGCAAAGATCGTCCCTATTTTATAAATCTTTACTTATCTTGCTGGTGGGTTCCTGTTTCCGCAACTAGACAAATTTGCGGTCCGTTCTGGATGCAGGATTAGCCAGCTACTCGAGCCAGCTCAGCTCCTTCCAGAAGCTTAAAAGCCTCCTGGGTCAAAAGCCACAGGCTTTAGGGAGCGACCTCGTTTTCTTGAGGGTTTTTGCTCGTAGGTTGACTACTTCCGTGTATTCCAGGACCACGTGGGTAGCGATTTCTTTTTCTTCCAGACTTCCTCTACATGTTGGGCTTTCCATCAAACCTATAGTATAAATATTTATACTCATGTCGGTAAATGTTAGGATTTACTGACAAAACCCAAGATTAATGAAATAAAATTGTTTTCTGACGTGTAGAAAGCTATGGAATAATATTGGTGACCTGAAAGAGCTCCTAAGAAGGCGATATTATTTATCTAGTCTATTTCCCTTGGACCACAGCTTTGATATAACCGCTCTAATTATTCAATTGCTAATTTTTTATTATTATTATTAGTTCACAACCTTATTATGTAGTTTTATGTAAAGGATGTTTTCCGTTTTAGTAGTTTAAACATTTATTGTTTAAATGTATAATGTCTTATATTTTAATGATCCATATTAAATAAATAAATTGACTACTGTGGTAGTGTCCGTGATAAATATTTTCATAGCATCTGCCAGGGACACAGCAATTCTTTGTTTATCCTACACTGTGTGCGTATTTATTTAGATTAATTGCATTCTTTAACTATGAAACAATGAAAACACTATGTTTAACCGTGACTGGGCAATAAAAATATTATTTTACTACGGCCCTCGTCTTGCTTGTCATTTATCTTTACTACATAACAAACATTACAGAAGTATTTTCTAAAATATGTTCGTATAAAATCCGTGTAATTCATTTCTGTCAGATTAATGCCGTTTGGATACTTGACAGCATTTAAATCTATCGATTATAATAGATTGTAAAATGAAATCAGAATATTAGAAAGTCTACAAAAATAAATACTGTTACTAATTTATCTTTTATGAATTTTGCAATAGGGTAAAGGGCGAGTTTCTGAGTCGCGGAGTTTAGATACGACTGAAATACGTTAAATAACCAAACTAGCGTAATTAAGAGGGTACACGGTCAGCAACAAATCTGAAGAATAAGTATTTCAGAAATCTATTTCTATCGCGTTGTGCCCTAAAGGAAGATTCCTAAAATGCGAAAGGCAGCTTGGGCTGATTATACCCACTTAAAAAATACCAAATCATCACTTTTACCTATTTCGTTCTTCAAAACTGGGCCTAAGTGTGTATGTCCTTGAATAATCACTTAATAGTACTTGGTTTACTTTATATCTGTTTTCTTTTCACTAAACTCAATTAATAGAATTTCGTTATAAATTCGTGAAATGGGTATTTCCAAGCTATTGTTTTAAATTTAACTTGATATAAATTGAAGATGTCAAAACAATTAATTAAAACATGCTTTTTTAATGGAATAAGGGGCAAACGTGCAAGTGGGTCACCTGATGGTAAATAATCACCGCCGCCCATGGACGTCCACAATATCAGAGGAATCGCAGGTGCGTTGGCGGACTTTAAGGAATGAGTAGGCTCTCTTCTTAAAGGTTCGCAAGTCATATCGGTCCGGAAATAGCGTCGATGCAAGTTGGTTCCACAAGATAGTTGTACGAGGCAAAAAATTCTGTGCGAAACGCACCGTCGTGGATCGCCATTTATCCAGATGGTTAGGGTGGAATTTAAGTTTATGGCGCATTGTACGGTAGTGGAATCCAGCAGCAGGTATTAATCCGAACAATTCCTAGGAACACTCACCATGGTAAATTGTAACATGGTAAATTGTAACGTTTTCGAACCGAAGAGAGGCTACAAAGGGATTATTTTTCCCAGTAAACGCGTAATCTTGTGTCTTCTTAGGGTTGACTTGGACTAATTTTAGTCTGCCCCACTCCGAGACCTGCTCCAATAAAGTCCCGACTTCAGACATAAGTTTAATCCGGCACTCGTTGACGTTTTCCCGAGAAAAGTTGGCACGGCCGTTGTACAGGGGATCCCCGGTGCTGTCAAAAGCATAGCAATGAATATTCGTTAGCATTATGTAATTGATATGCAGAAGAAACAGGATGGAATATAGTATACAGCTTTGTGGAACACCAGCATTCACGGGCTCGGGGTCAGAGCATGAACCGTCGACTACGACTTTAATACTATGCTCCGTAAGAAAACTGGCCACTTATTTGCGTAGTAGGAAGCCCGTAGGAAGAGAGCTTCGAGGAAGCACCTTGTGCCAAGCCCGATCAAAGACCATTGCTATGTCCAAACTAACGGTTAATGCCCCCCTCCCCTTTGCTCTCCGCCTATAGTTGGACGGATCTGAGCGGTTGCCTTTTTAAGGGATAGGATGCTAAGGCTGTCTTCTTAAAGTTTGGGACAACGTCATTAAAGTACGAGAGTCGGAAAAGATGCGTCAGCACTGGTGCCAACTCTGGAGTACATATCCTAAGCCCAATTGGAGGTATCTCTTTCATCTCTTTTGCGACATGGCGAGGCATCCTCTCTATATAAAGAGGGGTAGTAATGGCTGACAAAAATTTTCGAGGATTGCCTTGGCAAGATACCAGAACGCACGAGTCCCAGAAGAGAGACGAACTAGTTTCTCGCCAATACAAACAAGTTTTGATGATATTATAATAGTAAATTAATAGCAGTCAAGTAATAGAATAGAACCGATGATGGCGCAGTGGATAGTGCTGCCAAATTCCGCGTCAACGGACGCGGGTTCGAGTCCACCTATCAAACTCTAAAATCAGCCTGAGATTTCGGTGAAAGAAAACATCGTCATTTTCTAATAATGCTCACAAGGGTTACAACAGCCCTCAAGCTTAAAAACTTGTCACCTAATATTAAGGTATGTTCCGACAGCATCACTTGAGTACCAGTACCACTAGGCTTAGTGGGTTACCATCCTGGATCACATCGTCACTTAACATCAGGTGAGATTCTAGTCAAAGCACTGAGTTCATACCGTGTAAAAATAATTAAGTACAGAGAATATGATACGTAATCCAGTAAATAATAAAGTGTAGACAGTGTTGTACGTTTTGCAAGCACATATATTATATACTAGCTGTGTGCCCACGGCTGCGCTCGCGTTTTATATGTTCTTCAGTGAGATTTAATTTTGTTTACGTGGAGCCCTAATTATTTTCGAAAAGCAAAAGTACCTTAAGTTAATCAAAGTAACTTCAGCTTTCTAACAAAAAAAGCCCCGCCAAAATAGGTCCAGCCGTTCCTGAGATTACCCGGAACAAACACACAGATAAAAATGTTAAAAATTGTGGTTTTGGTATAGGTAGCGTGTATACATACGTATGTATTTACTACAACAATGTTATTTTAATTTTACAAACAGACACTACAATTTTATTTATTGGTATGGATGTATAAATGAGTCTGAGCTTTCGATGAAGAAAAACATAGCGAGGAAAACTTAGTATAACACACCAATGTGTGTGTTTTGCCACCATTATTTGAGAACCAGGACCTCTTGGCTTAGTGTGTGTAATCCTGGACTACTTAACATCAGGTGAGATTGTGGTCAAAGCGCCTATATATTATAAAAAAATATATGGAATATGAACAGTTAAATGAATAAATAAAGCAATACCATCATAAATAATAATTTATTTCGATACTCTTTTAGATATTTCGCTTATCGCTTTGATACCTGAAGATCTCGATTCATAATCTGACATTGATAAAAAGAAAAACTAAAGAAAATTGACATTTATAAGTATTATTTAATGCTTTCATGACATTTCGTGTCGTATTTTAAACATTATCTAGTAGATAACGATAATGAGATTATTATAAGATTTCAAAATGTTCAAAAACAACTAGGACGAGTAAAAATGTTTTTTACGAAAAATTACAAAATATTTCTAAGGTTTAATTGATTTGAAAAAAATCTTGCTAAAGTAATCTATTTATACTAATTTTTTTTATTCAAATGCTTTTTTATTCAAATTTTATATCACTTTTTCTCAGTTAAAACAATACTTTAGTATTTCCTGAGGCATCCTCTGTCATAAGATGTGATTGGAGCACATTTAAATTGACTCACAAATTTACAAGATTATACGCGGGTAGAGGAAAATTAGAATAACACAATTAGCGAAGATAGGTAGATATTGCACACAAAGATTTGTAAACCGTCACGGAACTGAAGTTTAGACTAAACATAAAATGATGAAATTATCGATAATTACGTTACAGTTTCTCAATTCCGATATTATTATTTACTCATATATAGAAAACAAATATATTTCTAAAAGGAGTTAAATGAAAAAATTACATCAACTTAATTTATACGAACAGCTAACTGATTTATGATAAGCACTAAGCAGATTTAAGTGTAAAGATACAGTAATACCCCGCTTTACGCGAGGGATACGCTCCGAAAAAAATCGCGTTAACTGAAATTCGCGTATATCGAGGTTTATGATTAAACATACGTCAAAATTTAATACAAAAAAATACAAATCATTTTAATCAATCACTTTAATTCTAAGAACACTTTATGCAATATATACTCTTATGTTTTACGGAAAAATACATCTATTGTCTTTACATTATGTTTATATGCACTCTTTCGCGTAATGCGAGGCATTTGAGCACGAAATTTGAAATTCGCGTTATAGTGAAACCGCGCGTAACGGGGTCACGCTAAGCGGGGTATTACTGTATAGGCTTGAGTTACAAAGAAGAATTTTGCGTAAATATTTCAAAATGTTTTTTTATACCTGAACTCATGATTGCAAGCATGTGTTGTTATGAAAAGTTATATTTCCAATGATGTAAAATATATGTTATTGTTAAATACTTCAGTTTAAACGAGCTACAACTACAATTTATTTAATTTCGCCCATTCACCAGGTATATGTGTGTTTTCAAATTGTATCGTCAGTTTATTTGTAGATTCTTACAAACATCGTAAAGAGAAGTGAAGAAATAAGGTAAAACGAAGATGGTGCAGTGTCAGTTTGATTGACGTTATTTTGAGAAATCTAAAATGAATCATGAGATTTTGATTGAGAAAATAAGGTTGAATAAGAAAAAAGGTCAGAGCAAAGTGATATAACTAACCAATTTTAATGATAATGAAACTGTATCACTAAATACTTATCTGTTGTTACAACACTATCACTCGAGACCCACATATTACATCCTTATTCTATTTACCATTTTCGGATACATTGAGATTTAACCTCAGATAGCATTGTACTGAAACACCCAAATATACATAGTCTACAATAAAAAAAAGGCGTAAAGAGTGTGATGTCCTGTATAAGATAATTACACGGGAATATCTTCACCAGATCTTCTTACGCAGATAAAATTACCTGTTGCGCGAAAAGTACCACTATACCCCATTAAAAATATATTCTCGCTAATACGATTCAGAAGTAACTTGGGATTACACGCGCCAATAGATTTGTCAGAACCTATAACTAGTTAACAGCAGACAACGACTTATGCTCGGTTCCTATATTTAACGAATCATTATTGTACTTCAGTGACGACTCGTTTTTGGAATTATTGCAACGAGTCGTTCATAGGACAGATAAAAGAAGATAGAAAAACAGGAAACAAAATAAGAACGGACGAGCATAAAGACACATAAAATAAGGAACAGTAGGAAACAGAAAGCATGGCTGAATATAAAGAGACAAGAAGTTAAATAGAAAGAAACACAATTAAAGTAATACAAAAGAAGTAAATTAAGAAAAATAAGAAAATACTGTAATTTAAAATAACTAAGAGTAAACTAATATATTCTATCAATTCTAGCAAATATGAAAAACTTGAAGGAAATAGAGTACACATAAAAGAAAATATCTATGTGAATAAAGAAACCAGATGATCAAAGTCTCTGATCATGTTAGAGGTAGCGACAGATACGCCATGAGGCGTATCACTTAAAAAAAAAAAACGAGTCGTTCAGACTGTTTCTATAATTTTTAACGTGTCGGTCAGGTCTCGGTTGTTCGTTTACCGATGGTCCTCCTAGGCGCTCACGACGTTTTCTTTTTGCAAGCAATTCTTACATTTAAATGAAACAAAAAGAGAAGAATATTTGAATATTTAGAAGAGTATAAATGGATTTGTATAACAAATATAATAAAAAAGATCATTTTCCTATCGAAATTGTAAATGTATTATAGTAAAATAGATATTTTAGATATTTGTACTGAAGTGAACAAAACACAACTGCAACTAAATTTGTAATTTGTATTTTACATGTAATGTAAATGTAAATTTATTAGATTTTTTTTCATAATATATTATTATAATTGATTTTTATTATGTTACGAACTACACGAGCATAAACGTTGGCATTATTTTTCCTACACAGCTGAACACCTGTGCACAGATGTTTCTTTTTTACTGTTAAGTAAGGATGGGTATTGGTTTTATTATCCAATTGTTTAACAATATGGGAATAATAGTGTACTAGATCTATACTAATAAATGACATTGAAATGTATATATGAACGATATATGTATTTGTGATGTGTCGTTGGTGTTCCTTAAATAATTAAATAAATAAAAAAGGTAGGAAAATAAAATATAAGACAACTGTAACTTTAGTTAATTTATTTCGTCTGCCCCAATAAATCACAGCTGGTAAACTCTTAAATACTAATATTAATTAATTAACATTAAATAAAAACAATGGCTTATTTTAGTGTCTTGTGACCCTTTAGTAATTAATTTATTAAGTAAAAATATGTTCTCTTTTTATCGTGTAAACAATGAATACATTTAATAGGTTCGTTTTTAATTACCGTTCTAAAGTTAAAAAGTTATAACAATATTTTTTTTATTGTTTGTTTCCATTAATATTTACATTATTATTACAAGAGTTATTTTAATATATCTGCACAATATTATCAATTTAATTGTTAAAGTATAAAAGTTATGGGCGACGTCAAACGCCAAGAAATTTAAAGACACTTTTCAAGCTGCAAGGCACGATAATGTATAAATTATTTTACAATGGCTTGCTCGTAGAATTGATGCCTGATAGAGCTAAGAGGTTCTTAAATGGCTGCCGCATACCGGAAGACGCAACGTGGGTGTGTGACCCTCACAAGGTGGTGACGACCTGGTGAAGGTTGCGAGAGTCCGCTAGATGAGGGTGGAGTAAGACCGACGTTGTGGAGATCTTTAAAGGAGACCTATGTCCAGCAGTGGACGTCTTTCGGTTGAATGGATGCACGGACATTACTCATGACGTGCAAATCAGTAATTACTAAAATCTAATCAGTTGAATTTAGAAGTCGTATAGTTAATAGCGGACGCTATTACTACCTTATTTTAAATGGGGAAAAAATTGCAATCCGATGAATCCCAGCCTTAAGATTTTAAGCGGTGGTTGTAAATCTATAGAAACACAAAAACAAACGTCATTCGTAACACAAAAATACTAAAATCACATTTAACTATCACATTTTACAAATGTATCAATACTCTGTATGAAATATTACAATAAATATATTTTTAACAATAAATATATTATGTACAATATTTATGTCATCTGTCATTTATTTATACCAAATAATACTTGTTTTCGTGTGTATTAATATAAAAGTTTATTTCGATTATGAAGAAACTGTTTAAAGAGCATCAAAATAAAAAATGAAGGGTCTAGTGATTTTTATTAGATATCGAACACGATCAATACGAATAATATGGTTGAAATGATTTTAAGCTATCACGTCTCATGGAAACCGATTTGTTTATACTAATATATAACAAGAAGAGTCTACATCGATTTGATATGCCTCGTGGAGAGGCGAAACACGTGTTACGTCGATGACGACTGTAACACGACTACAAAGGAAGCTTATAGTTATTTATGATGGACTTAGGCCCTTCATCAATCGAAGATCAATGTCATATTTAGTTTTCTTTCGTAGTCTTACTGGCAGTGTCCTTATCGGAAACTAACAGGACCTAATATTGAAATAAATAAAATAGACTATCTAGAAATAAGTCCGCATTAGTGTGTCTAATCTTTAAGTTAATTCGTACAGGTAATAAAACTTAAAATAATTCACTAAGTATATTAACAAAAAGTTATTATTGTCTTTTCTATTATGATTATGATTTACAAAAGCAATCACTCAGTCTTATAAGTAGCTCTTGTTAAAACTTAGTTGTCACCACATGTCCTCTTTGCGTTTTCTCTTCTATAGTTTTGATCTGTGACGAATACCTCAACGTACTGTTTCGGATTCCGTAACAAAAGTATATGAGGTAACCTGAAAATTGCATACATATCACGTGAATATTATAAACATTGGGTATAAATATATTACTGGCTTTAACTACCCCACGTGTAATTTTTTTTTTTTTTTTTTTGCGCCCTTATTGGTTTTTGCATAGGCCTGGGGCATATTCGGGCGATGTGTCACGAGGAGGTGGACAGGGCGGGCCAGTGCTTCGGTTTGGGGGGCACTGGGCCACAAGGCTGTAGAGTGTCCAGTTGGGAAGCCGAAGTGCGTGCGATGTGCGGAGGAGGGGAAGCAGGATGATCACCAGATGGGGGGAGCATACTGCTTCCCCTCTTCTCGTGCGGGGTCGCCCTCTTGGGGTAGGAGGTAGATGGCTTAAGGCTGGGGAGGAGGGGGAGTGACAGATATAGGCAGCTGTGGCTTGGGTCCCTTTCTCGCTACACCCTGTTGCTTATGACAGGTTGAGATGAGGGGGGGGGTCCACGCCACAGAAGCCGGGAGGGGAGGGTGCTCGGGGAGGGGGGTGAGAGGAGGCACTCTCTACCCTCTCCCGGTTGTGTTTAGGATTGTCATCTCTTGGCGGCCACTGGAGCATTCGCGATGCCTGCACTAGTCCGATCCCGTGTTTGCTCCAACTAGGTGGCGGGAGGTACCAGGGGGTTTAGTGGGCCTTATTGGTTTTATCAGCCATCGTTTACAAAACACCAGAGTCAGAAATGGTATTTTTTTTTTTAAAGAATATTGAAGTAAAAAACGCTTGTATTTTACTCAGTGCACAAAATCAAATTTTGTCCGTTCACATCCAGAGGAAAGTACTGCAATCTTTCTTAAGATTCTTCGCTGATAAAAAATAACTCAGTAAAGAATTTGGCTAGTGCGAGTCCTTTAAGAATAATGTGCAAATATTTAGGTGTGATACTAAAAAAAAATTGAAGCCACTATTACTAGGGCTACTTAAGCTTTGGTGAGCAAGGGACGAGCGAAGCAATACGAGAACATTAGGTGTTGTAATTTGGTGCTCAGAAACAGAAACCTACCATTTCATACATGAAAATATTGTAATGCTTAATGTTCAGGTGTTCTTATAGCACAACTGTATTATAAAATAATACAGTGATTCTTACTTCAACAAGAAACAAGTAGACTCTGGGAAAAGAAAGGGTTGAAACAAGTATAATGTACACTTACCAATAACAAGCCAGATGATAAACCGGACCCAAGTCTGATAATCGAGTTGCACCATCAAGTAAACGTTCATACAAACGCTCAGGTAAGGAACTAAAGGCACTAAAGGTACCTGTAATATGGAATTTAGGAAATATTTATTAAATAAATGACATGAAAATTTAATTTTAAATTTTGCATCGTTGTTTACAAATGCTAGAACAGCTCGAGTAAAATAGTAATAAAGCGATGATGTCGCAGTTGGTAGTACGACCGGATTCCGCGTCGATGGACCTAGATTCGAAACCCCCTAAAAAATTTTTAATAGTGAGACTGAAGTTTAAGTGAAGGAAATCATCGCGATAAAACCATACCAACATGCATAGGACATTTTCTAATAATCCCTTTCTTGGTAGTTACCACCCTCAAGTTTGGAAATATGTCGCCAACCACAAATTTGTTCCGGAAGCATCACTTAAAACTTCTAGGCTTTATTACCATCCTGGACTATATCGTCAATTTATCATCAGGTGAGATTGTTGTAAAAGCACTGAGCTTTTACAAAGACATTTGTTTTGAAGATCAGTGAATACAACTATAGAACTTACTGTAAAGGAGAGGTTCTTAGTGGAGTTCCTCGGTTGGCGGTACAATACGACGAGCAGCACGACGAGCGCCGCACCGAGCACGCCGAGCGCCACCTCTGACTGCTCCCACCGGAGTAAACTGCACGTCGCTAATGCCACTATAACTGTAATGGAAAATATACCTAACTAATTTTTTGTAATTAAAAATGGCATCTATAGTGATGATCTTTTTCATTATGTAAGTTGAAGTTACAGCAGCAGAACGATCTATTAATACCCATATGCAACCGGTTTATGGATAAACACTTTTGCACCTGGAGGAATCCCTCTGTCTGTCAAATAGATTCTACTGTATATCCAGATTGTAGGTCTAGTATGTGAGATCTAAGAGAGTGGGGCGATTAAAATAGATCATTGTAGGTCGGAGTTATACCTGTGTAGAGAAGCATAGTCAGTCCTTTCCGGGATAATATTACCACATCAGAATCGTATTTGTTACAGTTTTTGCAAATTAAAATACTTATGAGTCGAGCCCTACAAAATTTTTATAATAAATCCTAACAACGAAAGGAGTTTTGAGACATATTCAAAAATGTATATACCGTAATAAATCTGTACTTATAATAAAATGCTAGAGTGAAGAAATCTGTACATTGAAGATATATCATAAAAAATACTATGAGGGGGGTTCAGAATCAGCAACAGAACACATTTTTAACACATTTGAAACATTACAAGGACTATACTAAATAATACTATAAAAGGTATAATAATAAAAGATTAAAAAAATGGTCCGTTTATTAATTTGTTTGACAATTAGGAAAAAACTACTGAACTGATTTCGATGAAACTTGGTATGGTAGTAGTTTTCCTTTATAGTATTTATAATGTATGTATAGCATTTATCTAGATTAATTAAAAAACTATAATAACATCTATTACATATTATAATGATGTAAAGTTTGTGAGTTTCGATTTCCGGGGGTAATTTCCGATACTACTGATCCCTTTTTGAAATTTTATCACTGTTATATAGGTATATTATACATAGGCTGCTTTTTATTTTGGTCGATATATATTTTCAATAATTAATCACAATAAATGTAATTGAAGTCGGCAAACATTCTATAAAATAGCGTACGCTGCTTGAACGGTTTGATATATGTCCCTGCGTTGCTTCCGGTGTTTGGGCCTGGGTCACACTCGCCCAGTCTATTCATCGGGGGTAAACCGGGGTGGCCAATGTTTTATGTCTGGGGAGCTAGGGTATAACGGGTGGCCGTTGATTGTAGGGCTGAGTCAGGAGGTGACTCATCACCACATAGATAGTATGCTATGCAGGCCGCCATTCAGGCCTATTAGGGCAAGAATCGGTGGGTGCATAGTTTAGGCGGAGGGAAATGGCGGCGTCTAGACCTTTTATTGCACTGGGAAAGCTGTCTGGAAGATGGCCTGGTCTGGCCGGGCTGACCTTTTTCGCGGATAGGAACGTGGACGGGCCGGGACAGTGCATAAATACACTGGATCTACAGGGATAATATAGGCTGTCTATTAGAATATAATTATCTGAATTCCACGTGAGTGAAGTCCCAGGCACAACTAGTATAAAATATATCCTTAAAGTGGACAAGCTCAACGTATTTATGAATGAGATTTGGATAAAACGATTTTTAATGAAATATTGGTTCGCTTGATAAATGTAATCGCTTAACCTCTTGAACACTAACCTGGCGTTTACGCCCGCTTTCCGTTTTTTTTCTCATTGTCTCATTTTTATTGGTAATCGACATATTAGTAATATGGTAACAGATACTAACACAACACCAGTATAGTAGTTTTTTTTGCGATGTTTGAAGACAGCTGCGTGGGATACTTCAGACCCAATAAATTGAAGGTCTGTTTTATAATCATCAGCGGGCTTTCTGGAACTGGATTAATAGCTTGTATGGGAATCGTCGATTCTTCTTCATATCTGTAATTATAAAAACGAAGTTTGATAAAAGTTGTATGAGTAAAAATCGAAAATTACCACGCCTATTTTGCCATGAAGTACTAATGTTCACACGAACGAACAATTATGAACAATGTCAACAAAGGATTGGTACGTGGAAGGTTCTAATATGCTTGTCAAGTTTAACCTACCACCTAGTTTGGTACAAACTGGCGTTCTATTTTAGGTTCATTTTAAACTAATAAAGGTTCCATCAGTAATTATTTGTTTGCATATCTATTTCTTAATATATAATTGGAGACACAATTATAAAAATGTTTTAGTACTGATATATAATCTACCTTAGAATGAGTACACTGGTCGCGACAATTGTGTATGCTAACAGTGTTCCAATAGACATCATATCTATCAGCTGGTTCAGGTTGAATAATGCGGCCATGATAGCTGGAATACGAACATTCATACATTAGTATAACTTATTATCAGAATTCGTAAGCAAAGATATTAATTTTCCAAAGAAATAGATAAATATTCCATAATACCTGAAAGAAGGCCGCTTATGGCAGTAGCAAGGAGAGGGGTCCTTGTACGACCGTGGATCGTAGCCAGTGGTCGGAACAGAACTCCATCACTGCCCATAGCGTACAAAACACGTGGTAACGGGAACATAGCGCCTAGGAGACTCGTGCACAGTGCAAATATAGCACCTATCGTCACTATCCATTTTATAACCGGTAGATTAGCTTCCGTGAATACATGAGGGAAGGGGGCATCTGCATCCTGAAAATTTGCGCATAACTTAACATAGGTATTTTATATAGATAAATATGGTCTTGATATTAACAAGCAATAATATTTGGGATTATGTATTTAAGTGGGACGAAGAGTCGTGTTGTGTATTTATCTCTTTAATGAATTAATTGTACGTAGTTATCTGATAATTAACATGTTTGTCCATATGCCATTTAAAACTTACTTGCAAGTAATAAGGTAACATCATGGTTAAAACGGTTGAGATCGAGAAATAAGAGATGAAGATAACTGTAAGTGAGAGCACTATCGATAAGGGTATGTCTCTTTTAGGATTCTTTGCTTCCTCGCCGGTAGTGGCCACGCAGTCGAAGCCGACGAAACCGAAGAAGCATTTGGCAGCTCCAGCCATCACTCCGGCGACGCCAAATGGCAAAAATCCTCCCGCTCCGGCTTTTGCTGCGTGTTCCGGAGGTATGTCTTCAACTTTTATACTCCAGTTAGCTGGATCACCTTAAAGTGTGCATTATGGTAGCTATAGAGTAACAAGCAACTTACAGATCAAATGGAAATATTTTTTTAAGTTTGTTTTATTCAAAATTGTTCAAAAACTCTCAATCATCATCTTCAAATCATGAAATAACTGTATAAAGTTAAATGCTTATAGCAGCCTCCGTTTATTCAAAAAGGACCATATATTTAAATATAGCCTTAGGGCTAGTTAACAATCGGCTGCTACTTCACAAACCTAAGTTCAAATGTTTCATGTACTTTTCTTGGTCAAGTTAGGCACAGAACGGAATGAAGGAGTGCGTGCATTATTATATCTTTGCAGCAGATATAGACGGTGTTACTTTTACAAATTAACTTTACAGAAGTTCTATTTTAGAATTCAAAATATCTATAACCACAGATTCCAGTAAAATTACAGAGAATAAATTAGAACCTGTAGGTTGACGACTTACTTTTGATAGCACCAGCGACAACAACAATAACGACAGTGATCATGTTGAGCGCTGTGAATAAGTTGTTCAGTTTCGTGGACTCCTTCACACCTACTCCCAGTAAAACTGTAACAATTAAGTGTTTAATAATTAGTATTCGTTGTACTAATAAACATGGTTGTTGAAATGAAAAAAGGTTTCTTTGCAATTTTAAAAGAAGCCAAGGAAATAACATATTGATTTCTGCCTTAGATACTTTTACCCGAATTATATCATATTGTCTTATCCGGGAGCATTCTCTAAGCTGCCTTTTGTTGGGATAATTTTAGCATTTCAAACGATTGGTTACAACATTTGGAACACTTAGGAATTTGCAATATTTATTAGAAATGAAAGACCGATAGGTTACAGATAATAAATATAAATCGATCAAATACAACTATAGAGTTATAAACGAACCTGTTATAATGGCGACCAGCGCAAAAGCAAAGAAATCAGGGTAATCAGCCAAGAAAGACACATTTATAGGAGCCGCTTCCGTCATAACCTTTGCCATGGTGTTATTGCAGAGGCTGTCTATGTACAAAGCCATGCCTTTAGCGACGCTCGCGGTACCGATGACGTACTCTAAAATGAGATTCCAGCCGATTGTGAAAGCGATAAACTCGCCGACGCTGACGTAGCTGTACACGTAGGCAGAGCCCGCTCTGGGAACGCGAGCTGCAAATTCTGCGTAGCAGAGACCTGAGGACCAATATCGTTGGCAATTATATAACTGCAAAAAGTCTTATCATTCGAGAAAGGCACGGTCTTAATTAAACCCCATGTTTTGAAAGCGTATATCGGAAGAAAACTTCATTTAGATCAATTGCTCTTCTTTTGACGAATAGACGAATATTCAGTAGAAATAAATAATTTAGTATTTGCAAAGAAGCATTCAGGTAACATGATAGATTTATATAACTTACCAATCATAGTATTTGGATTGGACAACGTTTATATTCAAATTATTTGTTTTTAATCAGAAGTTAGATTCTTCTTTACCGTAATCACATTATATATCGTATGCTCTCTTAAAGCTTTTTACAAAAAATCTTAAATATTATAAAAAAATACTCGATATCAATATAAATTTGACGAATAAAGAGAATAATTTATTAATTATTATGTTATATGACGTTAAAGTAAACTTCTGTGACATTCTGTGCGCTACAAAAAATATGTTGTTTTATTAGGTGCAAAGAAAAAAAAAAAAATTAGGCAGCCATGGGGACTGCCGACAGAATTGAATACATTTTTGTTGTTTATTGGACAACCAACGGACTAATTTTAGTAGTAATCGTTTTGACTCGAACATTTTTTTCGGACATTTAGCCGAAAATATTCTATATGTAGCAACATAAAAGCTTAGGAATCTGCCGTCATAATTAACATTTCTTTCCATCAGAGTTAAATAATAAAACTTTCCATGTCGTTGACAGCAGGTTGACAGCTAATGTCATATTCCATTAGTAACGCGAATTTATAAGTTTTCCTTATAACCGAGAATTCCCCTACCGAGAATTGCTCAACGCCGCTAAAGAAGTTATTACTTCAAAGTATTATTATCATTATATATTTGTTTATTACATAATATATTTATAAATATATTTAATTATAATTAAATTCAATTATATTTCGCATGAATGAGTCATGAAAACTTAGTAAACACAATGAAGTTAATCAAAAGGCGTTTTGACCTTCAGTTGTACATGGAAAATTGCACACAGAAATTGACATTGCTACTAACTCACCAGCAAACGCTGAAGCTATGGCAGCTACCAAGAAACTCAAAGTGACAGCCGGCCGGGCCGGCGACAGTCTTCGCTACAGCGCCGGCCAGTACGTATACACCCAGTCCAAGGGTGCTGCCGACACCCAGTGCAGTTAGATCCACCAGCCCCAGGCAGCGCGCCAGTTGTGTCGTATTGTCGTCACTGTTCAGCTGCTTGCATCGACGTAACGCACCGAGTATTTTCGCACAACCCATCTAGAGAAACGAAATTCTCAGTTAATTTCTAAAACTATTTAGGCTTCATATATTTCTATTATATAGGTATACTATTAAGCTTTCATATAACTCGATTTTGAGAGGGTTAATGTGACTTAAGATGGTAAGCCTAAGTCTAGAGGATTTGCTTTTCAAGTAATGTTACTTTCTGCTGCTTGGCGACAAATTTCAACTTTAGATTGGTAACTGCTTAAACGAATATGAGAAAATGTCTTATCTGAAATGCTATGATCATCGTTATGTTTTCTTCCATTGAAAGCTGAGGTTTATTGTAGAAATCATCGTACCGCTTTTGATACCTATTCATTTGTATTGAGTATATAGTCCCTCTGACTCCCGAGTCAGATAAATATAATAGCAGTAAGTACAGCAAAATTACCTTTGGTCGTACTTATGAGAAATGTTAAATGTTAACATTAAACTCTAATCCTGGGTTTTAAAATTAAATCTTAAAAGTTAAGATTGAGATCAAACTGAAAGTGTATCGGGTTTTCTAATTGCCCGCTGACATTCATCTAACACTTTAGAAATAAAAAAAGGAGAGAAATTTCGGATTTCGGTGGGTAAAGCAGATTGAGATCACATATTGAAACCGGCCATATTGTAATAAATTAAAAGAAACTATTCAAGTTTTGGATACTGAACTCATGATGTCTAGTTAAAGCTGGTCAACATCGAACCGAAAAAGTATGACAGTAGCGTATTTCGGACACGTGTTGTACCCACGTGATACTATGTCGAGATAAATTCATTAGCTCTTATGCACAATTCACAGCTATTATAAACGTGTTATAAAAACGTTTTCACTCGCCAATTATTAATGATTAGTACACTACATCGACTGTGTAGATGCGAAAACTTAATTCAACGAAAAGATACAAACATCTTAATAAAACAAAGAAAAGCATACTCAGAACGTTCTAGTGAGTTTGAATGACATTAACTCTTTGTTATAAAATATTTATTAATAGCGTTCTATTTTGTTAAAATTTATTTAATACTAGCGGTCGCCCGCGACTTCGTCTACGTGTCTTAACTTGTCTGAATGTGGTATGACTTCATTTTGTCTTGTTTTTCATAACCTACTATTAGTTACCGAACGACGCATGCTTCCCGTATGTCAAATTGTATTCAAATCAATGAAGGGCTTCATTTGGGGTTTCGAATTATTTTATTTTTTAATAAAAATGATAATTTTTAGTTACCGTCAATTGTTGTTAACATTTTGTAAAAATTAGTCGACCCTTTGTTCATTTATATCCGTCCATAGACATAGCCAGACAGACATACAAAATGTTTTTAATGTTGATCGATAAGCGTTACAAGCGATAATGGCGCAGCGGGTAGTGCGGCTGAATTTCGCGTCAATCGACGCGGGTTCGATCCCCACCTATCCGACTCTAGGATCGGCCTGAGCTTTCGGTGAAAGAAAACATCGTGAGGAAACCATAGCATGGTAGGTAGGGCGTTTTCTAATGATCCCCGCCTGAGTAGCTACCATCCTCAAGTTTGAAAACCTGTCGCCAAATACCAATAGGTGTGTTTCGGCAGCATTACTTGGGAACCAGTAGCATTAGGTTTAGTGTATTTACCACCCTGGACCACACCATCACTTAACATCAGGCGAGATTGTGGTCAAAGCATTGTGCCTATTCCGTGTAAAAAAAAGATTCGATTCGATTTTAGAAAAAATATATAAAATATATATGTAATTTTAAAAAAAATCCAAACAAAACTTTTCATTATTAGGAGCTAAAACGATTACATGTGATTTCAACAAACAAACAGATACAAAACATAGCATTTACTTTCACGCTTTATTAAAATAATTGTTTACATTAGGATTTACCTCATGTTACTTCAATAGAGTAATGACACCGAGCTCATTGACATTATTATTCTAATGAAAACCGCCAAACATTATAGATAAATTTTCCTCAAACACTAAAATACATTTCACTGATTATAAATGCAACTAGCTGGTGCCCGCGGCTCCGTCCGCGTTTCATATGTTCTGTGCATATGACGTTTCATTTAGAGCTAATTTAAAAAAAAAAAACAAATGAATGAATAAAAGTAAGAGTGTTTTGTTTTTATTAGCGGAAAAAATGTATATAAGCGTAAATTGAAGTGGAAGATGTACGAAAGAGTAAATCGAAAAAAAAAATAAGAGAGGATCGGTGAAATCCAAAAAATACCTGTCTACGAAAAATACTGCGTTGAAAGGTGTTAGTCCTATCCCGATATGTTCAGTAGTTTTGAGGTGATGGTGCGTCAAAGGAACCCCATTTTCCTTTTATTTATTACAAGGATAAATGCCTGTCTTTTGTTTTATGGGAGCAAATAAATTAATAAACAAACAAATTGAGAAAACATGGCAAAGGGCTCTCAGAATTTAAAAAATATATAGCCTATAACCATCTACGATCAATTCCGCGTCGAATGGTTGTGGTTTCATGCGGATCGGTCCAGTAGTTTTCGAGTTTACCTCGGACAAGAAAACAATCTTTGCTTATATATATAGATAACACCTTATCTACTATTAATGTAACTTCATCATTATTGACTTTTTCTTTGTTCAATCCTAGAACATATCTTACGTCAATATTATAAAGTGAATTTTTAAAAACGAAGCTACTAAAGTAAACTCAAATAACATTTTATTTAATAACGTAATGGAGAAATACGAATAAAGTTTAATGAAAGATATTGCATTTTATTAGAATTACAATGATTTAAAGTAACGAAATAATAAATATAATATATACAAAATTCGACATATTACAAACATCACTTTTTAATAATTTTTTTATTCAGTAAACATTTTGTTTTTTTCGGAACCATATCACCTATTATGATTTTCTCATCATCATCTCCCTCCCCTTATCCCATTTCTATTTGGGGTCAGCAAAACTTCCTCTCTCATTCATTTCTATTTGAGATCATATTCACTCTTTTTCTAAGCATGTCATTTTTCACATAATCCAGCCATTATTCCTTTGGTCGGCTTTAGTCTTCCCTTTACTCTATAACCGTCCAAATTTATAGTCAATACCTTTATTACAACAAACTCTTCCTACTTGCGCCCTGTAACCCCATACATCCATCCCAACATTCGTATCTCGTATAATTCATCTTTATGAGCCAACAAGACATATAAGACGTCGTCCATACAAGTATGCTCTTGTATATTGACTCCTTTAACTGTTAAATGATTGAATAAATTTAATAAATTCTTTCGGCTTCTAAATAGGTCAACATAACATAATGTTTTTGTAAACAAATATGGCGGCGGCGTCTACTCAAATCGTAGTAAATAAAACTTCTTTTAAAATTGATTGTAAATAGAAACATTTACCTTTTCCTGCTAACGTTTTATTTGAACCACTTTCGAATCACTTTGAGTGTTTTTCACTATATGTATGGTGTTGTGAATTTGTTACGTCTACGGCACTTAAATCGAACGTGAGATTTTTAATTCAGCGATTATTCTATAACAAATAACTACAACATTGATTACTTATTCGATAAAATATCGTTCTTTGTTTTAAAATAATATATTTGAAAGGCAATAAATTTATTTAGATAACACTGGTAAACAATACAATATTTATATTTTTATTCATTTATAAATACTCCTGTCTGTTTGTATCGTGAAACAACTGTCGGAGACAACGGTGACTTACAATATTTAATGTAACATCATCTTCACATATCGTTTTATCTTAATTACTTTTGTAATCTTTCAGTAAATTTATTGTTACATATACATATACTAGTAGTTATCCACTTGGTTCGCTTGGAGTAATGAAACATCGATGTTAATCGGTGGAGCTTTGTAGAGTTATATAATAATGTTTAAGATTCTATGTTCGTTATCTTGGTAAAATATACCTCTATCCGAAATTTCAGTTAAATTGATCCATTTTTATCAGAGTCGTAAAAGAAGAAAAATACAAATTGATTTTATTAACTAAAATTTAAATGTTTTTATTTATTTATTAGTGTTTACTTAGTATTAGATAATAAGTTACAATGGGGTCCGCATATTTAAACTTTGGCAGGAAGGCTTAGTTCCGCTGCTTTTGCGGTTCGAAAAATTCGCCAGTTGACGGATATTGCTACTGCTAGGTTAGTCTACTTTGCTTACTTTCACAGCTTAATGTCTTACGGTATTTTGCTGTGGGGTACAGCAGCAAAGGTAGACACCATTTTTACATTACAAAATAGAGCTGTTCGAGCAATATATAATATGGGACCTCGCGAATCTCTTTTAACGAGTTTCAAGAATATATCTTAACTTTGCCCTCCCAATACATCTTCGATAACTTAATGCATATACGTAAAAATTTAGACAAGCTAGATCTAGTGAATGATCGTCATAATTTTAATATTAGAAATAAAGACAAGTTGGCTGTCTCATGCTTTAGACTAAGTAAGTGTAATAAAAGCTTTATAGGTACTAGTATTCGGTTTTACAATAAGATCCCAAGTAACATTACCGATTTTACCGACTTTACCGAACATTCGTATTCGGACAAATACTCGGCTACAGAACCGGATATACGACTAAGTAGTAATCAACATTTTCACTGTACTAAGGTATAATTGAACATGATTAATCTTTTCAATATTTTGGAATGTCAAAGGGACTAGCCCTTTGACCTTTTAATTAAACTGTCATAAAATATCAATGTAACAGAACTTAGCCAATTTAATTAGCATTGTTTGATGCAAAGATAATTTTAGATGTATTGGGTATGCACTTCCTATGAACAAGGTACATTTTTAGTGTGGGTTACAGTTTTATCGAACATTAGGCCGAATATTCGTGTTCGTTGAAACCTATGTACTGGTCATCTCTAATTTTTATATAATTATGAATATTAAACGGTTTACTTATGAAATTTAACTAAGAGTATATAACTTTTTTATTTGAAAAATTCATTTGATGAAATTCAAAAGTCTTGGAATAATTGTGTGTTTAATTTGTTAAAACGATTTAAGGCCTCCCCCGTTAATATCAGGCCCCTCGCTACCTTGATCAACCATGACCATTGTATGTAACATTCGGATGATTTGTACATCTATTTATAATAATATTTTTTTATTATTACTAACGTAGAATTAGTATACGGCGTTTAAAAAGTAAGAATATATAAAAATATAATTAAAACTGGATATTATCATACAGAGATAAGAGTATTTGTTTGTAGAGGCTTCGATACGACGCGCGATGTTATGTCTACGCCACTCTAAATCTGATAACAAGTTTTCCTTACGTACTAATGATTCTTTTTTGTTCTTTTTCATTGACTTTTGGATACTGGTTTTATATTGTACGGGGAAATACACTGACTCAGTATTATTTTGTATGATTTTGAGGATAATAAAGAACAAACTAGTTTCACGTTTTGTAATGTTTTACGTTCGGTCTTTGGTATTATTTATTAGTGTAATAGATAGATGTTCGTGCCTGAATTCGTCTTTTCTATTTATTGTGATATGTATTAAAGTGGCATCATAGCGATATATTTTTAAATAAAATTAATTGTCTTATCATTCAATTAAGAAAAATAATTTACTTTTTGGAAAAGCACTCACTTATCAAGAAAACTTCACATAAATAAGGTGACAATAAGCTCGGACAAACAGTTTTTCATTATCCAATTATTAATAATTAATTTTTACATAAATATTGTATTTATGCGCAATAATAATCCCTTAATATTACATTATTTTCGTTTTTTACTTCTTTTTCATAAAATCAATCGTTACTATTTCGATCGGAAGTATTTTTAAGTCAGTCAGGTTTTAAGTAAATATATTCTAGACCGAGGCGATAGTTTTAGGGCTATAAGAGACCTTTTACAGTTTGTCTGATAAGACTGATAAGTTACTTAGACCATTACATGTAAAAAGCAATTTTCCTCAGTTTACCTGTGTATCTGTTTTTAGGTTTATAACACGTTTTACACTTTTTACTAAACATAAATAGTAATAAAAAAATAGTAACACAATTAAGCACAACTTTATGGAATAAATGTTTTTTTTAAACTGTTTGATTTCTTGTCACTCTTGTTTATATATGTGAATAGAAGAATTCATATGTTTGCAACTGTTTTATTTTTAAATAACAAACGATGACCGGTTTTACAACGAACTTGTATTTCATTCCCCGGATACAGTCATTGTCTGACGGGGACATTTGGGGTTGACAGGTTTTTACAAAGAAACAAACACAGGAATATTTACGTTCGTAAAGTTTTAAATAAAATATATACGCTTATATTATTGAAAAAATAAAGTTCATTTCAGATTTTTAACTAACTGTTTAATTTAAATTATTTCTATTCAAACTATTTAAAATAGATGCTTTCATATTCACTGATAGGTATAGGTACTTTTGGTAGGGTATACTGCGTTTTCAAGCGATTACAATAAAACCAGTTATACAGTGACAATAGTCATACAGTTCATAATGTATATGGTTGCCGCGATATAGTCTGTTGTAAGTGCAATACAATCTATTTATAATTTTTTAAGTTTTCGCGTTCCATATTTAAAATCAGTTAATTTTAACGGGTTTTAAACGTCGGGATAGGAAGAAAAAACCAAAGGTAACGCGTAAAAACCCGTTAAAATTAACTGATTTTAATCTATTTATATATTAATGTAAAGAGCAGGTGAAAATCACTGAAATGACTACAGACGTGCTTCACTTACTAAACTATTTTTTTAACTATTTATTTTTATAGTTATATTAATCACTGGGACAAATTATTCAAATTCTCTATTATTAAGAAATAAACACAGTATACAATTTCGGAATAATTAAAAAGGAGAAAAAAATGTCAGAATTTATTTAAGAAATAATTGGCAACACCATACGGTGGTTACCGCGACTGACGCGTGATTTTACTTTTCCTGTGACGCACGCGTGGTTTTTTACCTTCCCGTATAGACGTACATACATACATACATACATATGCTCACGCCTGTATCCCCGAAGGGTTAGGCAGAGGTGAAGTAGCGAACTACAACCACCCACATTTCGCCGAGCTTAGTTCCGTCCCAGATGTGACAGGGGGCGAGCCTGTCGCCATATCGGGCACAAATTCCAAACTCCGGGATGATACTGAGTAGAAAAACCCAATATCACTTGACCCGACCCGGGGATCGAACCCGAGACGTAATTTGGTAAAAATGACGTTAATTCTTACTTACACATTCACTTCATCAGGTGAATACACTTTTATTTATGTATTTATTACTTTTACTTAGACCACTCATCATAATTAAAAAATCTTACTAGTAGTATTATCATGTGGTGAATTATTACTTAAATTATGACACGAGGGCAAACCTGTCATAAAAGGGACTTATTTTGGTGCATAGTCACAGTTAATTTATATCCAACTACTCAACGATGATGACGGCTACCGTCACTAGATCATCTTTTTACAATAACAGAAGTTTTGTTGAATCTGTTTTTTTAATTGATTAACATTGTGGACATTGACAGCTTCACTAAAGTTTTATGGGGAGTGCTTAATGTACTCAATAGGAAAGTTCAACTTTAGCTATTATCGGGGTTGAAATACTCTGGAATTTATTCTAGGTTATGTTACCCGCTAAGAAATGATAAGCAAAAAGGAAATAAAAGGAATTTACGCTCAGTGTAATTGTTTTCAATACACTTCACTTCTTCTTCTTAAATAATGACAATCTGTGTATACAAACAATTTGTGCCAGTGTCATGTAGGTAAAATGTATTTCCAATCTTTTATCAGTGTTACCAATCTCCAGCAAAACGGTGGTGGCCAATCCTGCTCGAAATTTCCATAAAGCTTTTTCGGCTCCTCAGACTAAATACTACGCGTTATTTCTTTTATAAAAAAAAACTTGACTTGTATATAATAAGTAGATTATATCACACAAAATGTCACCAAGATTACATGATATAGAGTCAAATACACAAGTTTCATTAATTAAAGAAAACAATTGCTACATGACAGCCTTAGCAATATATAATATGGGACCTCGCGAATCTCTAAAGAACAAGTTTCAAGAATATGATATCTTAACTTTGCCCTCCCAATACATCTTCGATAACTTAATGCATATTCGTAAAAATTTAGACAAGCTAGATCTAGTGAGTGATCGTCATAATTTTAATACTAGAAGTAAAGACAAGTTGACCGTCCCACGCTTTAGGTTAAGTAAGTGTAATAAAAGCTTTATAGTATTCGGTTTTACAATAAGATCCCAAGTAACATTACCGATTTACCTGACAATAAATTCAAGTATTATGTCAAGCAAGTTTTAATCTCAAAAGGTTATTACAGGAAGGATCATTACGTGAACGATAGTGATGTCTGGAATTAACCCACATCTCTGTGCTTCCACTAAAAACTACGATTTGTACAGTTTTTATATGACAAAAAAAAAAAATGATATATATTATATTTATGAAAAAAAAAAAGAACCAGATCGAGTTTCTTGCCTGCGCTCTTCTCGACTGGGTTGTTTTCTGAACCGGTGGTAGTGTTTTTAGACGTTCATAAGCGCCTTCTTAGGGCCTAAATTGAATAAATAAATTTTGATTTTGATTTTAGATCCTGCCAAAACTTCAATGTAACATCTTGTTGCACACGTGTATCTATACTGCACTTGTGTACAATTACTACAGTGATAGTCGTCACGTAAAACGCCAATAAAGTTACATAGTATATAGTCATATACTGCAAGTAAATGAATAAAAAGCAAGGGCTATTACATGACAGACTGAAATCGCTCCAAGAACCTTGCAACCTGTGTGTGTTTTGCAGTGTTATGTTGGTACATGGAGTGCCACTGTGTTGTGCTGACAGCTAGTACAAGAGCTTTTTCAGTTGTGGAACGGTCCAAGTTTTTGGGTCTCAGCCAGAAACCCGAAGTGTGTCTAAGTGCAAACAGAGGGGTAGGTTATACTGCTCGGTCTTCTGTATAACCTGCGGCTTATGTACGTGGTCTACGGTGCTAAAGCCTTTTCGGAAGCCGGCTTATTCGGGATGCTGGAAATTGTCAAGCCTACATACTAGTCGGTTCGTGAATGAATAAAAGCAAGAATGAATATATTCGATGGAGTTTGAAAGTGACGTCAGAGGTAGAAAAATTTAAAAGAAAAATTTAAAAGAAGTTGTTGAGAACTTGTTATGAGAAGAGAGGAAGCGTATCTTTATAAAATAGTAATGAATATGATTATGAAAGTATGGAATAGAAGAGGAAGGTTAAAGAAAGTGTGGATGGAGTGTGTATAGAATAATATGAAAGAAAACACAGTAAATGAAGAGATAACGGCTGACAGAGACGTATGGAAGAAGAAAACACACTGCACAGATACCAAGCGATTTGGGAACAGGTCATGAGAATGATTATGATAGAACTATAAATAAGAAATATAAAACATTCTTTCTACCTGTTCCATTTTGAGACATTGCGTGATCATAGCTAGAGGAAACAATGCCATTGTATATTTAATTCGTTTACGTAAAGGACCTTGCCTTTTTTATTTTTGGCAAAGAAGACGGCAAATTTATTTTAGTCTTAAATATAAAGCAGTTGGCCTTAACACGATTTAACGTCAGAGTAAAATCGATATATCTTGATTGTTTTAATGAAATACGTAAAATGTCTAATGTTTGTTTTTAACCTAGACGTTTTGCTAATAAAACCTCTTCATAAGGCGAATTAATTATAATGTTTTCAAATGTCTTTCAATCAAATGAGAACGAGTTATGTAAAATGTATTTATATATGGGAATATGACAGAATTATCCTTGCAAGCAGGGAATTGTGGGTTTTAATAATTTGAATAAAAAAGAAATCCGAATCTACAGTATCGATGTGAAGCAAACGTTGCGTAAGTTTCCCAAAGTGTTTTATAATTCATAGCTCTGTACTTTCACCATTAGCGTGTTTAGAATACTTGATAAACGCCATAATCGGCATTAAGCGGTCATGTTCTCAATATATTTTAACATTCATTATTCTGTTTGATAAATTACACAGGTTAAACAAAGCTTGTGATCGTTAAAACGCTTTATAACTACAACAAAGATTATTACAAAAAGTACGTTGACATAAAAAAGAAAAAAAAAGAAGATCGTTAAAATTCTATCAAAGTCTTTATAAGTTGTTTTGGCATTATATAAGAATATATATACAGAGACTTGTTAAAATTGTTAAAGATTCTAGAACTGCGGGAGTTAAGTAAGTCTGGACTGAATGGAGAGATGATTGAAGGCGTCGACTTATTCAAACATTAGTTAAGTTAATTGAATGTAAATTGTTTCAACAAGATGCCTGAAATAACATCAAAAAAATGACTAAAGGTAAATTTTCGAGAAATTTCTCTACATACGAGAGATATGAACAATATAACATAACTACCTGTTCCTGCGGCTACGCCTGCGTGGAATTTTGACTATTTATATATTCTCTAATCTACATTCTTCCTCTGAAAGTAATCTATCACATTAACAAATTTTATCGAAATCTATTCAGTGGTTTGAAAAGGTAACAGTAAACCTACAGAGCTAGCTTGCACCCGGGACTTCGTCTGTGTACAATTGGTACTTGTGTATTATTTACTTTAAGCGTTCTTTAATCTCGATATCAATTGAATATTTAAAAAAATCATCAGTTCGTCTTGAACGTTTACAAATAACGTTGCAGTTCTGATCTCACAATGAAAAACAGTTGATTTATTAAGACGACCGATTCAGTTGATTAGACAACCATCTGATGGTCGTGTCTAATTTAGTGCTTAAATTGCATGGTTCTTACTTAAATAGATTTGCCAACAACCCAATCAGACGTACGGTATATATTAAATTTCGTGCTGCTTAGTTTGAAAATGACGGACTTTCATATAAGGGTTTATTTTACCTTATCCTTTATTTTACCCCCTTAGGGGTTTAATTTTCAAAATTCTTTGTTAGTAGAGGCTTACATTATAAAAGGTATCTATTGCCAAAATTTCTAGTTTGTAGGCTCAGCAGTTTAGCTTTGCCTTGATCAATCAGTCAACCAGGACAAGTAAGTTTATAGACAGCTTTAGATTTACAAGATAATTCTTCTAGAAGTATTGAAAATTAATTGCGTCTTTTTAAATTGTTCAACATACGGTAACCATTATGGTAAGTCCTTATGGCAAGTTTTATAAATCATTCTCTCTGTCTATACTAATGAATAAAGGTGAAGTGTCTGTTTGTAATGTCAATTTAACATTTTTTTACTAAATACATATGAATTGCGTTGTAAAAGACCTAAGGGATATATCAGGGGATGGGCAACAGCATCCTCAGAGCACCACAAATACCTACTGCGATCGCCAACCCTCCTGCGAAGCTTGGCAATTACGGCAATCCCTACCTTATTGAGATTGACCTATGTCCAACAGTGGACGTCTTATGGTTGAAGGAATGAAAAAATGAATGAATGAATGTATATAAGACACCTATACCAAAAATATAATTTTTAAAATTTTTGTCTGTCTATCTGTCGCTTCCGGGTAATCTCCGGCTGAACAGATTTTGAAGGGACGTTTTTTGTTAGATAGCTGAAGTTACTCCACGTAACTTAGGGTATTTTTGTTTTTGTTATTGACCGGGAGGGCCTTTACAGCTTCGCCGAACTTTGTGAGCGAGTGCTGAAGGCACTCAGCCGCAAAAGGTAACTAGCACATGGGTATCCAAAGGTTATTAAACCTTCGTAACGTCTGATCATGCTCACATAAGATCAACAATGAACGGTTGCAAAAACTACAGTTCACACACTATGTAATTTTGTAACAAATACTTACTATATTATGTAAAGTATGTTCTCAAGTGTAATATTGAATGGTTTATGCAATATCTTACTTTTACTGGTTAATCTTTTACAATTGATCATTGAAATAACTCTCACATAATATGTTTCGTTTTTATGGTCAATGTTTTATAGTATATAAATCATATTTAAATGCTAACATCACTTTTTGATATTAGAAAAATAATCGACCGTTTTACACGATTCTTACATAATATAATTCTTTGTATCCACTGGCCAGGTTATATATTTTATAAAGAGATCAAGTTATGAGATTTTATAATTAATTAAGAAATTAATTAGTCAAAACAAATACCATAAGTAAGATCTCTTAAAATATTTAAGTCATTGGATATTTATTGAGGATAATTGTGAGTTAAATATTCCAATGCTAAGGCCCGTCCGCTAATTATATGATGCAAATTTTTAACTCCTTCTCGCCTCAGTTGGTACGCGGTGATGTGTCTTAACGAATTTCAGAAAATTACGTTTTGATACAGGTATAATCTAATTTCATTCCGGTTAATTTAGAAAGAAGAATAAAATCCTCTAAACAGACTTTCTGTTCTGTAATTTTATGATTTTTTTTCCGAAACCCTTCTCAAATTTAGAACCTCGCCTGATTAATGGACGATCCCTAAGCGTGAACATATTCACTGAGCTTAATCTCTATATTAACTTATGACGTATTGACGATTAGGAAGCCAATAAACCTTATATTCTATATTTTCTTCAATATATTGTACTACTGCGTAAATATTCAGGATCCATATTTTGGTTACTTTTATAGGCTGTAGGGAAAATACTTCTGAATTGTAACCAGCAGATTCACTGTGAATACCTCATAACAGTAAATAGCGACAGACACAGTAAGTCTTGTTCTAGTTCCATCCATCTATCCACCCATTTAACCGAAAGTTGTCCACTGCTGGACATAGATCTCCTCAAAAGATTTCCATGACGACCGGTCTTGCACCACACCCGAATCCAGCGACCTTCACCAGGTCGTCAGTCTACCTTGTGGAGGGTCTACCCATGCTACGACTTTCGGTGCGTGGTAGCCATTTGAGAACCCGTTGGCTCCCATCAGGTATCGGTTCTGCGAGCAATGTGCTCCGCCAACTGCGACCTTTGTTTAGTAATTCACCGAGCAATGTCGGTTACTTTGGTTCTTCTGCGGATCTCCTCATTCCTGATTCGATCACGTGGTGAGACTCCATGCATAGTCCAAGCAAGACCGTATGTAACGTCGACTGTCATCAAACCCTATGCGTTTACGGCGCTCGTCACTGTTATTTGCATTTTACCACGGACGTTATATTAATCTTCTGCACAGACGATCTTCTATTTTATAAAGAATTACAAATGAATTAAAAAATAATTATAAAAACAGTTCAAGTGAATTATGTATGCAATACATACAATCTCAGAATAGTATAAAGAAAAATGACCATAAACTAGAACAAAGCAGTCACATGATTTATTATTTATTTGTTAAAAAGTACAAAGCAAAATTAGTTATGAATTACGTTATTGTTATTCAATCACCGATTGTTTGTTGAAACTATCAATATTAATGTACTGAGTATTATATTGATTGTTCGGAAAAAGCCATCGAAGACTAATAGATTAGTTATTGACAGAGTAACGTTAACATGAGAATGCAAATCGAGAATAATGTCGTAATTGAGCTTCTGACGTATTAAAACGCTTCAACAGCATAGTACGAACGGTGATATGACTAACTAATCGTGACGTCACAACCGGCGATAGTCAATCGACTGTCTTTTAATGTGACATTACTAATGATACTTTTCTGTCACGTACTGAAGCGAAACGTGTCAAAAAGAAACAACACGACGCAAGCTGTTTCAAACTTTTACTTAAACTCTTCGATTTATTTTGATATTAATAAAATGATTAGTCATTATATAAAAGGTTTGAAGATTCATTGTTTTTTTTTTTTTAAACTCGATCACATATTTAATTATCTTAGAAGTATTCAAATACCTGGATACATGTCGTATATTTTCGATAGACCTAGTATAAACAAGTCTCACAGTGGTAGTTAAAATTAAAAACCGTTTAAAAAAAACGAATTGCAAAAATGTGCATGAAATAGTGTTGTCATAACTAATCATAAATATTTATATATATATTCTGATCAGTGGTGCCCGGTCCGATAGGGCCCCGGCCCCAGCCCGCAAAGCAGCAAGATCAAAAGAATCCTAATATCTTTAACATAATGAAATAAATTTTATAAAAAAACATTAATCTTAGACGCGGCTAAATATTTAAACGCTCAGTGATCACTTTAGTGATTTATTAAAATCAAATTACAACGTGACGATTTATGTTGGGCCATCCAAGCCCATCCAATGACTGGCACGGGCCTCAGATGTTTTAGTTACGCTACTGATTCAGCTATAATCATATATTACTGGATAGGTTCAGGCCCACTATTTATTAATGATTTCAAAAAATACAAAACATAATCTCCAAATAACAGATAATCTAAATTATAGTGTAAAAGAATATTATATTTCATATAGCAAGTATAGAAATTGAAAATGTGTCCTTCAATGCGCTATCTCTTTTTGTCTTAGGCAATATATACTTAATTATGACTTCTCACTCCCGCGCACTGTTCGTCTATGGAGCATAGCGAAAACATAATATGTCTATGATATTTTCTGTTTATAATAATACAGGGATGTAAGTATATGTACCTAAAGTGGGTACACCTACTGTAGACATTTACATGAAAATACTATTGATTCGATGACGCGCGGGGAAACAAGGTGACGTCGTGACGAATTGGTTCGTAATGCTTCGACATAATAACTCACATTTAGAGATGTTACAGTGAATGAGTCATATATTAAAATTATTTTTGATAGAATAGATATGTGTTTTTTTATTATCTGTTAGCAATTTTTTGCTTGATTCCAATTATGGATACGAACAAGACTTGAAACGAGTTTTTTTGCGTGATTTTGGTTCATCATGTAGTAGTTTTTTTTATTTATTAACTCACGTGGAGTTTTATGTATTACAAGTTGCGTTATTTTACATAAAATGTATTGAAAATAATAACACGACAACTGCCTTGAAAAATAGAGTTGTGGGTTCCATCTTGTTGGAGCAAATAACATAAAGTAGGCCTTACTTAAAGACCTAGGCAAGGAAGGCCGTGATAAATCATAACAAAAGACTTAAATTTTATTAGCTTTGATTTGTAAGTTTTATCCACAACGAAGTTATAGGGCCTGAATTGCTTCGAGTAAAAGATGGTCGGGCCGTGCCGCATTTTTTGCTTTTGCTCGACTTGAAGGGGGCACTGCTTTGCCATACATTTTATAAAATAATCACGTAAACCCGTTCAGTGATTATCGGGCTATAGGCCCACTAATGGACAGATGTTTTTTAATATGTTTACAAGTCTTCATTAGCTGTGGAACTTTTTTTTTAAAGAAACATGTTTCAACGATAGTATGTTCGAATCATAAAATCAGTGGAATTGTTCGATAAAGGAAAACATCGCAACGAAAACCTCATACTTTAGTGGTAGGGTATTTAATAATACGCGTCTGGTTAGCACTCATTTTGCGTTTGCCTCTAGTTAATAACTTTTTTTTAGAGTGCGCGGTTCAGCCTCTGTGGGTTCTGCGCTTTGCCCACAATCTAACTTGGTGCTAAGTGGCGATGTAATCTAGGATAAACACAATAAGCTGCCAATGCTGCAGGAACATACCTATTGGTACTTGACGACAGATTTGCAAACTTGAGGGTTGGTAGCTACCCTTTTTTTTTTTTTTTTGACGGGGGGAAATGTATTTACGCACTACCCTTACCTATTGTATTAGTGAGACCGAAGTCCCCCAATACAATAGGTAAGGGGGCACGGAGTGACGAGTTCCGTGCCAGTGTGGGACTCACCCGGGCGTGAAGCGCCCGGAAATACCCACTAAAACCCCCCGGGGCCGTCCGCTGCATTTGGGATGGGGGCGACACGGGGTGGCTTTCGCAAGCACCGCGTCGCTTGGTAGCTACCCTAACGCGCATTGAGTACCAGTATGTCTGGTCTTAACGTGTTGTTTCCATATACGCTCACATCCCCACTTAATACCAGGTGAGATTGTAACCTAGCTCGTTTACTGTATAGAGCTATAGGCCAAGACAATTAATTTCACTGTTCTTTTCTCCTCCGTCTATTAATGGATTTTCTTGTTTGTTTTTATAATAAAAACATTTTACGGACAATTTTTCATTACCTTCTTTAAATAAAACAAAAAAAGAATAATGATTTTAAAATCTATTTCTTCCTTAATTGCCGATGTTTTCCTTAAGTCGTTTAAATTCGATGAAAACAGCGGGTTTTGAGATATAAAAATGTCTTAGTTGGATTGAATAAATCTCTATATACGAGTATGTATCGTATTCGCAGTGATTACTCGTTCGACGACTATTTTTTTGATAACATTGAAGTTGCTCGATGGGAAAGTAATGGCGTCATTTCAAATGTTGTGTTTCGGCTTCTTATTTTAAAAGACTTCACTTGTTTATTAAAAAAAAAAAAACCTGTATATATTTGGAGAGGCAGAAAAGATTTCTTTGATAGCTTTAATATTATGGTAGTTGTATTTGATATAATTAAAACGTATAATAATACATAAACAAACTAATAAATGAAATTGGAGTCTGTAATGTCAAAATTAATATTTTTTACTAAATAGATATGAATGTATATACGATACCAAGACCAACAATTTTAGTCTGTCTGTCTATCTGTCTGTCTGTTTGTTCCGGATATTCGTCGGAACGGCTGGACGGATTTTGACGGATTTTTTTTGTAGTTAGCTGAAGTTACTCTGGGTAACTTAGGGTACTTTATATTAAAAAAAAATCCATTCAACGCACAGTTTTACGGGCAAGTGATTGAATTTATGAGCAATATATTTACTTTATTTTATTACTAAAGAATTTTTTAGGAAAAAAATTAGGGTTTCGTATAAACATATTTAAAACGCAGTGAAGAACATAATAAACGCGGGCGCAAACGCGGGCTCACACCTAGTATAAATTTTATAATTTAAAAAAAAATACTCAGGAGATATAATTCTAAGTAATAAGAGTTTATAGTTTTTGGTGGGGTTTGGGAGGGGATTGAGGGGATACTTTTCTACGCTCCGCGTAAAATAAAAGTTAGTATAAACACTTAATGCGTAACGTTATATTTTAGTATCGCACGTTATCTCTTTCTCTCTCTCTAGGATAAGATTACAATGCTTATAAAATCATTATTTTCTGTCATATTTTAATTTTATTTTCCGTTGCCAAACTTACTTGTGATATATCTTTAAAATAATCTGTAAACATCCATATTATTCGACAATTATTAATATGTTTTCTGCAATGTAAATAATTCCGATGAAACAATCGTTTTATTTGTTATCTACTAAAATCAGACTACACGTGAATGTCTGTCCTTAAATCTTAACATGTCACTTTAAAAGCGTATAGTCGCTTAACATCAGCTAAGATTGTAAACATATATATACCTTGCTTAGTATAAAAGGAAAAATTAGATACAATTACATGTCAAAGCTGACGTCTATGATAGCGCGTGATTTGGGTTAATTAAGGTGATAAGGTCTTCCTTACGTATAACTATAACCAAAGTCTTTTTATCTGACTAAACATTCATTAGTACGCTTATGAACAGGTAGTTCGACTAACATAATAGTTTTCTTTATTTTTTCTATGTATTCTCTGGCCAAATTTTAATTTATGCATAAAATTTGCCACCAACTCTTTCTATTGTAAACGCGAATTCATTAATTAAACTTTAGAACATTTGTAACACGAACAACAACTTAGAAAAAGTATTGACATATATTGCGGTGAAGAATAAGAATTCCAGCCAGCGAACCAGCGGCCAGTAATATGTATAAAAATGTGTTAGAGGAAAACCTTAGGGCTCGACCTCGTTAAGAAATAGCCTTGATTACGTTCACTTCTGTATTACTTTACTAATGAACAATATGCTTAAGAGAGTAGGTAATCGCTATGACCTTAAAAATACCATGTGTTATTACCGTCGATTAGTGGAATAATGGTCACCGTCACTATCACCATGGACCAAAGATAGGGTAAGTCGTTATGCTAAGTTGCAAATTATGGTAAGTAATGGTTAGGTTAATGGTTTTTATACCCGAGTAGGTCGTGACTTTTGTTAAAAAAAACCCAGTCATAGTGACAAATTTGGACGCAACGTGCTCCAGGATAAGCAAGTGTGTCTCGAGAACTATCTAGATCTTAATCGTTCTTGTTTCGGGTGTACTTAATTTACATCAGTTGCCAAACTCTGATAAAAAATGGTTACGAAACTATTAGCTAAATAATAAACACTGTCTAATCTAGATTAGATCTAGATTCAATAATTGTCGCGTTTTGTTATGCTAAACTTTCGCCATTAGTTGTTTTAAAAAAATATTGTGTTATTATTGACTGTTAAAGACTTTTTTGGCTCCACTAAGGAAAAAGCAAAAGTGTCTTGACCATGCAGCCAAGTCTGACGTTAGATACACTTTCATACAACTGTCAACAACGAAAAGGTCTCGTGGAAAACTACGAGTTTTGTAAATTCTTAATTAATTACAGAGGTGTGTTTTACACATTTCCAATATCATGTGAATAGAATTATATATTTATGAATATTTTGGCGTTCTAGGATTAATATTCCGTATTTCTAAAATTAATTATGCACAATGACCTAATTATATCTTGCATTAATGCATATAAAAACCAAAATACATCTTTAAAGAAAGACTTATTTAAAGAAAATATCTGGTCCAGATATACTTTTATTGCGTAGGATTTAAAGAAAAGGATGTTTGTATATATTTAAAAAACAAGTTCTTACCGGGGTCTCGTTTGAGGATAATTTTAAATCCATGACCTCCTTTGATACGGCGATTTATATAACAATGTATACGATTATATTGAGTACTAGCCGAGTACCCGCGGCTCCGCCCGCGTTTCATGTATTCTTCGTGCGTAATGTTGTTTTTAAATAATCATAGGAAAATAACACCGTCACACAAAAAAAAAAAATTAAGTAGAATGTGCATTTGACCGGACCTACCTAAGGGTACGTATTTTGGTCCGCTGAATCCGAATCAGTTTGAACCCTGCACCCTCGAAATTTCGAGAAAACTTTGAAAAACCGTAAAAATGATGAAAATCGGCAGTTTTAATGATAATTTTTTTTTGTATCTAAACTAAGCGTGATTTTCATGTATTTCGATCCGCTGAATATGAATCGAAACTTTATTGAGACCACGAGCCGTTTTAAAATGTAAAAAAATCACACAAACCCTCCAAAATTCCGAAAAAATATAGTTTTCATGATAAAAAAAAAACTTTTTCTGGTCCAATTCAGATAAAATTTTATAATTTTTTGATATGGTAATTTTCACAATTTTGTGACAAATTTAAGTACTTGCCAAAAAAACTGATCATTGAATCGTTTTTTTTTTTTTTTTTACAATTTCACTCACCTTTTTACGCGGAAGCCTTGATACTTTCGAAAAATAAAATTAGCCTAAGTTCCGCGGAGTAACTTCAGCTATCTACAGAAAAAGTTCAGTCAAAATCGGTCCTGCTTTTCCGGAGATTAACCGGAGCAGACAAACAAACAGACAGACATTTGTATTTACTATGAGGTTTATATTTTGATGTTGCAAACAGACACTTCAAAACAATCAATCAACACACAAACACACACAAAAAACAATCAGTGTTACTTATTTGTTATATTCCATGATCTTTTTTCGCGATCATTCACACTAGAAATCGTATACTTTGTTTTTGTAACTACAACATTCGAGTTTAAATACGAATAGTGATAACTAATATAGGATAACCGCTGTAGTTATTGCCCGGTTAAAAGAGTTATACACAATTTTTTTCTTTTCAGAACCTTTATATAGAGAAATAAAGCGACTAAAAAGTAAAATTCATGTAATTTGAACAACTCTTCCAAAGGAACATCAGTAACTGATTTTGAAAATTTTTGGAAACGTAACAAGAAAAAATCAAACGAAAATCAACTTCAAAAACTAAAAAAAACACATAGTAATTGTCCAGTAGACATATTAATTGCCACTTATGGAATTATTGTCCACCTTGCAGTCGTCACTTAATTACTTATTTTTAATATACCTAGGTACAGTTTAGAAAAAAAAATTTTTTAATCCTAATAAATAGATTTTTGAAGTGAAAACTTCGTTAGCGACTGTGAGCGATTCTCTGCAGGGAGAAAACTTATAGATTCGCGTTACCATTGCTCTGACGTCAGTATGTCAAGCATAAGATTGTGTTTAAGAGCTGACGCTGAGAGACAATTAATAATATTTATACTTACGCAACTAATCGTATATTTTTATCTATACTCTATACTAATAAATAAAATTGAAGTGTCTGTTTGTAATGTCAAAATTAATAATTATAAAATATGAATGTATATACGATACCTATACCAAAAATACCAATTTTTAATAATTTTTTGTCTGTCTGTTTGTAATGAGTAATCAACGGAACGGCTCTACCGATTTTGACGTGACCTTTTTGTTAGATAGCTGAAGTTACTTCGGCTAACTTAGGGTACTTTTAATTTATGAAAATATTTAGGGTTCCGCGTAAAAGAAATAAAGGTCATAAATTATGAATTATGAATAAAGCGGTTAACACACGTACAGACCGGGTAGTAGATATAGTATGGCGTCCGCTAGAGGTTATCAGTCGCCTAAGTAGGTATGGAATCCTTTGCGAAAAAGAATTGATTTATGAATAGATTCGAATCTAAGCTTGATGAACCGATTCACAAAACATCAAAGTCCGAACAATTTATCTTTTAAACTAATAAAGTATCGATTATTAGAGTATCCTTTTTGTTTTCTATGATTTATGACGATTATCAATAAATAGGCAAAAAAAAAATAGTTTTCTGTCATTTTTCATTAGTAGGTTACGCGTTATTATTTTTTGGTTAAGTTACTTGATGAGCTACCTTTAGTGCTGTTAATAAAAAAATTGAAAACACTTTTTGCAATAAATGATGATTATAGTCTAATTTCGACGACTGAAAAAATACTATTTACGAATAAAAAAAAGTCACATAAAAGATATCGAAAAAAGAAAGATATCTTAGATCTCGAAGTATTGTGAGGCGATAAAAAAAAATCGATAGTTTTGCAAAATCTTATGCCTCATCCCTACTTAGGTGACTGATGACCTCGGCCGCTCGCCATACCATCTCCGCAGTCCGGTACGTACGTATGTTAATAGCTTTAACTATATGAAAATGTATAGAATTATTGCTCGGAGCGCCAATAGATGTAAAAACCAGACTTATGTTAATGATTTCAATTAACAAATCGAAATTAGTTAAACATTAAAAAACAGTTTTCCAAAGTCACCATGGCTACCTAGTTTTTAATATATAAATCAATAGAATCGATACTGAATAATAACATAAGAGAGTAATTAGACGGGCAGTCCCAGGGTGGAGGCTGTAGTAGGAGTCATGATCCCTCCCCTAAATTCACATACATGTCGTATGTGACAAATATCTTAAATAAACAATTTACAAAACTTCTAATAAATTGCTATCTTTCTGCTTAAAACGTCTAAAACAATGATACAAAATATAGTTAGGTAATCAAAAATTTAAAAAAAAAAACCTGATACACGATAATAAAAAAAACATGACCCCCAAAGTCTTTGGCAGTTATCATGTATTTAACTTTCCATTGACTTTATCGAAAAGATCCACAACTAAGTTCTTGTCGCTCTACGACCACTCTTCATTAGGCTTTACCTTACGATAATTCGATCAAACCGTAAACATTACCTATAAAAGTTTGTGGCTACAGATAAAATTGGATACTTTTCAATATTTTCAGTCGAAATGCTATAAGATAAAATGGTAAATTAAAGCGGGTAAGCCCGCTCAAGAGGAAAATCCAATTAGTAATATCAATGAGTAGTTTTAAAAGAGATGGCGTCTTATTCGTTTACTGACACAAGTAACTCAGAACAGCTAACTCACTTTGTGCCATAAATATAACTGGAAGAGATAACTGTGTACCTAGATACAATGACATGACTTACAGTATCGGTTCCTCTTTTCTAAGTGAATTAAATGAAACGTGTGAAAAAAGACCTCACAAGTTGTTATTCGTTTTGATTCGTACTGATTTACTGTTGGCAAGAGACGCTGTTTATATGTGAAGTAAGATCAGGAAATTCGAAGTATCGTTCGATGCCTATAAGAATCCAGAATTTTCTTTAAAATTACATTTAGTGATGGAGGAATGTTGTATTCTCTAGTACTTTTCTTCTATCAACTATAAACTCTCAGTTATGACATCAAGAAACACTAATTACTGTGTTCCGACATCTGTATACAAAACGAATCGTCTGTTAGTTTTAGTCTATTTATCATAAGCTCATAATATAAGAAAATAGACGTCTATAACCTTTTATTAAATCTGAACTAATCAATGTTCGAAAAGTTGGAATAAACATTCTGTTCTCTTAGAATTGTGCAGCAACATTGTATTTATTACAAACAACTTGTTCGGCAACTGTTGATAGTGTGACCAGCTTCTTATTCATGTCACTATAATATAACAAAATAGGTATTTTTGTAAATGTATTGGTTTTATAAACTGCCTGTTTTTAAGATTAAGCGTGCACAGCGTATAATTTTTTGTACAAATTCGAATGTTGCCAGTAGTCATTTTTAGTTTATTTCCACAGTTTAGTAAATAAATGCCCAGCGTGTAATTACTTTGTAAATATTTTAATCACTAATTATAATAGAATAACTATACCAGATCGATCGTAGGAATAACCTTAAAGTACTGTTGAAATGTAACCTCGAAAAAATCTTATATAAAAAAAATTGTATCTTGAAATTCTTAATTCCAGTGGATACTTAATCCTGATTGATAATCTTCTCGTGCATCCTTTATAGCTCAAGCAGTCCAGCAGCGGTGCATCGTGTGTTTTCCTAACCATATCTTTATTTAATCAAAAAAGTTACGATACTAAAATAAAATTCTAAAACTATAACAATCTTAACAAAAATAAACAAACAGTTGAAAAACTACACAGACTACACTTACTGACTAGACTACGAACTAATAGGGGACACGGGGAAACCGCATCAGGGCTATTCCCTTCGACGGTGGCCTCTCCTTTGTCCGCGCCTACGGACAAGTCAACTGGGTGAGGCACACAGGTGCGTCCCTCGTGGAGTAATCTTCTGAGTTCTGGGAGCTAATCCTGCTATCGATCGGACTCTGAGGGGTCAGGGAGATGCACCAGATCTATATGGGTCATAGACACGGTCCTCCTTCAACTACCTACTCAACTAGGCGAGGACCGGCGTATGAGATCGCGCACCTGAGGCCTACGTAATAGCGACAAGTATTCACCTCTTCCTCTCCGTCTGTCGGGAGGTCTAGCGTGCAACGGCGCGATGTTCTGGAGGTGAACGTGCGCCGACGTGTTCGCTCTACGGAACATGTTGGTTGCAAGGCTCCAGGCTCTCTACACGTATCGCGGTGCCCCTGCGATCATGTGAAGCGAGCTGCTCTGTTGGGCTCTAAGCCGTTTCTTGTTCGTTTCCGATAAGCAACTGAACTATGCAGGGGCGGCATAGGTAAATCGTGACCTCAAATAGGTTTTGTACAAACCAAGCCTCGTTCTCAAGGGTAGCCTTGAGGTGAGCACTGGACGCAGCATTCTCCTCGCCTACTTAATCCTGTACAGTGTATACAGCCAATATTTAATGCAACGTTAAAACTTTTTTTTACATATTAACACTCTTTCATCTTTAGATAACGCAACCCCGCAAAATTGTTCTAAATTTAGAAAATAAAATGTAACAGTGAATTAAAGGAGTTAATGTATGGGAGAGAAGGAGATAGATATCAACATACAACTGCGATCACAATATCTCATGAGTTTATACAAAAAGTTTTTCTGTAAACAAATATTTTATATTGAAGTTACTACTTCCTTTGTTTCACTTAATCTCGCATAAAAATAACTACACAATGTTCTAATTCTTACATTTACTGTAACACACGGATCATTGATAAGATGTTCTAGAAAGTAGTTTGCCAAATGCCGGTTTCAAAACGTGTTAATTTACTTTGTAAATTGCCTTCTATTTATTAAACCCGATAAACTAGCTGTGGTGCGATCTGTGTGATGACGCAGCGCATCATTACATATTTTTAAACATTTTATTACGGTCCTTAGTACAAGTTCTTTAGGCTAAACTTCGTATTATTTTACTAAAATTTAGAACTCCAACAAAGTGGCGGCCATTTGTTAAAGCGTACCAAGGGTGTTCTTGTGAGAAGTTATCATGCTCCGTGTAATTATTTTCACTTGTGCTCAATAGTCTATAATACACTATATACATCACGTAAAACACCACCAAAATTATATATATATAGAGTCAAATACTGCAAATATACTAACTACATGACAAACCGAAATCGTACCAAAAACTACCGCGCTATTACCACAATGTTCAGTGTTGCCAGAAAATTATATAAAAAATAACAGTTTAAAAATCTAAAAAACAAGCTTTTATAGAAAATCTAATTAAAAATATAGAAAAAAAAAATAGATTTATTGTAAACAAATATAACCTAACATTTGATATAACATATATTAGTGTGGTTTTAACAGCTACTATACAGCTCAAAGCAATAATGATGTACATTTTGATATAGTTTATTAACAATTAAAATATACAACAGACTGCGTAAGTATAAAGTTTATTATTTATGATCGCCAGTACTTAAACGTCATCTTATACTTGACATATTGTAGCATTTTATAGCTAACGTCATAGCGTTGGTAACGCGAATCTATAAGTCTAACGAAAATCGCTCAACGCTGCTAAAAAAGTTTTCACTTGAATAATATTTAGGCGCTCAATAAACACGTTTTAAAAACGAGATAAATTTTATAATATCTATGTTAATGTACTAAGTATAAACGCACTGTTCCAGTGGCATGAGATACGCTTGTGATTTACCCACTTGAAGCAACGATGGTGCAATTGGTAGTACGGTCGGATTCCACGTCGTTGGACATAAGTTTGAACTCACCTGTCCGACTCTATAATAAACCGCAGCTTTCGGGGAAGGGGAATATCGTGAAGAAACCATAGCGTTATATTGGACATTTTCTAATAATACCCGCCTGTGTAGCTACCGTCCTCAAGTTTGAAAATCTGTCACTAAACATCAATAGGTGTAATCCGCCAGCATCCCTTCAGAACCCCTTCTAGGCTTAGCGTGTATGTGTTTTTAGAACATTTCAAATCAATCATCTTTATTTGTATTATAATTTTTATTTAATAACGTATTAACATATTTAATTACGTTTTTATAAATTTTCGCGTTCCATATTTAGGTAAAATTATTGAAAAACGGGTCTTGTATTTATTTAAAACGTTGGTACAAAATAAGTTAGAATAGGTAGTAAATATATAGACTTTACTGTAGTGAATTCGTTTCGGATTAATTCATGCTAACTTTGTCCGCTCTGTGCTCTATCCGTTATATTGTTGCTTCATACAAGCAGCATTTGCCTTATATATATGTACATATATATCGCAACGTCTGTCTGTCTAACTGTTTCCGATAATAGCATCTTTAATCATCAGCCGCTAATACCTGCGTGTCAGCGTCCACGCCCGCATAACCTCTGTTCGTACCGCCGGGGACGCGCGGCAAACTTTGCTCCTGCACACACTTCGGGTCCCCTCTTGCAGGGTAGCCTCTAACAACCACCCCCAGCTTAATGCAGTGCACATCATGCACAGGTAGATAGATAGGTTCTCTAAGGGGACCTCTTTTGATACTTTTTTTTTTATAAATCGCAGTATTTACATAGGTCAAATTCCGAGAAATATTACCCAGGTCGGTCAAGCCGAGGTTCGTAGCACTGGAGCCCTTGTGCCATTTACTATTTTCGGCAGAGCGTCAACTGAAGCTGTCCTTTCTTTCAACAACAAAACGTCAATCTTTATATATTTGCGTTAATTGGCTTATACTCGAGGATATAACTCGACATGATGACTTTACATGACTTTTTTTTATATATAAGATATATTATCTGGTCAGCTTTTAGTATAATATTATTGCTTAGCTATGTTAAATAGCTCGAATGTGTATATAACAGAAGTAATCTGAATAATAGAAGAAAGCTTCATAATAGATAATTATGGTTTCATATTCATAATGGCGTACTTTTTCTGCATATCGCCGCTTCCAAACATTTTCGTCAGGGGTACCCAAACTAATTGTTTTTTCTAAATCTACTAAATAATATTTAGGTAGCCGATGTGAGAATGATAGATAAAATGAGGAATACTGTGATAGGGGAACTATGAGGATGTAGAGACAAAGATATAGAAAAGGATGATGAATTGGTTTCGTACAAATGGAAAGGATGGAAGAAAGAAGATTGACAAAATAAATTTATCAGGTGAAAGTGACTGGGAAAACCTGTAAAGGTTGTCCTAAGCGAACATATCTCTGGAGCGACGAATGCACTAACGTGTGTACCTCGCTCCTCCTCGGGACTGGGTTGAAGAGTATAGTGGGGTTTTAGTAGATAGAAGCCCAACATTACGCACCCTTCGTTGCCCGACGGGGGTGGGTAGCCTAGGAGGATTTCCCCTCTATAAAAAAAGGGAAAACGTATCTCGACCACATCGAAGATGTTCTAAAGAAAGGCAGCGGTAAAAGTACCCCTATCCGAAGAGCGTGTATAAAAGCGTTCATAAAAAAAGAAGAAACGAATGACGTATGTCAAGATCGTAGCAGATGGAACGATGTAGTCGCTACCTATCCTTATAGGAAAGAGGTGTGATGTTATGCGTATATGTATGAAATAGATATAAAATGAGTTCACATATTTCAATTTTTCTCCGCATGTTGACACAACAATGCATATCATCCGCGTAATATTCATAGCAAGGCACGTAATTACAGAGTGCCCACCGTAAACAAGATGACAGGTGTTCCTCACTTAACCGATTATTGACACGTTTAGACTTAATCACGAAACACGTATAAAAACGAATACAAAAATATTGTACAGGCGTATCCGTTATTGTCACCGAAACGAACAAACAAACGAACCAAAAGTAAATAAAACTTAAAATCACATCACCTTAATAAAGTAGATTTTTTAAAATCAAAATGCAAATAATGTCCTAAAAACAATACAGACAGAGTGCGTCTTCTACTTGGTTATCTTCGATCTACATACACAATACTGGCAGTATCATGTGATAATTTGTGTTTTCAGTATTTTGTCAACGTTTCTACAAAACGGGTGGCTCACCTTGCCAGAACTTTTCAGGGTCTTTCCGTGACACTTCAGAATAAACGTTTCGCGTTATTATTTTCAATACACTTCACCTGTGCACAATAATCAAAATATCATACAAAACGCCATAAAATTTACACAAATTAATGGACTAAAGATAATAACCGCTACAAGACAGAGTTCCCGCCAAAAACTGAATGCGTCTTTAAAATTAAAGCATTTTTAAATTTTCAGGGAATCCTCCTATCGACGGCTCGAGTATTCACGATCGTGTGTGTTTTCGTTTAATTTTTTTATTACTGTTTATACAGCATTATTTATTATACATAATTATATCACTCTATTATTTTATAATATTGGAAGTATAAGAAATGTTAAATTCTCGTCTGAAGATTAAACATACATCCGTGACATTGATAAATTATTATCGTTTAAGAGTATTAAAACTATACCTACTTGTTTGAAAATACTAGTGTTACTGTAAATTGTAAATATGTTATAAAAAAAAAACTGAAATCCGTAGAACAAAAGATTCGCTGATGACGAGCGAGGAACTAAAATTTGCGTCATGTTATTTTTTTATTTTAGCTGGTATTTTTCTCATAATGAACAAACATAATAGTTATCCTTCATAGTTATTCAATGAACTAGGGGAAATTACTGTTAAGAATGAGCTTGTGGTTATTTTTTGTTAGTTTATTTAACTGTTATCCTGCTAACTTTATCCATCTATTAAGTAAGGTGATAAAATGTATACAAAAACCTGGCCAGATAATATATCTATAATTTAATAATAGAATAAAGTAACTAGGTTCTGTTGATATCTAGTTTTAAAGGATAGACAAATAGAAACATTAAGTATCTTTTTATACATATGTAAGGATAACAAGGCATTCACAAATCGTAACTTATTATTGACCAATTGTATTTCACTTAATTGTTTTACATGAAACTTCTGAATGGATTTATTCATTTTGTGATTGTGTGCGTGTAAAATGTATACAAGCATATTTAATCAGAAATTTCTTTATTCAAATAAACCTAACCTAACATAAGTGTTAGATAAATGATAGAATGTTTTTTTAATCTTACATATTTCGCATCTTATAACGGTGAAATGGATAGCCCACTACTAAATAAAAATATGCAACGTTTACCTCAATATGTATACGAGAATTATATTAAAAAAATGTTGTTAAAACTATTGTTTTTTCTTATCCAGATTAGATTTTACTACTATAAGAAAATAGTCTCTTTATCTGAGGAAGAAATAATAAAAAAGAAGCACGTAATAAATACGAAGGTAGTTCGAAAAGATAATAACTTACCTTGATTTTTTTACAGTCCAAAATAATCACAAACAAAAGTACTTAATTAGAAAACACGGAAAATAAGTAAGTTGACAAGGCAAAAGTTAATCTAGAAGTAATAGAGGTAAATAATAATTATACGATTTAAATTGAAAATTGTATTGTCGTTATGGCGGCCATTGTTGATCGACAATGACAACCGGCGCACGCGCACTAACTCGCAACACTGCGCGACGTGTTCCAAGCGAACGTTTTTCAATCAACAATTTTAGGTTTCACGCCTTTCATCCCGTAATGTGGTAGGCTGATTTGTTTAATTATATTTAATACTAGCTGTTTGCCCGTGGCTGCGCCCGCGTTTCAAATATTCCTCACTGCATTTTAACTTCTTTATACAGAACTCTATTTTTTTTTGTTAAAAGATAAAGTAAAAATATTTCTTCAAATAATTCGAGCACTTGCTCGTAAAACTGTGCCTTGAATCGAATTTTATTTAATTTTTTTTTGTGAGTTTAATTTTTTACGTGGAATTCTAATTATTTTCGAAAATTAAAAGTATCCTAAGTTACCCGGACTAACTGCAGCTATCTACCAAATAAAGTCCAGTCAAAATCCGTCCAGCGGTTCCGGAGATTGCCCATTACAAACACTTATACATACAGACAAAAATTTAAAAAATTACATTTTTGGTATATATTTCGTATATATATTCATATCTATTTAGTAAAAAAAATTGATATTACAAACAGACATTCCAATTTTATTTATTAGCGTAGACCAGCCATGTACCTGCGGTAATTTTCACTGCGTAATATAGTTTTTCATTTTTTTATACGGATCTTTTAATACTTTTCCAATTTTTTTTTCAGCTAATATTAAGCAATGATATTTCATTTTGACATTACAAATAGACATTTCAATTTTATTTATTAGTATAGAGTAGCAGCGCCTGCGACTCCGTCCGCGTGGAATTTCGTAAAAAAACATTTCAATAAATTTTCCATCAGATTAGATACATAGTCAAAGCTTTGATAATAAACTAAATATACTGACTTGCATTAACCTCTTGGGCACTAACCTAGCGTTTATGCCAACTTTGCATTGTCTTCCTATTGTTTTATTTTTTATAGGTATTCAACATATTAATATAAATTACCTAGTCCTTATTCACCCACTTTGTGTTAAGTTATTTTTTTCATGATATTTGTTACTCCGAACTAAAAAAAAACTTACATACTTCTAAGTTTAAATGGCTTTTACTTTTCAAACTGACTTAATTTCCACATAAATTTGTATCTCCTTTTTTACTTACTATAGAGGAAGCTTTCAATTTTTATTTTTGCGCCAGCCGCATCCAGCGGATTCCCGCGACCTTCACCAGGTCGTCGATTCACCTTGGCCTACCTACGCTACGTCTTCCGGAGCGTGGTACCCATTTGAGAACCCGTTGGCCTGACCGGGCATCGGTTCTGCGAGCAACGTGCCCAGCCTACTGCCACTTAAGTTTAGCAATTCTTTAATTGCATATAAGCAGACGAAAATTCCAAAAGTCATAGAAATGTATTCTGTCATTGATTATAAAGTACCCTGAAGTGTTATTTAACAAATGCATGAAATGTACAGTTTTATTATAGACTTGGTATTCCCGTGGCTCCGCCCCGTATCACTTTTTCTATTCCGCACAATTATTAATTGCGTAATATAGTTTACAAACAATCCATGAAAAAGAATTGATTCCTTTTTTGTTCAGGCCACAGATTATTAAACGAAAACAAAAAAAATTTCTCACAAATTCAAACATTTGCTAGTAAAACTAACCATTGAACGAGATTTTGTTCCCAATTTTATGACTTTTAATTTTTATTACGCTGAACCATACTTAATTTCCAAGTTACACCGTGTAGCTTCAACTATCTTCTTGAAAAAATCCCGTCAAAATCGGTCCAGGCGTTCCTGGGATTAGCCGGAAGAGACTGACAAAATTTTTCAAAATTGTGTTGTTGTTATTGATACTGTATTTCTCTTTCTTTCTTAATATTACAAACAGACATTAGAACTTTATTTACTCGTGTACATATATAGTTACACTAGCTGTGTGCCCGGGCTTTGCTCGCTTTACACTTTACACGGAAGCCTAAATATTTTTCATAATTTTTTGTTACTAAGAAAAAGCAAATATATTCCTCACAAATTCAAACACTGGCCAGTATAACTGACCGTTGAATTTTTTTAAAATAACTTTCGTAGGTTTTAATCTTTTTACGTGGAACTTAGTGTTTATATTTTGCTACCAAATTTTATATTTGAAATCTGCACGAGCAACTTTGTATAAATTTACTAACTACATCTATACGAATACTAACAATATTTTACTTAATTAATAATACTTAATTAATAATTTATCTTTTTTATACCCCAGCGCTGTGACGACAATATCACTTGAAGTTAAGTAATGATGTGGTCTAGAATGGTAAACACATTAAGCTTAAAGGTGCTGGCTCTCAAGTAACGCTGCCGGCGCATGATTATTAGTGAGTTTGACGAAAAGTTTTCAAAGAGGGTGGTAGCTACCACCTGGATAGCTTATCCAGGCGGGCATTATTAGAAAATGACCTACCACTATGCTGGTCTCTTCATGCTACATACTTTGCCACCACTGTATGCTCAGTGTATTCAATATAATTGAATAGGTAGGTTCGAAGCTACGCCCGTCGATGTGGAATCCGACCACACTATCAACTTAGCCATCGTCGCTTTAAAACTCTATTAGAAGGTTCAGTTCATAAAAATCCATTGCGAAATAGGATCGAGTTTGCTAATAGTATAAGACTTTCGAAGTGATGATAGCTCACTGGTTATTTTCCCTAGCACCGTGTTTATCGTCCTGGATTCGAATTCTACCCTACAATGAGCTTAAGCATTCAGTGAATGAAACATTCGTGATGAAACCATAGCATATTGATAAATCATTTTCTCATGCGTGATCACATCTTATATTTCTCTGAGAAAACCTTTCTCTCTATGCTTAACGTGCTTAACATTTTTACATCTATCAATAAATGTAACTAATCACAACTGGTGTGGAAATATCTAGAAAGTATGATGTTGAAAGGAGCAAACGGAACTTACCTTTATTATTATTATCCTTCGATTAAGCTGGTTCAGATATTATTTTCCACCTCACTTCACTTTATGAATGTTTATATAATTAATTAATAACTAATGTGCACTTTTAAGCATACGAGAGACAGCGGCGGCGGTTGCGTGTTGGCGTTCCGTTTTTTGAATAGGAAGAGGAAGGGATAATGAATACATAGACTAAATAGAGCGGGGGCGTGTAGATAATATAGAGAAGAAATAAACTTAGAATAAGAAGAGAATATATACGATAATAGATGGCGTTAACAACAACCAACAAAATACTAAAAAATACATAAAATAACATGTAACAAGTTACAATAAACTGTTTAAATTGTTAGAAAAGTGAAGGGCATTCTAGAAGCGTCATAACGCTGTCGACATCGACGATTGTTCTAACATGTAACGCACGATTTATGCTTGTTATATTGGTTTTTTCGCAATTGTTAATTACTCAGTAGGGAACACATACTAAGTGTAATATCACATTGCTATTCTTAGGCATGTCGTGTCGCAATATCATCTAGTGACTTTTACTTCCGTATACACAGCGGTCTATCTTCGGCAACGCAGTTGCCCAATACGTGTTCTGATCCTCGACTGAGGAGGTTGTTGCACAGTGGTTATAAGAAACTTCATGCATTAATTATACACGTCCCGGATTACATATCACATGCGAAGTACATGGATTAGTAAGGGACTTATTTGCTGTTTAGTTAAATTGATTCCACGGGATCGTAATTCTGCAGGCAATAGCGCAGTTGTTTATATAATTCTTGGTACCCTTTCGCTAGATTTCATTTTTATGTCCCTTTTTTTTTTTTTTTTTTTTGACGGGAGGGAATGCATTTACGCACTACCCTTATCTATTGTATTTAGGGGATAAAATACCCCAATACAATAGATAAGGGGGCACGGAGTGACGAGCTCCGTGCCAGTGTGGGACTCACCCGGGCGAGAGTCGCCCGGAAATACCCACTAAAACCCCCCGGGGCCGTCCGCTGCATTTGGGATGGGGGCGATACGGGGTGGCTTTCGCAGGCACCGCGTCGCTTATTTTTATGTCCCTAGATGCTTGTTTCAGTGAAGCTGAAAAATAAATTGAAGTGAAAAGCTTTCTACTCTAAAAAAACTTGTCGATGCAATGCGTGCCAAGTAGGTAGGTGTAATTATTAAAAAAAAAATAAAAAAAGAAATGATTAGAAATATCAAACAAACATCAAGTCAAACATGGCGTGCATATTAAAGAGACAGAGACAAATACAATTTAATTATTGATCGCTGTAAGGATTAAAAATTATTTCGGCATTCGTAATAACAAGAGTAATGTTAACTGATGGCTAAAATCATGTTCTTGTTTGAGGTTAAGGCAAAGAACCCATATCTGTATATAAAAAGGTCGAAAGACGTTCGATAAATTAAGGTCGGAAATACTACGGCAGGTTTTACATCAGTTTTTTTTAGGCTTTCCATACTAAACCATATTTTAGACTACGTAAGTAGCAAAAAATTTGCCTAATCCGGTTCCATTAAGTACTTTGGTCAAAAAAAACCTTAATTGTTTCAACTCGGTCCACTTCAATCCGTCTACAACTGCTACGTTCATACCGTATCCTTTACTTGCGTTTGCGTCATACTGGGGGGGGTTTTTGAACTATTTCCACTTTTTGTACTTTAAGGCTGACCATTTCTTTTTATTTTCACTAGTTTTGTAGTGACATTTTGTCAATTCAGAGTTCAAAGTTATCTAATACCTATAATAAAATATAGACTCTTGTTAGTGAATTCATTTATGAATTATGATTAAAAAATAAATTGTTTTTCAGTATTTAATTATTTATAAGGTATTTCTGTGAACGATAATAAATATCTTCATAAGAGTGTATTGCTATTAAATTTCATCAGGCGCTTTTCTGACACATTGCCTCATTAATTACCATAACAATTGAATACATTTAGACAAAACAAACTATAAAACTAAAAATCAAAAAACATACAAATAAAAGGAGGAAAATCGCATGACATCATGGAACATAAAAAGAAAACGATATCGTCCAGATCTTATTAAAAATATTATTAATTAATGCCTACCGCTACTTATCGAATACAATTGATTTATATATTTTATACTAATGTTAGCCCGATGGTTGCAATTCAGCAATAATCACTATTAAAAGTTTCAGGAAAGAACTTTTTTCTAGTTTTATTTATTGATAAAACGATAGATCAAACTCATCTAGGACCAAACAATATGAAAGCGATTGATAAAGAAAAATATATCTTGAATCATCTTATAGTTACGCCTACAAATTTTCATATTCCAATAATCGCATGTCAAATGCAAAAAAGCGTATATGAATTCATGCATGTTTTTAAATGCTTAATCGCAGTCTCTTGTAGATATTCAAGTTTTAGCGATTTTAAGAAGAATAGTAAAAAAGAACTATTCATATACCCTATCCAGTAACCGAAATATTATTAGCAAATAGTACTGTGTTATATAGTAATGCATACCGTGAAATGATATGTCAAGATTCGTATTGGAGGCCATTTTAAATTGTCAACGGTTAGATACATCCTAAATAACTTATTGCAATCTTTCTATCCGATGCATAATTCAAATAAAATTAACTAAGTCGATGTCTACTACTCATCAGACGCGGCGTGTTCTCATCGTTTACGAATGTTTCGTCGATATTATGATAAGATAGTAATTGAGAACTAATCAAATCATTTGACGATACAGATAAAAACTATTGAGTATTGGTACCGCGACGTTTATTGTTTTTTCTCTATGCATATTATAATAAATATTTCATTCGAATGATTGAATATTAATTGTGAACTCCATCGATAAAGTGGATTATGTTACACAATTAGTTTTAATAATATATTATTGCATGACAATAATCGTGATTCGAGTTTTATGTGTGTGCGTGTTTTAAATTAAATTCTGTTTATTTTGAATATGAAATAAGAACAGTGCATATTTACTTATTTGAGTAATTTTGATAAAAAAAAATTGTACCCACGTATTTAAATAATATAATATAGATAGTTCTGTGCGTTAAATTTTTCTCGAAATATAATACAATTTTTATAGCGAAGAAAAAAAATAAGGTTTGGTTTATAATTTTTTATCCAATTTAAATTATTAATTTCAACTATCTCGAATTAAATAGTGTTTATCTTTTACATGGAATATAGATAAGCGACGACCAGGTTAATTAGTAGTAAATAACAGATATCCATGGCCATGATTATTTCTACTAAAGGATCTTTATTATTTTACATACCATTGCCCGCCGAAGCCAACATAACAGAGAAAGTAAGAAAATACAGGGGAAAATGAAACCTCGATGGAAGTTATTTGATTATTTTTAAGCCTACTTAATAAAAATAGGCTCCTTAATAAAGAACTCTCGAAGAATTTACATATATTATGTAAAGCTTATCATGTTGTTTTGTATCCACGATGGAAAGTATTTTTAATAACGCAAATATGATATGCGGTTTCATGTACTGTTAAGTGGTCGAACTAAAGTGGTAGTAATTTACATCTAGAACCATAATCTGATAAGCACTGGAATTCATATCTCCCTCAATGTAGCGCATGGATATCGAGTGGAAAATGTTTATATTAATCACACTAATACAGGAATACTCTTAAAATATATAAAAATATCTTATACCTTTGGTTAAACGTTACTAAAAGTTGGGTGAGTCAATTAAATATAAATAAAAATGTCCAGCGCTGGCCATAGGTCTCTGCTAAAGGTTTCCATAATAACTGGTCTCGTGCCACCCGCAGCCAACGGATTCCCGCTACCTTCACCAGGTCGTCGATCTGTAGGGTCTACAATGGGGCGTATTCCGGTGCGTCGAGCAACAGATCTACTTGCAAATTGCCTCGTCTAGTTCTATTTTACTTTGGCAATTTTTCAGAATAATGTCGGTTACTTTGGTTCTTCTGTGGATCTTATCATTCTTGATTCGATCACGCAATGAAATTCCGAGTAAAGCTCTTACATTAATTACCCTTTGAGTAAGTATGAGTTTTCTTATTAGGCCCATTGTGAAGGACCACGTCTCAGTACCGTATGTTATAAGTAGCAACACGTTGTTCGAAGACTTTTGTCTAGAGGCATTGTGGTACTTCGGACGAGAAGATTCTGTGTAGTTTCTGAAATTAAACTCAGCCGAGTTAGATTCGACGATTTACTTTTTCTCGAATATAATTAGACGGTTTGTCCGAAATCTAATTTTATGGGCTGTGAGTCGAGTTTTTAAAGTAAAATTGGCCAAAACATTTGGGAAACCGGAATATTCGGAAAAATATACATATATTTTTTTCAAGAGTTTTTTATGTACTTGTGACTATAAAACACATTTGAAAAATCGTTTTGTATCGTCCACTATGATCTGGGTTAGAACCTGAGGACGAATCAATCAATAAAACAATCAATCGATATTTTTTTCGATAATTTAATAATTTTACAAAGTAATTAAGTGTAAAGAAATTACATTAAAAATATAATTAAAAAAACACCCAACGCATAGTGAAAAAAAAAACATATAATTCACGTCGACAATCAAAAGCTTATTCACGGGAGTCGGTTAATTGGAACTAAAATTTTTCTGCAATGCACTAATTCTCGGTAAATGTAACGCGATGTTGCATAAAGAAAGCACATTAAAAATAAACTGTAACAAAAACACTATATAAATAGGTCGCCATTATAATCACACTGCAGTTGGTTTTATCTAAATATTTCAAAAGATAAGAGACACTCTTAATATTTTGATTACGTCAAATGTGTGTTAGAAACCTACGTCTGAAATATGCTAAATATAGGTTGCAAAATATTTATATCACTAGGTTTATAGTGTTAAAAGTATGTAAGGCAGAGTTGAAATCACTATTAAGTGATGTGTTTAATTTATTGGAATATTGGTTTAATATGAACATTTTTGGTAGGGATTGAAAATAGATGCTCTATCCATTTCTCCAAAAACTAATGTTTTAGTATTATATATAACTGGTAAGAAATATACAAAGTTTGACGTCATATCTTAGTATAGTACGGCATGTTTCAAGATAAATTTGTATGCTTATAAGTTCCTTATTTGTGATTGGATTATAATTTTGTTTTCAGTGGCAGTCGTATTGATGGTTTGTTTTTTGTTGAGATAATAAAAACAATCAGTCAATATCCAAATTTCTTAATACTGTTCTATACAAGACAATTACGAAAGTTTTATTCCTGAATGATATTCTCACATTAGAAAAGATAACTGGTAAATGAGATTAAAAAAAGACGATGTACATAAAAAAAAATAACTTTTGGTTAATGCATTTACGTATACACTGCAATAAGTGGAGAGTATGTGAAACTAACAGTAGAACCCCACGGTGCTGTTTGCTGCCTTCACGAGGCGACGCGTGATCGAGCTAGCATACTTTGCGTCGTCTCAGCGGTTGACCCAATCTGTTGTTGAGCCGGACTCGTTACTACAGACACAGGTACAGACTCAAAGGTGAATCTGCTCTCTATCTTCCATTTATTCATACTACATTAAGTAAGTAACCATGCGATGGAAAGAGAAAAAGAAGCAGGAAGTGATGCAAGACGCCGGTTCACTCACGATCTCCAGCCGCTTTGTCTCGAAGGGATTCTTATCGCCGACCCTCTCTGCTCCCTCCTTCTGCAGAAAAGCACTCCACTCGGTAATAAGAGATCCGAACCCACTGCCGGCGCTACATTGCGGCGCGTAACCTTTGCCTCTCGGATATTATCTACCAAAGGCCTAGCAAAAACGAGTAGTTAGTCACAAAATAGGAACAAAATTCTTATATTTCAATGGATGATTTAACTACATTTAAATAGGCATTTCATAATATGCATACTCACACTTTTATCAGCTCATAAAGCCTAAAATAAAGACAAGATTAACTTAAAATATTGCACACGTACTTATATGGAATAGAACTATGAAAACATATATCGAATAACTGAACAAATACGAATTCAGCAGAATTTATTACATTGTAACTAAAAGACATGACAATCTATTTACAACAAGAAATTTAGTTTTAATTATTTTAGATAAAACGGTGTAAAATTTAATAGACTGTTTTGCATTAGTCCATACATCCACAACAGAGAAGAGATGATGATAATATTTTACAATAGAATAGAAGTAGTGCGTAGATCCATACTGTCATCGTGTTCATGTTACTTAATAAAGTAAAAAATAAATTGCTCCGAAGATACTGGAACCTGACCAAAGAGTCAATGGACAAGAAACGGTGAAGGATCGAGTGAACTCTGATTTCGGAGGCTAATAGTTTCTTTGGATCACTGAGCCAAAATACTAGTATACCTACAGTTTAGGAGAAACATACGATTTTGCCATTTTTCTGCTAAGTAATAACCACATCGATGTAAGACTATGTATCTAGATTCCGCTGTTGCTACAATTCGTATCTCTGTGAAACAAGTAAAAAGATCTGTAGTATTATACGTTTTTTTTATCTTATCTAAGAAACCTGCCGTTATCTACTAGTTACTCACTTACCGTCAATGCGTGTTGTTCTATACGAGTTACTATTTAATTTTTACACCTGAAAAATTCTTGAAATGTCACATGAAATACGTATTATGATTGATATTTGCGAGGTGAGTTTGGTTTTATAACTGATTTCATTGATAAGTTACGGATGTCTCTCAGGCATTAGGACATGTTCGCTTTGTTAATTATAGTGAAATTGTACTGTGACGTAAGGGTTGATTATAAATGTGTTTGCTTTGTTGTAATTTTTAAATATTTGGTAACTTCATTAACATATATAAACTTCATTGTAAATTATTGCAATTTTAATATATTTATAGTATCATATATCAAATAAAAAAAAAAGATTCAAGAAAAGATTTCAAATATACACATTTTTTATTGTTAGTTATAGTTTTATTAAATGTTGAAATATTGATAGTTCGATGGTACTGTCGGTTAATAACAAGCAAATTAACTAAATTATAAAACAGATCGCTAACTTCAGACTCGTATTTTTAGGTTATATTTATTGAACGCATTTAGGTAGGGGAAATATTAGTTACCTTTATAAAAATATGTACCAAAACGTAAAAAATAAAAATATATAATTACATTATACGTAATGTTGCTTCCTTACTTTTCCGTTTCATTATATTTTCTGGGAAATTTAAGACGCGCGTCTTAATAAGGAACCTTGAGGGGTTAGATGAAGGGACACAGTGCACTCAGTGTGTGATGATACATGACTACATTAAAGGTTACAGATGGTGTTTTATCAAAATTTAAATATGTGAATGTCATTTTGGGTAAAAACAACTGAAAATGTTCTATACCTTTCATGCAAATATTACGTAAATTCTAGATTTTATATTATTGCAAAGGAAATTAGAATGACAAACGTTATCGCCAAGAAATTATAAACTTCTTATCCCACCAAATAATTATCATAGGAACTAACCTATTATAACATTAAATCTAATTTTATAATTCATTATTTTATTGGAGCAATTTATAATAATTACATAAGACATTAAATTCTCTGAGTCATTTAAAATATTTGGACTTGGGTTATCGAGAATGAGTAATCTTGTAACTATGAGTTTTATTACTTTAAGAATTGTTTCATTTTTTAACCGACTTCAAAAAGCAGGAGGTTATCAATTTGTCTGTTTGTTACTTGATTTCTCCGTCATTAGTAGACTAATTTGCATTTTTTTAAATCGAAGGAGTATACTTCCGAGATGATTCCATTTCCACCAGATCAGGATTTAATCAGTGGAACTAAGGGAAATTAAGAAAAACCCTCGAATATTATAGACACTTTCACGTGTATATTCGTTTCCAAAGCTATGAAGTAGGTTTCACAGCCATACCTAAAAGTACATACTTAAACTAAAAAGTAGAAAAAATATATTTCATAATTAAAAACAAAACCGACTTCGAAAGAATAAATTATAAAAATGCACTAAAAAGTCAATAAATATTTACTTTATTAATCTGGTTCGTTAATTCTTGAGTCGGGGCCAGCTTGAGTTAACCAATTAATCAAAATTGAATATAATTAGCGACATTTACACCTCTTTGTCATCCGTAAGCTGGCACCGATTACAAAATTAACGAAGCAGATTAATAAAGTAATTACTTATTGACTATTTAGTGCATTTTTATAGTTTTTTTTTAATCGGTTTTGTTTTTAATTTAAAAAGTTCTTGCGCTCACTAAATTAGTATGGTATTCACATTTTTGTTTAACCTATTTGATTATTTTAATTGTATTTCCACGACTAGCTCTGTTAATAGATATTTTGGAGCATATTATGTGAAGGCTTGTTCCCATAATTAATGGTTTTAGAACAAGCCAACACAGTAACAGTTACTGATTATTCCGAGCATTGTAATCCGTTTTCATAATCCGTTGGAGATCCCGTGTAAAAATGAGTACAATTTCAATGGAATACACACATATTGAACCGATCGTGAGCGTTCAGCTATCAGCGTTGTGTAATTGAATGGAACGTAAGGTTAACTCGTGCAGATAAGATCCATTCGAGATTACAAATACACCGGAGAATCAGTACCAGATATTCTGATAACAGTTCTTTGTTAAGATTAACGTTTTTAATCTTTATGCGCCACTGTTGAGGTTTAGTTAAGCTAGGTATATAAGTTTCCTAAGTTTACTAAACTTTGTCTCGAGAGATTGTCAAAGTCTTTAAGTGATAGAACTTTGGTACTACCATTTAACAAAACTAACCGGAACTTTGTAACCAAGTGTGAAGTAATTCTTGATGTGGTAAAGTCATTTATCCTCAACAGAACGATGAAAAATTTCATATTTTCACTGTAAATACGATGGTCCATAATAAGATTTATTGACTATATTAATTATAAATCTATTTTATTTATGAAAAATTTTGTGAAATAAATTAAAACGTATTTAAATGTATATTCCTAATAAAACAACATACCTGATATGGAATTTACTGATCAACAATGATTTAATATACAGATATAGCAAGCAATTGGGATGTGGGTTGGAAAAGGACGCGCGCATGGCTGATCAATGGCTAGCAGCAATAGGCGGTCGATTTGCAGTGCAGTGTGCAGGAGGAAGGAGTTTAAGTCCGAGCACTTAGAAGAAGGTGCATTGAAAAGGTAACTAACAAAACTTTAACTAGAAATGGATTTGTCTTGAGGCCTTATTTGTTCAATGAAAGCTTTCTTTTCGTTGCTTTAAGCTATCAGGATTATATATCAAAAGGCAGGAATCAAATCACATATACGTTTTTAGAGCTACGGGTGATATGGAGATAAATGAAAAAAAAATGCAAGAAGCTTATATTTTGTTAGATTGCGAATATAATACAAGGATTGTGAACATATAAGCTGGTCGAATAGTTACATACATGAGATTTATCTGCATATTGGTAAATGTCTAACTTATCTTTTCTTATAGAAAATTAATATTTGTGAACGTTCTTCGGTAAGTTCAAAGTTTATAAAAAATTACAAATTTCCAGATGTTTGAATCGGTGGGACCTGACCGCTCTGGGCGTCGGCAGCACTTTGGGGGCGGGCGTCTATGTGCTGATCGGTTACGTCGCCTACATCGCCGGACCTTCGATCGTTTTATCATTTCTGATCGCTGCCGTTGCTGCTTTATGTGCAGGTGCCTCTTACATACTTTATTTATATCCTAATTTAGACCTAGTTCTTCTTTTACTTCTATTTGTAGCTGAACATAAACCGATATTCTTTTGAATTAATATATATTTTGGATCAATGTGAAATAATAAGTAACAATAAATTGCCGATTTACGATTTCTGTATGTACCCCGAATGAATAGGTACAATAATAACGGATTCAAAAATCAAAAATCAAAATGTATTTATTCAATTTAGGCCCTAAGAAGGCGCTTATGAACGTCTAAAACACTACCACCGGTTCGGAAAACAACCCAGTCGAGGAGAGCGCAGGTAAGAAACTCGATCTGGTTCTTTTTTTTTTTCCATAAATATAATATATATAATTTTTTTTGTCATATAAAATAAAAAACTATACAAATCGTAGTTTTTAGTGGAAGCACAGAGATGTGGGTTATTTCCAGACATCACTATCGTTCACGTAATGATCCACCCTGTAATAACCTTTTGAGATTAAAACTTGCTTGACATAATACTTGAACTTATTGTCAGGTAAATCGGTAATGTTACTTGGGATCTTATTGTAAAACCGAATACTATTACCTATAAAGCTTTTATTACACTTACTTAGCCTAAAGCGTGGTTCCGGACAACTTGTCTTTACTTCTAGTGTTAAAATTATGACGATCATTCACTAGATCTAGCTTGTCTAAATTTTTACGAATATGCATTAAGTTATCGAAGATGTATTGGGAGGGCAAAGTTAAGATATCATATTCTTGAAATTATTATCGTCTTATTATCGTCTAGCAACTCTTCCGGTCTATGGTATTTCTAAACACGTGTACGAGCACTTGTTCAGGATCAAAATTTCGTCGGTTCCCATTTTACCGGTAATCATTTGTCAACTTAAGTGACTCTGAGTAGAGTTCAGCAATGACTTAATGAAGTATATAACATAAGAATTTTCTGATCTATTTCAAAATACAAATGGTTGACAACAAAATCTTGAATCATTACGTCGCGTCATCACATAGGAATTATTTTATCAGTTAAATGGTTTTTATCTAAGATTAATTTGCTAGCATTTGTACATAATGTTATAGGAGAAATTTAAACATATGTTTTTGAATGGACTATACAATATTTAATACATTAGTTAAATACCAGTGACCAGTATTTACTGTAAATTCTAATTGTAATATTGCGTTGAAAAAAAAAACCTTCTAATGATATTAGACATTAGAAAAACTACAAACGAGAAGCAGAGAATGTTGTATAATTTCATTGTAATGGTGTATATGTATATCATGTAATCTACGGTTTTCGTGGTGGCGCTATGGTTAAGAATATTGAATATGGCATTGTGTCTTCATAGGACTATGTTACGCGGAGTTCGGAGCTCGAGTCCCGAGAGCCGGATCTGCTTACATCTACACGTATGTAGCGGTCGGCGAACTAATGGGCATTCTTTATCGGCTGGTGCAACATCCTCGAAGCCGCTGTCGGTAGGTAACATTGTTTTTTCACATACAATCACTCTGATTTTGCTGTTCTAGTCTGTTTGTTCTTTAGTCTTGGATGCACGCTTTTATATAGATATTACTTAAAACAGTAGTCATTTCGCTACCGAGGTCTTGTCTCAGGATTGTGATCAGCTATAGCAGAGTTTTATTTACCTGAAATTGCATTGTTTAGGGTTAAAATTTAGGGTTGGTTATGAAAAAGTTTGTGTGAGTGTTATGTTAGGCGGGTTACATAAATACCATATGATTTGCTAATGAGCTTTAAGGCCAAAGGAAATTAAAAATCATGATTTTGTAATATGAATTTTATAGTTTTACAATTGTTTGGAAAAAATAGGTCCATACACATTTAACTACATATAACATCATTAAATTGACCCGCATGATTTATTTTGCTAAATTATCTCTTGTCTATAAAAACCTTTTAAATGATTTTAATAAAACACGTTATATGTTTCAGGTACAGCTAGTTTAGCTCGAGGTCTTAGCATGTACATGGACTTGATGAGCAATAACACTATGTCTACGTGGATGACGTCTGTAATGCCTCTACCATCAAGCCACTTATCACCTTACTTCGATCTGTTTGCGTGTGCTCTAGTTCTGGTTATTGGAAGTGAGTGGTATTGATTTATACTAAGATATTTCCTACAAGTCTTCTATAACATTATGATAACATATTATGACAATTTTAAACCTTTTACGCATTTAATTGTACCTTCTTCATGAAAACTTGGAGTTTTTATGCTATAAGGTGCTGATGTTATAGTTAGCGTAGACAAAGACAGTGTTTATTGGTTCGCAGCATTGTTAGCAATTGGTATGCGTGGATCTGCTACAGTAAACAACGTGCTCTCTGCACTGAACGTGGCTGTCGTTCTGTTTATCATTATCAGCGGGGCGTTCACTGGTAAGTACTGATTTTTTATTTTAAAATTCCTTTGTGTTTAAGTACGACCTTACATTAGAAAATTAGCTTCAATAGTAGTTACGGAATGAACATAGTAGTTACAAGAATGGATAAAATAAGGAATGAATATATTAGAGGAAGTTTGAAAGTTGCGTCAATGGTAGAAAAGTTGAAAGGTTCTCGTTTGTCGTGGTATGGACATGTTATGAGAAGAGAGGAAGCGCATGTGGATGAAATAGTAATGAATATGAATGTGGAAGGATGGTAAAGTAGAGGAAGGCCAAAGAAAGTGTGGATGGAGCGTGTAAGAAATGACATGAAAGAAAAAGGAGTATGGAAGAATGGACGTATGGACGTATGGAAGAAGAAAACATACTGCGCCGACCTTGGGGAGTTGGGAAAAGGCAGGAGAATAATGATAAGTAGTTACGGGTACGGCAAAATGACTGCAGTTTGCCCGAATCCAAGAATAATCCAATAATAATGTCAACTATCGCTAGGTGAGATCATTTCACCGGGCCACATCTACCATGGCTTAAAACTCTATGTAACTCTGGATATACACTCGCTGATCATCGACGCGCATTAACGTTCACTACCACACTTCTAGTTAGGCTCCATTGCCTTATCCCCAACTTGTAGTTGAATCTTATCTATAAAGGAGTAAATTTGAAATTAAAATAATATCAATAACAACAATGTTTAATTTGTAAAGGTCATTGAATGCAAAATGTTCCACCTTAAGTTAGACAGTATGTGGAGGTAGTTGAGCGTTAACCTTCATTTGTTGCTACTTGTTACATTATCATTTAAATGTCACTATATTGTAAATTATGAAACTGTCACTTCAGTAGAATATTAAATAATAACATATTTATTCTTCTACAGCGAATCCTAACAACTGGTTCATTTTATCGACCGATGTTCCCGAGGGCAGCGGTTCTGGAGGATTCTTCCCTTTCGGTGTGTCCGGTACTTTGCGTGGGGCTGCACTGTGCTTCTACGGGTTTGTTGGTTTCGACTCCATCAACGCCGCTGCCGAAGAGGTTTCTTTTAAATTTATTCGTATTTTGAATACTATAGGAATCGATAAAATAAAATAACCAATACCATTACCTTTAGACGCCGCTCCACTCGGAGCGTAGATATGTATGGTACTAGTCTCGCTACCGCCGGAAAATCTTTTATAAAACGTTTAGTATGATTAATATCTTTAGGCAACTCTATTGCTGATGCAGTTTTAATTCTAGTTTTTTATTTTCTTATCACTTCAAAAATATTATCACTCATATTTTAGCTATAATTCAGATCAAACACTAAAGGTTGGCTTGCATATAAGTTTCGCTCAAAGATTATAAGACAATAATTAACCGACCGAATCAAATTTTATGTGATTCTATTCTAGTTTTTCAAGGAATAGTTGCGTTATTATAATTTAACTAACTGAAGCTAAAACTAAAGCCAAATTTACCGTTATTCTAATTCACTTGAGATTTCCATATATAATACAGTTATACCTGTATTAGAAATTATTTTGTACAAGAAATTTAAAAATAAACCTGTTTTTTTTCGATCTTCGTTCCTTCATCAAGTATCATTATACATTTAATACCTTTTGTAATAGTAAATGTATAATTATTTATAGGAATGAGTATTTTTACATTTCTAGGTGCGAATACCGACCCGTTCGATACCATATACGATCCTGATAGTTCTGATGGTAGCTTTCTTACTGTACACGAGTGTGGCCATTGTTGTCACTATGATGGTGCCATATTATCTTCAGGTAATATTAATATTCACAATAATCACTATAACTATAGTGAACGATTGCATTTCTATGAAGTATCTACTTTTCAGAATTCAATCGACGCTCTAGGAGCAGCGTTTGTGTTTGTTGGATGGGATTGGGCGAAATGGATTGTGTTCGTCGGAGCCATTTGCGGTATATTATCAAGGTAATATTTAAATATTTCAGCTCTTAATAGATTGTAACGGGAAACTGTGCGTTTAATCAATAACACTATTGCTTACAACATAATGTAACATTGATTTGTCTACATAATCTGATCCTCAAAAACATTGAATAACGTCAATCTTTACAATGAAAAATAATAATTTTAACATATTGAAATTTTATTTCAGTTTATTCGGCGCGTTGATGCCTCTTCCCCGCTTGTTGTACGCTATGGCCTCCAACGGCATGTCATTCGGATGTTTCTCTAAGGTCACTGCTAAAAGAAGCTCACCTGTTATCGCTACTGCACCATCAGTCATTATTGTTGGTAATATATTAACTTCTAAGTACTTTGTTATTGTTTCTCTGTATTCTCAAATGATTATAACTATCAGGTAATCGATGATGCGTGTCTAAGTATTACTTACAGTAGACATAACTTACGTTGATGATAAATATTCCAATTTATCAATTTGCCAAGATCTCTTCCATATTGAACCTCGGCAACATTATTTACACTGTTACAATGTCCACTTATGGCAACAAACCCATGCAAATCTGATTCGCTGTAAGATAAATAGGATAACAATATACTCAAACACTTTGTAATTGATTACAGCTGGAGTTGCAGGTTTGTTCGAATTGGAGCAGCTCCTGACGACAATGTGTCTCGGTACACTCATCTCGTACACTATCGTCTCTATAAGTGTTATAGTTTTGCGGTGAGTATTGCAAATACACTTATAATTTATTAATACCATGTAATTTGAAACCATGAGAATCAGAAGTAAGGAGATCTACAGAAGAACATACATCGCTCGAACAATTGTCAAACTAAAGTGTTATTGGGCTAGACACATTCAAAATCAAAATCAAAAATTCTTTATTCAATTTGGGTTCTGAGAAGACGCTTAAGAACGTCAAAAAACTATTACCGTCTCAGAAAACAACCCAGTCAAGAAGAACCCGCAAAAAACTCGATTTGATTTTAAAAAAGTATAATATAAACAATGTAATTCATAATAATAGACGGTTTTAGCGGAAACACAAAGAGGGCTGTCATTAGCAGATATCACTATCGTTCACGTAATGATCCACCCTATAATAATATCTGGACATTAAAACCTGTCTGACATAGTGCTTAAACTTAATGTAAGCATTTGCATATTTACAACTAGCCGCGACTTCGCTTGCGTGGAATTTAGATATTTATATTCTAATAGATAGCCTATATTCTCCCTCTAGATGCAATCTATCTCATTACCATACAATTTATTCATATATATGTACTATATCTTTGGCCCGTCCCGTTACGTCCCGTCTTGTCTCGTCCAGGCCTCTACCCGCGGAGAAAGTCACCCCTGCCTAACCAGGCCGCCTCCCTCACAGCCTTCTCAGTGCAAAGGAAGTTTTAGGCTCACGCCCCTTCCCACCTTAGTTTGGCGATACAGCATGATTATTGTCCTAACACGCTTATATAGCGGCCTGCACATGTGGTGATGAGTGTTACCTGCCGCCTCAACCCCACAATCAACAAAATTATATTCCTGCTCTCCACACCTAAAACATTGGCCTACCCGTTCTCTCCCGAAGCAACGACGGGCATAGATCAAACCGTTAAGGCAACGGAACCCATATTATAGATTTTTGCCGACTTCAATTTAATTTATTGTGATTAATTGTTGAAAATATATATTTACCAAAAATACAAAGTATTTCACTATTCAATTATAATAGTATTAAGCATACAGATATATATATTATGATGTTTTAATATGAAAATAGATAAACGCTAATTACGCATTATATACGTGTATTTATGTATAAAAACTAAAAACATGCTTTTCTAGAAAATCAAACAAAAAATTTTACTAAATAATGAATAAATATAAATTAATAATAGTGTAAGTAAGATAAAACAATGGATTTTATTGTAAAAATATTTTTAGTTGGTTTTTCTATAAAAGCGTGTTTAAAGTTATTTTTTCAAACTATTGTTTATTTTTCATTTTTTAGTAACGTGTTAATATATTTACTTTTGAAGTTATACTTCTTTAGGCGCGTTATGAAAAAATGATGAGAGTGAAATTTTAAGATGCTCGCGCATCTGTGACACAAAATGAACAGTATGAAGTTGTCTGCTTAACCGCTCATTAAGTCTCGTTAGTCGCGCATGTTGGTACGCTCGTCACCATCAACATGTTTCTAGTTTATACATTCACAACACGTGTTTTAGTTTCATACAAGTGCGAATTATATATGTGCTAATAAATTATATTCAGTAGTAATTTAAATTGAATATTTTGATTGATATCACTTACTATTTGTGAATATTAGTGAAAAAAATTGTGCTTATATACTTTTTCAAGTGCTCCAATATAATTGAGGTTAACTATCCGTATGTATTATTTATTGATATAAATTAAAATACTTTTATTTAATATAATTAACACTAAATTATTATTTTATTGTAATTAATTATTTGCATGCAATTAAAAACTATTTTTTAATGATGCCAAAGAAGTATAACTTCTCACGCGCGTACATAACGTACACGCACCCTTTTTTGTTTATTCGACGATAGTGCCACCTTCCAGCACCTCAGTTGCCATACTGATACCGTTATCGCTCTACTAGGACACTTTGGACAATGTTCGAATTTATTTCGTATGAACGCGAGTTAGAAAATTTTACTTTCCTTCAAACTCTACTAATGCGTATTCTTATACAACCAAAAAAAAAACATTGTTTCAGGTATCGCTCACGATATGCTCCTAAGTCATCGCCAGGTTTCTTCAAAGAGTTGTTCGGTTGTGGCTTCAGATTAGCAACGAAAGGCACCGGTCGTATTGTTGACGTTTCATTATTCATATTCAGTAAGTTTTGAGTTAGTTGCAGTTAGTATAGTTTTCATTTATAATAAAAGAAATTGAATCGGATTCTTATAGTTTGAAAGTATTAGGCACTTCGGAGTTTCCCTGCGTGATTGATTCAGAGATGAAGAGATCCGTAGAACCGTAACCGACATTGCCTGAAGTATTACCAAACTGAAGTGGCAATAAGCGGGCACATTGCTCGTAGAACCGATACCCGATGGGGCCAACGGGTCCGCGAATAGCTGCCGCGTACTGGAAGACGCAGCGTGGCCGTGCGTCTCCCACAAGGTGGACTAACGACCTGGTGAAGGTCGCGGGAGTCCGTTGGATGCGGGTGGCGCAGGAGCGGTCATCGTGGAGATCTTTAGGGTTGACCTATGTCCAGCAATGGTCGGTATATCGGTTAAATGGAGGCACTTATCGAGAATTTATTTTAATTAATTCACGTATAATTTGCCATTACCATTGCTAATGACTTTCATTTTCGTAAAGTTTTGTTTTTATGAATAGTTTTTGAAATATGTTTTTAAATAATTTAATGTATTAAACTGTTTAATAAATCTGAAACACAATTAGTCTTTATTAATTTTTCAGTCACTCTAACTTTCGAGTTTTATTGTTGAATTTTGATCTTAAGATTATTCAGTTTAGATTCTCTAGGTTTAGTGTGTTTACCATCCTGGACAACATTGTCACTAACATTATGTGAGATTGGGGTTAAAGCACTGAGCATATACTGTGTAAAAAAAGATAAATATATATTTAATTTTGTGTTTCAGTATGTATATGCGTTTCTTCCGCACTTGTTATTACACAAGTAACCAGTCCTTTGATACCAGCCTTGATACTACAAGTTGCTGCCTTATTTATGGTGATCATCATGGCTCTGCAGCCTAAAGCCTTGGATGAAGTATTTTTTAAGGTATACCTGATACTTATTATTAGACAAAAAAAGGGTATTAAATTGATAAAGTTTAATTGATTGTTAAATAAAATATTGTTCCAAAAATCAATGTAGAGTTAAAAAAAAAGATCTAATTTCCATATCACTGGTTTTAAAGCTGCAATTCATTTTACTGTATTTTAGTTCTATCAAAGTTTGCTGTTATATCTTTCGTATATCAGTATTCTTAGCTATTCTTAGATGTAAACTGTCAGTTGTAGCGAAGTGCATTCACCCCGAATAATCAATCAATTACTTTCCACAAAATAATATTAAATTTATTTTCAGACTCCCCTTGTGCCTCTGATCCCGTGTCTCAGCATCTACGTTAATGTACACCTTATGGTCCTGATTAAAGTTCAAACTTGGCTTCGTGTTGCCATTTGGGTGCTTATAGGTATATAATACTTATATTGCTTAAATTATTTAGTGAATTTTCAAGTTTTACGATCTACATTTATTTTAACTTAATCATATTTTTCTATAAAACTCACTCATTTCATAGAAAAAAACCTAGTAAGAATATTTCATATGCATTTTTGTTTGTTGTTATACATGTTTACATATTATTTCAGGTATTCCAATATACGTTGTTAGTGTGATTTGTTGTAAAAGAAAAGATGACAATGTACGAGATAGTAAAATGGTGACACCATATACAAATAAAAACGGTAAAGCCCCAGTGCAAATTATTGTAGAGTCACCGACACCTCCGGGTACGACTAATCAATTTAGTCATTACGGAGGAGACCATAGTATTCAAGAAGTTGAGGATGAAATCAATGAAGAAGATAGCGTCAGACTCGAACCAATTAAGACAGAAGCGATAACTATACATCAAGCTTACGTGGAAAATAATGAAGAAAAAGAAGCGAAAATAATTGATTTGCTGGATCAAGTGCTCCAAGCAGAAGAAGACACTTATGGTGATGTGATAAGTCTTAAAGATCAGAAAGAAGAAGAGATCGTTCCAGCTATCCACGTTAACGATGTTCATAGAAAATCTGTAAGTGAGCTATCCGACGCTGGGTCAGACGCATCATTGGGTAATCAAGGATTATCTAAATATGATGTTATAGTGCAAGTCCATAGAGAAGATCTACCTAAATTAACTGAAGAAGAGGAAAGGAGGGACGATGAAGACATAACTGAGCAAGAAATCGAGAATTACGAACAGATAACAGCGTTTAATGATAGCGAAACAAATTCGCGTACTGATGAATCGGGATATTCCGATACATTTGATAGAAACTTATTACCCGATACTTTGGACGATAAAGAAGATGCTCCTGTAATACCTGTGCCACCACCTTTAGACGAAAATTATTTTAGAAGTCCTAATTTTAAAAAATCATATACTATATCATCAAGACCAACAAAAACAGAAAAGGAAGACGAACAAGAAAATAAGCCAAGAGAAAGTGTACAATCGAATAGCTCACAGAGCGATGACAATATTACGTTTGGAAGTGACAGGCAAATTAATTTTATGAGCAAATTAAATAATATTTTTCAAAATAAGATAACGTCTAATAGCGATGACGAAGAACCTAGAAAAAGATCACATTCAACTGGAAATGTTACGGAAAATACTGAATTTTCCGTAAGTAGGGATCGTCCGTCGTTATTTCTAGATTTACAAAAAGAAATTGTATTAAGAGAAGTGGCGCAAAATTTGCGTTCTATTAACACCGAAGATAATAAAAGTAATGACGAAGAACCCGTAGAAGACACCAGTTTGAGTAGAGAAGATTTAAAATCTAAACTTGAGAACATATTTGCGACTGGTGGTCCTCGTCTCCTAAAACCGAGGCTCATGAAATCAAATCCACCGACACCGGAAGAAGCTTACCAAACTGATACCTCAAGTACAGAGAGTATATCAAGGTTACCGAAAATGGAGAAGAACGATACATTGAATCGGCAAAAAAGCGAAATTCGGTGAAGTGTTGAATTCATTTAGGTTAAGTTTTAATAAAGACGATGCTGTTTGATAGGATAACAATATTTGAAAGAATTACTAGGTTTCTGTATATCGTAGATATACTAATTGCCATTGCAAATTAATAATTAGAAACAAATACAAATCAATAATTGTAAGTATATTATGTTCCTGTATTTTATATTTAACCATATAAAATTAAACATTTTATAGTTTTACTCTCGTGTATGTGATCAAAGTGAAATAAATCTGTGAACTATCTCTATAACTTTTAAAGTTAATTTGCAACTTATTTTTGTAAAATATACAATAAATGCGATTTCTAACAACATTATTGTATGCTTTAAACATAGTGAATTATTTCAAGGAACAATCAGGACAATGCGACCGAAAATTACTTACTTCTATTTTATTTTAGTTTTAGAATCGTGGTTTGCATGAGGATAGTTAATTTATATAAATTGGTTGTTTTTAAATAGATACATATAGTACTGATGTTCGTGTGTTATGAACCTAGTCCTTATTCACGAGTGCCTTATTAATAACAATCATATTATAATTGTTTAGAAAGCGTACAGTGATTGTCATTAGCTATAGAGATTTACCTGTTTGTACATTATTAGAGTAATTCAGATGTATGTAAATCAGTTTGCCGTCAAAAGCAAGACTGTCACAAATAATAGGTGTTGTTTACACTTGTATATTTTTGTAAAAATAATATTTCAAATCTATCATAGTTTCATATTGTTCTCTAATGAAAATCAGGGAAGTTCACGTCGATTTACTAATAAAAATTTAGTACATTATACACTCTAGAGTATATTTCTATGGACATTTTTTTTAAAGAATAACAGTTTCATAATATCAAAATTAGATTTTATAAATTTCTATAGACAGTTTAGTAACTTGAATGTATATGTTTAATAACTTAAAAACTTAAGAAATATTAATTATATCACTTGCTTCTCTAACTCTGAAATATATTAAATGCAAAACCAAATATGAAGCAAAATACAAAAGTATGTACATGTTTCGTGTAAAAGTACTGAAGATATTATGATACGTCTAACCCTAAAATATATTAATGTAATAAAGTTTTTGTTTTATTTATGTTAACATTTTAAGTTAACATAGCAAAGGGAATCAATGAATACAACTGTAAATATAATCTTTGAATATAATCAACGACGTACAATTACACCCCTTTGTTAACCGTAACCTGGCAACGATTTCAAAATTATTAATGATATTCAAATAAAGGATATATTGAAGTAGCCAGAAGCAGTTTAAAAAGTAATTATTTATTTACTTTTTGGTGCATTTTAATGGCTTATTCTTTTGAAAACCAGTTTGTTTTTAATTAAAATAGATGCTTTTCTACTTTGTAGTTTAAGAGTGTACTTTTAGGAATAGCTGTGAAGCCTACTTAATAGTTTTGGTAACAAATATATGAAACAAGTGTTAGTTTGATGATTATTAAATATGAAGAATAACAAATAAATAAAACAAACAAAAAAAAAAAAACATACTTCCATATGTTTAATTTATGGTTAAATAATTTCGAACACTTAAATATTCGGGATCGGGATTATTCTCTTACCACCACACAAATTGTGGGATCTATATTGGCTGATTGAAACGTGACGCGTGCGCCGAACCACGCCGCACTCCGCCCCCCTCCTCCTCAGTAAATGTTACATCAGAATAGCTCTATAATTTGTCTCTTGTCGCAAACTTATAAAACAGTCACATAAACCATACATATTTCTATACAAACTTTCATCCCCTATTCCCTATTGTTATTTTACACCCTTAAGGGTAAAACTTTTACATACTTTGAATGTTATATTTATTTATATCAACTCAACAGCCTAAAAATTAAGTTTCAAGCTTCTAGCTCTAAGAATGACGACACTTCCATACAACTTCTCATCCTCCCTTTCAACCTCTTACAACTTTTTTTTCGCATTAAAAAATAGCCTTTGCCCTTTCTCAGGCTTTGGATTATCTGTGTACGAAATTTCATTTAAATCGGTGCAGTAGTTTTGGCGTGAAAGCGCGACAGACAGACAGAGTTACTTTCGCATTTATAATATTAGTAAGAGCATATTTCTGTTCAAATTTTAAAGAGAGAAGATTCTCGATAAAGTAGCTAAGGTTAAATAAAAGCAAAGATTAAAAGAATCACAATGATATTTTATAAAAAAAAAACATCTGAATAAATGAATCGAAACATTATGTGTAAATGTAAAAGTTAAAATAAAGATGTTACAGAGCTCACTGCGTCTCGCAATAGTACATCTCCTGCAAGACTTATGAAGCTCCATATCTTTTGCAACATTCGATAGAATTTCTTCAATGATTTTCTCCGAAACACTGTAACGAATAGTTTTTATTGACATCTCATTAACTCTGTTGAATTTTAAACCAGACAAATTAGATGTTTGTATATTTTCCGTAATTCAGTTCAACCTATTATTCATGTTATTTGCGGAATAATGTACATTTAATAATGTTTTTGTTAAAATTTAGAAGTACAAAGGGTTAACTCAAAATTAATATGATTTAACTACTATTATAAGTCAAGTAAAGAAACAAATAGGAAATTTTATTTACAAGGGCCGTGACAATCTTTAAAGTAAAGATAACTATTTAGATAAGTAATACGTCATAATTTTTATATAAAGTAAATACAAAGGTTTGTATCCATCCGGCCATTCAATCGAAAGTTGTCCACTGCTGAACATAGGTATCCCCCAAAAAGGGGGGCATTGCCATAATCGACACGGTTGACAGGCGGGTTAGTAGGTATTCAGAAGATGCTGCTGCCCATCCCTTGGTTTATCCCTAAGTCCTCTTTTACGACACCGAAGATGTGTGGTGGTACTATTCTTAGCTGAGAAGTGCGTTTTTTAAACACTTAATTTGTGTATTTATCTGAAATATTAACTCTATTGGCGATACGAAAACGTTATAATCGATACATCACCTGCCAATTATTTCCCAAGGTTTCCCAAGCGCGTTGTTCGCGTACATCGGACTGGTCAGCATGTGTTGGACAAACTGTCTCCTGTACGAAAATAAATTCTCAACTGTCTCGTCATTTATGTTGAACGTCAAGCGATGTTTCTCCGAGTCTTGTGTCGTCGACTGCTGCAGCTTCTCGCATTGAGGTTTCGGTGTCTTCTTTTGAATCGTTTCTTCTAGTATCTATCGCAATTTATAATGAATAATGATAATTAACTGCTGAATCAGACATATTTATTTCGACTGCGAATGGCAAATTGTAAATAAATAACACACGCAGGAACGTGCATACACGTTAAACTAACGAAACGGTTGGAATGTAGTTTTCAAAAGAGATCTTAAAGAATAATCAAAATATAAGGACATAGTTTAATGAAATAAATGCAGAGTTCCACTGCGCCCTTACTGCTCCTCGGAGAAATGTAAGTTATCCGTGCTACTTTGTTATACGACTGTTTGTGTAATTGGTTTGTTACCAAAAACCTGTGCCTCTAAGATAAATAGCGGTTTAACTAAATCGTTTATAAGTTGTGATTATATTACCACCAGACAGTACAAATTTAGACAGTGCTATTATTAGGTTGTATATAAATGAGCTGTTTCATAGAGAAGATAAGCGGCAGCGGCAAAATTATTTCACTAGAAATTGCATCAGCGTACTCGTACAAATCGTACAGGAAATGAACATATCTAGATAGTTTTAAGGATACCGGATTATGTTATATCTTGCTATTTAAATGTGCAAGTCTTCGAGGGTTTTAAATATGTTCGTGAATGTACTGGTTCAGGATTCAGTAACCCTTTTAAATTTTTAATATAAAGCGATGATGGCGCACTAGACAGTTAAGACACGGGTTCGAGCTCACCTGGCTAACTCTAAAATCAACCTGAGCTGTCGATGAAGGAAAACATCATGAGAAAACCATAGCATGGTGATAGGGCATATTCTAATAATGCCCATTTTGGTACCTACCACACTCAAGTTTGAAAACTTGTCGCCAAATAACAATAGTTTGGAAAACAGTATCTCTAGGCTTAGTGTGTTTACCATCCTGGACCAAATCGTTACTTAACATCAACTGACATTGCGGTCAAAGCACTGGGCTTTTATATAAAATGGAAAAGGCAATGTCAGTCTTTGTCTATTAATGCAATTATAACTCAAGAGGTATAGAACTCATTTAATATGTCGATTACCCAAAAAAACGAAACAATAGGAAAACAATGGAAAGCTGGCGTAAACGCCTGGTTAGTGCTCAAGGGCTTAAACAGATCTTTTTATCAATCATAGCTGAGTTCTTAAGAAAGATTTTAGTAATATATTTAATAATAAATTATAACATTACATTAGGAAAAAAATCATGCTCTGTCAAGAGAAGAAATTAACAATAATTCTATAGTTCACCAGCACAGTCGCTGGTACAACTAAATTTATTATAATACTCGTTGTGTGCCCGCGGCTCCACCCGCGTTATATATATTCTTTACTGCGTAATACAGTTTCTAAATAATAATTAATAATCTTTTGATGGTGTTGTCCAATGAATCGTATTTTATTCACACTTCATGAGTTTAACTATTTTTACGTGGAACCCTTTTTGTTTTCGAAAAATTAAAGTAGGCTAAGCTACGCGAAGTATTTTAAGCTATCTGCCAGAATAAGTCTCGTTCAAATCGGTACAACCGTTCCGGAGATTAGACGAAACAAACAGACATACCGACAAACATTTTAATAATTGTGGTTTTCGTATAGGTATCGTATATACATTTATATGTATTTCGTAAAAAGTTGCTATTTGATATTACAAATAAGCGAAATAAGCGATTTGTTAAAATATATTTTCTTTAAAAATATATCTAATTGAAGGTGAATTCCGCATTAAAATCCGTTACGTAGTTTTGTGGAGTTAGCGTGTAAACACACATACAGATACGGTAAGCGACTTTGCCCAATACTGTGTAATTATAAATTAGTGACATTATTTTAAAAGTTGATCAATATTTATTTGCATCTGTATTCATTTTATATCTTTCGTTCTACTATGGTCAAAAATGAAATCCTGAAATTACGTCAGTTTAATATTGACTATAAGTAAAGGATGTGATATATTTTATATATTTAGATATTACCTTTAGTAAGTGATGAGTGGACGGGGGTCGCGGACTGGCTGCGTTGATGCATAATAACTGAGCATTTTTAGCGCCACTGACCCGTGCACTCTTAGCCCTGCGTTGCATAAATAATGTCAATTATACGACGCGGTCTAACGGGAAATTAAAGAGATCGTTTTGCGACTCCTTTCTATAAATATTCTGTTTATTTTATGTTTTTTTGCTTGTCAAAAATAATGTTGACTAAATAAATAATATATATATATTTTAATGACACTGATTAAAAATGTATAGAAGTACGGGAGTTTAAGTACATGCCTGATGAATGAAACTACTTTTCATACGATTTGGTGTCCGTGAGACAAAAAGAAGGGTTTTTTTTTTATAAAATATTTTATCCACTTATTGGATAATTACAATATTAATTTTTATTTTTCAGAATCGCTTTTATTGAGGAAATTTCGCAGACATTTTTTAGATGTTACAACAACAATAAAATGATCTATATATTGTTTAGGATTCTATTTATTCTATAGTTTATTGTAACCAAAATCAAAATCAAAATTTATTTATTCATTTAGGCCCTAAGAAGGCGCTTATGAACGTCTAAAACACTACCACCGGTTCGGAAAACAACCCAGTCGAGAAGAGCGCAGGCAAGAAACTCGACCTGGTTCTTTTTTTTCATAAATATAATATATATCATTTTTTTGTCATATAAAAAACTATACAAATCGTAGTTTTTAGTGGAAGCACAGAGATGTGGGTTAATTCCAGACATCACTATCGTTCACGTAATGATCCGCCCTGTAATAACCTTTTGAGATTAAAAGTTGCTTGACATAATACTTGAACTTATTGTCAGGTAAATCGGTAATTTTACTTGGGATCTTATTGTAAAACCGAATACTATTACCTATAAAGCTTTTATTACACTCTCTTAACCTAAAGCGTGGGACGGCCAACTTGTCTTTACTTCTAATATTAAAATTATGACGATCATTCACTAGATCTAGCTTGTCTAAATTTTTACGAATATGCATTAAGTTATCGAAGATGTATTTAACAATAACTTAAAAATAATTTAATGTATGTAACATAATATTTATTATCCTACACATTTTTCTAATTTTGTTTAATGTTCTCTGGATGAAAATACCTCGCGATAATGCTCACTAGTTATAGTACAAAAAAAAACAATAATTTATATACACCTAATGCATTTATAATAACAAAAGAGAGTCAAGATTTCTACTGCAGTTGTGGTTATACGAAGTATATTTTATTATTATTATCATTATTGAAACGCATTTCCTTATACGAGTAAGTTTCAGCCGGGATTTGGTAGCGCTATGTGTTGGAATATCATCGGAACTGATACCTGTGACCCCCCAGCTCTGAAGAATTCATTTCATTGCGCTGACTCGAGCGTATATTTGTGTGGTTTAACATTATAATACTACTACATCTCCGTTATAAACTTATTGCTGCCAGTGGGGGTGGGTTTAGAGTAGCCCCACCCCACAGACTACCTCCCTGAGTAGAAACGGACTCCCCGTGATAATCAACCCCTCCGTTCTATATATACGATCGGTCTGAGGAAATTCTGATAGCGCGATCTGGACTAAACTCGTTTTTAATGGTTAATAACTCAACTAAATCAATTATTTTAGTAAGTATTTTGTAAAGATATTTTAGTTAACTGAATAACAGTCTAGTCTAAAGTGTTTATTGGAAATAAACTGGTTTATTCCTTCGAGTTGATTCGTATAACGGAGTATTTAGAGAGTAACTCGAGTCAGTGCCGCCATCCCTCGACAACTTTAGCAAGTTATTTAAGGGTGTATTTTATTATAAAAAGTCAAGGTAACAAAATTCATATTAATTAATAAGTAATATATTACTTTTCCAATTAGACTTATTCGAATTTCTTGGAAATTCAAAATTGTTGCGTGACTTATTCAGTTTCATAATTTATAAATATATTTACATCATAAATCATGTTAATATAATTATTATGTGGGCAACACCTGTGTAGATAATAAGATTATAAATACTGCGTGTTTCGAGTGTGAATCATTGGAAAATTACTGAACTAATATAAATGTAACTTTTCAGATTAATACAGAATCCATGAAAGATGTTAAGCCACTATGATGTGCAGGGATTTGTAATAAATAATTTAACTTACATTTCATTATATTTTTTCGACATATATTACGCTAATCATACAACTATTTCACGCGAAGAAAATTAACTGGTAACATATAAAACGTTCTCTAAATCTTTTTGTTTTTAATATATTCCTACGATATATTAATTATCTAAGCAAGACGTTTTCGAAAAAAATGATATTATTTTAAATTTAATTAAAAACAATTTTTGAATGAAATTTCGTTTAAACTAAGTAATAATGATCTCTTCTTTAAAGATAAGTGGGCGTAGAGTAAATCATATAACATCAAACTTAAATACCTTGTAAGTTAAGCCAAGTTAGAACTTAGATAATTTAAAAACTTTGGTACAAGGGTTGACCATTTGTTATGTTATTATATCCATATACTAGATGGAGCGATGCTCTATAAGAAAGGCTCAATGTGATGTTTATACGAACAGAAATAACCGGCAGGTGGCAGCTCTACAACCATTTGGGTCTTTACTGAGAATGGTGAGTCGAATACGATGTAGTTTTTTTTGTGCGACGGGTTTTCCAACCGGTCATGCTTACACCAATATTGCTTGCACCAAAATACGAAACTCTTTTACTTCATTACATATTTTAAAAACTTTGAATTTATCTATATATATATATAAGCAAAGTTTGTTTTCTTTGTCTGAGGTAAACTCGAAAACTACTGGACCGATCAGCGTGAAACCGCATCCATTCGACGCGGAATTGATCGTAGATGGTTATATTTTTTCAAATTATATGAGCCCTTTGTCATGTTTTCTCAATTTGTTTGTTTATTAATTTATTTGCTCCCATAAAACAAAAGACAGGCATTTATCCTTGTAATAAATAAAAGGAAAATGGGGTTCCTTTGACGCACCATCACCTCAAAACTACTGAACATATCGGGATAGGACTAATAACTTTCAACGCAGTATTAGTAGTAGACAGGTATTTTTTGGATTCCACCGATACTCTCTAATTTTTTTATCGATTTACTCTTTTGTACATTTTCCACTTCAATTTACGCTTATATACATTTTTTCCGCTAATAAAAAACAAAATACTCTTACTTTTATTCATTCATTTGTTTTTTTTTTAAATTAGCTATAAACATACGAACATTACTACTTACAGTTAATGGTGAAATGACATGTTTAGTACATACATAGCGCGAAATTATGACATCATTCGTCTAGACGACGAGCAGGGGTGCGCACCCTCTGGTAAGTACCTAATACGCACTAGACTCGAAGTTACAATCAGGGTATTGCTCTAAACATGCCTATGCCGTGCGTTTCACATTAATAGTTATGAACTATTCTTCTTATAAGAAATCGGTAGAAATGTTTACAAAATACCAGAACAGAATCTAGAAACAAAAAATAGTCTCTTTAAAGGAAATATATTTTTTTCATTAAACCTATCTTTGAAAAAATGTGCGATAGTAGGAAAATATTTAAATTTCGTTTAAAATATTGTATAAATAATCAAGAACAAATTAAAATGGACATTCTTGCCTCACAGCACTCTACAAACAAATTTAGTAAGTTCTGGAAAGGAACTAAGAAATTAAATAATAAAATAAGACTACCTGTTAGTGTGAATGATGTTAGTTACCCGAAGAAGATAGATATTTTTAGGGAGAATTTTAAGTGCAATCTGGTTTGCAGTCGGTATACGGTATTGTGTTTGGTCATGCTCAGCTAATTGAATACACTTTTCAGAATAATGTATGCAAGGGACTGTATGTAAGGGTGTGTATGTAGAAAGGGACTATTAATACTTTTTTTTAGGGTCTGCCGAGCAACAGTAAAATGATATGACAAGAACGAATCCAATTGACGCCATTACGATATCACTCAACTGGTCTTTGACTTGTTACTACAAAATTTATAATTAATTCACCATTCTAGGGTATTATTTATTAGTATTTTTAATCTATTTTTTTTTTTTTTTTAATTTTAACGCAGTGGAAATGAGAAGTCTGAGAAGTATAGCTGGAGTGAAGACGATTGACAAAGTCAGGAATAGTATGATAAGGGAACGCTGTGGTGTGGTAGAGGATGTTGTGACCAAAATAGAGAAAGGTATGCTTAGTTGGTTTGGGCATGTAGAGAGGATGGATGAGAGAAGATTAACGAAATTAATTTATAAGGCGAGGGTGAATGGGCAAGTCGGTAAGGGTCGACCTAGGCGAACGTATCTGGACCAAATCAATCATGTGTTAAATAAAGGCTAGGTAAAAAGTACTCATAACCGACGAGCATGTATGAAAGCGCTCAAGTAAGTAAAGCAAAAGAGGTGTGCCAAGATCGTAGCAAGTGGAAGGACGTAATCTCTGCCTACCCCCACGGGAGAAAGGCGTGATGATATGTATGTATGTATGTATGTAATCTATGTTGAATGTGATTTTTTTATTTAGATTTGTAATTTAAGTTTTATAAAAAGTATTTTATAATAGATAAAATTGGGAATGATAGATCCCTCTTAATTAACCATATCTTACGCATATCAATTTTCGTAGTGGGTGAAGTAAGAGAAAGAAATTTCAGTTAAGAATACCTCATGAGCCTTATAAACGGAGATGAAGTTACAGTACCTTTTAGTATATGAACAAGGGATACTGTTACAACGTCACAAATGGGGAGGGAGCGACCCCTTGGAGTTTTCTGTCTAGACACGAAATATATATCCTTATAATAAATGTCTGCTGTTCATAAACTTATCACAATAGAAGATATATTAGTTGAGCATGCGTTTCTGCTAATATAGAACATTTCTATATTGGTTACAATTATTTAATGCATTTAATATATTATGTAAATTGGTAATAACCAAGCAGCTGTAGCGTATTCCGGAGATTACTTAATGGCCGTGTCTTAAATGTAAAGCAATCTTTGTAAAATATAAATAAATAAATTAAATAAAAAGCCTATTTCACACTATTTGCATAAAAAGAAAATACAACCACAAAAAAACAACTAAAAGAGACAATTAAACAATTATACATAAACAATAACTATCTACTATAAAAATGATCTGTGAACCCCTCTTAGTTGAGGGTAAAAGGCCTCCCCAAGGATTTCCAGTTGTCCGTATCTATTGCTCTTTCCATCCATATTTATCCTGCAGATCCTATTATATAGTCTGTCCATCTGGTTATTGGTCTTCCTGTTTTTCTATTGCATGTAGGACCTGACCATTATGCTAGCCGACTTGTCCAACGGTCATTATGCATCCTTGCTATATGATCCCATTGCCATTTTAGTATCTTTTGCTTAGCCTGGCGCTCTATTGCTCCTGACACTTATCTTAACTGGCCAGCTGATTTTTAAATATTTCTTTCAGACTCCAAAACTTTTATCATATTCTTTTTATCCTTTCATTTCTTGTTCGTTGCTTTGCTTGTGAAAGGAGATTTGTTTGTCTAGGTAAATGTAGGATTCAACATCTTCCACTGAAATATTGTCGACTGTTATTTGATGTTTAAATGCATTTGTTAAAATATACTGTTGCATATATTAAAACGCCTTACAATAACGCATTACTTTCAATCAAAAGTCCTATTAAAATCCCGTATGAGATAATCGCGGCCGTGCATCACCCCAGCACGCACATTGCAGCTTATTAAGATGACCTTCACGTGACCGACAGAGTGATGTCATCAAAAATTATACCGACAGTTTGCTAAACGGAGAGAGTGGATTCCGGACATTGAAACAGTATTCGTTTTTAAAGAATATGGTTAATCTTGCCACTACAAGTAAAAGTGCATAATATTGTTGCCAATAACGCAGACTAAAATCTTCAACTAGTACGTCTTACCAATTATTACCTACGGTGTTGCATTATGGTAGGAATGAGATTGATCAAGGAGTTAAAAATCACTCAGCGAAGTTTCTCTGAGGATGAAATCAGTAATGAAAATTAATACACCGATGAACCGTATTTACGACATAACTCAAAAAATTAGTTGGTGTGCTGCAAACGGTAGAGTGGCGCTCATTTTTGATGAAGAACTAACAATCATTGGAGCAGAAAAGTTCTTGAGTAGAAACTACGTTATAGCATATGTACTGTAGAACGTTATTAATTAGATAGAGTGTTCTGATATCTGGGTGCAGAAAGTCAAATTTGGGATACAATACAAGCCGAGAATACTGTTTTGAGTTATGAAGTAGTAATAAGTGATGATGGTAATGCGTGACGGTTGATGCCAGATTTTCAACTTGACACTAATTAGTGGTTCCCATAAATGCCTGCTCTATATAAAATCTTTAAACTCAACAAAATCTCTGTTTCTTTGTACAAAATGATGGAATTGGTTTGTTAATACTTCACGTAAGTCATAAGTGAAACCGCCCGCCTTCTATGATGACGTTAAACGGACAAAGTGTTTTTATGTGTATTAAATCAACTTTTATGGTGTATCAGTGACACTATCCCGCGGCACTATCTCCATATGAACGGGACAATAAGGTCATCCTCAATCACGTTTATGGCGTAATGAAAAGATAAGGTTTCAGAATCCGAGCAAATTGTTTCATATTGTTCCAGTTGATGACACAATTGTCATTATTTTAGGTGTTCATGATATCTAGTTAACTTTTGATTATCGTCTATGTTTCAAATGGTTGATTTGAAAACAGAGCAAATATGGCTCGGTACTATGGGTATTTTTATAGTATAGGTTTGGCTTTAGATCAAAATTTAACATGATAATTTATTTATTTATTTATTTATTATACCAACAAAGTGAACATCAACATAATTTATAACTTACATTGTCATTACAGGCGCGCTAGATGCCACCTCAATTATAGGCACAAATAACAAGCTCAAAACATCAGCTCATGTAAACAATTTTTTATATAAATTATATGGTAAAAAAAGAAATTACATAACAAAAAAAAATAATAGTAGGTATAGTGCTATAAGTTACGTCATGCATATAATAATTGAGTAAATAAATAAACTAGTGAATTAGGGGTATGTATGTTAAAAGATTATAACACTGGAGACTTCGGCTCTCGAAGGATACTTTCTAATACTTTTACACACTTATAGATGCTTTATAATAGATTTCCAACTGCAGATTAGTGATAATATATGTAGCTGAGTAATAGAGAATTGTCAATGAAACGCTTTTAAGGCAATGTTTTCTTTAACCGATAACCTCAGGCTTCGAACAAGCTTCAGGATTCGAAACCTCGTTGATCGTCATGAATTTGGTTCACAATACCACTGAGAAACTCGCGTGGTGCCGGGTTAAGAATAGTACCACCCCATATCTTCCCGTGGGTGTCATAAAAGGCGATTAAGGGATAATCCAGGGGATGGGCAGCAGCATCCTCTGAGCACCACAAACATCTACTGCGATCGTCAATCCGCCTGCCAAACGTGGCGATTATGGCAATTCCCCTCCTTATCTTTGGTGGAGACCTATGTCCAGTAGTGGACGCCTAAACGGTTAAATGGATGGATGGATGGATGTGAATGTGAACATTAATAGTCTTCTAGGCTTAGCTTACTTAGTGTATTCGATCATATAGTTAATTAATATTGCACAAAACTGTTCTCAAACGCTAAATGATCAAGAATGTTTTTTCTTATAAACTGAAAACCTTTGCTTTTACAAGATCCACTATCGAAGATTATTTTGCCAACCCCTTACGGGTTGTCTGCGACTCTGTAGGGTGGTAGCGCGCTTAAAATATTGTTTTAAAAATGTTTTCACAGCTCCCGCTCAGACAAAGTTAAAAATAAATATATTTTATTTTTAGATAAAATTGGTTTGTATATGGTTAGTTTCTTTCCTTAGACAGTGTGTTTGTGTTTCAAATATTTTTTTTATAATACAAGAATTACAAAGTATTCTAAAAATATATAGCCTTTTTTAATTAAATTATTTATTTGTTTACTAGTTTTTCCCCGCAGATTAGTTCGCGTTGATTTTAGAATTGGGTCTAGAGAGAAACTGTATTATTGTTAGCCAATAGTATAAGATATATTACTTATTTAGTCACAAGCGCAGCTGCCACCCTACACGGATGCTGCTTTAAGTCATGCTGTAAGCCTATCATGATGAAGATATGTTAAAGCAAATTTTTGAAGAACAACAAATCTCTAGTAAACAATTTCGATGTATTCCCTAAGATTAAATCTACAAAAGCCATAAAAATAGATTGTTTGGCGACTCGGTTACAAAGTATTGTTTTTTTTCTACTTCCTACACAAAATGAAGAAGTACCTATTATATAAAAATCTACCCTCAAAAATATAATAACTGATGGTCAAACCGCATAAACATCCGTTTCTTTTGGAGTTCGCGGATAAGTAGACAGACAGATGTGTCGTTTAATGCTATCGGTATGTGACTAAAAGTAAATACACAAATACGAACATTACATTAACAAGTTGTGAAGAAATACGCAAACGTTCAGGAATAGAGATGATCTAAATTATGTGACCTTGGCACTGAAGCGGTGCACGGTAGGGATTTCATGTTAAAACGGCATTGTAGCGGCCTGGTAGTGCCTGGTACTGCCTGGTACGGGCGAGTCACACTGACAGTGGATCTCGTTCCATTTATACTCCTGACTCAATTTTACCCCCGTCGATTTATGCGCGTTGCAGTTGTTATTTAACTAAGCCCATAAGATCACTGATAACTAGAAGTAAATTATATCGTCCAACTGTATGTATTTAAAAGCGCATCAGGGTTTTTTTTTTTCAAATTGTATGTAAATGTGAAGTGCATTGTAATGCGAGTTATGTGGTGGTAGATAATAATGCCCGTCTGGGTAGCTACCATTTTTTTTTTTTTGACGGGGGGAACTGCATTTACGCACTACCCTTATCTATTGTATTTAGGGGATCAAAATCCCCCAATACAATAGATAAGGGGGCACGGAGTGACGAGCTCCGTGCCAGTGCGGGACTCACCCGGGCGTGAAGCGCCCGGAAATACCCACTAAAACCCCCCGGGGCCGTCCGCTGCATTTGGGATGGGGGCGACACGGGGTGGCTTTCGCAAGCACCGCGTCGCCCCCTGCAGCGAATCCGCCGGGCCTCGTCGTGCAATGGCCCAGTGGGGATGGGGGAGAATACTTCTCCACCCCACCTCTTCGCCCGCCTCTCGAAAGAGGCATGACCAAGATTGGTCAACCAGCCAGGGGGCAGGATATACTTCCTGCCCCGTCTGGGTAGTAGCTACCACCCCAGGTTTGAAATCCCGTCGCCAAGCACCACAAGGTGTATTGAAAATACCTCTAGGCTTAGTGTACTTACCATCCTGAATCACATCGCCACTTGACATTATGTGACATTGTGGTAAAAGCGTTTGAGTCTATATAGTGTAAAAGAGAACTTTTATGTCATTTTTTTCTTGATAAATCTAATAATATGTTGATATCTAGTTTTTGTTTCGAGAAACGATTATCAGTTGTGTTTAATAATATGTACATATCTGCTTAATGTATAAATTACATCAACATATATCGAAATAAAGGAAGGGATAGTGCCACTACTGTAAATATGAAGTTAATCTGATTATTTATAAACATTACTATGTTATCGTCGTTATGCCTTTATATTTCGCTACATGTGTTTTCTTTTTAAATCAAAAAAATCAAATCAAAATTTATTTATTCAATTTAGGCCCTAAGAAGGCGCTTATGAACGTCTAAAACACTACCACCGGTTCGGAAAACAACCCAGTCGAGAAGAGCGCAGGTAAGAAACTCGATCTGGTTCTTTTTTTTTTATAAATATAATATATATCATTTTTTTTTGTCATATAAAAACTATATAAATCGTGGTCTTAATCATGTTAGTGGAAGCACAGAGATGTGGGTTAATTCCAGACATCACTATCGTTCACGTAATGATCCACCCTGTAATAACCTTTTGAGATTAAAACTTGCTTGACATAATACTTGAACTTATTGTCAGGTAAATCGGTAATGTTACTTGGGATCTTATTGTAAAAGAATCATAAAACTGTCTTGTTTTTAACTAATAAGAAAATTAGAAAAGTAAAAATACGGTAAATCAGTATGGTACGGTACGGAACACATACAGGCGCTGATTATGTTAGAGATGACAATAAAATTCGAAACATTTCAGATATCATTAACGACGAGTTAAAAATTTCACAGCCAGCCACTGCAAAAATAAAAATGTCACAATTTCTTAAGTCACTAGTTCAAGTGCTCGCACAGTAAATATTAGATAGTCAATTATTATCATAAAATAAAACACTAATTATTGTAAATTTTAATGGTTTCTGATAAACATGTATTTGTTAACACAAAGTATTTCTATATATGTACCGATGGAAATAGGCACTTGCGCAATGACTTTATCTGTGGATTAGTGAAGCTAGGTTAGGAAAAAAACAATTTCGTGTAATCTATTCCGAGGGGGCAATTTCCAACGAATTAAATTAGTAATTAAAAATTGTAACAAATTACGGAATTCCTGATTAAACATTATCCTTACATATTCATATTAGGAAATATTTAAATTTTTGCCTAGGTAGGTATTCTTATAGCAGGAAAAATACTGTATCGGCGTACATGATTCTTGTTTACAATTAAAAAATTAATCTCAAGTCAAAAACTACTATATTTATATTCTGTTAAAGTGAAAAATAAAAAATATCATAAGTTACATAATTCCAAAAATGCCAAATTCAAAAAACACAAATTTTAATTTTTTTCTGTCTGTCTGTCTGTTTATTCCGGGTAACTTTTATAGATATAATTTTAAAAACTAAATTGTGTATATGTTTATTTTAATACAAAAGTTTATTATACTGCATGTGCACGATGTTATCGAATTAATTGATCCCAATTGCGATCTCGAACGAATGTGATATCATACTCAATCAATTAGCTTCAATTTAAGATCCATGGCGACTGCGATCAACAGCTTAATTTCGTACGTTCATACGTTCTCTCTTTTATATTAAGCGAGGGGAATGTAACTCTACGGCTTGGTGAATTACTTCATATTTTAAATGTTTAAATGACATAGCTTTGGTTTTTACGCCTGCAGTGATGTTTATTCAAAAAATTGATGAACACCGAGATATTAAAATGCATAGCCAGTCACCGTCGCTACGGAAGTTTGTGAAGGCTCTCGGTATTTAGATATACATCGGCTGATACAGAAACGCAAATAACGTTCCAAATTATTAATATCGATTTCTGTGTTTTCTTTTCGTTATTAAAAAAACATATTTTGAAACGAGTTCACGTACAAAAAGTTTTCTTTATTAGAGATTGGCAGATACTTTACACTAAAAATAAAGTACTGTCAGATATCCAATAGACAGGAAATTAAGGATCTATCTAAAGTTGGCATCGTCACACCGGCTTCCATATACCAGCGCTGAAGCCTAGGTCTCGTAAAAGAAGAAAGTAGGTCTTGATATGCCAGTTATTAATCATGAAACAGATCTAATCGGAATCTATTGAACTTGTTAGAAAAAACACATGAATCAGGTGACAAATTCACAACTCTTAAAACTACAAAGTGACTCAACTAAACGACACCCACAAGTGGAGTATGACAGATCAATCCGGTAAAACCTATAATGGATTTCCTAATTAGGCAAAGTACCATAGGTTACCACAGCGTAATCGATTTATCATGATACAGAATCGATTTCTATAGAAGTCCAATTATTTTGAACTTAGGAGGTGAGTATAAAATTTATAACGTAATAATATTAGGATAAAGATAACTTTGTTCAAATTCAGAATAACCACCGCTTACACCATATTTATTTCACTTGCTGTTTACTTCAGTATTATCTTGTATAAAATACTCGCAACATATTTTAGCATAGATATTTTAAGTTCCGAGTTATCAGCCATTGGTTACAGTGAGTTTTTTTTTCAAATAGAATATCGCTTCAACTCGAATCCTTTATGAGAATACTGATACGAAAAAAAGACTGCATTTTATGTGATTTTAATTAAATTACAACCCAAGAACAATGTAGACCACCGATAGACGAGAATCTATCGACAGTCGCCTTCATCATGACAGCCTATTTCTACCATGACTAACATTTCTAGTTAGGTCTGAATATAAAACCATATCCGACAATGCACTTGAACTTTTCAATAAAGAAAAACATTTTAATGAAGGGTGGTAGGAGATTTTATAAAACCTTAGTTTGTCACCCTCAAGTTTAAACAACTGTCAACAAGAATTCCTATCAGATGTATTTTTCCAGTATAAAATAAATACATAGTTTTTCAAAGCCTAGCGTGTATCCATCATAGGCCATTTTGTCACTTAAACATAAGGTTTAAAAGTATGGTCAAATCTTAATATAAGTATTTATAAGAAGTATAATATATGATGATCACTTGAATAAATAACATTTCTTTGTTCACCATTAAATTATTTCACTATTATCTTCATCGTAACATCTCATCGCTGTTATAATTAGTCACAGGGCCCGATACGGACGAGGCGTGGGTTTCGAGAGTACGGGAAAAAAAATCATCTCTCTCTATCTAACAGAAACAATTCGATAGCGAGGGGTCGAAATTTGCACTCATTACTTACGTTTTACAGACAATACCTTTGTATCGGAAATTTGTTAATACAATTTTGTGCATATTAAATTTTTGTGCACGTAACGGACTTCACCCACGACATATTTCATTGCCCATTGCTAATGAATTGAGTCAAACTCAGTAGGAGTTTAAAATTGCGTATTTTAATACAACAATTAGCAACAAATATTTAATTAGGCACTGACGAACATAGATAGATGGATATTGAGGTAGAAGGAGACAGAAGAAAGTATAGATGTTGAAAGTATGTGAAGAAGTAATATAAAAGGTATAAATGTTTAGATGACAAATGACTCGGATCGTTCCGTCACTAGAATCCCTCCCCAGAAACACACAGGGTCTTCCACCCGCATTTGACGATGATGAATAAGCCGAGTGCTTAGCCGATAGCGTCGAGCAGCAATGTTCCCCTGTAACTGACAACGTTCACGTCATCCACATCTCAGATGTAGAACCTCGGTACAGGATTCTGACGTTCTTTCCCCGGTTGTTCCCCTCAAACCTGTCACCTGTGATGAGGTCACCACAGCCATAAAGGGTCTTAAGCTCAGAAAATCTCCCGGTCCGGACGGGATTTAGGATCGAAGTGCTCAAGCTCCGGCCCGTCTCATTGCGTTGCTGCTTTGCATCTTCAACGTGGCCATTACAAACCATCACTTTCCAGCCGCCTGGAAACTTGCGATAGTTATTTGCATACACAAGCCTCGCAAAGACGCCAAGTTACCCGATAGTTACCGTCTGACCAGCTTATTAAGCGCAATAGGTTAACTCTACGAGCGGATCCTTCTGAACCGGCTATTAGTAGTGATAGAGGACAAAAATCTTTTGCCCCCTGAGCGGTTTGGTTTCAGAGTCAGACAGTCTTGGGCGAATCAAGTGCAACGCCTCACGGAGCACATCTTTTTACAACGTTATCGTACCCCTGACTCACCCTGGCATACGCTCGCTGTCTTCTTCGACGTCGCCAAGGCATTCGACAAGGTCTAGCACGCTGGCCTTATATTCAAACTCGTTAAGTTAGGTATCCCTGACACGTTAGTACACATCTTCCGCGATTACATCTCAAATCGTAGTTTCCGCTTTAGAGTAAAGTCTGCTTTCTTTTCAGCCCACCCTTTTCGCGCAGGAGTTTCCCAGGGTTCCATTCTGGTGACTGACCTCTTCAACCTCTACAAAACGGATTTGCCCGACCTATACCCGAACCCGAAAGACGACCCGCTTACAGGAGTGGCGGCTAGTAAGGTTCATTTAGGCTTTTATGCTGGTGACATGGGATCTCGTACAGACGTGGAGACATCCTCAGTCCAAAAGGCTGTTGACGTCTTAAGAAAAAATACAAAAAGCACAAAAAGTGGCGTATAGCGATAAACCCAGGAAAGAGCACTGCGCTGATGTTCTGCGTAAAGAACGATAAATCTCCCCTCGTCCTGTTAAATATTTAGGAGTAGAGATCCCCTAGGCCACCGCAGTCAAGTACCTCGGAGTCGCACTAGATGTTCATATGACTTTCCAACCTCACCTTGAGAAAGTCAGGAACTAGGCAACCATGGTTTTGGGATGTCTTTTCACCCTTTACAATTCCCGGAGTAAAATGGCTCTCCGCTATAAAATTACTCTATATAAAACGGTAGTTAGACCTGTAATCATTTACTGTGCCCCTGCCTTCTCATACAAAGATCTGGACTCCTTCCAAGTGGTTTAGTATCGCTTCACAAGGAGAGTTGTAGGTGCCCGATGATATCAGATATCTGTGGATCTGAATCTGAACACACAGATATGAATCTGCCATCCATCCATTCCGTAATTAAGTCCCAATATCGTGCCTTCTTTGATCGCGCATAGACACCCGAATCCGCTCATAGCGAGAGCCGTCGCGTACTCCATCGAACCGTTAGCTGCGAAATCGCTTCGGAGACCGCGAAACGTCCTCAACGACCCCGATGATGAAATCACCCCGCAAATAGGATCTTTCCCCATCAACCGGGGAAATATGCGTTGCAGCGCCCAAACCCGCCGTTCCTTCCGCCGGGAACAGGCGGCTAATTTTGCTCCCGCACATACTCCGGGTCCCCCTCCGGCGGCGACCCCAAACGTGTCTTGTTCCCCAACTGGGAAGGCTCTTAACGTCGCCGCCAGCGCGATACAGTGACTCTGACCATGCATTTTTTTTGTTTTTTACACGATATAGGCTTAGTGCATTGAGCACAATCTCACTTGATTTTAAGAGATAATTGGTTCAGGATGGTAACACACACTAAACCTACTTACTGGTTCTCATGGTACATATATCAAGCATTACACGCACAACACTGCACTCAAATGCACATATCACGCAGGTACATACATAGGTCCTGTAAGGAACCATTTTTTATGTTAAATAAAAAATGTAGGGATTAGCTAGGAATAAAATTCCGCGGGAGTTTTCACACTCAGGTAACAGCCAAGCCGAGGTTCGTAGCGCTTTGGTAACCCTTGTGCTTGTTACCTTTTGCGGCTGAGTGCCTTCAGCACTCGCCCACAAAGTTCGGTGAAGCTGTAAAGGTCCTCCCGGTATTAGCTAGGATAGAAAACAAAAAAGAAGAAGAAGAAGAAGGTGGATAAGATTATTATTATTGTAGCAAGTTTGAAGCGATAAAGGCCCAGTAGTTATGTAGTCGAATACTGTGTCAGTCGATATAGATTCAAAACCATGTGGCTTAATATGTAATTGCTTAAACTTTCGGTCTAACAAAACATTTTCATGTCATCATATTATGTTCGTAGAGCATTTGGCTACCTACCACATTCAAGCTTGAAAATCTGTCGCCAAGTGTCTATAATTTATATTATATTTTTCATCCCGCACCACATTATTTTATATTACATGAGATTATGGGTCAAGCGATGAGCCTAAAAAATATAAAGAGAGTAAATAATTACTAGAAGTTACGTAGTGAACGATAGTGATGTTTGGAATTAACCCACATCTCTGTGCTTCCACTAACATTATTAAGACTACGTTTTGTATAGTTTTTTTTTATATGACAAAAAAAATGATATATATTATATTTATAAAAAAAAAACCAGATCGAGTTTCTTGCCGGTTCTTGTTGTCCGAACGGGTGGTAGTGTTTTAGACGTTCATAAGCGCCTTCTTAGGGCCTAAATTGAATAAATAAATTATGATTTTGATTTTGATTTTGTAGGGAAATAATTTATTTAGTACTAATAATGTCATTGTATAGTGGCATTGAACTTTTATTTAGTGATACGACAATTATAATGTTTACAATAAAAATATTTATAATATTAGTTTTTCCTTTTTAAATTTTACCGGTCGTAGTGTTTTGACGTTCATAAGAGCCTTCTTAACGACTACATTGAAAAACATTATTTTATTTCGATTTTTTTTTTACTTTGAAAAATAATTTACTTATAACAATGTTATTTTTCTTTTCTTCTACTCAATTCATTATATTCTATGTTTTAATTATGGTTGTAGTGGACTATCTTTATTTTAGTGTTCTTCTTAAAGTTAATAAATGTTATAAGGATTCACCCAGTTGGGAACCTAATGTGAAATAAATAAAAGATGGATGAACACACTTTATACTCGGATTAGTATTTCCGGAGTTTAATTCTTATATTACTTATAAGCTAACAGAACTTATTCGTTATTTTAAACGTGCTTTTTAATTTCTCGCCTATAAAATATTTCAATATTAATGAAGTATTAAAATTTAATTTAAAAGGCAAATTCTCAAACAATCAGAAAGTGTCTTAAAACTGTATAAAGTTCTCGATTATCGTACTCACCCTGCACCGTCTCCACTGCAAAGCTGTTTCACGAGTCTCGTTACTTCGCAACCATTTGTACCCGACCTCGCCTCCTGCTGTTAACACAGTGCTCAAGTCATTAATCTATTATTTTGTACGTTAAACAGAAATCGACACACACATCATATTTTACTAATTATTTCCATTTGATCAAAATCCAATCATGGTTATTATTGAAAAAATGATTTTAAAAAAAATGATGATAACATTAGTTTATCACTCTACCATCTACAAAAAAGAAAACAAAATCGGTTTATAAACTGAAGAGAACGTATATCTCGAACTGTTGCTGTTATGTACTGGGTTACATGGGAGAGAGTACTTTGTATCAATAGCTTAATGTTATATTTAAAATAGATCCATCCATTTAACCGAAAGACCACTGGACATAGGTCCATCCACCAGGTCGTCGATCCTCCTTGCGGGAGGCCCTACCCACGCTGCATCTTCCGGTCCGCGACAGCCATTCGAGAACCCGTTAGCCTCATCGGGCATCGGTTCTACGAGCAATATGCCCAACCCATTAGCACTTAAGTTTAGCAATTCTTCGGTAAATGTCGGTTACTATAGATCTCCTCATTTCTGATTCGATCACGCAGTGAAACTCCACGCGTAGCCCTCTCCATTAGTTTTAACAGATTAGATATTGACAGCTTCTAAATTGTCTTGAGTAATATTAAATATTACGTTCACAACATATCCTCTTTGTCAATATAGGCTTTAATGATATATTTTCTAATCGCTATTTCGTTGCTTCTTTTCAATTGATTCACTCCTTCGAACAATTCTTTCATTTCGAAGAATTTCCTATTAGTATTTTCTCTTATCTCTTATAAATTATAATATTGTTTGTCGCATATATACAGCATTTAGCAACAACCGCACTAGGTGGTCTAGTATGATCCCCGGCTGGCTGACTTAACTAAGTCATACCTCTTATGAGAGGTGGGCGAAGAGGTGGGGTGGAGAAGTATTATCCCCCATCCCCACTGGGCCATTGCACGGACGAGGCCCGGTGGGTTCGCTGCAGGGGGCGACGCGGTGCTTGCGAAAGCCACCCCATGTCGCCCCCATCCCAAATGCAGCGGACGGCCCCGGGGGGTTTTAGTGGTATTACCGGGCGCTTCACACCCGGGCGAGTCCCACACTGGCACGGAGTTCGTCCCTCCGTGCCTCCTTACCTATTGTATTGGGGGACTTCGGTCTCACTAATACAATAGGTAAGGGTAGTGCGTAAATGCATTACCCCCGTCAAAAAAAAAAAAAGGTGGTCTAGTATGAAATTTTAAAATAATAATTCTAAAACATGATTGTTTCTATAGACCCTAAATGATTTGTAGAAAACTGCGTTGTGACTTTATTCACAATTTCATGATTTTTTTTTTTACGCTGAACCCTAATTCTTTTCTCGAATTATTTTGGCACTAACTTAAAGCAAAGATATTTCTCGCAAATTCAAACACTTGCCAGTAAATGACCGTTGAATCGGGTTTTTTCACAATTACATGCGTTTTAATTTTTTTACGTAACTTCAATAAAAGTAGCTTTATAACTTTATCTATCTGCCAGATAAAGTCCCGTCAAAATTGGTGCAGCCGTTCCGGAGTTTAACGTTACGCTTTTACTTTGAAATTACAAACAGACACTTTAGGTAATTTCTTTATTTGTATAGATTTTTGTCATTTGAGCCTCTACCGGGAAACGTATAAAAGACAACTAAATGATACATGTACATTAGTTTTTGAAAACAGTTATTTGGTAACAAGCGATTCAACCATGCAGTCATTAGCTTCTGTTAGGTAAATACAAGTGAAAACATAACGACGTTTTCTTAAATCAAACACTCCACATCCTAGGACGCGGTATTCGAGTGCATAATATGTTAACATCTCAACTCCCTAGCGTGTTCCGAAGGACGAAACGACCTTCAGGGTCCCACGGTGTAGTTATACCATGTATGCAGTATTCGTGCAAGGATTACGTCATGGGCACTGGCAACCGGTGTCGACTCACCACCGCAACCAGCGCGGCGGCTTAGTTCCACGCGCGAATACATCGCGAACGGACGTGTGTCACTTTAAAAATTCAAATTACCAAACGCACACAAAACACCACCGGCGCGAGCGACAATGGTAAGTCTCGCGCATAAATATTTAAATTAAAAATAATATATTAGTTGTCTCAAAAATAAATATATACATTTGTTTCATTTTATTATTAACAGTGTGAGCGAGATAAAATCATTGTACGCGGTGGGGTGACAGGATAACGATTCGTTCTAAGTATAGAAAATTTAGAAATTTGAGATTTCGCGCGATATATTCATTCCCGTGTTTTTATTTTAGAGAGCTGTGTTTATAAAAATGTTTTTCGATTAATTTTAATCGGCCGCGAGACGCCCGCGTGTTTAAGCGATGTATTTTCTTATGTTATAGAATATTTTAAGATCTCGCTTTCCTTTCTTCATCAACGACTGATCTTAATTTTAATCTCAACTAAATTGGTATGCAATTGTTTCGGCAAAAAAAGATTCTTATGCTAACACCAATTACCGAGAAGATACATAAATGAGATATAATTAAAAATAGACCTCAAAATCGTGCAAAAACAGTATAATAATACCACCCAGAATATAACTATACAAGCGAAATATAATCCCTCAGGTGCATTATAATTTAATAAGAAAATAATATCTGTGTAAATAATGGAAAATATTATTAACCCCTTGGCGTTTACGCCAGCTTTTGTTTATCTATTGTCTTATTTTTATGGATACTCGACACATTAATATTAGCTATAAGTTTAAGTCAATTAGATGGTACGCAAGCAGAGTAAGAACTCTTTTGATATTAAAAACCTTCTTCATTATGAAGTGAAATTTAAATTTATGTGGATCAATTTAGAATTTTAGAATAGTATAATAATGAAAAAAAGGTAATATTTAATGCATATTCTTCTACACTAATTTGTAAACAGCAGCATCAATGCATGTGGCTTAAGATTGAGCATAGTGGCCTAAAGGCTAAACTCTCAAATGCTGGAATATTATCTGTAGATGTTTGGAGATAGATTTACAACTTACAGAGTGTTAACTAATCAGCTAGGAACTAGAAAAAGTCCTACTCCCTTATTTAATAAAACAATTACTTTTTAGTGCATTTTTATAGCATATTCTATTGAAATCGGTTTTGTTTTGTTGTACACTATCAGGGCACATAAATAAAGTACAACATTTGCAAAAATATATATTCTTCAACTCCAACACATTTAAATGTTGTACCTTCCATCATTAAATCGGCAAAATAAGACGATGACTGCAATACGCAAATACTTGAATAACTTTAGAAATACTGATCAGATGCAGACCTGATGACAATGGGTGGTCCCTGAGAGAGTACTATGTCGAATAAAAAAAAAAATAACAAATTGGTCCTCAATTGATGGAGAATTTGCATCACAAAAATTAAAAAAATACAAAGACAAATCGGACCTCCTTTTTGAAATCAGTTAAAAATGTATATAATAAGTGACAATGTGAATAAAGCCGGAAGCTCTAAGGCTACAAAGAGATTTCGTATGAAATTATCGAAACGTGTTCATAGGAGTTTAAGTCACACGCTTCAAATTTAAATGTGATAATCAACCACAACCTAACAATGGATAAAATTTTGATAACACAGGAAACAAAATAGGCATAGCCAATTTGAATTTGTTTATTTCACACAAGAGATTACATACAATTTTTAAACTCTACACTGTCAAATTGTTTGCAAAGTATTCGGATCGATAACAACAAATCAAGAACGATTTTGTAAACATTAACTATTAGAAATACACTCGTAGATAGATTCTAAGGATAACCGAGCACCTAGATTCAAGATTGAAGCAGTCTATTTCAAGATTAGCCTATTTTCACGACTATTATTTATTGTTGACGTTTTTACTAGCTTCGACCTTGAACAATTTGCTAATTCTATTTATTATCTACAATGAGTAACATTAATCCAGATAGTTTACTTCATAAACGCATGCATAAATACCTTCCCATCGAGTTTAGGATTACATTGTAAATGAAAATGCAAAAGATGTCACTTGTTTCTTTACATCATCATCATCATCCCTACCCTTTTCCCATTTTTATTTGGGGTCGGCGCAACATGTCTTCCTCTTCCATTCCTCTCTATTTGTTGTCATTCACTCCTTTTCTAAACATATCATCTTTCACACAGTCCATCCATCTTTTCTTTGGTCTTCCCCTTCCCATGTAACCGTCCACATTCATATCCAATACCTTTCTTACAACATTCTCTTTCTCCCTGCGCATCACATGTCCATACCAGGATAAACGACCGCCTTGTTTCTTTACCTTTGAATATAAATTTCAACGTATTTAAAGATTCAACCATATTTTTGGATTTGTTTTTGAATTATATTACTGGCCATGCGATGGCTATTATTAATATAGAAGAAGTGATATTATACTTTCTGTTCACGGATTTGCTATTGTCTAGCTCTTAAAAGTGGTATCGTCAAGAGGTGTTTCTCGGAACAGATGTTTAAAAACAATTTTGAACTTGTAGATTGTTAAGTGGAGCATTAAAAAATACTTTATCATCTGCGATATCGCGTTTTTCAAATGCAATATGAAGAGACATTTATGTATGCCGGCATCATAGCGGTGACCTTGCTAATCGTCGGTATCTTTAGGCTGTTCTACGTTTAACATCAGGTAAAGTGCCTTCATATTGCCGTGCTTCTATAAAAAGCTATTTTTTAATTAGAATTTATTACTTCGATGAAAAGCTCAGATACATTGTAGGATTCCGTCTCAGGTCGATCAATGCGTTGTCAGCATACGTTACCATAAACCTATCATTGCTTCAGATGTCCAAAATTAAACATTTAAGATTTTTATATTATGTTAACACTAAAGTGTCGTAATATAACAAACCCTCGTTTAAGGAATAACCAGAGTTTTCTGAAACACAACTGGAAGAATTGTACAATAAACTTATATTTATATTTTCACGTGACTTATTTGTAATCTTTTTGGGTAAAAAAGTAAATCCAGTTATATCAATCCTGACAGATTACGCGATATGGGAGAATCAATAATTTTTTAAAGTTAATTACGCAGGTTGCCTTATTTTCTTATTTTACTCCATTTTAATTAGTAAAATTTTAAAGATGTTCCACATCCAGTATCAATTAGTAATTAATTATTTCAGTAATATAGAAGACAGATTACATTGATGATATTTTAATATAAACGATTAATGACAATGTAAGTAATATCTCTATTAACACGCTTGATTAAACCTTCCTTATAAGAAACAATGTCTGTCTGCCTGTCTGTTTACTTGTTAATGTCCTTATTATTCGATGGACACTTATTCGATTTATATTATTATTTTTGATTAATATATATATTCTCTGGTCAGGTTTTGTTAAATTAGGTAATTCTATGAAACAAATTGTGACGGAAAGAAATAGATGAACTATGTCGATATTTAAACGACGATCTGCAGAGTGATATTGTTAAGATTGGATTGGAAAAGTAATTATTTATTATTTGACTGGTTCGCTATTTGTAATTTGATTGTCGCACTATATTTTCATTTTTAATGCTTGTGCCTTTTGTGTTTGTTTGAAACTTTTTTTTTTTATCTTAAACAATTTTTATTGTCAAATTAATATGTACACGTTGGCTTGTATGTTTTAGTATTACGTGGAAACTTTGTTGGAATATGAAATTTTAATATATGATGTATTTAGTTTTGAGCGTAATGTACTGTTTGTTTCCCAAATAAATAAATAAATAAATACTCTTGAAACCTTTAGCTAAACGACTGATTAACACTGCTAAGTAAAAATAGTATATGTTTCACCTTTAAATATAATTTAACCCATACATGGCATAAAAGTATAAAAGACGTTTATATGTTAAGGAAAACAAAACACGCCGGGTGACTCAGTCGTGTATTCTAGTAACATGACAAGAGATTCACAATATGTATATATATAGATTTACACGTAAGAATCAAGTAAGGACTTGCATATATCTATGCATGTTAGCGGAATATAGAGGAATCGATAAGAATGTGATAGGCGTCGCAGCAGCAGTGGAGAACACGTTAGATTTAAATCGAAGACCGGCCGACTTCGAGTGGAGTTTACGATTTGGAAAGTCCAAAAAATTTTTTTCATGTCAACGTTTGTTTATCTAATGTGACTTTTTTAATCATATGTATTCTTTGTTCAAGTTTTAGTATATGTTTTGTTACTTCATTAACACATTATATAAAATTGTTTTTTCGGGTTTGACTGTTTATCCGCTAACTCCTATACCAGGCAGCGCATTTTGTTTCGGTTTTTACCATCAGTTAAATATATTTTTAAGGAAAATTAATCATTATTGTGCGGGTATTTAAAAAAAAACAATATTTAATGAAAAAATCAATATAGAAGATATTTCAAAATAATTTACGAGGCATTTGGGATTATTCAAAAATTCTAAAGAAATTTATAACACCTCAGTTGCTCGCTGGAGCCAATTCTAAAGTAAACGCGGACAATCTCGCAGGTAGAAACTAGTTATGTTGTAAATGAAAATAATTTGATATAACTTATTACCATTAATTAATAAAGTCGACAAAAATAGAAACCATAACATATATCATAAAATATATGCATAAATAAATTAAAATTGCGGACAGAGCCGCTGTAATAACTAGTTAATAACAAACTATACAAATAGCGTTTATTTTGCATGTCAAAGAACTCTTCTATAAAGCAAAAGAAAAAACAGATTATCCAAAAACCTTGGCCTTGGTATACAACACATCCTAATTCCATATAGCGCAGTGCGATCGACTATGAATAATATAGGTACAAATAACACGGTTAATCTTAAGCCTTTTATCAAATGCGATAACATTTCTACATTACCGGTACAGCATAGTTATGAAAAATATTTCGACGAATTAATAGACGTCACGATCGAATTACGTCATTAATGAATCGACGTTAATGAATCAATAATAAAAATAACTTTAAAATGCATTTACAAATTGTAAATAGATTATAAATAATTTGACATGGGCAACTTCTACCACTAGCTCGTGTAAGCGTTATACCAAAACAATCGAGAAGTATTATTATTATTATTATTTTCGTATTATTGTTATTATTATTTCGTATTATTATTATTATTATTATTTAGTATTATTATTATTTTGTGGTATTTCAAAAAGCCTAGTTCGACTGACCATAAGGGACCAATACACCCATAAGGCTAAAGAATTCTGGAATAATTTGCCAGGACAGATTCATTCCAAAGAGCTCATCAGGGATATACTCAGCGAAAAGCTGAGGAAGCCCTGATGCTCAGTAGGAATCAGCTGCGGGTATAAGTGAGAGCGCTAACTGGGTACTGTTGTTTGCGCAAGCATATGTACAACATGAGTGCCCAGAACACAAGAGAGTGCAGATTCTGTGAAGTCGCAGATGAAACACCAAAGCACATCTTGTGTGATTGTGACCCACTAATACCCATACGCAACCGAGTTCTGGGCAAACATGCGTTGTTCCCAGAGGAGGTACAGACGCTCTCTGCCAAAAAGATCCTACAGTATATCCTGTAGGTCTAGGCAGTGAGCTTTAGGAATATGGGGGCGATCACAATAGATCTATCTAGGTCGCAGTGACACAGGACTGTATTAGCCTGCATAGCCCCTCTCTCGAATAATAATATAATCGAGAAGTAACCATAATTATTTCTAAATATAAAACACTTCAAAAGTGTGCTTTTAAAACGACATTAAATTCAGATAGTGGTGAATGTTGATTTTGCGATTCGTGAATATTTAGGATGAATCCGAAAATGGACTGTAATTCTAGTTTCAAATCTTCACACTCTTTAGCATTTTATTTATTTATTTATTGTACCAACAAAGTGAACCTCAGTTCATAAAGACACAAATCACAAGCTAAAACATCAGCTCATTTAAATAATTGATATAGAAAAGATATATCATATATTATATTATAAGAAAAAGAAGAAATTACACAAACAAAAAATAAATAGTAGATATAGTGCTATAAATTATGTCATGCATATAATAATTGAGTAAAGACATCATCAATAAATAAAAATAAAAAATACAAAATTGATAACAAAACAGTAAGATATTATTAACAGTAAGGAGCGATTATGTCATAGCTATTTTCAATTTGAGATTAAATTTAAAACTATGAAGAATATCTGAAAATATGTCCAAATATGGTAATTTATGATGTCCATCAGATCCGTTTCTGTCTTCTCGATTAAACTGAGTGTCATTAAATGCATTGTAATTACTTGTGACCCGATTGGTGGTAAATAGGAGCAGTAACAAATTAACTATTAACAAGTAAGGTGAAGACACCTTATGTCAAGTTTGCAACCCATAGCTAATTTATATCCCTCCTCAAAAAGGATAGCCTAATCGGAATTAGTCAATAATGGGTTACTATTCCTGAGAACTGCTGGAATGTCGAACAGATTCTACCATTTATTTGCATATTACTGTACTCACAATGATATTAATCCATTTGTCAAATCTTTATATTAATGGGCCAAACTAAAACAGTTGAAGACATCTTTCTTCTGTGCTGATTTACTTTTCTCTGTTTGCTTTGTAATTATAGATGAGTTTTATCATTAATAAATTATTTTTTTTACTTTTCTAGTCTTGTATAAATATAAATAATCTTGGACATATTTATTTTTCTATCTACAGTCACCTCTACTGTGGTAAGCACTTTGACATTTCCCTCCGCTTGCAAATCTCTTTTGCTGCATTCGAATTCATTGATTTATCCGCGCTAATTTAGAGAGATTTAAATTTAAAGTAAGAGATGTATTCAAATTACTTTTAGTTTTGTTTTAATTTATCAAGGAAGCTCCACCTTTCTTACCCTTTATTTTTTAAAATATATTGATGGAACTAATAATGGTTAATGAAAAGTCCCTGGTCGGCTTCTATACCGTGTGTGTGTGTGGGTGTCAATAGATAACGCGATACCCCGAGGACTCGTTCAGTGTATTAAATTATGTCCCGACATCGGTACCCACTCCTGTTATCTATGGGCAAACATTCATTATTTCACTACAATTATTATAACCTAGATAGTGCTACTACGTCAGTTGCTATTATTGATTACTTACATTTCCCACTAGATACTCTGGTTTCATACTCAAGTGAATATTGAGTTATTGGACAATATTGTATAACATTTGAAGTTAATATTCGTTCAATAAGAGTCACAATCGCTGATATAATGTGTGCTTGTTATAAATTTCTTTAAACTTTTTTGTAGGTAAATGTTTATATATTATTTTCGTACAAAATAATACTTACGGATCATAATGTATCCCTTAATGTATCTAACGGGTATTTAAATGGACCATAATAAAGAAAATACCGTATATAGGTTTATAATATATCTTGGTATCTAGTTTATTTCGTTATTAGGTGTTCGCGACTAGATGGAGTAAAAAAAAAAATATTTTTCCTATTTAGATATTCATTCATTGCGTGTGTTAAATTTTTTTTTTAGAAAATACACATATGATTTAAAAAAGAATCATGTTTCCATGGATTATTACTTGGCAACGAACAGACATAGATCTTACCTATAATTATAATGGTAATATCACTGTTTAGTCTATGTCATGACCTAACTCCCTAACAGTGTAGTTCACACTACAGTCAAACTTTTTAAAATTGTCTAAATATTTTAGTTTTAAAAATTGCACGTCTACTGGAATACTCAAACATTGTTATTACTTCAAGTTTTGCGGTTTTAATTTAATAACGATTAATACTTTATTAAAACAGAGTAGTTGATACCCGCGACTTTGGTTGCGTTGTTGTTGATTATCCTAATATGTTTGATTATATACGATTATTAAATATGATTCAATGGACAGAACTATAAAACATTATTTTCCAATTATTTAAAAATAAATGCTTAGGTATGGTAGTGAATGCTGGGTTTGGCAGAAGAAGCATGAAAGTAAGATTAACGCGGTGGAAATGAGAAGTCTGAGAAGTATAGCTGGAGTGAAGATGATTGACAAAGTCAGGAATAGTATGATAAGGGAACGCTGTGGTGTGGTAGAGGATGTGCTGACCAAAATAGAGAAAGGTATGCTTAGTTGGTTTGGGCATGTAGAGAGGATGGATGAGAGAAGATTAAAGAAATTAATTTATAAGGCGAGGGTGAATGGGCAAGTCGGTAAGGGTCGACCTAGGCGAACGTATTTAGACCAAATCAATCATGTGTTAAATAAAGGCCGGGTAAAAAGTACCCATAACCGACGAGCATGTATGAAAGCGCTCATGAAAGTAGAGGAAGCGAAAGAGGTATGCCAAGATCGTAGCATGTGGAAGGACGTAATCTCTGCCTACCCCCACGGGAGAAAGGCGTGATGATATGTATGTATGTATTTAAAAATTATATAACCCAGTGAAGAATATATGAAACGCAGGCGGAGCCACCGGCATACAGATAATTGTAATGTGTTATGAAGATATAGTGATTTTTTTTATATAAGAACCACGCGTTTAACGAGTAAAACTAAAAGAATTCTATCCAGCAATGCTTACCCCCACTTTTCTACGATAAGAAAACACGTACTTTCTTATAACTTTAAATGAGATCATGTAATTATGATTTTAAAAAATATAAATGAATGAAATCTTTATAGTTGCTTTTTGCGTAATGTGCTGGATATAGGATCTTTCCGAAGGTACTCAATAATTGGCCTTGCGCCACCCGCATCTCGTTGCGACCATCGATATGTGGTCGCCGTCGTAAAACCCGTTGGACATTATCAGACATCGGTTCTAAGAGCTATGTTCTCCGGCCACTGCCACTTAAGTTTGGCAGTTCTTCAGGTAATCTCGGTTACTTTGGTTCTTTCGCGGATCTCTGCCCCATTTCCGATTCGATTGGACAATGAAACTCCGTGTATAGCTCTCTCCATGAGCTTTCTTATGAGGCCTATTCCGAGCGCCAACATCTTAGTGCCGTATGTCATCACTGGCAACACGCACGAAGACTTTCGCCTTGACTATCCTCTCACTAAATTCCAATTTTTCTGTTCATTTTGTATACTAAATTCATCTCACAATAATGTTTAATAAGATTAAACTAGATTTTTCTTTCTTCTGAACAACGATAGTCGTTTTCATATGTACAGAGATGCGTAAAAATATTTTTTTTAAATATACAACGGCTGCCCACACTATCTGCAGTTCTCGTGTCCCAGTGCTGCTAGATTATTTATGTATTTTCAGGGTTAACTAAGGAAATCTCTAGATTCATGAAATATACCTAGTGGTTATAGAAGATTTAGGTGAAAATTTTGTTACATTTTTTTCCACTGATTTTACTATCATACGCAATAACTTATATCTATTCATATCCTATCCTAAATAATGTAATAAGGAAAATTCATCTATGATTTAATAAAAGACTTATATAGTCGTTCTAGTGGCCCTGGGGTAATAATCGCACTAATAAATATTTATTGATTTTATAATAAGTGAGGATTAGTGACGACATTTTACAAACATAAAATTGGTTAAATAAAGTACTAATTTTTTTTTTTCTATATAAAAAAAAACACTTAAGTTAACATGCTGTTGTCACGATAAATAATTGTATTTACAAAAACTTTGTGTAATGATATACATATAATAAATATCTTTAACTTTTTAAAATAGACTGTAAATTATCACTTCAGTTTATTCACTGCGCTGTTCACAGCATACTGTCAGTCGTTGTACACATGCAGTCTGTGGGTCAACTACACGCAGAGGGCATACAACGCTCTGCGTGTACAATACGACAATGCATTCAGGGTGCTGATGGGGTTGCCGCGGCACTGCAGCGCTTCAGGGATGTTCGTGGAGGCGAGAATTGATAGCTTTCATGCCATCATGCGCAAGCGATGCGCCTCTCTCATGAGCAGGGTACGCGCCAGCCCCAACAGCATCCTGAATACTTTAGCAGACAGGTGGGACAGTCCCATACTGGGACATTGGGTACGCCTACATGCTACTGTGGCGTTATAAAAATAATTATTTCATGGAAATGTAGATGTAAGTACTAACACTAGTTTCTAAGTTCTACGTACACTAAACAAATGGACTTTTGTCTGAAATAAATATATATTATTATTTATTGACAAAACATACACAGTCAGATAACACATTCCTCCACTTGCTACGATCCTGACACACGTTTATCGCTTCTTCTACAATCATAAGCGTTTTGATACATGATTATGGACCGAATTATGGATTCAAACCAATGTAGGATACATATAGCTATATAATAAAGGCAAACCTTTACTTTTGACTAACTCCAAGAGGTTTTTTTTAAATCGCATCTGATATTAAATGAAGATGTAGTTTAAAATGGTAAATACGATAAGTCGGCATTGGAACATGTAAATATAAATGGCTGGCGTCAAATTTAAGGGTTGTAGTACCAACATTTATAGGATCGGTAGGATCGAATCTACGTGAATCAAAGCGATATTCGTCTAAACTGTTACAGAGCGTTATCGCTTCGCCATACAAAGTAAATCCGGTCAAAGGAGTTCAAAATGATTCGTCTAAAGTTACCTACCTGTTATGTTGTGTATAGTTGGCACCCCTGTATCGGCCACAGAGTATATATAACATTAGAATGATAAATTGACAGGTGTTGGTGCGATCGCCAACGTTGCCGCAGAAATATGTAATGTGGTGACTAAGTGGCCGGTGCCCCCTACACTATTTTTTGTCTCGCCTAGTCCAGTTCAACAGCACACGTAAATAGCTACAATTGATCTAATATCAAAATTGGTGTCGTGTGAAACATCTTTATACATAGAAAAGCGAAATATACGTCGTAATGTTTTCTTCTAATTCAATATCCATTGACCAGTGCAATTTTCGTTTAGAATGTCCTAATAAACATTAAATAATAAAATAAATAAAAAACAACTAAATATCATGTTATGTATAAATAAAAGAATTGTTAAAAACATTATATTATTATCATGGTTAGACTAAATATTGGTATTAAGTATTTATTTAACCAATAATTGTATGTAGGTGGTAGGAGGTGGACCTGGTGGATCTGGTGTAGGTTTGCGGGAGTCCGCTGGATGCAGGAGGCATAAGACAGGTCCTCGTGAAAACCTTTAGGGGAGACCTATCTCCAGCAGTGGTCGTCTTTTGGTTGGATGGATGGATGGAATAATTATAAATATAAAATTGAATCAAAACAAGTTTCGAAGGGTGTGATTGATTAACTCGTACTGTTGTCTTTAATTCAGCCTTCAGGGTACGATCTCATATACTATAGAATGTGCACGGGCATTGCATGCGCACGGAAGCGGAAGCCTTAGTACCCTTTTTTTTTTTACGTGGGAAATGCTTTTACGCATCCTCCCTCACATCTCTAAACCGGAAGCAAAATCTCCCGGATTAGAGATGCCAGGGGGGTATGTGGGGCTCGCCCGGCGTGTGGTGCCAGGAATACCCACTAAAACCCACGGTACCATCTGCCGCCTTTCTTGGGGGTGACACGGGATAGGGTGACATGCACCGCATCACCCCAGCGGCAAGCCTTACTACCCTGCATGTCTTCAATAAACCAAGTCGACATTATTGTGGTACCTATATTTATACTAGTTACCATTTCTCGGATCAGTGACTTAAACGATTGTCACAAACCCCGGATGAAGCTATTGACACCTTTCAGGTCAAGCGTCAAGAAAAATAACTATCATAATCTTTTTTTGAGAATTGTTACTATAAATATTATAGGTTGTAGTGATAACTTTGCAGGAGGTAGAGTTCATACCTATTTATTGCTTCATAATCTACAAAAAATAAATTGATAGTAAAAAAATTGCAAAATATTTTGTTTTTGTCATTAACTGATAATTCCATAATTGTGACTAATCGTACTCGATTTCCTTTTCATTTTTCCCCCATGTCTCTCTGTTAATTGTAAACCTACTTTGACGCTCAAAGACTGTGAACCATCAAGCACATTCCTTGTGTTTTACTAAACTATACAATGTGAGCATAATTTTAAAACGAGAGCCGAGAGCCGGTTGAAGATCAAAGCTAAATGTAGGATGTGTGATAAACGAAATGTTAAATATTTGAAAGAGATAAAATAATTAAAAAGGGCAGTCATACGGAATATCCAATGACACATATAACGTCATAACGGAAATGAGCGGACTATATAAAATAGAAGAAAAGAAATAAACAAGCCAATTATTTTTATCTACATTGAAGTATATACAATTAGTGTTAACTAATTATGGATATTTAATTTGATGAGATTAAGATACGATTCTAACTAAATAAAAACTCATACATACAAATGGAGCATATAAACAACGTGTGATATCACTGCTTGTTACAGTCACCACGCACGAGCATGACTGACTACATCTGCAAGACATCAAATGCCTTGTAACATTCCTTTCTCACACTACTGCTCTTAAATTTTCAATTCCATTCTTATGTTCAGATAATAAAACCTTCGTTATCGCTTTAACACTCGTTCGTACTACATAAGTTTTCAAACAAACGATTCAGATACGGGCTTACAAACTGTTCATCTTAAAATCTGACAAAAATAAATCATATATTGTTTATTTTAAATGTTAAAAAATTACGGAAAATTAATAAATCGACTGTAATAATAAACTTCGTCACTTAGTTACATAGGTATTTAATTACATATGGATATTTACTAACTTTTGCAATTAAAAGATTTCCTTAAACCAAACAAGGGAAACCGAATTTAGTAATTTTAGAATAACACCTGGGTAATGTATTAAAACAGGTTAAACTGCTAGTTAGAATAATCGTATAAGGGGTCAGATATCAGTTTTAATAGTTCATCGGTAGTCAGTATACTGATATTCACTCTTCAGAAATAGAAATTTAAAAAGGGGTTGCCTGTAAAGGAAAGTGCGTGCTCTATTTTGAAAGTTTGAAAAATAGGCTTAGGAAAATAGATGTCATGTTTTAAAAAAAATTGAGCACGAGCATCGATGTTCACACCTGAATCACATAATAAATGAATGACCTTCAAAAGACGTGTGCATGCCCTGCAATAGTTCGGAATCTCTCGGTCGGCGTTAATGCCCATCGTCTGAAATAGTCTATATGTGGGCGGCATTATAATCACGGCCTCACAATCCAGAATTAATCTGACATGTCTAGCGTTGTTCGTTTGTTTGTTTGTTTATTTATCTGCAATTTTGCATATTCTTTATATAGTTCCAATTGGGTTTTAAAATTATTAAAAGTAAATATCTGAATAAAGCAACGCATTAACGATTTGTATATTACTGAATACGCTAGCTTTTCTAATTTATTGATGCTTTACTAGATTGTTTATAAAGCAGTTTTCGGTATTCTAATTTCATATTTATGAAACGTCATTCCAGCTCATTTATTATTACAATTTTGTAACGTTTTATGAAAGGCAGATTTGCCCCATGTCCTTACGTTCCCTCTTTCACTATTAACCGCTTGAGCACTTACCTGACGTGTACCTGGCGTACTTTCCATTGTTTCGTTATTGTCTTTCTATTGTCTTGTTTTTATGAGTACTCGACACATTAAGATCAAAAGCTATGTAAGATCTAAATCTAAAACAAACATAAACAGAGTTCACGGACGGCAGTTAGTATAGCGTATAAAGACACCACTACTCACAGAAACAACTGTATTTATAACTGTTGAAGCTGCTAGTGAAGTGACAGAAAAAGACTGCTATCTGCTATTTATAATTCACGTTGTTCTAATAAGAAATTCTCGATGCTTCAACATCTTTATTGTCGTAATCATTTGAGACGGGTTCGCGGGGGCGGAGATATGCATTTAACGTTTCTCTTCTAATTAAACAATCAAAATATCTCTTAATTTATTACAATGTAACTTTCACAGTTTGACATGATATTATTTTTATTGAATAAAAACAATTTAGCAAACCACACGACTTTTAGTGAATCAACTAGGACACGTGAGGTAAGTAAAAGAAATTTAAGAACAAAATGGAATAACAGTATGTTTTACATGAGCATAAGGTAATATATTCTATACATTTCACTGATAGGTTTAAACGCGTAGATAGGTATTAGTAGTTACTGATAGAGACAATAAGTTAGTTATTTATTACAGAACAATATTGTTATCAATATAATCACTCGATAAAAAAGATAAACAAACCATTTAGGCAACTATCTATCTATTTAGTAATTCATAGAAATCTTAATACCGTCCGTATTTTCATGTTATGCAATATGTCGACGAAATAATTATCCAGTGATATTTCCCAAGTGCTCAAATACCCTGTAAAAATGCTAAGAATTTTGTACATGCAGGTTTTCTCAAGGAGTTTTATGAAATTAAGTATTATTTTTGATTAATCAAAACTTAACAAGAATTACATATTTTTTGTAATTTCTTGTTCGTGACAGAGTTGTCTTCCAGGTAGTAATTCTGACGTAGTTAAACTCAAATATTTTGGTAGAGTATTTTGCATTGTTCAATTTGGCAATCTATATCTTTTCAGATAGATCTCTAAATTTCTAATTTCAATATTTGTGAGGTCAGACCTTTATTAGCCTTAACGTCTTACCACATGAAGTGAAATTTTTATGAAACGATAACCAACTGTAGTAAAATAAGAATACGGTTATATTGTTTATAAATTTTACATGACTAACGTAGATAGCAGTTGTTCTCACATAAACTGCGATTATAACGAAACGACACTCGTTACTCCAGATTCTTACTGCCAATGTTTCGTATTAAGGTCGAGGTTGCCTGTTACAACTGACGACATTAAAAACATTATACGACTGTTCTGTTGATGAACGGTATTATGTCAGAGCGGCTTGTTTTGCTCGCTTTATGATTTTAAGAATATTTTCTTTTTATTCAAGCTCAAGATGACTACACTTCATTTTGTGTTAAAGTACCTACAGTTCAAGAACGATGGCGACCGCCGATAGATGACCATCTATTGACAGTCGACATCATCATATCAGTCTACATCTACCATGGCTGAATCCACTTGCTTATCCCGGAACACAAAACGCTGTCACGTGTCACTATTGCGGGTTTTTCATCGTGTGTATGGGGTCGCGAGCCAGTAGATCATGAAAGTTTTATTATGTCCAAAAAATCTGAATATAATGGCATAAATCGATAAATTAAATCTATGAGTTTGTCAATTAACGGCGGCTTTAAATATCGAATCTTAAATTTTAATAGTGATATCAAACCAAAAATATATTGGTATTTTTGACAGATCGCTGAAACTAATCTGACACTTTAGATTTGATGGATATGATTTCCAATCAATAAGGACTGAAATTTCGGGAAAACAGATTGAGATCGTATATTGAAACTGGCGGTTAGTTCTCTGTTAAATAGGTTACTTTAAACGACGCTACTTCCTTATGCCTAAGTATTATTTAATCAACATCTCCTTTTGTCCAACTGTATGATTGTTCGTCTGTTCATTGGTGAGGTTAACTTTAAAATTAATTAACAAAATTTATATCATGATTTTTTTTAATCGTAAATGTATAATACTCTCTAACATGTTTTTAATAAATTACCTTTTAAATTATTATATAATTATAACAGTAAAGGCAGTCTAACAGTCAATTCAATCTAATTTACATGCACCAACTAAATATTGGCATATTTATTATTACCACATCTCTATTGCTATAAGTATTTATAAGTAGTGAATGTAGTAATGAATAGATTTGCAAAATCTCTTGCAAAATTGATTTACATTAATTTTTTCATTCGGCCGTACTTGTTGTTTTTGTTTTTCCACTCGTTGGTGCCTAATGATTTTGATTTATACAGAAAATGCAGTTAATTTAAGTTTCCTTCTTCCATACATCATATATTACAGCACACATTATATTGTTGTGTTCTTAGAATTATTCATTTAACTTTGAATAGTCTCGTCTGCTTTGGTTCATTTAATAGTATCGTTTAATCTATTGGAAGAGATGAGAAATAAATAAACCTATCGATTTTATCCTTGTAAAGTCACATGAGAATGTCATAAGCGACGTGATTGGTTTTCACGGCATTATCATTCTGGTCTTCTTCCATACTTCATTGTAAGAAAATGTATTTTTGTCAAATTGTCATTACAAGTAAATTCATGTATGAACAAAATCAGGGCTCGTCTGACGTGAAGATAATAAAAGATATTAAAAGTGCTCGAGACATATTTAGCTCGCCCTAAAAACTTAAAACAATTAACTCCCAAGCCGATTCCTTAACCTTGTAGTTAGGCGCGTCCTATATCCAAATCTGTGTGGTATGAGTTAAAAGGGGTTCTACAATTTCCCATGTAGATATATATTTTTTTATTATTTGACATTTCAAAAATTATTTCACGCTTCGTACATGGTACGAAAATTAGGCAAAACATATGACTTTTAAGTATTATTCTATAAACTTGTTTAAGAAAGATAAATAAACGTAAATGACGTTTCCCTTTTTTTGTCATCACATCTATGTAAGAAGCGACGCATCGTTAGCAAAATTATCAAAAACTAAAGACATAAATATTGAAAGTTTGAATTTATAATAATTCATTAATATTAGTTAGTCATTTTGTAAGTGACAAATTTGTCATCTGCTTGGATATTTTATAAAGGGAAATATTTTCTGTCTTATCTGAATCAGATAACCGATTAACATGAATTTTTGTTGTATCATAAATGTATTCTATGCTTAGGTTGTATATCTTATTATATTAGACAGAATAATTATTTTTTATATAATTATTGCACAAGGAAAATATTATAGGGACAATAGTACTTAAATAAATCAGCATGCTTATTATTAATTGTTATAATACGGGTTACAATAGTATATACTATATGCTATAACGGTAAATATCAAAATCGGTAAAATCCACTTTGGGAGAAAATATATTTTATTGTAATTTTGCTAAGCATTATAACATCTTTTCCAACAGTGCTAAAATTAATTATTTTGTCATAGTAATTTTAATATTAAAGTTTGATTATATATGTACGTATATCAAAAATCAGCAATATCCAGATGAATTTTTTTTTTAATGTCAGCAAAATCCCTTGCAGCTAATCGCGGAAGTTTATTTATTTATTGTATAATGGCCGATTTTTTAACTGTCGTGTCGTGACCATAACAGGACCTGTTTTATTTATTGATCTTTATTCGAATTTTGAGCTTATGAAATGAGCATTATACCAAAAGTAACTCACGATGAATCAAGAAAATGTTTTGACTATGCAGGGTGGAAGAAAAAGGTACAAGTTAAAAAATCCTCTGCTATATACCAAATTCGGTTATATCCAAACTTTATTAAATTTTTTCACTAAATTTATGTGTATCCAATTATGTTACACTAATAAAACTACTTATATTATCTTATAAATATACTAAACTAAAAGTAATTACATTCAACAAGTAAAACTAGAAGCAATAATCTGTTTTTAAAAAACTATTCACCACGATAAAAGCGTTAGTTGGATATAACCACTTTTGATAGTAACCAACATATGCACATATGTTAAAACACAGATTATCCATGCTCGAACACATATTCGATATATAATTCGATTTTACTGTACTTTTCATATTAATTTAGCACTAATCTTAAGAAAGGGTTAAGTCTACATCCCGATGCGCTTTCTTATAGAGATGAATTAGTGATAATAAATTTATAATTAAAATTTCACGTTCTTAATAATGTAAATATTAAATCTGTTCCGGTCTCGCTAAAGTTTGTGACTCGCGGCGATCACTTACGCATTCACGTCGTGTGTGTAGCTCATTGTGCTCGCGTGGCGACGACCATCGCTTCCGAATATGACAGTGACACACTTGCGTGACATTACTATCCATCCCTGTGGGATTCAACATACATTTTTATGATATAACATTTGCTTTGTTTTGATTGTATTGACGAAAACCGCAGATATGGCCTCACACGAATTTCAGACGAAGAATTCTATATAAAACTGTGGTTCCCAAATAGCAAATCCAATGTTGTGTCTCTTTTTCTTTAGATGGTAACATGTTTGTTGAATATTTTCAAGAGAGAGACAATGTCTTCATTTAAATCGATTCGACTAAATAATGTTATTTTATGACAAGAGCTGTTGTATATTTCAAAAGTGAGAATCAACAAACAGTAACCAATTTATGTTCATATGTTTACAAAATTAGTAAAGAAACAAATATGCAATTTTACAATAATGAATAGAAGCCAGAAACCATTTAAAAAACAAGTTTATTAACTGAACATCCAACAGATAAACAAGTCATTTTTATAAGCATTGAGATCGGTTGCTATGCAACGCTCGCCCGGGTAACGAGATTCAGGCATAGAACTAATATTTTATTTAGTCGTACTGGAATAGATATATATTGTCGTTGCAAAGCTTAGAATAACGGTAAACAGAGTAGCGGCTAAAGTATTCATTATTACTATCAAGTAAAAAGCATGTAAAGATCCTGCAAATATTTATTTAGTATTAAAAAGTATCAATCATGCGTTAAATAAAGGCCAGGTAAAAAGTACTCACAACCGACGAGCATGTATGAAAGCGCTCATGAAAGTAAAGCGAAAGAGGTGTGTCAAGATCGTAGCAAGTGGAAGGACGTAATCTCTGCCTACCGCCACGGGAGAAAGGCGTGATGATATCTATGTAAAATTTCATCATCTATTATTCGATATAGAGAGTTGTGGTGAACTCAATAGAACCATAGGACTCATTGATGTTAACAAATCAATTATCAGTTGTTATATTCTAAACGCAAACGTATGTAACGAAAATATACGAATGAGAAATTGTACAAATTGACAATGACATTGTCAATGTCAATCAAAGTATGTTATCATTGGAACGTCATTGATCGTCATTTGTAATCAGATCAACTGTATTTCCTGCTTCTTCAGTGAAGTAAATATATTCTAATACTGTTTACAATTATTCATTGCATTGGGCATTTTAAATATTTAACAGTTAAGAAAAAAAAATACTAGAAAACGTATTTGTGGTTAATATGTTAACTAAATAGACTATTATTTTCCTTATAATTTGTTACTAAATAACAAAATATTTACTAAACCTTTTTTTTTTTTTTGACGGGGGGAAATGCATTTACGCACTACCCTTATCTATTGTATTTGGAGGATCAAAGTCCCCCAAATGATCAAAGTCCCCCAAGGATCAAAGTCCCCCAAGGATCAAAGTCCCCCAAATGATCAAAGTCCCCAAGGATCAAATTCCCCAAGGATCAAAGTCCCCCAAAAATCAAAGTCCCCCAAAATCAAAGTCCCCCAAATCAAAGTCCCCCAAATCAAAGTCCCCCAAAAAATATTTACTAAACCTGACCTGAAGCTACATCTATAATTTCAATAAGAATTATGTAAATTATCAAAGGTTCTCGAATTATAAGGCGATAGAAAAAATAAATCATAACGTATAAAAAGACATACCGATAAACATTTTTAAAATATATAGGCAAAGGGGTGTGAATGTGATCAAACACTAAGACAATAAAATACTTAATGTTAAAAACAGCGTATTATCCTTTATAATTGTTTCGTTATACTGTTATATCAATTGTCTTGTGAATAATAACATAAGTCGAGTCTAAAGCGATACTGACGCGATTATTTAATCTCCTGTAAAACTTACTATTAATTAAATAAAAATCCAATTACTAACGAATACCTTAAGATATGATACCACTTTTATTTTTTAATATGTGTATTGGTTATGAATATTGGCACTAATTAACATTTGCACTCTTTTCACTTTTGTAATAAAATGTGTTTTTATTTAATATCATTCCTTGTTAGTTAAAATTTAATTGTAATATTCTGCATTAAACCTTAATAATACTCTTGAAAATAGTCACCAAATTACTGTTATAAGATAAGAAAATGAATGTTACAAGGATTGCTAATAGAGACGTAATTAAGGTCAAGATAAAATACTTTTGTCTTTATTCCTCGACACACAACTAATAAATATTGAAGTAAGCAAAGAGTTCTCAATTTATTCTAGTTTATATTGTATACTTAATAACCCGTAGAACTTCTCTAAGACCATTTTCAGTTCAATCATAGTTTGTGTTCCACGAATAACTGTTTAAATTCAGAAATAGTGTCACTTTCGTAGTAAGATCTTTCTCGAATTTTATAGTATTGTCTAATAGTCCATTAAAAGTAAATAAATTTGAGCATATTTGTATCTCTAGAGAAATCAACTATATTTTTTTTTAACGCATTACCAGGTACTGGACAAATTATCCTATTGACGTTGTTGGTTAAATGAGCTGGATTTACCAGTATTCATCATACTGTCATTCCGGTATATTTAAAAGGCATCACATAAATGAAGACCAGCCAGATCCTCCTACATAACATTGCATAATGTAGAATGAGATCAAGAGCACGGGAGTTGATTATATCTACCCACATCTTCCGGCAATTTTCTCATATGTTTCGGAACTGTATATTTTATTGTAAGTTACATTTTAGAAGGTTAATTGAATTTGATAGGAAATACTGACAAAAGTACGTAAAAATCATAATTTAGATCGACTAAGTTGTAGATCCTCATCTGTACTATACATCCTCAAAAAAAAAAAAAAAAAAAATGAAAAATGTTTTTTTTTTAATGAAAAAATAAAGGCTGGTGTTTATTTGCTAACAAACTTAATGCTAAATTATAATGTAAACGCTAAAGATTAAGCATAAAATATTCTTAATGTGTTGAGTACCCATAAAAATGAAACAATAGAAAGCTGGCGTAAACACCGGGAAGGTGCTCAAGGGGTTAAATGTAAAAACGGAAACTTGACAAGTATCATAAGTATGCAAGCATTCAGATATCTTCAACGGAAGCAGAGACTAGAGCATGATTATATCACGCGTCTCACAAAAACGCATCCTAAATCGGTAGCCGTAGGATATGACACATCCGTACGAAACTTAATTGAAGGTATACCCATACAGGGATCGGAACTGCTTTTAACCGGTCAATAGCGGGGGATGATGTCATAATTCAAATAGATTCGAAACATACGATCCTTATCGTTTACTTATCGATATGCTGCATGCATTGACATTTTCAAGGTGAACGTTATATTTACTACATGTATTAGTAGTTGCAAGTTATGTTTGTGTTTTGAAAAGTAACGATAACCGAATGAAAGTATTTCTTCAGGGATAATAAGAATTTGTGTCCACGACTGGGCATGCGGAAGACAATTTCTGATCTCCACATTTATTCATTGTCTTACTTAATTTGTTAAATGGTATTACAAGATTTCTTAATTTCTTGTTTATTTAATTCATTAGTTTTCATAAAATTTGTTAAACAGTAATCATAGTTCATTTTTCGAGTTAACATGCAACCAACAGACAGACAAACATTGCATGTTAAAATTCGGAGAGGTAATTGTTTTAATTTGCATACGTAATTTTTACTGTAACAATCTTGCATTATCGAAACTTATTAGACTTCAGCTATAATGACATTTGACACGTCGTCTTATAACTGAATCGTAAGAGGGCTGCACCATATTTGCTATTTGATTCCGAAACATTCTCCGTCGTCCTTTATCCCCACTGTCTTTTCTTTCAATGAAATATTAATACATTACAAAGTTAACTCTAAATAAATAATTTCAGCTAACTGTTGGAGGTAAAATAATTTCATAAGTTTTTCCCGTTTACACGTTTGAATCATAAGTATCTAATAAATTCCACTGTAAAAACTGAATCGTTATTATTAGAGTTTATTGAAATATATATTTTATTTTATTTACTTCCCGTTGTTTCAGTCAACCAAAGAAGAAGCACCGGCAATTTGCAGCGGCTGTAACACCGTAATTCAAGGCAGAGTAAGTACTAATTCTATTACGTAAAACCACTGTACTGTTTATATAATTGTATCAAAATCATACAAATATAGAATAATTATAGATGTAATAAGCACAAATATAATTCTAGTCTTAAAAAAAATCAATGTGTTCCATACTTTCCAATTCGTATTCTTTATAATTATGTAGGCTATTATTTAACGAAAATTTCCTGGACTAGTCAAAAGGATCTCAAAGAGTATGAAATTCAGTTACTGAAACCTCTACAAGCTTCATAATTTTTGGAGTATCTATGTAAGAAAAAACACATAACTAGATTATGAAAGACTAATAACAAAGTTTTCCAGGGATACTTTGACCATCTTCTTGTAGTTCTGGTTGTCGTCGAATAGCTACATAATCAAATGAATATGCATTACCCAACATTCTTATCAATAAAAACATAAACAACATACAAAACCGGGTCAATGCACTAGCTAGGATTACGTAAATATAACTCGTATCCAACGAAGATAAGATTTCCTTTTAACGTAGTCACTTCATATCACTTACAACATAAACAATAGAGAAAAGCTGGTACAAATCACTTTGATTGCATCTAAATTGACGAAAATTCCTAGAAACGATTACGGCTCAATACATATGCTCGACATAAATACCCTTTTACCTCGGTAACTGTCAAAGGATAAATTTTCGAGATAGATCTTTGTTTATCTGAAGTTAATCACGAGTCTAGTCGACTAAAAAAAACGTAAAGTTAATCCTTAAAATATCCGAAGCAAATCAACTGCAGATTTTTTCTCGTTACCTACATTTGTTATATTTTGATTTAAAATTATCTTCTTTTATCCACGACTACTGTCGCATCTTCCGGTTTCCGTTATTATCACATCGACACTGAATTTTTGAATTCACCATGGCACTACTACTCTGTCAAACACCAGAGTGTACTAGCTGCTATATTGGAACTGTGCGATTGTTGAGTCTCATATCTGGATATGGCCAGCTAATAACGTTATCCGCATAGGTGTGATACAGCAATGCTGATTACAAGAAACTTATCATTATATAAAATTTTACAATTACACATATTTATTGGGGAAATAGGTATTTATAATTATTTGGTAAACACTATACTATGCGTTTACTTTGTCACCTAGGGTGTGACATTCCTGTGACACATATATCCTTTAAATGTATTAAAACTACCCAAATAGTACTCAGGTAACGGCCAAGCCGAGATTTGTACCGATTTGGTAAACCTTGTTCTGGTTTTCTTTTTTAGTTTTGTCTGCCTTCGGCATTCGCCCTCAAAGTCACGGTGAAGCTGTATAGGCCCTTGCGGTCGACAACGTTAGGTAGTTAGAAAAAAAACCTAAATAGTTAATAATCTACTTGATGGTAGGGCATTTTCTAATGATGCCCGCCTTGGTAGCTACCACCCTCAAGTTTGAAAACTTGTCGCCAAATAACAATAGGTGTGTTCCGGCAGTATCACTCGAGAACCTCTAGGTTTAGTGTGTTTGACTATGAAAAGTGGCAGATGATCCAGATATGTGGAGGATTCGATTCAAGAGGAGTGATAATTATTTTAATATGTCCAAAATTCTATAACAAATTTATTGAACATTTTAGGCAATAATCTTAACGGTTTCAAAAATGCTCTTAATGGTAACACTAAAAAGCTCGTCAATATTTAATAAAAAAAAAATATGAAAAAGAAAATCCGTTAACGAACTGAGAAGAAAAAGACACTGAACTGTTTTATATTCCCCTATTTATGCACGGATTCTTGTAAGGGAAGGAAGGGGTGGATAGTTCTAAACTAGATTTTGCTGAATAAGGGACGTGAAATGCTTCGAGCAGCCATTGTTACTGAATATGGTGTATGTGTTTTAGAGTTAATATTATTGGAACATGGAGATATTAATTTCAAAGCCGTGGCCTCTACAAATTCAACAGGAGCTAATAATTCACATGAGTAGATGATAAAAAAATCTTTATGTAAATAATAAATTTATTAGAAGTAATGCTTTAGTTGGATGTTTATTGAAAGACTTATTATGTATTCCGACAAATAAGATCTGAAAGAGACATTCCATCATCGTTCATGTCTAGATCGTGACGGCGTTAAACAAGAAGTGGCACCCGGAACACTTCACATGCAACACGTGCCGCAAGCCCATAGATGGTGCCAAGTTCCACCAGCATAACAACGGTGTTCACTGCGTACCCTGCTTCGCTCAGCATCACAGCCCGCGGTGCCACGGCTGCGGCGATCCCATCACTGACGTGAGTATTATCAAACACTTGATACGTACTTTTAATTATACTGTTTAAAAAGAAAACATTACATTTCATCAGATAGGTTCAATTTAACGTCTCCGTTTTGTTTCGCAATGATATCGGTTCTTGAACGATAGTCTATGATAATCGATATTCCTTTGTCGTACAAGTATACAAAAGAAAATAAAGATATTAACCTTTTAATCTATGTGAAAAGTCAATCTGAATGTGCCACGCTAATACATATTCGATTTAACACTTTATTTACGATCTGACAGTTTTCAGTTTATCATCGTTCTATACAATTAGCGAGTAGTAGCTGTTATCATTATCTAGGTACCAAGACGCGAATGCAATAGGCAAGGGTAATGCAATAGGTAAGGGTAATGCAATAGGAAAGGGTGATGCAATAGGTAAGGGTAATGCAATAGGTAAGGGTAATGCAATAGGTAAGGGTAATACAATAGGTAAGGGTAATTCAATAGGTAAGGGTAATGCAATAGGTAAGGGTAATGCAATAGGTAAGGGTAATGCAATAGGCAAGGGTGATGCAATAGGTAAGGGTAATGCAATAGGCAAGGGTGATGCAATAGGTAAGGGTAATGCAATAGGTAAGGGTAATGCAATAGAGAAGGGTAGTGCGTAAATGCATTTCCCCCCGTCAAGAAAAAAAAAAGGTACCAAGACGCGTACACCAATCTAGATGTTTCTACACTAACAACAATCTAAGAAGAGTCATTGAAATAAGTCGATATGATGCGATTACTGACGATGCTCATCTCTTCATTTGACTGTTACCATTCTAAACTCAGTGTGGTAATTCCATCGACTCATTTTTGAAAAGAAAAGTTTTAACAAAGCGCATTTATCATCTATAAAATACGTCAATGGAATGCAAATGAAAGAATACGTCGTATTTGACTGGTTAATCCATGGTAGTTGAGATACATCTCGCTAGACTCCCACGCATAATCCGTACTAGCAATTTTGTTTGAAACGTCTACTCTCTCACGTAAGTACTTTATGCTTATTAACATAACTAAAATTACTCTAACATTAATAAAACAAACATATTAATAACCGTTAAGCAAACAATAATAAAATGAATACTCACAAGGTGTTTCGAGGTAAATGACTCGCAGAATGTATTACTTATATAATCATTAATAAATTACGTCACTTCAAGCAAATATAGGTGCGTTATACGATCATAAAGTATTCGATTATGTCCAAGTTAAACCCACAGTGTGTCATAAATAGATACCTTTTGCTATATATGGAAACTAATAAATTTGAATGAAGTAATTACAGTGAAACTAAATTCCACCGTTGTTTTAACAAGCACTTATAGCACAAAACACGAATATATCAAAATATAAAACAGGGCGCAACTTTTGATGATACCGATATTATATCGTTTTGATCCATCTACTATTACTAATGTATCACTATACAATGCTACAGTAAGCATTAGTAGTTACATATTCATGAAACATTATATAAACAACGTGTATACAGAGTGTTCAGTTTCACCCGATTCAAATGAGGGCCATTAGATTTAGGCATTGTCAGAAAATTCTTATGCTATTGAGTGCTGGCTGGAATCACATTGGCTTGCATCATGATGAGAGGAACAGACAGTCTTTATGATAGTTATAACAAAGTCGATTCTCAAAATTCCACCTCTGACATGTTCCCATATTTCCTTCTTTTTTCTGGCTTTTGTTCTAATTTAGGCGTTAGCTCTTCTAGTATTTCTGCGACACATCTAACGATTGTAGGTTGATTGTAGATTTTTATAAAACTTATCCTTTAGTAGAATTTAAAATCTGAACCACCTGTACATTTGGCATTCATATTTATTGACGGAAGCTAGTTTACGATCATTATCGAGTTATATTCATTCATTTGTTAAACTTACAGTCGACTCTATTGAATACTAAATAATAGCGGCTCTCTAAGATCTATAATATAAAAAACCTCGACGTTTACAGTCCTTATTAGGTTTACATTTTTTTTATACTGATTATGTTCACACTAGGCGTGTAAATGCTGAACAAAACCTGTAATTTATGATACACAGAGTTTGACAATTTCTTAAAATAAAGGAGTTGGGAACAAAAATTCCACGTGTAAAATAATGCAACTTCGGCAAATAGTTATTTTATTAGATCTTGGGAAAATTTCTGTATTTCCTCTACTCTATATATATATATATAAAAGGAAAAGTACTGAACATGTCGGGGTGGGAATTTTTTGTAGATAGTTATAGGCTATTTATTTTTTAGATTCCGTTGACCCTTTGTCATTTTTTTTTTTCCATTTATTCTTATGTACATTTTTCCCGCAAATACAAACAAAAAGACTCTCATTTTTCTTCATTCATTTGTTTTTTAGGTTCGGTATAAATGTAAAGTTATGTGCACAGAACATATGAAACGCGGGCACAAGCTAGTGTGCCTATATATCTATACTAATAAATAAAATGGAAGTGTCTGTTTGTAATGTTAAAATTATTTTTTTTGCGAAATAGATACGACACCTATACCAAAAATATTTTATTCAAATTTTTGTCTGTCTGTCTGTTTGTAGTGGGTAATATCTGGAACGGCTGGACTGATTTTGACGGGGATTTCTTTGGTAGATAGCTGAAGATATTCCGGGTGACTTAGGGTACCTTTAATTTTCGAAAATAATTAGGGTTCCGCGTAAAAAAAACTCATAAAAAATTTAATACATAGTTTTACGGGGAAGTGCTTGAATTTACGAGATATATTCTTACTTTATCTTAGTCCTAAAAAAATTACAACGCCGTAAAGAATATATGAAATGTGGGCGCAGCCGCGGGCAGACAGCTGGTTCAAAGCAAAGAATGATGAAGCCACCTTTTCACAATAATTGCCCTACATCTCCATCGGAACTACAATAAAAAAAAAGCAAAGAGCTCGTACGCCTCTTAATTAATTCATACGTTATTGTAAACACGCTATGTAAACTCACCAGTATTTACCTACTTACTAATGATATGATAATTGGACACTTGAGAAACATTATTAAATGACTCATGAATATATGACCTAATGTGTAAGAGTATCTTGTTTTTTTTTATTCTAGTCTTTTATTACGTGTAAACTATTATTGTATTTGATTATAGTACTGCTTTTATCTTTAATAATTATATGTTAAACAACATTTCTCAACCAGTTAGTTGAATTAAAACGTGATAATCACTGTACTAATTTATATTCTTTATTATCAATGATGGATATGGGCATGTGATGCGCAGGGAGAAAGAGGATGTTGTAAGAAAGGTATTGGATATGAATGTGGACGGTTACATAGGAAGGGGAAGACCAAAGAAAAGATGGATGGACTGTGTGAAAGATGATATGCTTAGGAAAGGATTGAATGCGGAGATGACAACAAATAGAGAGGAATGGAAGAGGAAGACGTGTTGCGCCGACCCCAAATAAAAATGGGAAAAGGGTAGGGAGATGATGATGATGATGATTATCAATTATATAAAACCATAATTTTGTAGCAGTGCAAATCTAAAAACAAAAACCTATTGCTCAGGACACATTGGTTGTATTCTGTATAGACTAAAAAAACATTCAAATATTTAGAGACAAATCAGGTATAGTCATTATACGCAGCTTCACAAAAAAAACCTCCATCTAAAAGTCAAACCCCCGTATGGTTCGGAGGCGTGGCCCCCTAACCAAAACAAGTGCGTATATGTCATCTGTATTAACAGGTGTGTAGGCACATATTGAAGAGTAGTTTGAATGCCGTGACGTCATACACCCCAGTGCTCTGACTCACGCGTCTTCAGTGGCCATAATTAGGCATAGTCGTAAAGAAAGTCGTTGAATTTTAATAATAAACATTTTTTTTTTTCGCTTTGGCTTATTTTCAAAGCTAGTCTGCTATGAATTTGGACAACTCAAATGCGTTTTTTTTTTTGAGAAGCATTGAAAAAAAAAACAGTAAAGTTAGCCTGAACAAAGATTTTGCAAATAAAAAAAAAATGATAAATTTGAACTCTATGCGCAGACTTATGGCCGGTTTCAGTATCGATCTTAACATTTAGATTAAGGCCAATCAAAAAAATTAATCGATTCTGCCTAATCAGTGACACTCATCTGATACTTTAGTCTTTAGAGCACAGATTCTCACCTCTATTTTGCCCCCTTTGAAAATATGCTTTTTTCTAGAGTCCCCCATCTTTTTTTAGACTATATTTTTAACCTGCCCTCCTACGCTATGTCAATGCCTCTTAATGTTCTCTGGGTCTTTTACTTCCACATGGAGCGTTATTGACCACGTTGAGAACCTAAAGTTTAGAGAAAAGAAAGGATTGAAATTTAAGATTTTAGTACATAAAAATAGATTAGGAAGACATTGAAACCAGCCGTCAACAGTTTTTTTTCATAGTAGAACGTGTACAAATTCAAACCACAATTGAGATTTTTTTTGCTATAAGTTATGCCTCATTTTATCATCTGTATAATTTGCCCCCTTTGTTTTAAATTTTATAAATTAATTGTTCAAGGTTCACTCTTTTTTTAGATGGCGTTACAATTAATTCTGGATTTACTGGAATATTAACGCTATATTACTGAAATTAACGATTTGTTAATAGTTACACCGAACAAGATAGTAAAATATAGTACCGATTTGAAAACCGTACAAGCTGAAATAAATTTTGTGCTTGAATAAAAACTATGAAAGGTACATTTAATAAATGTATACAAAATACATATAATTACTTTTATTCAATTGATAATACCAGAAGCGATTTTATGCCTTCAACCTTTCATGATTTAAAAAAAAAATGTTATCGATTCTGCATCGTAATGGAGATAATAGCAAAAAATTAATGTGCAATTGATTTTCTGCGTACTAACACGTAGTTCCATGAAACCATGAATAGTTATTTACAACAAAAAAACAACAAATCATTGTCTAAAAGTGAACTTGACGTGTTATCCGCACTTTTTTAGGCAAAACTCCAAAAAAAACAGTGTACATCTGTTATCGAACTCCTACAGAAGGGCCAATGCAGTGTTCCATATATATATATTTTTATTTACGTATTCGTTTAAAATAATAATTCACAAGTTCACATACTATGCCGCGGGAAATAGCAATTATTGTTTGGACCATAACTGCCCTTAATCTAATGCTACTAAAGAGAGTAAATGAGGTGCGCTAAGATGTGTGCCGTTTAACAAACAAGCTATGCCCGTGGGTCGAGTATTAGTGCGAGCGCTAAACTGGGCACTGTTGTTTGGGTAAGCATATCCACATTGGTGCCCAGAACACAAGAGAGTGCAGATTCTGTGAAATTGCAGACGAAACACAAAGCACATCTTGTGTGAATGTGACCCGCTAATACATTGATACGCAACCGAGTTCTGGGTAAAAAAGCGTTGTTCCCGGAGGAGGTACAGACGCTTTTTGCCAAAAAGACCCTATAGTATAACCAGGGTTTAGGTCTAGGCAGTGAGTTTTACAAACATGGGGGCGATAACAATAGATATATTTAGGTCGCAGTGACTCCTTTCTCGAATAATAATAATATGCCCGTGGGTCCGCTTGTTATTATTAACCCTTTACACTTTTTCAAGACGGCTGTACCTAAATTGAGTTCAAATATAATTTAGATATATAATAATAGCTCAGATTAAATGAAGTCACATAAATGAACAGAGAGAGAGAGAAAGACTTCCCAGTCGCATGCGTGCAATCTAATTATTAAACACTTATTTACCCCCTTATTATTATTTATTTAACCCCGTAACCCCCTAATTATTAATAATTGATTTAAGCAGATTTTGTAAAAATTATGTCTATAGAATAAAGTTACAATTGAGAGGGTGGGCTGGGTGTAGGAATTACCCTTACTATCCTGATAAGAAGAAAAGAGGATTTAAAATGACTAAACGGAATACTTCAACGTCCCCTAAATATCATACGTGACTAATCATTATACATATATAATATCTTTCATAATGAACTTACCATATTAAGTTTTTATAATTAAAACACATTTATTATAGTACTAATGACTCAAGCGATAACATTACCTGCTAAACTACGGTAAGTACCTATATCGTAGACTTTGTAATGTCATATGAATTTACAGATAATATATTGTTGGAATTATTATTTTTTTAAATAGCCATCGAGTGAATGTTAATAAAATATAAATTTAAAAACATAACTTATTGAAATAATTCCGACTTCATTAATTAGTATAATAATAAAAAATAGAAGCAGTAAATATAGAAATATTTTACCATATCTTATAACTGTAGTATATAAATAAAAAAACTAAATATCCTAGAGGCTAGATTATAATATAGTAATGAGAAAAAAAAAAAATAATTTTACTGAACCTTAACAGAAAAACAATAGGATTCATTAGTATCTGATAATAGTATCAAGAGACGATACGCCATTGTTCCGCGGAGATGATCTCATTGCTAACTCTGTTGCAAAAATTAATACAATCTACGGATCATCACAATCGTAAACTGTTATATATTTATCAAGTCAAGAAATCTTTCTCGTTTCAAAAATATACATTTATAAGAAGTTAATGCAATAGTAACCGTTAATCTATATACAAGTGAATAAAATAGAAGTGTCTGTTTACATTATAATATCAAAATAAAATGTTATTACTAAATAACACATTTTTTATACGTCTGTTTGTTTGTCCCGGCTGGCTCCGAAAAGGTTGGACTGAACTAATGGGACTTTTTTTTAGAAGATAACTGAAGTTTAGTTGGCTTTTTTGGGAAATAAATACGAGTTCCACGAAAAAATATGAAACCTATGAAATTGTGAGAAATATTTGTGTTCAAATATAATTTAAATATCATAATAATGGCTCAGATTAAATGAAGTCACATACATAAAAGGCGATATATTAACTTAAAATCATTAAATTATTCTAACTTTCTTAATAATTATAATAATAAAATATAGAAGCAATAATCATAATGCATAATGTTCCTCGTAATAAATTAAATTACTAAAATTTTATTTTATCGATTATTTGAATGTATAACAAAATGAAACTAAATATGGATAGTTATAATAGTATTCCGGAAATCGTATAAAAAGCCAGACGTTACTATATCATCAACATCCTGCTCCCAATTTTTGGTTATTTGGGGTCGGCGGAGTACGTCTTCTTCTTCCATACACCTCCAACACCCACCATATGTTACTATATCAGTTTATATATGACCGCCATGTTCCTTCGACCCAGTGAAATTAGATATTGTCCAGATCATTCAAATACTTGAACCTCTCAACAGTTTGACGTAATAAACATTGAAATGATGTAATAAATGATCAACAGAACATAATGTGATTTTATCTGTTATTTGTTAAGCGCGTGATCCAAGCATTGGGCGTGGCGTGGCACGCTAACCACTTCGTATGCGGTGGTTGCAAGAAGGAGCTCGGAGGCGGTGGATTTATGGAACAGGTAACATCAAAATCAAAATAGATCATATTTCCATTATGTAGTATACGGTCAGTATTTAAATAAAAGACCTTCAAATCCTATATGGTATCCATGCGTGCGGTTGACTCGTGTGTTTTAACCATCAAATTATTTCCTTCACCTAAAAAGATTTTTTTGTCAAAAATTTCAAATCAAAGTAGTGACTATTTCATGTAATTAAGAAATATACTTAAATCCTAAAAAGACGCAACAATTGCTACACCCTATATTCCAATAAACCTCGAGAATCAATTTTAACATAATTATATGAAATTGCACTAAATATTCGTATGAAGCGATAAAGTGCTGAACAAACTAAGCATATTGGAATTATACCACAGCAAATTGTTTTTAACAAAATCGACACATTAAAATTTCCAGGCTGGACGTCCGTATTGCTCGGCTTGCTACGCTGACAAATTCGCAGCCCGTTGCAAGGGATGCCTGAAACCCATCGTCGACAAAGCTGTAATCGCTCTAGACGCGAAATGGCATCGCGATTGCTTCACTTGCATGGTAAACTAAAACTACAGCCATTTACAATTCCTTAATTTTATTCAAAAGAAAGTATGTTTTAACCATATTATCTATTTATGATTTCTCTATATGTATATATTTATTATTTGTGTATTATGTATTTATATTATTTCATGCTTCTTGTGTTTCATGATAACAAACACTTATAGATTCATACTATTTCCTGTGGTTATTAAAAATCATTTTTCTATAAAGTCGTTTAGTATATATCAGTTAATGGTTAGGTTAACATTCAATTTTGGAAATTCGGCAGTAAAATAATTTTTAACATAGACATATTTGCGTACCAACACGAGACATAAATACGTTTTTTTTAATTCAACATTCATTCATAATCATTACTATTTAAAAAAATAATTAAAAAGTAAAAACAATTCACGAATCATTGATTTTACAAATTTCAAAATTCTTCAAAATGTACCAAAAAGCATGACAATCATAAACAATAAACATTTTAATTCGATAATAAAAAACATTATTCATAAATATTGAGCATCTCCGACTAAACAAGCCGCTAACACACCATGGTTGGGAAAGAAGCAGGCGATGTACCGAACACATCAATTACTTTCACACCTGATTTCTCTATTTCAGACAAATAAGACAGCTCTGAAACGTTGATCAGCCAGGCCGGCATTACAAACACCCGTTTAACACCATAAGCTAGGTACAAAAAAAAAAGGTTTTGAAAACTGCAGCAATATCAAAGAATCACCGCCGCATTTCTGAGAAGCTTTAGAATCATAGTCCACGAAAGAAGTCTATTTTACAAAAGATTTACACTATTTCAAAGAGACATAACCTGTAATAGAATGCTATGCTGTTGCTTTTTAGTAGCAGAAACTAATTTTTACTAATTTAACATACTTAGAATTCTTACGATATATACTAATATATATTTATGAATGCATTACAACATGTTTAATGAATTTGGTTATTATTTGAATATATAATATATAAAAGATATGTATTCTATTTACTATATGTTAATTCAATCTTCACTGAACAAAATTTTAAAGTATTATATTATTCTTATTTTTAAATTCAATTAATTTAAACGGGGTTTCACGCGTTACCTTTGCTTTTTTCTATCCAGTCGTTTCGGCTGGGTTTCACCAACCGTGGTCACGGGCTGACTGGCGGTGCGCGGCGTCGCCTAACGCGTTGAGGGGTATTTTGATGAACTACCCCCGTTTGGTCTTTATCTTTATTATAGTCACAACAAACAACACTAACACTAATCACGAACCTTAAGATTTTCTAGCACCGGATTCCACGCTGAGGAAAGCCTATATCCATCCTCGCGATTGAAATTTGGATGTTTTTTTAATTTCAATCGCTTCACGAGCCATTCTGCGATAGTATTGGCGATCAGTGGATAAAACTTTCGGCCGGTGAAATCCGGTGCTAGAAAATCTTAAGGTTCGTGATTTATCGTCACAGGCATCGTCGATGGACACTGTTAGTGTTGTTTTGTTGTGACTATAATAAATATAAAGACCAAACGGGGGTAGTTCATCAAAATACCTCTCAACGCGTTTGGCGACGCCGCGCACCGCCAATCAGCCCGTGACCACGGTTGGTGAAACCCAGCCGAAACGTCGGGATAGAAAAAAGCAAAGGTAACGCGTCAAAATCCGTTAAAATTAATTGAATTTAAATATGGAACACGAAAACTTGAAAAATTACATTCTTATTTTTATACAACACTGTAAAAGATTATGTTTTTCACTAATATTTACTATTGTAATTTCTACTAAAAGCGAACAAAATCACAACAAGACAGATCTTTGCTTACCAGGTACAGTATAAGAATTAAAAATTGTTGGTTTATCTACAGTATTATTTTCCATTATTATTGTAATTTCTAGCAGTGATACAAAATCTATTCAATTTACACGGATGGCAGAATCGCATCCAACATTTAAATAATAGCATTTATTAGCTTTATATAAAATTTAGTTTCTTGGTAACACAACGAACTCAATGGCGCTAGTTATTACGCTCAGACAACTTTACTAACTTGCATTACTTTTTGCATTAGCTGAAATACTAGAAAAATTAAATAAAATAATTGTACCAGTAACTATTTCAGCAAAAACAAGAATGAACCATCAACATATTTTTTAGTTCATAAATCTATATTTCCCACAATAATGTTCTTCATGAGAATAAATAGATTTCCATAAAACTAAGTTATGTTTTATCATCATTAAAATTTTCAATCACTTTTTGTTGTGTTGAATAATATATACAAGAAGGAAATTTCGTAAATCAACTAATTTGTAATAAAATCATGGTTGCAACACTGTAGAAGATATCGCGTTGACGCGAGCCAAGCGCGACTTCTTCAACAGTAAAATCACGTTGGCGTCTCAGCATGCTCGCTGTGTGTCGAAACCATCATATCGAGGAAAAGAAGTCCATTCAACTTAACTCTTCAAGTAAAATACAAAGCAAACAAAAACTATAGGACTCATACTTGACCAATAATTTGAAGATATTCTAAATTTATATAAGTGTGTCTATTGTAATATCCACCTAAAATATTCAGTAATGATAACTGAAATATCCTAGTAACAATACATTGCCAATATGCAATCATTTGAATAACAGATTTATTTACCTTTAAAAAAAGTACCGTTTACTTTTTACCTAATACTATTAAATATTAATAAAAGCTAGTAACATGGGTTTGCCTCCGCTTGAAATCTTAATTATATTAATTAATACAAACACATTAAAATGTTACTTTGTTATTTTCACAGAAATGCAGAAATCCAGTGACAGACTCTACCTTCTCTGTTATGGACAACCAACCGCTGTGCGGCAAATGCGCTTGAACATCACATAAACAAAAAAACAAACACAAACACATTATTTATTCACCCAACGAATAGCTCACTATAATATAAAACAAAAAAAAAAAAAAAAACAAAATCATCGATATTTTAGAGATTAATCAAAATTCTATTGAGATTATAGAATATTCGATAAGTAATGTATGCAGATTTGTAATCCTGCTGTATTTTGAAGATTTGTATATTTATCTTCTATTGGAGTTTTCTTAATCCTTGATCCATGGGGTCGTTTCATTATCACGGATCAAGTAAAATCTAATTATTCTTATCGGGTATAAATAGCTTAAAAGCTATTTTAACAAATGATGATATTTATTTGAATTATAAAAAAACATTGATTCGCTTGAATTTCACATACATGCAAATATAGAGAATATTTAATTACTTATTAAATTTTTGATTATTTATTGTATCTTTTTTAAAGAATCTTAACCTTAAGAAAACTCCGATATACCAGGATTACTGATTTCATCAATAAAACTGGTAAAATGACAATTTATATGACATTAATAATAAGAGATATTACCTTCTATTTTTATATTATACCTTGCAATTTTAAATAAATACTATATTCGCAATACACTTTATCAATTAAATACACGTTTAAGACTATTAAACATTAAATACAAAATTACAAAAAAAAAGGATTAATTCTTTAAAATTCGATCCAAAAACACAAAGCCACTGTGATGCTTCTTCTTTAAGCTTATAGACGTAAAGCACGTATAAATGTATAAAAAGTTAAACGGGCTAAAATTATTTTGTACGCTTTTGTGAAAAGATATTTTCAAATAAATGATACTTTGTTTAATCGAATTTTTATTTCATTATATACACTATACATTTTAATAAAGACATTATGTTGACGACTGTCCTAAACGTCTAAGAGAATGAATTGTTTTCGTCTTGCTATAATTTAAAATTTAATGCAAGAATTGATTTGGGATTACAAGACGACTTTGGTAAGTGGTTCTATTAAGTTGGCTATATATTTCCAATTCATAAGTTCCAATGTTTTAGTATGTTCTGAAAGATTAGTGATTACCTTACAATCTAGTTAAATAAAGAACAAGTCAGTTGCTATTCTTTATGTCACAGATAGAACACTTACCTGATTATTTTTATCGCGTCCAGCATCATCCTGCAGTCGACGTGAAGATTCACCACTATTAATCACTTTCACAGTTCTTGCACCACAAAACACATCATCACTTTTTCCACTGTTAATTACTTTAACACTTTCCTTTCCAACACTTTCACTGTCTACTATAATTTTGCCTGCTATTTTAAGATTGTCATGAGTTTTTATATTCCCCGAATATTTGTCACTATCGACATGACTTTTACCAGTTTTACTATCTTTCTTTGGAGGTGGCGTTTTAGGAATCGCTACTATTTGAACTTGCGCGTCTTCACTTGTATCGTGAGGATTGCGTTTAATACTGTTGAAAGCAATTTTTAGGGTTTTGTTCGCCTTAGGACTTTGTAATCGGATTCTAGAACGTGGCGTTGTCGTTTGCGATTTTCTGAAGAGAGATTTATGAATTTAAATAACAATATAATATACTACTTTAAAATAAAACTATTGGGGAAATATAATTCATTTTTAGACCATCCCTGCGTTATTGATGTGAAACGTAAAACCGATTTCTGGCGTGGCGACGCATGCCGTGGCGACGCGTCGCCACGCTATATGGTGGTATATATTCAATCTATATATTATTATATTAAATAAATTCGTAAATATTTGTATTGAATGAAAATAAATGTTTATTCAATAAATAGTCATCGTTATCTTACATATTTAGTTCCTATCACAATCTGTTCTTTTCTGCATATTACTTTTACAAAATAATGTCGATGTTTCACATCTGCCGGGCGTCCCGTGACGGATCACATTTTTTTTTTGTAATAAAAATTCTTTATTAATGCTTTCTGATAACTATTTGAAAATTAACTTCATTTATAAGCTCAATGTTAGCTTAGTGTTATCAGTTTTACTTAATATCGGGTAATACTATAGTGTGCTGTGACGGAGTCTTTTAAAGCTGGCAAAAAAGCACCAGTATCTTTTATGATCCAATTGTTATTGCATATATCATAATAAATTTAGATACTTCACCAATATGGTGATATTATATTTTTCTGTTAAAAAATGGAAAGAAACATTTAATGATTGATCACAAAACCTTTCTACATGCGTTATCTGAAGCTGTTCACGCGGTGTAAGGTTCGCACCGCGCGGAGTGACGCCGCGAGGCGACCGCGCCGACCCTCTCGTGCTGCTCTCCCGACTGATGCGACTCGACGCGCACTGCGATTTAATTAATTTGGACCAACGCTCGTGAAATTCTCAAATGTAACATGTTCCATAACTCCAATCATTTCAATTGAACACACTTGAACATTATTCCAAACCGTTATTTTGCGTTTTAAAAAATAAATACTCTATTACACTAATTCTCTTAAATAAACCTGCAAATCTAATCTCACTTAACCTGTAAACTATTTTTAAATAAAGATTAATCAGTTTGTAAAGATACTAAGATCAGTTTGGAAATAATATTAGCAGATCATCTTCTTGTAGAGTTTAATTGGTTTTATAAAAATATATCTTTGATGGTTCTTTGCCATTGCTCTGTATATGTCGATTGCTGGTTATTATTTCTAAGCTTCGACTACGTCAAGTCCACTCGATTACTTTTCTCAACCTTTTTTTTGTTTATTTATAAAGACATAACCAGGGACTTTGGTAATAACTCGGTAAATAATAAGAATCTTCCCCCCCTTTTCTTCTTTTTCAGTCTTTTGGTAGGATTTTTCTTTTGCCTCTTGTTTTCTTTTCTTTTATCTTTATTACTCTCACTTGACTTACTAAACTAAACTTAAATTATAGTATGTATGAATGGAAAATATAATACCATGTGAACGGTTTCCACCATAGTGTGTATGTGCGTGTCGCGAGGCGCACGCGCGCGGCCGCGCGGGGGGGCGCGCATGAGGGGGCGGCGGCTTTGCAATAAGAATACAATGGACTTTTGAAAAGGATACACTATGAGATCTAATTTCTTAATGTGTTTTGGACTAGTTTCTCCACGTGTCTAGTATAATGGGACTGCTTATTAGAGAATTTATGTCGAGTGATTATGGTAATTATGCTTTTTTTACATTCCATAAGCTGAGCACTTTGATCATAATCTCACTTGATATTAAGTGACGATGTAACCCGGGCTGGTAGGGACGCTAGAACTAGAGATTTCTCAAATGATGCAGCCGGGATACAGCTATCGGTGTTTTGGCGATAGGTTTTTAAACTTGTGCGTGGTTGCAAGACAGTAGAATTATACAAGGTCCTACGACCTTGCTATGGTTTCCTCACAATGTTTTCCTTCTTCGGAAACTTAAGCTCATTATAGAGAGGCGTAGTTGGGTTTGAAGCTGCGGCATCCGACCGCACTACCAACTGTATCATCGTCGCATTACATATCCCAAGAACGCTCGAAATTACCGTCACCATCATTCAGCGATATAATCAGTTATATCTATTGAACAATAAACGATGGTAAAAGAATATGTAATGTAAATAACCTTTGGAATATCTTTGGAGTTATCGGTGGATTTGTCGCGGCGCATTTCCCAGTTCTCGTACTAGTATTGCTGTCAGCAATTCGCATTTTCGAACTCCCACTACAATAGCGTTATCATCAAGAATCAATTTATTTATCTAGATTCATACGCATTCCTAATACTCTATACTATAGATATTCATAAGTAAAAAAATGTGAAACAATACAAATGATTTCGTATCAGATGGATATTTTGAATTCGATTTGAAATAACCTGGCCTCATTTGGTAGTGTTATCGGATTCGGACGTCGTTCAAACGCAATGATTCAATTCCATACTGAGCGTGAGCTTCAGGGAAGGAAAACATCATGAGAAGACCACAGCGTGGTTGTAGAGCACTTTCTAATCGTGCCAGTTCGCCAGTTAACAGATATTACTATTTCTAGGTTACTCTGCTCAATTTCAGAGCTTCAAATAGCTCATAACAGTATTCGATTTTACAACAAGATCCCAAAGACTATTACCGGTTTACCTGACAATAAGTTCAAGCACTATGTCAGGCAAGTCTTAATTTCAAAAAGTTGTAACAGGATGGATCACTTTGTGAACGATAGTGATATCTGGAAATTTAACCCCTCTCTCTGCTTTCAGTGGTTATGATTATGACTATAATTTGTATAGTTTTTATATAAAAAATATATGTAAAGTAATACCCCGCTTAGCGAGACCACGTTACGCGCGGTTTCGCTATAACGCGAATGTCAAATTTCGCGCTCAAATGCCTCGCATTACGCGAAAGAGTGCGTATAAACATAATGTAAAGACAATAGATGTATTTTTCCGTAAAAAATAAGAGTATGTATTGCATAAAGTGTTCTTAGAATTAAAGTGATTGATTAAAATGATTTGTATTTTTTTGTATTAAATTTTGATGTATGTTTAATCATAAACCTCGATATACGCGAATTTCAGTTAACGCGATTTTCTTCGGAACGTATCCCTCGCGTAAAGCGGGGTATTACTGTATATTCAAATTTATAAAAAAAAGAACTGGATTGAGTTTTATTGCCTGCGCCGACTGGGACGTTTTCCGAACCGGTGGTAGTGTCTTGACGTTTATAAGCGCCTTCTTAAGATCTAAATTGAATGAAGCATTTCTTTAATTAAAACTCAATTCGATTCTCAAAGTATCAAACAATTTTAAACGAAATTTAACTTAGTTATTTCAGTACGTTGTTATTAAATCAAACTGAATAATATTAATAGTTTGGAATAAAATTGTAACTATAAAAAGCCTTTACAAATATATGATGAGTTGTCAAATAATCACGTTTTGTTTTTAGCAACTATTAAATTTCCCCTGGTGTGAGACGGGTGGTTTCCCTGTGAGACTTTTAGACTAACAGACCTCTTCCCATCACGTGTATTTTTGGTGCTTATTAATTTTTAGAATATTATCTTTAAATAAAAGTATAATTTAAATTTGATTAAATCTGGACTATTTTTGAAAATCATTGCCTGGAATCTACAAGTCAAGATCACGCGCCGCTTTTCGGCTTAGGCATGGCGCGTCCAACATAAAAATAATTGCACGTGATATCGCATTGCACCACCCCTTTTTCTACCCCTTGAGATATTTCGTGATTTTTTGAACATCCTCATCCTCCTCCCGATCATCACGTGACTAATGGACCGTCACTATCCAAGTATTTAAGTTACCTTGAATAATTCTCCTTTGAACTGCTGGATTTTGCGTTAAGGTTGAGCCTGAATGTGTCTAATGAATACATTGACAAGCGCGCATCCGTACTTCTCGCTGGAGATTAATTAATTATTATTGTCTATATACCTCTATTTTTTACATATTTCCTAAGAGTATGCTCACGCCTGCTATCCCCTATGGGTTAGGCAGAGGTGAAATAGCGAACTACACCACCCGCATTCCGCCGAGCTTAGTTCCGTCCCAGATGTGACAGGGGGCGAGCCTGTCGCCATATCGGGCACAAATTCCAAACTCCGGGATGATACTGAGTAGAAAAAACCCAATACCACTTGTCCTTTTTTTTTTTTGACGGGGAAAATTCATTTACGCACTACCCTTACCCATTGCATTAGTGAGACCGAAGTCCCCCAATGCAATGGGTAAGGGGGCACGGAGGGACGAACTCCGTGCCATTATGGAAAAAATGTGTTACCCACCCTGGGTTCGAACCTCCGACATCTCAATCGTACCGTCTATGAGACAAGCGGATTAATCCATCGGGCTAACCGCGCTCTCAATACCACTTGACCTGACCCGGGGATCGACCCGGGGATCGAACCCGAGACCTCAGAACGGCAGTCGCGTCGTAATACAACTGCGCCACCGAGGCAGAGAGAGTATGATATACATATATCTTGTAAGAGTATGCTGGTATAGGAATGGTAGACTCCTCATGCTCATGCTAGCTTGGATCACGACCACCACGTGTCACGTGTTCGAGATTAGCAAGTGTGTATCCAGAGTTACCTAATGGCTTTATCCATCGTAGCTGTAGACCGGCATGATCATACAGGCTATTGATAGAACCACATTTATCGGCAATCGTCATCTTTATTCAACTGTACATTATTTAACATGTCATAAAGTATTTCCCAGTCATTATGTCGAGTAAGAATAAAAAAACGGTGTAAGTGTGAACTATAAATAAATGATTTATCTGTAAACAGCATAAATTGTAACTGATATTCCAAATATTACAGGAATCGAATTGTGCTTCCTATTAATTGAAAGGAGTGGCAATATTAGTAGTCCATTGAAATGTTACATGAGCCTTGCATTTTTTAGAGGACGCAATTTTATTTTTGGGAAATGTTTGGGGGGTCAATAGAAGCTTAACCCCAAGTTGTGGGGTCGCCACCCTTTTCCCCCGGCCGCCATCTTGGAAAAAGCGGTGAAAACACTTTTTTCGCGATATCTCGGAAACTATACGTCTTACAAAAAATTTGTAGAATCATAATTTATTTATAATCTAATAGGGTCATATTACAGAAATGCGATTATCATACATACGGAAGAAACAAAGCATAAAGACTACATAAAACCGTGAGGTTTCTCATTAACTAAAGAATTTATTTCCGGCAGTTATGTTGTGACAATGATTGCTGTCAGCTATAGATTCTCATTACCAGCGCATAAGCAGTAGCATCCTACTACAAACACGTAATGCGATCACCAACCCGCCTGCCAAGCGTGGCGATTACGGCAATCACCCCTTTATTACGGGAGTCCTATGTCCAGCAGAGGGTGTTTTATAGTTGAATGGATTGATTTCCATTTATCACTGAAAACGAAATGTTAACGAGCAGACCGGTTGCAATTTATCAACTTGCGTCGTGCAGGGTGTGATCACAGCTGTTTTATTTGTAGAGAAACTTGCACAAGAGAGCCGGGGGTTAGCGGACTGTGGGATTGTTAGATTCCTACTGACTAAAGCCTCAATGTGTTTTATCATTAATTATTTGGTGAAACAGCCTAAATATAAACACACTCATTTACAACGAACTCTCGGCAAATTAAAAAAGACCACGTTTTGCTCTAGTTTATTCTTTTCACTCACCTGACTTTGCGCCTGATTTGGACGACGATACAAAATATCTCTTACCGTCGATACTTTTTTTTCTTGGAGACATTAACCTCTGAAAAAGTTCTTTGAATTTTATAGTGTTTTGGTAATAGCCTCACGTGATAGTAAGATACAATGTGATTGTGAGTTAGCTGTCGGAACACATCATCATAAAAGTTCTCTTTAAGAAAAGCTCATATTTACTGTACGATTCAAACCTAGGTCGCTTGGCATGGTGCCTCAAGATTTCATTACTGGCAATTAAACCCTTTTTTGGCACTTTTAGTAATCCACATGACAATTAATATTATATGTACAATCTATAATAAACCTCTGGTAATTTACGGCGTTTACCTTCTTCTGTCATCCATCTCAGTGGTCATCAAGATTTTGGCTTAATTATTTATCAGTTCTGACCTTTTAAACATTTCCAAACTTAACATAGTTTGCTTGAGGCATACATAAAAGTTACTCAACTCGATACTACATCAGCTTTCCATAGTTCTACCTAAACCCTTTCTAATATTGGTAAAGTGTTGCCTTGGATGCCTTTGGGGAGAAGGCATTTTGACGGTTCTTAAAATAGTACTATGTCCAGCTTGAACTATAACATTATCACAATCAGAGGAGAAAAATTCGGAGTAAACTCTGTAAGGTTCAAAATTAGATGTGACCTGTTAGATCGTGAGGATGGCTAAAAACAAGGCTAATTAAACCCCTTCCCAGGTAATCCAAATTTCTAGTTAAAGTCATTTGATCTTAGTCTTTAATAATAAAAAAACTAAGTTCAAACGGTGACTAGAAACGTTTAACGGAAGTTAAACGTTTAAGAAGGCCAGCATGACAGCGGTGACTGGCAGTGAATTCTGTTCAGTGTCCGTCGCCGCTGTTTTGGATTGTACTGTGATTACCATCAGGTCCAGTGCAGTCACTGTGCTGTGCATTATAAAAAAAAAAAGAAAAAAAAAAGAATTTAGATGGCAAGAATTTTTTTCAGTATTCCTGTAAAAGAACATTTAAAAATCACAGTATAGGAATAGTCTGAATAAACTTACCTTACTGTCAGTATGCTGTAAAAACTCAGTCATCTTCTTGGAGTAGTCGTTGACGGTTTGCTCCAATCTGTTACAATTAGACGCCATAGTCTAAAATTAAAAATAAACAGTATTCTGGTAAAAAGTAGCGATAAAACATAAAAATCAGATACTAAAACAAACAAATATATCTCGGTATGTATGTATAAAAAAGGCAAAAAAAACATAGTAGTTGTATTCAGTGTATCAATAAAATGCAGACTTACATCTTCGAAGAGATTGGATATGGCTGTGGAGTTAGTAGGTGCGAGTGTGGCGCCACACGTGGCTGTAATATCGCGTGTGGCGCGCAACAAGTTGATCAACGTGTCGGCACTATCGCGCACGCAACGCGTCTGCGGAAGAGACTTGCGGATCGCCTGCGAACACCGAATATATAATAGATCTTATAAATTAGGCAGAAGTTTTCAGCGTCATCTTGGTTCGTTGTAATTTAGTCCTTGTTAGGAATTAATTCACTTGCAAAAGGAAGAATTAAGAAGGTATGTGAAAGCATGTTTGTCTTTAACCACAAAATGCTATGACAAATTGATTAATGTGAGATACATCTTACCAAAGCGTTAATAGTTAAAACTAAAAAGGATTATCCTCGTACGTCGTTTCTCCAAATGTTTTACATTTTATGGGTCAGTGAAGTGAATGTGTTGTCGTACTTGGTAAGAGTGCAGCGCGTGCTGGTGCAGGGAGCGGACCCGCACCGACTGCGCGAGAGCGCGCGTGTGTCTCGCGAACGGTGAGCTCTGCTCGCTGTTGCGCTTTATGTCGTTCAACTAACGGGAAACAATTACAGAAAGATAGAACGTTTTTTTTTTTCTTTTTTTTTTATTAAAGTCCCCGTCATCCCCTAGCTTGACCAGAGATCTTTTTATTACTAATTAATTACTTTATTCATTTCTTATCTTTTACTTTTTTCATGGTGTACTCTTTTCTTTTATGTGCAGTTTTTATTATTGTGTTCTTTTTATTATCTTTGGCTAGTTCTTTTGCCTCATCCTCTTACTCTATACATTTATTTCGTACTTAAACACGTCATTTTATTAGTTAAACTTATAAATTTAGTAATTACAAATATGAAATTAAGAAGACAAATACAAAGGATGAAGAGACAGATAGAACGTATTGTGTTGTATTCGCTTATACATTTTAAAGTAAAAAAAAAAACACTTAAAATAACAGCCAAAGGAAGGAAGGAAATCAAATGTTTTAGGCGAGTTGGTTGTCGACTATTCCTGATTACAAAGGACATTGAAAAGACCAGAAAAACTGGTGCTTTTGACACCGGACACTAATCACCTGTCGCTGCAGTTGGTACATGTAGTTCCTGTTGAACCTGGTGCTGAACTCAGCGGAACGTTTGCACATGCGAACTATATCCTCGGGCTCTTGTCTCACCATCTCCTGGTTCTCCAGCCAGGATCTAGAGACCATATTGTTATCATGGCATCTATGTACTTTATTTTATGTTAAATACAGTCTGAAAGCGAAGAGGATGCCTGATACATATGAATCTACCGATAGTAGTTATCATACCGGACTACATCTAAAGTTCTGAATAAACCTTTACTGATCCCGAGGCGCGATGTTCCTTTCACAAGTGTACGGTGGTGGCGATCCAGTCAAGCTCAATTGCCCTACCAGACCCTTTACATTGAACTTTTTTGTCTTAACGCGACAAAGTTACTGCATAATACGTGTTGGTAAGTACGTTATAGACTAGACACAATAGCGGCCATTGCGTTACTTTAAGTCCTTCCGTCCACTTTCATATTTAACATTCTCCTACTTATCTAACCTCCATAACTTCTGTCACACTGTTCCTACTATCAAGCTTCCTCTATTATCCCCAATATTTTCTGTTCAGGTAACAACGTTTTAACATTCGCCTACTTACAAAATACCACACAGCTCCTCGTTAATTTTCATCCTCAATTCCTTCACTTTTGCGCAGTGAATATTGTTCTCCATTAAGTTGGCGACATTTACCGATGACTTCTCTAAATTGAGAAAAAAATACTAGTAAGACAAAACTAACAGTTAACTATGATAATTATTTTAATGATGATTTTTTTGTATCCATTGAGATGGCAAATGACAGAGGAGTGCCGACACCACTTCTTTAGGAAACGGTAAACAAATATGATGAGAATGGTTTCATTTTTGAAATGAAAATGTCTTTCCAACATCCAATAGCCTCTGTCACACGCGAGCGACAACGTGCGTAAGAATTCTCAGCGTAGTCGTGAATAAGCTGATCTGTTGGACGCCGCCCGCAGCGGTTCACGATTGCAATAAGGACCGCGCTGACGTCTCTCGGAATGTATTATATTTCTAGCAATCCCCACTGAGTGCATTTTTTTGTTTAGTAGCAATTGATGTATTCTAGTGTTACCAAAAAGAAAATAAACAACAGTAAGTTTATTTTTCTTCAAACTATTAATAATAATTAAGGTTTAATTTCTACCACTGAACGAACACAATACCAGTAAAAGAAATATCAAACCAACCGCTTTCCAGCTTTACGTGTCCCTGTGAAACAGGCGACAGACTATTCTCACGCACTGTACACGGACTACCGATTGAATCATTCAGCGCCTCATCTTCAGGTCCTGGGATTACACAAAAACTCATTTATGTTTCCAGCAAAGCCATTCGAGCTAGAATGAGCTATGAGACAGGAAAATATTGTAAAACCATCAAGTGCTTCGTAATAATTTTCTTTATCGCCAAGGATATTAATTATTATCGTTAAATAAAATTATAGGCTCTTCTCTTAGAAATTGTTCACATATTGTCATCTTGGGGCTAAAACCTCTGTTGTCCTTTATCTTAAATTCGATTATACTTACATTTACTTTTATAATAGTAACCTTTCACGTAATTTTAGCAAACTTATACTGAGTAATATACTTATATAAATGAGTTTTTGAAAATAAAATCATAGTATGCATAGATTTGATAACTGTTTTAGGGTCTAGCTAAAACGAAACAGTCTTAAAATTTAAATTTCTGAAATATTACTAGATTTCAGTTAATATAAAATTATATCAACTGAAGTATTTCGAACACCTTTTTGGTATATATTAAGATATACCAACTTTAATTAATGTCCAGACATGTCCAAGCATGTCCAAGCTTCACAGTTAATTCGTTCATTATTTACTTTAGTTTACAAGAATGGACAGGATTAGGAATGAGTATATTAGAGGAAGTTTGAAAGTGGCGCCAATAACAGACAAGTTAAGAGGCGGTCGTTTGTCCTGGTATGGACATGTGATGCGCGGGGAAGGAGAGAATGTTGTAAGAAAAGTATTGGATATGAATGTGGACGGTTACATAGGAAGGGGAAGACCAAAGAAAAGATGGATGGACTGTGTGGAAGATGATATGCTTAGGAAAGGAGTGAATGCGGAGATGACAACAAATAGAGAGGAATGGAAGAGGAAGACGTGTTGCGCCGACCACAAATAAAAATGGGAAAAGGGTTGGGAGATGATGATGTACTTTAGTTTACTATTCTCGCAAAGCAAACAAAACCATAAGTTTTATTATGGTTATAAGCTTTAACTATGTACACTGTTACCTGACGCATCGTTATCTTTCTCACATTCGAAAAACGTGGAAATACGTCTCATCTTCGTCCACAACATTCTCATTTGCAAATGTTACCACGTGTTCTGCTTCTTCTTCTTCCTTTTCTGGAGACTCTTCAAGCTGATTTTGTTCCTATTAAGGTTTTATGTTCAAAATATTATCAAATAAGTATCCTATAATATAAAATGTCGTAGTGGAAGCTTTCAAGTTAAATACGATATACATAGGCAGATCCAAAAGTAAGAGACGCGGGAGAAAAGAAATAGGGAATTATTTCTTCTTTCCTACGTCTCTAATTTTTGCTGTTAAAATATAATCGAAGATATTGTCTTTTAATTATCCAGTAGAGTAAGTAAAAGAGAAATTTAGTTGCAGCATCAATCTCGGGAATTCACTCTACGGGATTCCACATTATCTCCATAATATGATTGTAGTTGTAATAAAAAATAATCAAAACCCGTGCAGATAATCAATTGTATCTTCTCACACTACTGTCTGAGCATGGGGTTGGAGTTCGATGTCGTTATGTTAATTTTAGTTTCTTAACTTTTTACTCAAGATTGAAATGACCTATCTAAAGAACACAAATAAAATATATTATCATACACCAGTGGTTTTTTGGACTTGCTCTTCCTCTATTTTCATCTTTTCCAACTCGATCTGCATTATTTCTTTCAAACATTCTTCTGGCAACTGCTCCAGAAACTGATATGGATCATCTACGAGACATAAATTTTATTGAATTCATTACAACGGTATCTTCATTTGATATGTTTGAGATTTTCAACTATATTAGAACAGTTATAAATATTAACTAAATATATACTCTGCTAATGGGAATCCATTTTAAATATTCTTCCCCTACTTCAAATGTCACATTGTATTAATGTAAACTTAGCTCTTATTAAAATTAGTCATTCATGAAGTACGTGACACGAATCTCATGACTTTTAGATCCCTTGTCAACTTGGTTACGTTTACGAGACTCCCTCTCGCTGGTTATGTTAAGAAATTAGTTATATTTCCGTTTAAAATATTGTTAAGAGCTGGAAATATTTTAAAGTTTTTCATTTACAATTAAAGATTTTTTTAAACCTAGTTAACGCTTCAGAAGGGACTTTACAGCTTCTTCAGCTACGTAACGGGGCGAATGCTGACGCCACTCGCCGCATAAGGTAACAAGCAAAAGGACACCAAAGTCGTACGAACCTTGGCTTGGCCATTACTTGTATAGAAAAAAATCCCACGGAATTTTGAACATAGCTATCCTTACATTTTTAATTTAATAAAAAAAGGTTCCTTACATTACTATGTACCAGATGTGTGAGTGCAGTGTTGTGCGTGTAATGCATAATGCATGTTCAGTGTCACTGTATCTTGCTGGTAGCGGCGTCAAGGGCCTCCACAGTTGTGGAACGGACCACGACTTTGGCCGTCACCGGAGAGGATCCGGAGAGCGTGTGGCAGCAAAGTTAGCCGGCTGTCCCCGGCGGCAGGAACGGTGATTTCGCGGGCGTGGGCGCTGGCACGCGGTTGATACGGGAAGATCACATTCATGAGAGAGATCTTATAGTCGCGGTCGGTCAATATGTTGAAAACGGCCTTCGGGACGGGCAAGTGCAAGACGGCTTGTATTATGAGGGTGTTCAGATGTGTCTCTGCACCTTCGAAGAAGGCGCGGCACTGGGTTTTCAAAAAGGACCTGATTGTGGACAGATTCAGATCCCTGTATAAATCCACATTTCTCTATCAAATTCTCTAGTGCCTGCGGCTTTTCTTAAGGTGCGCATCTGGGGTCTCCTAATGTGAGTAAACGCGGGTGCGCAGTACGTGATGATGGGTTTAACTATCATCTTTTACAGGTTAACTTTATGGCGGAGGGCCGTTTTACTCTTAGAGTTGTACAGAGGGTAGAGGCGGCCTAGCACCATGGCGGTTTCGCGCTTGACTTTCTTGAGATGAGCTTCGAAAGTCAGGTTGGTATCTAGCTAAACACCTATCTAACTTCGTTACTATATGGCATATCAGTACCTGCGTATTTGATAGGCCTGGGGGGCTTTTTCTTACGGTCTCTATTGAACATGATCGCGGTACTCTTACCTGGGTTTATCGCGATACAACACTTGAAGTACCAAGAGCTGAGATCGTCGACGGCTCGTTGGAAATATTTTCGGAGGACGGCTCTCTTACGAAAACCGTTTTACTTACAAGTAAAGTTTCACTTTTTAATGCCTAAATATACATTTTGATTTGTGACGTCACGACATTTATGACTCTTACCCGTTGTCACAAAATGTCACTAACGTGTCGAGTTTTTACTATGTGGCGTAATTTATGGCTGACTCCTAACATTCAATACAAGTTTATAATTATTTCACCTGACTAATTCATCAACGCAGAGCTTAAATCGTTAGTCCTATATACTTGAAATTTTGACAATATATACCTTTTATGATGTAAGCATCCACTAAAAAAGGGGGTCAAATAGGGGATAAACTGTTGTATGAAAGTTTGTTATTTTCAGATTAAGAATTACGAAACGTAATATACATACTTCTTGTTAGAAATAAATGTGACTCTACGACTTAATTAGAGGTTATAATTATTATATAAATTTTTTTTCATTTTTGAAGTAAGTAGCATGAAATTTTAAATACTACCTGATTCTGGTTAGAAATAAATGAACAAGTACATTGACGTTCTTTTTCTATCACCTAAACCCTGAATTGATTTTTTATAAAATTTTGTAATGAGATAGATTACATCCAGAGGTATAGGCTGTATATTGCCTCAATTCCACGTGGGTGAAGCCGCGGGCACTGCTAGTAGATTATGTAATACATGGAAGGCTACATGATATTGATGAAAAAAGTAGAAGCAAATATTTACGTTAGAGATTTAATGGCATACCACTACATAAACTGTGGACCACATCTCGTTCCTTGATAAATTCATCCCAAATCATTTGTTCTCTTTGTTTGTGACGCTGTCTTAGAGTCGTTTTCCATGTTTTTTTTCAAGTTCATCACTTTCTACATACTGGAATTTACATAAAGAGTCACATGTTTTAGATTTATATAAGTGTTTTTTTTTGTATTAAGCAAATAAGGGTTTCGACCAACGTTTATCACAGTTGATAATAGCTAGGTCATATCTTATTCGAACCAGTCGTATTATTAAATACAGTAATACCCCGCTTTACGCGAGGGATACGTTCCGAAAAAAATCGCGTTAACTGAAATTCGCGTATATCGAGGTTTATGATTAAACATAGTCCAAATTTAATACAAAAAATACAAATCATTTTAATCAATCACTTTAATTCTAAGAACACTTTATGCAATACATACTCTTATTTTTTACGGAAAATTACATCTATTGTCTTTACATTATGTTTATACGCACTCTTTCGCGTAATGAGAGGCATTTGAGCGCGAAATTTCAAATTCGCGTTATAGTGAAACCGCGCGTAACGGGGTCGCGCTAAGCGGGGTATTACTGTACTGGTAACTCTTATAATAAATTTCATAGTACTTATAAACATAACAAGATCTAATCAATTGAGTGAAGCAACTACTGGAAACATTATCTAGTTCATTAAAACAATAGTAAAATAAACCATGCACCCAACATCATTCCAACTGCATCACTTGTACCTAGTACCTATAGGCTTCGTTTGTTTAACATCCTGGGACATGTCGTCACTTAACATCAAGTGAGATTGTAGTCAAAGTACTGAACCTATATGGTATAAAAAATATTTATTTACTTAGAATTTACGATTATATTAAACTCAAGAAACCCTTTCTACTCTCTGTATTCGGTTTAGAAATACGTCTTTGAATAAAAATATATTTTAAACTGATAATTGAAGAAATAATTCAAGATTTTAATGAACTAAACACGAACATATGCCAAAAATGTTTTTTGCCGTTTTAAAAAAAAAAATATTCGTTGTAATAAATAAGCAGATACCTGTAAATTTATCACTTCCACTTTCATCTCAGGCATGAAAGAAAATCCTCGTGCACATGTCTCCATAGCACTATATCTTCAAATACAATAGACCGGTATGATTATAATAAGAAAAAATGTGGTAATTTATGAATAAATATTTCACCTTATTTACAAACACCAAACAATAAATTAAAACAATAGAGGTTTGACACATGCGGTAATTATAAATCAAATGTATTTTTATTAATAAAACCGATTAGACTATAACGAAATAAATTATAAATAAATTAATAGGGTTTATTTAATTAATTAATTAAATGAATTCATTATACTTTAAATTACAAATTAATGACGACTTTACTATCACAAACAACTAATGAAAAGCTTTGTTTAGATTGTAGTGCCGCGTTGCTAGGCAACACATTACAAACAATTACGTAACCCTAGAAACCGATAATAAATATAACAATAGCTGTTATGTTTCACTTCTTTTTAATATATGAAATGTAATATACGTTTATTCATACAAAACTTGCTCGTATTAATAAGACAATTATTATTTAAAACGTTAATTTTCAAAATAGTTAACTTAAAAATGAAGGATAATAAAATGCGCGAAAATTGAAAGTATACTGTATCAGTAACTTCTAAAAGTCTAACTGATCATTTAGAATGATTTGATGAAATTGATTTTGTCAAATTAATAGCATGCATTTGCCTTCAGAAGTGTTATTTAGTTTTACATCGTTGCCTAGTATGACAACTGTAGCCCGGTGCGGTTTTCCACAATGGAATCGAATTGCTGGATTAAATTTATACAATGTTTTAGAAGATGACATCAAAAAGGTATGTGAAGAATATAATTTTAAGCTACAAAGTAGAGAGATATGGTAACAACACATAGTAAGTCCATTTTATAATTTGAACAATAAGAGAATGCTATTTCAAATGTCATTTAAAGGACTCTGTCCACTAGACTGTATCATACCATGACCGGAACCGTACCGGCAAATGCAAAACAAAATATAGTCTGTATGAGTTACTATGAGACTATGGCCACTAGACCGTTTCGTCACCGAACAGGGCTGTAACGTGCCATGACCGTGCCGGTACCAATTTCTCGACGAGAATATTTTGCATGAGCCGGTATGATCCGTGCCGCGGGCGTGTCGCGACGTTGCCGTTCAAGACAACATAAATTTTGATTACACACGCGTTTATTAAATATGGTTGTCGTAAAACTGAATAGTGTTTTTCGGAAATACGAATTGCTATATAATTTTCAACACCTTAAATATATAGATTCTCTAAAAAAATTAAATGTTTGTAAGGAAATTTCGCAATTAATTAAACAACCTGCATGTTTATTAAAATATAGTTTATTTTAAACAACTTGTGTCCGTGGCTGCGCCCGCATTTCATATATTCTTCACTGCATCTTTTTTTTTATAAGGAACCATAATTTTTTCCAAAATTTTTTTTAGTACTAATGTAAAAATATTTCTCATAAATTCAAACGCTTGCACGTAAAATTGTGCATTAAATAAGATTCTATTCAATTTTTTATGTGCTTTAGTTTTTGAAACTAATTAGTTTTGCGTAAAAAAATTAAAACTCATGAAATTGTGAATAAAATCCGCACAGTTTTACTGACAGGTATTTGAATTTGTGAGAAATATCTTTGCTTAATGTGAGTAGCAAAATTTTGGAAAATAATTAGTCTTCCGTACAAAAAAAAATACAGAGAAAGAATATGAAACGCTGGCGCAGCCGGAAGCACACAGTTAGTTAGTATAGATATTCCGAAAGGGCATAATAGTTACACGTAGCAATCGCGCATGATACCCGTTATTTACGGGTATGATACGAGTATAGAACGTGGTCGATACGTTTCGGTGGGCATGGTAGTGGGTGTCGTGCTTTTTACGTGCCTGATACGTTCATAGTACGGTCATGTGGGCATAGACCTTAAGTATCACAAGTCTGCTCCAATTCACAAGCTCGTCTATTATCACTAAGTCATTATCGTTTTAGAAGATTATTTTTCTAGAACACACTAGATAATAAAAATCAGCCAACAATATAGAGTAGTAAAATATATATCTATACTGTGTGTCCGCGGTTGCGTTCGCGTTTTATATGATCGTCACTGCGTTTTAATTATTTCTATACGGAACCCTAAGTATTTTCTTAATTTTTTTTTAGTGCTAACATAAAGTAAAAATATTTCTCATAAATTCAAACATTTGCCCGTAAAACTATGTTTAACTGAGTTTTAATTTTATTACGCGGAACCCTAATTATTTTCGAAAATCAAAAGTAACTGTAAGTTACGCGGAGTAACTTCAGCTATCTACCAAAAAAAGTCCCGTCAAAACTGGTCCAGCCCTTTCGGAGATTAACCGGTATAAACAGACAGACAAAATTTAAAAAAAAAAATGGTAAAGGTGTCTTATATCTATACTAATAAATAAAATTGAAGTGTCTGTTTGTAATGTCAAAATTGTTATTTTTTACTAATATATGAATGTATACACGATACCTATACCAAAAATCCATTTTTTTTTTATTTTTGTCTGTCTGTCTATCCGTTTGTTCCGGTTAATCTTCGGAACGGTTGGACGGATTTTGAGGGAACTTTTTTGGTAGATAGCTGAAGTTACTCGGGGTAACTTAGGGTACTTTTAATTTTCAAAAATAATTAGGGTACCGCGTAAAAAATTAAAACTCATAAAAAAATCAATAAAATCCGATTCATTGCACAGTTTTACGGACAAGTGCTTGTTTTTATGAGAAATATTTTTACTTTATCATAGTACTAAAAAAAATTTAGTGTTCCGTATAAAAAGTTAAAATGCAGTGAAGAATATATGAAACGCGGGCAAACAGCTAGTACATTCATGTGTATCTAGTAAAAACGGTTATTTTGGCATGGTATGCTATTTTTTTAATGTAAATTAACAGACACTTCGATTTATTATTAGTATTGACTGCTACCTGCCAGGCCCTCTTGCTGCCAAGCAAAGCTTTCGTTCGGCAACGAGAGGTTCGGCCCCACTGCCACCCTCAGGATGCACTCAGACTGAGAGTGTGCTGCGTTGTATCCTCAGCCGCACCGCACTCATCACAAGTGGCTGTCGAGTCCTTTCGTGCAATCTCGCGCAGGTGCGATCCATGCCCGGATAATAATTATACAAGCCTTCATTTAAGGAAGCTATACTCTCTTACGCATCATCTATAGAAGACCGGGCGGATGTCGTCTAAGGTATACCTAGCGACTGTAGCGCACTTTCGCTAGGTTCTCATCGTCAGCAGGGGGCGACGCGGTGCTTGCGAAAGCCACCCCGTGTCGCCCCCATCCCCAAATGTGGCGGACGACCCCGGGGGGTTTTAGTGGGTATTTCCGGGGACTTCACGCCCGGGTGAGTCCCACACTGGCAAGGAGTTCGTCCCTCCGTGCCCCCTTACCTATTGCATTGGGGGACTCCGGTCTCACTAATGCAATAGGTAAGGGTAGGGCGTAAATGCATTTCCACCCGTCAAAAAAAAAGAAAAATACAAGGTTCTTATCGTCAGCCCTTCTATCCTCTGGCTCACGTCTGTTACTTCTGAGAGGTTTAAATTACAAGTCAAAACTAACCTAACTACAATAAAACTTCGCTAAAAACTCTTAATTTCACACGTTAACGCAACAGATAAGTTCATTTGCAAATTGAGTAATATATCCACACACATAAACGGCTTACACGCACAATACTGCACACACACTCCTGCACATAACATGCAGGTACATATGTCCTGTATGGAACCTTTCTTTATGGTTGTAAAAATAAAAAATGTAGTGATTAGCTAGGTTCAAAAGTTCGCGGAATTTTTTACACGTAGGTAACGGCCAAGCCAAGGTTTGTGCCACTTCGGTAACCCTTGTGCTAGTCACATTTTTGCGGCTGAGTGCCTTCAGCACTCGCCCAAAAAGTCACGGTGAAGCTGTAAAGGTCCTTCCGGTCAACAGAATAAGCTAGTTAGGGAAAATGAAAGAAGAATTTTAGTTGTGACAAATATATTTTAGTTTCAGATAAATATCATATTAAAGAGATAAAATGAACGATATAATTTGTTGATTACTTAAAAGTAAAATATAAATCAACAGACAATAAACAGATAAGTGCAATATATTCTTGATTAGGACGCGAGCGCGCGGTGCGCGGCGTTGACATTGTCATAACAAAATTATAATACAAACATAATAAACATTATCGTTTTATTCAATATTATCGAACCAATATACCTATAAGGCTATAGAATTCCGGAATAAATTGCTAGGACAAATTCATTCCAAAGAGCTCATCAGAGCATTCACTCAGCGCAAAGCTGAAGAAGCCCTGATGCTCAGTAGGAATCAGCTACGAGTATTAGTGAGAGCACTAACTGGGCACTGTTGTTTGGGCAAGCATATGCACAACATCGTTGTCCAGAACACAAGAGAGTGCAGGTTCTGCGAAATAGCAGACGAAACACCAAAGCACATCTTGTGTGAATGTGATCCATTAATACCCATACGTAACCGAATTCTGGGTAAGCATGTGTTGCTCCCGGAGGAGGTACAGACGCTCTCTGCCAAAAAGATACTACAGTATATCCAGGTTGTAGGCCTAGGCAGTGAGCTGTAGCAATATAGGGGCGATCACAATAGATCTGACTAGGTCGTAGTGATACAGGACTGTTTAAGCCTGCGTAGCCCCTTTTCGAATAATAATAATAATCGTTTTATTCCAAAGAAAGAGCATACTATACTAAAATATGACGTCACACTTTATGTGCTTCGTACAAGTTCTATCCTAATACTCTTTTTGCGGTTTGATAATAAATTAAAAAATAGAGAGGTTTTACTGACACAACATGAAACTGGGTCAATTGCTTAAGCTTGATTAAGTACTTGCGTTTACATTCTAAACCCAAACGAGGTAATTAACTGACACAAAACTGAGTTTTGACACGATGGTTATTATTTTAGGATTGATAGAGGTCTAATGGTGTACTACTGTGATAACCATTCAGTTAAAATATCACTGGTTAGTTTGCCGAATGAGTGGTTATTTATAAATCGTTTGCTGAAAATGCTTTATTGTTAGATGTTTTTGAGTTATTCTACTATTGAAAAATAATGATTATTCTATTTACTTTTAAACGTAATTTTATTGCTTAACCCTGGCGTTTACGCCAGCTTTTCATTGTTTTCCTATTGTCTCATTTTTATGGGTGTTCGACACATTAAAAAGTGTTTTACTCTATGATTTTTGACATTAAGGTTGTGAAATCTCTTGCAAGTCATTATGTGACCTTGCTAAGATTCTGGTTATTTTTTTAATAATATAGGAACCATAACAATAAATTGCTTATCGTTGATTGTGACATTAATTGCTGTTTTATTTTTCTCTTATCATAGAAATTTTAATAAAATTAATATTTTACGACAGCAAATTATTGTTAGTTCATCGTGCACGATCCGTTGATAAATATCGGGTGATTCAACACCAAGAAATGAAAACATGAAAGGTCATCGTAAATACATCGAGTGACGGCCGCACTCCGTACGTCAATATTAACACATTACTCTTTAGTTTAATAACAAGACGTGTAAAGAAGCCATGGAGATCGGATTTGGCACCGTGCCGAGTCAGATAGTGACACAGCCGAGCTCTGTGTGTGAGTCAACGCGCAGAACCTGCGTGCGACGCGGACCGATCGATAGGGTGCACCCGTTCCTCCCCTCCAACCTCACCTCACCTCACCGCAACAACCCTCGTACCTCACCTGCAATCACACGAAGCCGGTATCGGACAAAAAGAATCACCCTAAGTACAAGAAAACTATACACGATCAAGGTCGAAACGTACGTTCACCTCATAGAGCACAGTGACAATTATTTTTTATTTATTACGAAAAAGTCGACAACAAGGCCTTGTTGTCCGTTCGGCTATGTACAAATGTACATACGTTTGGAAGTCGCGCGTGAATCGCACCGCATTATAGTGTATTATTATAGCGTTCGTATTTATTTCGAATCGTGAAAAAATATACGATGGCTTCGAAGGTTCTAGTGCCGAGTGCTCCGTTCACTAGATTACAGGTAAGTTTATTTACGAAATGTTTTTACGTTTATATTAAAAATAAATACAAGTTTGTATTACCTATGACCTGACCTGTGCCAGTATACTTTTATCGACGGTTTTTGCTAAATTCAGTTTGAAAAACAATTATCTAGAATTGAAATTTATGTATGTTTTTTTTTTACAATTGAAAAATATGTCGTGTCATTTGAATTACAAACAGACAAAAGTTTAAACATATTTTTCATTATTGATTATTACATTGATATGATCTATTATTTATTTTCAATACTGTGCAACCAAACAAAGGAAAATATTCAGTCGGCATTCGCAAAACTTAATGTCTACCCTTAAAAACAAGAATCCTACTTAGACTTTTATTTATAATAGTTATAAAAAGTCTATTTTAAAATTCTAGATAAATGTGTACATTTTCTCAATAATATGACATGTTTACAAACGTGTAATCTTAGAGATTAATTAAATTAAGGATAAAGTTGTTTTTGATTTGAAAATATTAATAATAATTTCTTTGTTTTGACAATTCCGATTTTTGTTATGGTTTTTGCGAGTTTTATAAATTATTATCTTTTCTTTTGTTGTGCACAAAAGAATGTATGTTATCAGACAAAGAATGTAATGTAATATCGTCTAGTCCCTGGGTCCCGAACCTGGGAATAGTTTTCCCGCGGCGGTAAATTCTATTCTATTCGGCTATTCTATGAGGATTATTAAAGGGGGGATGGGTACCTTAAATGGATAATAGAATCATAAAATATTATAAATCGAATTCGAAACAAAAAAACAAATTCAAAACAATATCAACACTCCTAGTAACAAGATTATTCTTAGATGTTTATTTATGAAGTGTACCTTCTTGATTAATCAAGTTATTTTATATTCACTTGTATTGTTTGCTAGAAATCATTGTAATTTGGAGGTAAAATCAGTTTCGTCTAAAGGCTATAACAATAATGAAGAAGTTAGGAATTACTGGCCTAGTCTTTGCTTTAACTTTTTTTTATTCGTTAAGCATACTGTTAATAAAATACGTATCTAGCAAATTGCATAACAATATTACATAAAGCATTCAGGTTTCCATTAAAATTAGAATTAACAAAAGTAAATATGACAATATTAATACCTTTTAATTACAACCTATAATATTATGACAAACACTAAAAAGTTTAAATCTTATCTCAGCATTGTTTACTAGATTTCATGGAACGTGCAGATATATCAATCTTATTGGAATTCTTATTATACGTATGTCATACATACATACATATGCTCACGCCTGTTATCCCCGAAGGGTTAGACAGAGGTGAAGTAGCGAACTACACCACCCACATTTCGCCGAGCTTAGTTCCGTCCCAGATGTGACAGGGGGCGAGCCTGTCGCCATATCGGGCACAAATTCCAAACTCCGGGATAATACTGAGTAGAAAAAACCCAATATCACTTGACCCGACCCGGGGATCGAACCCGAGACCTCAGAACGGCAGTCGTATATAATACAGCTGCGCCACCGAGGCAGTTATGAACGAAAGTTACGTATGTCATGAACGAAAGAAATATGTGTTGTCCACATACCTCGTTCTAGCAACAGGGATTTTAAAAAGCGGTTTCTGGCATTTGGTGGAATAACCCTAATATTGATTTCACTTACAAAAAACGGGGAGTCAATTACTGAGAAGTTTAAATAAATACATTTGATTTCTCACTAATGTAATATATTGTAAATACATTTCAGGTGAAGAAGCCAGCTCCGGATTCTGGCAGCGGGTTCATAATCGGCAGCGACCCGGCTGCCAGGGTCGTCCACCTCGAGCACAGCGTCCGGTTCCTCCAGGAACAGCACCGGCTGATGCTGAGCGGCCTTCACGCTGAAATCGAAGCTCTCAGGGAAAGGAATAGAGGTAGAGTTAGTTACCTATGTTTTTTTTACAATCTATTTTTTTTTACACAGAATAGGTTCAGCAGTGCTTTGAACACAATCTCACCTGATGTTAAGTGACGATATGGTCCAGGATGGTGAACACACTAAGCCTACAGGTACTGCTTCTTTACAAAAGTTTTAAAAGTCGAATCGTTTTAATCTATATGTAGGTGATAAAATCAATGTCACTTTTCGCATCTGTTTGTCTGTTTATCCAGCACTAAGTTTTAGGCAACGGATTTCAATGCGGTTTTCAATCTCAGTTAGATAATTTTTCAAGTAAGGCTATATCATTTAATGTATTATTCAAATTAAGTTTTTGTGTAAGTAAACAAGTCGTTAGAAACTACATTTTTATGGCTTCCGTAGGCTAAATCTTAAAAGTGACTCACAACAACACAGTTTCTGTGTTAAGTTAAGACTTGGCTTAAGTGAACGCGGATAAAGTCGTGGATGAAAGCTAGTATGAGGATAAAGTGTTCACTTCAAACTGTCACTTGACGAAATTGTATGAAATAATTATAACGTGTGATGTGATACCTATAAAACATTTAGACCGTTTAACAGATAACATGTTTGTAGGCCGCTCGTGGTTACGTATTTATTTAACAAATACTACACAAGTATAATATAATCTGTGAGTAATGAACATGATTCATTTAAATGTTGTAATACATATTTCGTTGTTTATTTCGCAGAGGTTAACATAAATGTGCAATATAATGTCGTAATAAGAAAACGTTTCTTAAATGAAGTGATTCTGATAGCCTATTAAATGCATTTCGACAAATTTGTTTTGACTTCTGGCTGATCTGCGAAGTCATTAGAAAACCTGAATATTTGTATAATAAATTTGATTGGTTTAAGAACATTCACAATATTAATACTACATCTATATACCTAAATATAGGACTACAGGTTATAAAGGAGGTTTTAAATATGCGGCATCAAAAATTTGGAACGATTTACCCCCTCCGCTAATTTTTACAACAAAATTTACATTCAAGAAAAATTTAAAAATATGTATATTAGAAAACCAAAAATTAACCTACAAGTAAAATTTCCTTTTTTTTTTTAATCAATTCGTTAATCTGATGTCTGCATTTACTTTTTATTTATTTAATTTTATTATGTTTTTTGAGTTAAATTATAACTACTTCACTATTGAGTTTTTAAATTTGTTTCAAAATATTGTTTATTTATGTAATTTTAATTTTTAATTATAAAAAAAATAATCTGTTATTGTAATTATGAAAGTAAGGCACGAAGTGTTATATTTATATATTTTATGTTACGGCCGGAAAAGGGCTGGCTGAAAAACAGCGCCGTTTTTATGGCAACATTTATAAAGCGGCAAATGCTGACGCCAGTCCTTATTACCATATTTTTTTTTCTTATATGCTTATTTGTAGTTTTTTGTAAATCTGTTCTAAAATATGGTAATAAATGTCTTTCTTTCTTAATATATGGTAACATCTATTTACAGGGTCAAAAAAGCTAGTAATCTCTTACTTTTTTCGTATGTAAAAGTATCTATCAGCCTGTCTTCTTTTTCTGATAATATAGACCCGTTTAAGGACATTGCTGCGGTTCTTTATTGTTTCTGAATTATAATCAACTTACTACCTGGTATTTTCTACTATTAAATTAGCTTTCTTTAGCTGTATTTTCGGCTAATGGGGCATTCGGTTACTGAACAGTCCTTTATATTATGCTCAAAATTTACAAAAAAAGAAGTAATTGTTGAACTAAATGTAAACAGTTGATAATACCTCTTTATTTTTGGTTTAAGATTTACAATTCCAACTGATATTCAATAAGGAGTCATCACCGAAAACATCATCTCCGTCTTCCAACGATGATTCATTGGAAAACAAAGAGGTAATTCCCGATTTATATTTTACTATCTAAATTAAATAAAACTCTTTTATTTTAGCTGACGGCAGTATAGTTAAAAATAATGACAATCGTTGAAAGTCGCCGTCGTATTGCCAGATACAGGTACAGAAAAAGGTAATGCCGAAGTAACAATGATAAATATTCAAGACACTTCCATCAGGGACAAGTTCGTTCTTTGTAGCGTTTTAGTAGCAGGGTCGTATTCAAGGTGCTCATGGGGCCCAGCGGCATATTTCTCAATTTTAAATGTCTTCGGTAGCAGGAGGGCACTTAAGGACGAGCAAGAAAAACCATCTCTCACTCCACGCTCGATTCATGAAATTATGGTACATGCCACATTATTTTTCCCCACATATATTTTCAACAGTCTGTTAGCTGATTAAAGGGTTGTTAATTATTTATTTTATTCTAATTTGGAAACTATATATCTTTGTTGTCCTCTTTTATTCAAACTTGGCGTAATTATTGCACTTGATATGACATTAAATAAAGTACAGTGCATGAAGCATGACGAACGTCGATATATGAGAACCTATGGACAGTCGACATCGTTTTGCCGGACTAAAACTACCACGGGTAGGATATACAATCAAAGATAAATAATAAAATGTGTGCGTGTACTTATGTACGCGCGTGAGAAGTTATACTTTTTTGGCATCATTAAAAAAGAGTTTTTAATTGCATGCAAATAATTAATTACAATAAAATAATAATTTAGTGTTAATTATATTAAATAAAAGTATTTTAATTTATATCAATAAATAATACATGCGGATAGTTAACCTCAATTATATTGGAGCACTTGAAAAAGTATATAAGCACAATTTTTTTTTCACTAATATTCACAAATAGTAAGTGATATCAATCAAAATATTCAATTTAAATCACTACTGAATATAATTTATTAGCACATATATAATGTAGCACTTGTATGAAACTAAAACACGTGTTGTGAATGTATAAACTAGAAACATGTTGATGGTGACGAGCGTACCAACATGCGCGACTAACGAGACTTAATGAGCGGTTAAGCAGACAACTTCATACTGTTCATTTTGTGTCACAGATGCGCGCGCATCTTAAAATTTCACTCTCATCATTTTTTCATAACGCGCCTAAAGAAGTATAACTTCAATAAAATTTAGATACAGTTTCTAATCGCGGACATGCAAAGCGCCTTAACGTGTCACTGCGCGTGGGTTTTCATAATCATACTCGCGATCAAATTGTGGTTAATTCTCCTACCACCTCGTTAACTAGTTTCTCGTGTAAATACAATCCATTAGACCCGCCGAACTCCCGACCCGACAAGCATCAACCCTACTCTTAAGTGTGACTTGCGCTTAAGGGTTGATCGGTTTTTACTAAGTTACCAAATGTTCCCGTGTATTCGTGAAGGTGACAAGCCTGAAGCGCGAGGTGTGCCGGCTGGAGCGCGAGGCCGCCGCCGCGAGGGGCGAAGCCCGAGCCGCTGAAGCGAGGGCACTCCAACTACAAAGGCTCGTCGATGCGCAGGCTGAGTAAGATTACTCTTCATTTTTTATCTATACTAATAAAATCAATTGAAATTTGTATAATATCATAATTAAAACTTTTTACTAAATACATATGAATGTACCAAAATAAATTTTTTTTTTAATTTGTGTGTGTGAACTTGTTTTTTCCGGTTAATTTCCGGAATGGCTGCACTTATTTTGATGCAAGTTTTTTTTGGCAAATATCTGAAGTTACTCCACGTAACTTAGGCTACTTTGATTTTTCGAAAATAATTAGGGTTTCATGTAAAGCAAGTGGAGCCGCGGTCACACAGTTGGTTTTTAATATTCCAAGAAACCGCATCGATAGTAGTGACTATTAGGACCAGTGGGTTCTAATCCTCTTACGCCATTCCATTAAGAGTTTGTGGTATCAATGAAACAAAAATATCCTGATAAATCACATTGATAGTTATATAAATGATAATAAGGACAAGTACACTATATTCGCACAAACTTCGGCTTGAGTTGTTAAGGTTCAGGAACATTCGCAGTAGAAAATCGGAACACATTTCTTTATTTATTATTTTTAGTTAATCGCAATCTGTGAGTTTCATACATAATTTTTTCTGCTTGTGTTATATAGATATTATTTAAATCCTGCATTAGTAGGTGTGCAATGTTTTCAACACTCTAACAAAATGGCTGCCATCATGGTAGAACCTTCCAGGGAGTTTTGTAGCATCTGAGAATAAACATTCTGTATGGTTGTTCCCAGTATACTTCACTTGTACATATTAACCAAATTATATTAAGCAAAAGGCTGTCTGAATTAACCCGTCAAATATGAAAGTGAATGAATTAAAGGAAATAACCACTAGAAGACAAACTGAGACCTCCTCCTCCGAATAAACCACTGGAACACGTCTTGCATCGCTTCCGGAAGTAATTATTTATATCGTCGCGCGTTCAGGAAGTTGCGCGAGTTGGAGTCTCGCGGGGCGGAGAGCGGCGGAGCCGGGCCAGGTGCGGCGCTCGGCGACGGGGGTGTGGGGGGGGCGCAGGGGCGGGGTGCGCGGAGTCGCGTGCGGAGCTGCGCGTGCGTCTCGCGGAGGCAGAGCGGCTCGTGCGGCGGCTGCGCGCAGACGCGGACCGGCAGCGCAGAGAGGTACTCGCCGCGCCGCCGGGGGGCGCCGTCACTAACCTCTTGTTTGACGGCGCGGCCGCCACCACGCACACGTACGTCGACCTGTCTCCCGCCTGACGACCACGCTACAACACCGGCAACTCTTTTCTCTCGCTCACAATACCTCCGTTGTCTCACTCTCGCGCACTTTGCGGTCATGCGTATCAAGATTATAATCCTTTCCACTCTTTATATACTTTACAGCACTAAAAGCCATATCAGGCGTGCGGACCGGACCGCGTACATGCTACGGCGGACGACCGAAGTTATCAGTCGCATTGTGTACACGGTCAGGTACAAATAGTGTGCTTCCGACTCTATTTAAGCGTCCGTGACTGTCACATGCATGAATAACAATTGATATTCTTTCGTGCTTCGACAATGACGTCCGTACCTGACTGTGCCCACAAGGCGACTGATAAAGTGATAACCTCTGTCGTCCGCGGCAGCATGTATGCGGTCCGGTCCGCGTGTCTGTAAGGACTTTAAAAAAAATCATCACATTTAAATTAATTAATTGTAATTTATACTTATAAATTATATCATGCAACAATTATAACATTTTCTTTGTAATCTATCTATATATATATAAGCAAAGTTTGTTTCTTTGTCGGAGGTAAACTCGAAAACTACTGGACCGATTCGCATGAAACCACAACCATTCGACGCGGAATTAATCGTAGATGATTATAGGCTATATATTTTTCAAATTCTATTGTACATTTAACTTTTATTCATTCATTTGTTTTTTTTTAAATAGCTATAAATGAAACGTCATGTGCACAGAACATATGAAACGCGTGCGGAGCTGCGGGCACCAGCTAGTCTCATATAAAGTCACTGTATATTAAACGTATCTAATCAATTAACATTCTTGTGTACCTATACTATATAAATTTAATATTTAAATCAATTTCAAGTGGTAAAAAAACGTCTTATATGTTCGCACATGAAGATCTGTTCAAAACATGGTTATTAATTTTAGGTTTCTTATTAATATTTGATGGTATAAAGCTGGGTTCGTTCTTGGTGCATACGCAATTAAAGCGACCGGCCCCGCGTACTACTTGCAGTATTAACATTGTATCGTTGTCAAAAACAAAACGCATCTAAATATTAATGTTCAGATCTTGACTAATTAGCAATATCAAGACGCCAACTCTTTGGTTGTCATCACAGAGTTTGGTTGTCATGTTGTCAGGCTCACGTCAATGTCAAATTTAAAAAGAGAACCGTCAGAACTTTAAAAGAGGATTTTTGTTTTAATTTCATCATCAACATAGTCTTGTTTACAAGTTTCCACTCCTTGGTTCGTGACTCTACCTAACGGACACTGGCAGAATTGTGGCCAATAGCTACAAAGGCCAAAAACTAAGAAGTGAAGTGAACCGTCTGCCGCGTCGGACGTCATCGAATGTCCCGCTTCCCGCCAAAATAATCACCAACAGCGGATAGTATTGTTTGTGTGTTATTCATTGTCTTAATATTTTTATAATTACCATCCTCAAGCTAATAGTGGAAGTTCAGCGGGCGGTGTGATGAGATCCGAGCATTATAACTAAACTGCGGTTAGCTTGGTCTGAACTCATCATAAAGAATCGTAAGATTCAATTGACCACTTCTCTGGTATCAGAAAGCTGTCACTGCTATTTCAACAGCTACAAACTTTAAAGTCCGACAAAATTGCACATATTTCTAACTGACTTCAAAAAGGTCACCAATTAGTCTGTCTGTATGTTTTTTTGTGTGTTTGTTGTATTGATTTCTCCGTAAATTGTGGACCATTATTTAATTTTTTCGGAATTTGAAAGTGTACGCCCGATGTGGTCCCATTGTCACCAAGTGTGGATCTGATCAGTGGACTTAAATCCTGTAGACATTTATATGTGTTTCAAATATTTGTTTCCAAAAGTTTTTCAAGTATCTGCGTATTGTAGTCACCACCTTATCTTGCTGATCTGATGATGGAAGGCACAACATTTTAACAGTTGAGGATTTTTTCTTTGTTGTACTTTATTTATTTACAGAAATATCAAAAATTGGTTTCAAAAACTATACCTAAGCATGTACATACTTAAACTAAAAAGTAGAAATGAAACTTTTATAATCAAAACAAAACCGACTTCAAAAGAATAAACTACAAAAATACACTAAAAAATAAAGAAATAATTACTTTATTAACCTGGTTCTGTTTACTTCAATATATCCTTTGTTTTAAAACAATGTATTCATTTATAAATGGAAATAGCTGCCTAAACTTCATTACAATTACTTATAAGCGTAAATAAACTTATCCTACAGACTAAGGTGATTTTCAAAAATATTTAGTAAAAATCGAATTTGATTAGCGACATATACATTCACACCACTTTAATGGAATGGATAAATCAAACAAAGGATATATCAAAGTTAGCAGAAGTAAATTAATACAGTAATTATCTATTTACATTTTAGTGGATTTTTATTGTATATTCTTTTGAAGTCGGTTTTGTTTTTGATTTTAAAAGTTTTATTTCAATGCGTAAGAAGTAGCAGATAGGTACTAATCGCTTAAATACAAAAGGAATAAAATGATTATTAATTCATGATTTACCAGATTTCAACTCTATAATTTAAATAATAATATCAATACAGTTGCCGTTTGGTCCCAGCTAAGAATAGTACCACCCTGTATCGTTCCAGTCGGTGTCGTAAAAGGGATGTGAGGGATAGTTTACTAGGGGATGGGCATCAGCATCCTCTGAGCACCACAAACACCTACTGCGATCATCAACCCACCTTTTTTTTTTTTTTGACGGGGGAAAATGCATTTACGCTCTACCCTTACCTATTGCATTAGTGAGACCGGAGTCCCCCATTGCAATAGGTAAGGGCACACGGAGAGACGAGCTCCGTGCCAGTGTGGGACTCACCCGGGCGTGAAGCGCCCGGAAATACCCACGAAATCTCCCGGGGCCGTCCGCCGCATTTGGGATGCGGGCGACACGAAGTGGCCTTCGCAAGCACCGCGTCGCCCCCTGCGGATCACCAACCCACCTGCCAAGCGTGACGATTATGGCAATCCCTTCTTTACTGGGGCAACCTTTACAGGGTAGACTTATGTCCAGCAGTGGACGTCTTATGCTTATTGAGAATGAAAAAAATGAGTGAATGATACAGTTGCAGTGTATGAAGAACTCATTACACGCGAGTTTACGGGCGAGCGGACTCGACGGCGGGTTCGGCTACCAGAACTACCACTTCCCTTCCCTACACACTGCGGACTTCTGGCGGGAACCACTCAGAGAGTAAGTACTAGATTTTGAAGCGAAGCGGTCTAAGTGTTAGTGTGGTTGTCTCAATAATAGTGTGATGAACGTCATTTTAAATTCATTTTATTACACGAGGAAATACGGTTACACACCCCTCCCATGCAGGTGCAGGAAGGGGAGTGTGAGCCACACACGGTAGCCGAAATTACTACACATTATTATAACAATAACTTATTCTTTTTTTTTTTTTGTCGAGGGGAAATGCATTTACGCACTACCCTTACCTATTGCATTAGTGAGACCGAAGTCCCCCAATGTAATAGGTAAGGGGGCACGGAGGGACGAACCCCGTGCCAGTGTGGGACTCGCCGGGCGTGAAGCGCCCGGAAATACCCACTAAAACCTCCCGGGGCCGTCCGCCGCATTTGGGATGCGGGCGACACGGGGTGGCTTTCGCAAGCACCGCCAATGGCCTAATGGGGATGGGAGAGAATACTTCTCCACCCCACCTCTTCACCCACCTCTCGAGAGAGGCCAGACCTAGATGGCCAACCATCCAAGGGCGCAGGATATACTTCCTGTCCCCCAAAAATTATAACAATAACCTGCTCCGATCCCGGTGGGGGCTGAGCTCGTGGCCACGCGAGGGACGGTCTCGATCCGCCTCGAGAACCTCTCCAGTGCTAATTTGAATTCACCTACTCTCTGTAATGAGCCTTAACTCTCCGTCAAGGAAATCACCTCGTCGAGCATCTCTCGCATTTCATAGTGTTAAGATATTTACTATTGCAACCCTCAAATTTGGAAATCTAATGCCAAGTACCTATTCGGTGTATTCTGGCAGCACAACTTGGAAATCACTTAACCTCTACGTTTAATGTGTTCCACATCGTAGTTTATATTGTCACTAACGATTAGATGAGATTGCGGTCTTACAAGTCTCAAATCTTACCTAGATCTATATGGGGCATGATAATTGTATCCTATTAAACCACCGCCATCAGATTTAACACCATTTTTAGTAAAATTGGAATATAAACCAGTCATAGTGATTCAGTTCGGCTTTTGGCGTATTTGAATTACTTAGATGCCGAATGGCTTTACAGGTCATCGCAATACTAGCGACTAGAAATTAATTAACCGTTACTTGGAACTAAATTTGTCGTGCTCCAATAAAAAAAATGGTGGCAAAAAATTGATGTATTAACTATTACCTAATTTCTAATCATTGGTAAGTTAATAGTTTTGTAAATATTGTATTATAGGGATTACAATATGGGCGGGAGTCGAGGGCGGAGCACCCGGCGGCCGCTAGTGTTGCCAGAACTCACCGGACATCAAATCCATCGCTCCACTATATATGCCAACAGTAAGTTCGTTTGCCCTCGTCACTATCACTGAGAAATTACACTCAGCTGAGTTTATCCCTTAACCAACTCAATTGAGCTGAGCAAATCTATTATAGAATAACTCTCCAAGACTTATTAAATATTGTGGTTTTCTTTGAACGTAATTTGTTGACTAGATTACTTTTTACGGAGCATTTTCACTTTAGTCCTCTCTCCCATTAGGCTAGGCATTAGACTACATCCTTCCACCTGCTACAATCCTGACACGTCTTTCGCTTCATCTACTTTCATAAGCACCTTCATACATGCTCTTCGGTTGCGGGTACTTTTTAACTGGCTTTTTTCCAGAACGTCCTGGATCAGGTCAAAAAACTTTCGTCTAGGACGATTTTTACCGGTTCGCCCAGTCACCCTCACTTTGCAAATTTATTTCGTCAGTCTTTCTTCATTCATACTCTCCACATGTCCAAAGTAGTCAAGCATTATTTTCTCTATCTCTGTCACTACATCCTATAACACACCACAACTTTCCCTTATCACACTATTTCGTTGATTTATGTATCATTATCAAGCAAGCTATACTTTTTAGACTTCTCATCTCTACTGCATTAATATTGCTTTGATGGTCCATTTGGGCCGTAGAGCCCCATTCACTCGACTCCAGAACACAGCTCTCCGCTCAATATCACAGTCACACTTTTCATCTCTCTGAACATTTGATCCCAAGTATACAAATAAATATCAATATGCAATGACATTCACAATCCACAAAGAGGCTATTTAATGATTACACATCACAAATTTACGCACATTTTAAAGTTTCTCTTACGCCTATAAATCTGTTTAGTGTTTCTCTAGATGTTTTTATAGATAAACTTAATTTTATCTTTAAAAAATCCTCAAAGGTTACGAGAGATGGAAAGTGTGACGATGATATTGAGCGAAGAGTTTTGTAAGGGAATAGAGTGAATGGGGCCCTGCGTAACTTCATGTGCATCGAGGAGTCCTGGTCCCTACACTTAGGTATAATAGTGAATGCTGGGTTTGGCAGAAGAAGAAGCATGAAAGTAAGATTAACGCTGTGGAAATGAGAAGTCTGAGAAGTATAACTGGAGTGAAGACGATTGACAAAGTCAGGAATAGTATGATAAGGGAACGCTGTGGTGTGGTAGAGGATGTGCTGACCAAAATAGAGAAAGGTATGCTTAGTTGGTTCGGGCATGTAGAGAGGATGGATGGGGGAAGATCAACGAAACGAATTTATAAGGGGGAATTGAATGGGCAAGTCGGTAAGGGTCGACCTAGGCGAATGTATCTAGGCCAAATCGATCACGTGTTAAATAAAGGCCAGGTGAAAAGTACTTATAACCGATGTATGAAAGCGCTCATGAAAGTAGAGGAAGCGAAAGAGGTGTGTCAAGATCGTAGCAAGTGGAAGGACGTAATCTCTGCCTACCCCCACGGGAGAAAGGCGTGATGATATGTATGTATGTAAATCCTCATTTGCAGGATCTAATTTGTGAATTACCATTAAAGAATTTTTGTAAATATGTTAAAGATGAGTTCTTAGAAGTATAAGCAAGAGCCATATGCAAAGATTCTGCTCACATCGGTTTCAATCAAAATAAGTTTGCGTTTTAAATGATATCTCCAGATCACACGCGATCTCGAGCGAACGGTTACGAGAATAAAACTAAGAAAACACCACCGACTAACGGTGATGTAACTACGCAGAGAAGTACAGACGAACCTCAAGGTAATTTACTTCAGCTCACTATAATATTTACCATGTTCTTATATACACACTATTTAATTGTTGATGAAAGCTATAATTTTGTATACTCTATGCACATTGTATGATTAGAATGTCAAAGATCACGTATAAAAAAGATGTGGTGTCGTGGGACGAAGTTCCTTCGGCTAATGTACAATCGACACAATACGCAAAAAAGAAAAGAAAGAAGGGGAAAGAGAAAGGTATGATACACTACTCGCTTGTGTATACGAGTGTCGCGCCTGCGCACTTTCTTACGGTTTTACTATCACATCTTTTTCAGTTCGGTCGCGCAGCAAAATCCCTATCTCCTCCAAGCCTGCTTAAGGAACTTCGTTCCAAAAAAACATATAGATTTGTGTATTTGCACGGTTAGGCAATGTTTTTAAGGACTTTATTCTGTTTGATACTTAATGAACTTTTGGAATCATTAGAGTAAAAGTTTGGTCTACATTTGAACTTCATCTAACTTCATCTAACTAATATTTGATGCTTACCATCAAATATACTGATTAAAATTATCGTTCGATTACAACGGTGCTTCTTGTTACTGGAGGACTAGAGCTTTATCATCAAAGTTGTTATGTGGTCATAGAAGTACGCTTTAAACAAATAACTGACATACTGGTCAATTCCCTTTATTTTAACGATAGAGCTTAAAACTATTATTTGTGCAATTTTCTAATTTATTGGTAGATGTATTGTTTGCACTTTGCAATGGCTGAAGGGTTAGAATGATTAATTACAACAACAGAAGGGCAATCAGGCATTTAGCTAGTTTGGGAAATGGAATTGAGTTTGCGCATCTTTTACGATAAATTAAATATAGATATACAATATCACTGATAGTTAAATCGTTAAAGAGGAAGGCTTAATAAAATGAATCGCCTAAAGAAGATCTAACAATGAAACAACAATTGATATCCTAGTCCCTTTAGTCGCAACTACATCATATGGAAAGAAAGAGAGATAACTTTTTACCCATTCCAACCTGATCTCGTTCAGGTCTTCAGAAAATCAGCTCGTTTGTACAGAGAGTACTGACCCTAGGTTCGCTTCATCTATGACCTTTATTCATAAGTGCCGTGTCATTGCTGTGCATATTTGGATTTTAATGGATGAATTAAAAGTCAACGAATATTAAAATATTTCAGTTGATTTCACTGGTATGTAGTGAATCCATTTAAAAACAAAATGAGAGGCTATTAAGAAAATTAATGTGGCGTTTGTACTAAACTGTATCACGTTCACCATACATCCAAATTATTTGATAAAAACCCGAATATATCAGATGATGCTACGCTGTATTTGGCTACGTAGCCACATTTACCTTGATTTATATAGCATCAGATGTAGTACAAGAAACGTTTAGAATGTGTCCGTTTGTTTCCATTTATTTTCCACTTTCAGATAACCGTATTATATCGACAGAATTAACGAAAATAAAACAAAGATGTAGCACGAAAAGTGTCGCTACGTATCCTGAATTGAAAATCGTTGTAACAAAATTGATACCGCATGGAAACGGTAAGATAGGATGGGAAATGGTGCCTCTTTTATTTGTTCTTTGGGTTTGGAAAGGGTGACCTTTTGTTTTTTATTTGTGCCTAACATTAGACTCGGTGTATTGATCTAACCTGGAAGGTAACTTTGGGATATGGACGTCTGATTACTTAAAGATGTGCATTTTAGTCTTGGAACCTATTGTCTGATGGCTGAACGTTGATTATAAATGTATGCGTCTGCTATTTTGAATTATAACACAAAAGTTTTTCATAACCTATTAACAGTAACTTGAACTATCTTGATTACTAACCGGAAGTGAACAATATTATTAAGTGCTTTGTGTAATTGTTTATCTTTGTTTTATGTGAATTTGTCGTATACTAATATATAATGTAAATGTATTTGTTTGGTGAAATATGTGTGACCTAGTATAAATTCAATGGTCATTTCAATACTGTTAGGTTGTATCGCTGTCTCCAGCAGAAACATGTAACACAGAAATTTAAGTTCATTCTAGATCTCGTGTTAGTAAATGTTATATAAATAGATATTCTAAACCCGCCAACAAAATAGATCCAGTATGGGAAATGTCTTACAAACATCACAGTCGGAACCCGGTGAAACAAATTTTAGACAAGCTAGATCTAGTGAATGATCGTCATAATTTTAATATTAGAAGTAAAGACAAGTTGTCCGGAACCACGCTTTAAGTTAAGTAAGTGTAATAAAAGCTTTATAGGTAATAGTATTCGGTTTTACAATAAGATCCCAAGTAATATTACCGATTTACCTGACAAAAGTTCAAGTATTATGTCGAGCAAGTTTTAATCTCAAAAGGTTATTACAGGGTGGAGCATAACGTGAACGATAGTGATGTCTGGAATTAACCCACATCTCTGTGCTTCCACTAACATTAGCTAAAACTATGATTTGTATAGTTTTTTTTATATGACAAAAAAAAATGATACATATTATATTTATAAAAAAAAAAGAACCAGATCGAGTTTCTTGCCGGTTTTTCTCGACTCGGTTGTTTTCCGAACCGGCGGTTGTGTTTTAGACGACATAAGCCTTCTTAGGGCCTAAATTGAATAAATAAATTTTGATTTTTGAAAAACCTTAAAAAAATTACTATCGCATCCTCACTTAATGAATAACGCATAATTTGAACTGTTTGGATTATTACTGAATGAAACTCTACAGTCTTAGGTCCTTGGGTATCTTAAGTCAGGTTAGCTCAAGGTGTAGGTATACTTTTTTCTAAAACACCATGTGGGCTATGATAGCTGCCACTCGTGGGGTGTAAAGAAAGCCTCGTCTATTGTGGATGCCGCCAGTCGTCGAGCACAAGGTAAGATGTATTGATATCTATTCCAGTGACGAACTGTGTGAGTGGTACGGCAGGGGCGGGAGGGGCGGTAGGGGCGAGCAGCGGCGACGGCGGGGAGGGCGGGGGGCGCGCGCGCGCTCGGAGACATCACCACCGGAAGCACGCGACGGAGCACACATAACTCGTCGGTGCCAGGCCGCGACATCTCTCACAAACATGTACTCGGTAACACGGCTTACAGAGAACAACACCACATATTGCGACAACGCAATTAACGTCCCGAGGGCGGTCTAGTCGTTCGCTTTCATATTTTTATAATACATTGAGATATTTAATTTTACCTACTGCCAGTTTTTAATCCCGATAGATGTCGCTAGATGTCTCGAAACTTCACTGGATTCTCGGGGCGTTACGTACGCTGCGGGGGACATCCCTCCAATTAGGGATGGGGAGGGGGGAATTTGTCATAAACAAAGGTAAGGAGGAACATCTCATATGGAAGGAATGTTAAAAAATTGTTCAGCTGTAAGCAGTAAATAACAGTTCAAAAACCCTCCAAAATGGCTGTGAATGAAGTGATTTGAATATAATAGTCGTTGACGTGTTAAAAAATGTACCAAGGTAATATATTCCCAGACTAAAGTAGGCAGTTAAGAGGATATGCGGTCGGCGACAAATTGGAAAAGTAGATATTTCCGAAATGTATTGCTACCGCGTTGCGCCCCAAAGAAAGAGTTATAAAACCAGAAAGGGGCAACTCCAGCGCGGACTGATTTTACCGTATGCAAAATAGACGTAAACATCACTTCATAGTACTCGGTTTCCTCCTCAAAATCTGAACCGATTTTTAATTTTCTTTCAGTTATTGAATAAAAAAAGCTTTTGGTTATGCCTCTACGTTTTGCTAATTTGTTTTAATTTATAAAATTTGTGCGACGGACGTCTGAAAATGACGGTAAAAATCAAGCATGTTTTTAATTTTCAAAGGTTCCTAGTTTCTACAATAACTAATTTATAGAAAAAAATCAAAACGTACTGGCATGGAGGTGGTGGATAAATATTATTTGATATAAAAATATTTACCATAATCCTATTATCCAAGGAGGAAACAGGATACTACGTTTGTATGGATTAACGCCGCTAGCATATCCTCTTAATAAAAACACAGTATGCAAAATCTCAATTATTTACGTTGTACAAAATATTCGAAATATAACCTAAAAAACCTATTATTTGTCCTCTTGCTACAGTAGTGCCACCATAATTTAATGGTTCCCAACGAATATTTTCTACACAGAAACATTCCTCCTTACCTTTATTTTCAAAATGAATGATTTAAAATATGACTAAAACCGGAAATAGATTGCTATTTCAAGCAAACATTTCCCACCATGTTATGTTATATCGTCAATGGCGAACTTTGTTATTCCGGATAATTTACAATTTAGTGTTCGATTCTTAGCAGATCTTGCCACAAGGAAAAATATTAATACTTTTGTTTATAGTCCGTCGATAAGTTAGCGATACATTACTCTTTGCAAGTGTAATGCCCGTTTTCACCAACGTTCCTTAACGAACTCTTAACTAAGGGCAATTTAAGATAAGTGATTTCCTAAAACATCCCCTAACTCAAGTTACTTTTCATCATTGTAACCGTTCCCTAGCTAAGGGATACTTAAATTATAGTGCAAAAACGATTTCTCTTAATAAAATCCAGATCATCATATTTAACGAAATATTCAGGTCCTTTACGATATGTACGTGGCCTATATAATAATGTCGGGTTTCGAATTAATTTAACGTCTTGAACAGCTTCTAAACTTTCTAAAAAATCACTAAAACATTCCTCCATTTTAAGGTTATCACTTAAAAGGTGTCACTTAAAAATAAGTCTCTGATATTTGGACCCACAAATTTAAGTGATCCCTTAGTGTATAAGGGACACCTAAATATTGGTGAAAAGCAAAAACGTATAAGTAACCCCCTAAACACGTTAAGGGATCACTTAAAAGATAGGGATTCTTGGTGAAAACGGGCATGAGTCTCTTTGTAATTCTTATGCAGATGGAACCCAATGGAACTTGAAACTTTTTCTTAAAACTTTAGCTTTTAAATTAAAAATGTACGTTTTTGTTTTGTTAATTACTTGTTATATTATTGTAAATAATATTGTCAATTATTCTTTAATGTACCACAATAAATATGTGCCCATCGATTATGATGTGTGAATAAATACTTGAAAAAGTTTATTGTAAGGAGTAATTATTTATCTTTGAAATACCTAATTACTCTTTACTCCCTAAACTAAGAAATGATGATGATAATAAACATAACAAAATTGTCGGACGTTATGCTTCATTTCATAAAAAAATATTATGATTACAAAAAATAAAAGTCAAGGCGAAGCTGTAAAGGCCCTTCCGGTCAGAAGCCTTAAATATAATTCAGAATTAAAAAATAAAAATATGTTGTTTAATTAAGTATCAAGCATAACGTTAAACGAACTTGAATCTAACCATAGGCGATGATAATTACAATAGCAACAAAAAATATTGCGTGACGTAATTTATGCACGAGCCTTAACAAGAAAAAGAATATATAAATTCTAATGCTTTTACATTGGTAGGTATATGATACGAACATATCGTAATTTTCTATATTATATATGATTTACAATTGTCACAAATTTTTCCATTTTAGGTAGAACGCCGAATATTTTGCTTATTACCTAATAATTTAAAACGTAATGACTTTTATATAAAAGAATACGAGAAAGGCATAAAAGAATACGAGAAAGGCATAAAAGAACTCGTACAAACATTTTAAATAACGTGCAATAGTAGATGGATATATAATACTTAATACATATTCCTCGCATGAAACATATTCTTGTAGTCATTCGCTTACCGAAGCTTGTAAGTATAGATTCGATTTATCTACAATTCAGATTTCTTGAGACGTAAATGTTGAAAAGTTCCTTATTTAGAAAATATAATGGAGACCTGGTATATGATCAGCATACCTTTTTTTTGTTGTCGGGGGGAAATGCAAATGCAAACGCACTACCCCTACCTATTGCATTAGTGAGACCGAAGTCCCCCAATGCAATAGGTAAGGGGGCACGGAGGAACGAACTCCGTGCCAGTGTGGGACTCACCCGGGCGCGAAGCGCCCGGAAATACCCACTAAAACCCCCCGGGGCCGTCCGCCGCATTTGGGATTGGGGCGACACGGGGTGGCTTTCGCAAGCACCGCGTCGCATGATCAGCATACCTACCTAATGATAACAAATACCATAGAGTATGTTGAAGAAATGATTATACCACAAAATACAATTAAAGACGATATTTTAATATCTACTCAAAGGACGAGTTATTTTATTTGTAACATGGCTGTGACTTGCGTCGAGGACTCAGGGTGGCAACATTTATACAGTCAGTGTCGCCAACTCTTAAACTCCAAATTGTCGTATTTTTGCGTATCAATCATCGCTTTTTTAATACAATTACCGTAAATAGTAAGAGATGATGATAATTATGATTTTTTTGGTATATATATTTTTCTATAAAGCCAATATTGTTTCTTTTCAAATATTGTTGGTATTCTGAATGCAAATAACAAATGATTTACGAAGTCAAAGATGATCAGAACACTTACATACGTTTAGAATTATGTACCTACGAACGGTGTGCTTTCAAACGGCTCAATTAAAAATAAAGATTTAAAATATTCTGATACATGTAATAAACGGTACATTCCTCTACAGAGGTGCCCTCTACGGTCGTTCAATTAACTAGTATAATATAATACGAATACTTGGTTCTTATCTACAGTGATACATTTGTGAGAGTAATGTAAACATTTTAAACGCTATAACTATGTAGACTTATCCATTGTATTAATAACTATTAATAAAATATTATAATTATTTATATTATTACAAAATATATTTATTGCTAAATTACGTTTATTGTATTTTCATTCAAATAAACTTATTCTATACAGTGTCTCATTACCCTTATTGAAAATATTCCTATTGCTGTATCAGTTAACTTTGTGACAAATGAATTTGTACGCATGAAAATGCGTTTGATTTATCATAGAAATGACTTATCTATATTACAATCAGCTGCTTTTGTTTCATCATTACCACTTTCATATCACGGAAAAGATAAATTATATTTATGTTTATCTGAAAAGTGCATTCAAAACAGTTCAGTACTTTTAAAATGTTGGCATTCGAACATGAAATGCTTAATATTATTGTTGACTAAACCAAGGACCAATTGTCCGGATGTTGTAAAGTAAACAAAGGTATTTATGAGTCTTTCAAATTAAATGATTTGACTTATATAGGTACTAATTACAAGAAAAGTAAACAAGTTAGACCTAATTAGAATTACAGTAATACCCCGCTTTACGCGAGGGATACGTTCCGAAAAAAATCGCGTTAACTGAAATTCGTGTATATCGAGGTTTGTGATTAAACGTAGTCAAAATTTAATACAAAAAAAATACAAATCATTTTAATCAATCACTTTAATTCTAAGAACACTTTATGCAATACATTCTCTTATATTTTAAGGAAAAATACATCTACTGTCTTTACATTATGTTTATACGCACACTTTCGCGTAATGGGAGGCATTTGAGCGCGAAATTTGAATTCGCGTTATAGTGAAACCGCGCGTAACGGGGTCGCGCTAAGCGGGGTATTACTGTATATCATAGATTATAGAACCATTAATAGATATCTTATGTTTTTTAAAATTCTTCGGGAACTGGTTTGGCGATTAAAACAGCGACTTCTCTCAAGAAAAAACATTTGTATGCACTTACCTAGCGGTAAGTTTTTAAAACCAATAGTATTATTATTATAGTTCAGGTAATAAATAAAATAACATTTACATAAAAATCATTTTATTAAACGACCAAAGAATTCATGACCGGAGCATAATTTAAACATATTCCCTAATAACCAAAATAAATTTTCATGTAATTCAATGTTATTCAACGATTCTCCCAAGTGAACACTCGTGTTATTAATTATAAAACTATTTAAAATCTCCCCGTACAAATTGATATTATTAAAATTGGCCAATATTCTAATCAGATGCAATAAAGATTCAATATTTTCATTATCGAATGTTCTCAGAGCGTTGTAAAATGATTCTAGAAATTTCTCTATATACACGAGTCGCACGTGATCCACTGTGAAGTCTTTATGACATGATAGAATGAAGAGAAGATTCAAAGTAACGGCGGTGATCGGTAACTCTTGTAGTTTTGAAAGAATACCATTTAAGTGTTTAGAACTGTAACAAGCACATATAAATCATACTCTTTTACTCGACATAATTATATTTATGTTGTTAATGTTGGCAACACTTGCTCTTTTAGATCCTGTAGACTTTTGCGTATTTTTAAAATATACGCTTCCTTTATTACTTTTATTACATACTAGCTGGCCCCGCAGCGTCGCTCATGACAATCAGACAATAGCAACCTATATTTATCTTCTGTTCGCGGTTTATGCGTGAAATTATTTAAATTTATTTTTTCGTAAAAATCAAAAATTTAGTGGAACGTGAAATTTACACTTTTATTATTTGTATAGATAAGCCATTGAAAATCCTAATCATCATTTAGATCCGATATCATCAAAAATAAGCAAGGCATAAGGGGCCATTCATTAATTACGTAAGGGTCCCCGAGAGGGGGGAATGTTAAGAAAATCAATACATGCTCTTATCTAAGGGAGGAGGGGCTAAAAACCCATTCAGATGTAATATTTTACAAGTCGTATATTTTACGTAATATTTTACAATTTATTATTAAAAATCCTCTAGGCGGTGTGTGTTTACTATCCTGGGCCACAACGTCACTTAACATCAGATGAGATTGTGGTTAAAGCATTCAGTCTATTCCGTGAAAATATAAATCGGTTTCTATTTCGGATGCTGAATGATTTTCTTCATTCATACTTACACTTCAATTTACATCTTATTTTACTTATTATTATTGTTTATTCAAATTTTAAAATCTTGTAAACGGGTCGTTCCACGTCAAATCGACCCCCTTTCGAAAATTTGGCAAAAAGGTAGGCAAACTTTGGTCAGAAGGTTTCTTTTATCACATAACGAAGTTCTGCTAAGGAAGCAAATTAAACATATTTTTCAAAACTTATGCAACATTTCGAAATTTATCAATCTTATTTTTTGCATATCTCAAAGACTAATATAGTTACAGAAATGGACCACAGTTAAAGAGCATACTTGGAGCTATGAAGAAAAATTGAATTAATTATTCATAAAAATTTTAAAAACTTTTGAATATTTAAAATTTTGTATTTTTGAAAATCGTCAAAATTGACGATGACATAAAATTTTTGGCTTATTTTTTGGTTTAATACATTGGATTATTCTTAAAATATCTTAAAATGTTTGGAACTATGTTTTTTTGTTTTTTTTTTTTCAAAAATATAAAAAGTGAATTATTGAAAATTGTTTAAAATTGACGATGAACATCAAATTTTTGGTTCATTTTATTAAATACTCTTATGTTTTTAAAAGGATCTGAAATATTCTATTTCTTTTTATGAATTATTGAATGTTGCATAACTTAAAAAAACAACTTCGTTATATGATGAAAAAAGCTTCTGACCAAAATTTGTCCAAATCGAAAGAGGTCGATTTGAGGTGAACTGACCCCATGTTCTTTTACATCCATTTCAAATGTCATAAATAATAATTATATTAAAGTGAATTTATCCCACTTATTTATTTTATATTTACATTTGGAAAATAAAAAAATATAATTATTTTCTTGAATCTTACGTAAGAAGAGGAAGGGGGATTCGAGAAATCTTATGTATCATGTATGTTCTTAATTTTTAGACTATATTTTTAATCTGGCCATCTAATTTCGCAAGGAGGCGTTATCGCCCACGTTGAGAACCTACGGTGTAGATGAATAATTGTTTGCAGAGACTGTAGACCAAATTTATGATTTTCCAAAAAAAAAAAATGGTAGGAAATTTTCTCTAGTATATTATATACCTATTGCTAAAATGGAAAGATTTTGTGAAAAAATATTGTATTGGCGCCATTGTTCCAATATTGCGGTGGGAGTGGTATAGGTTCGAGGTAACGAATTTGATATTCAGTAAAAGCACATCAAAATCTATAAGATTACCCATTGTCAAAACACCCGAAAAACTCTTCAGGTGAAACTACCATATGATTGTACTAACTTAGAACTAGGTACAATACTAGATAACCTATTTAACGGATTAAATCCCCCAAATACATGGTTAAAATTGACAATAGGGAAATACTTAAAACTGGCATAAATGCCAGATTTCGTAGTTGACCGGTAAACTAAATCTCCTAAAATGTTAAAACCACCATCATGTCAACAAATAATCACTTAATATTAAACGGGTTTGTGGTCACAAAACTGTGTATTATAAAGTTTATAGTGATATATTCCAAGGAATTAGCAACTAGAAGAAGTAAAGACAAGTTCTAGAAGTAAAGACAAGTTGGCCGTCCCACGCTTTAGGTTAAGTAAGTGTAATAAAAGCTTTATAGGTAATAGTATTCGGTTTCACAATAAGATCCCAAGTAACATTACCGATTTACCTGACAATAAGTTCAAGTATTATGTCAAGCGAGTTTTAATCTCAAAAGGTTATTACAGGGTGGATCATTACGTGAACGATAGTGATGTCTGGAATTAACCCACATCTCTGTGCTTCCACTAACATTATTTTATTAAGACTACGATTGTATAGTTTTTTATATGACAAAAAAAAATGATATATATTATATTTATAAAAAAAAAAAAACCAGATCGAGTTTCTTGCCTGCGCTCTTCTCAGCTGGGTTGTTTTCCGAACCGGTGGTAGTGTTTTAGACGTTCATAAGCGCCTTCTTAGGGCCTAAATTGAATAAATAAATTTTGATTTTGATTTTGAAAGTTTAAGATTTAAACAAAGGCATACCTAAAGTCATCTTTCAATTGATATGTAACTTGTATTAAAGCTTCAATAGCTGCATCACTCAAGTCCCGGTTAAGAACGCTCAACTGGTCAGTAAGTTTCCCGATCACACCTTGAGCTATCAGTAACTCACAGGTTTTTGCTCCACATCCTGCTAAGTTGCCCAAAGCCCATGTGCATGTCACCTAACAACAATATGCACTTGTGTAATATCTAATCGCTTCTAACTATTGGCTTTATAGTAATAGTTATATGTTAAAATATGCAGAGTTGTGGGACTGGATCATGACTTTTGCACACTTGTGAAAAAGCCACCATAAGGACACATTAAAAAATTTATAATGTGGTCAGATTCAGTAACTATGAATTTTAAGTTTCAAAATCTGTTGCCAAGTACTAATAAGTGTGTTTGGGTGATCGTTACAACTGTTGAAATTGTGTGCTGAGGCTATTACATAGTACAAAATGAGGCTTTAGCTGTAGTAGGCAAAATTCGGCCGGAAGATGGGGACAAAAATTCATATGAAGAAAAAGTCACCAGATCGAGTTACTGCCAGTTCTTATTGATAACTTTTTATCCAAACTGATGGTAGTATTTTGACTTTCATAAACCCCTTCCACAGGGTCTAAATTACATCACCCGGTATCACCCCCATCCCAAATGCGGCGGACGGCCCCGGGGGGTTTTAGTGGGTATTTCCGGGCGCTTCATGCCCGGGTGAGTCCCACACTGGCACGGAGTTCGTCCCTCCGTGCCCCCTTACCTATTGCATTGGGGGACTCCAGTCTCACTAATGCAATAGGTAAGGGTAGTGCGTAAATGCATTTTCCCCCGTCAAAAAAAAAGTGTCTAAATTACATAAAGTATTTTTGAAATATATTCTTTTATTTCAATAAATACACATATCACTATCACACTGGACTGTACTTTATTTAACATTAGATGACATGCAGTCATTTTGCTGAGCTCAAATAAAACCATAACATAAAACAAAGGAGCCTATTAGTTTTTGTATATAGATTATATAATGTCATTCTTTACAATCATAGATATATTAATAATACTACTAATTACTATTCTTTTAAAGATATAACTATTTCACTAAGGGTGATTATTCTTTCAAATATAGAATTAAGGAACTTACAACAAATTCAGTGCAGAGATTGTTAAGAGCCGCTATTAGATATGGTCCTGCTGCTTTAGCAACTATAGCACAAGTTTTACTGTTACCAAGAGCGAGATTGCAACAGCAGCCAGCTGCCTCGCACTGCTTTCTTTCATTGTGACCTACAATTTATTTAAACTTAATCTGTAATTAAAAATGATTGCATAATCAAAGATACCATCAGTTCAGGATATGATCAAGCAATAGTAAACAACTAATAGTACTGAACAAAAACTAAGGGTAAGTTCAAAATATGTATATGTCTCATTAATATAGACCATTTTAAAGGCCAATAGCATCTTTATAGTTAACCAACTATAATAAGCATCAAATTATTTAACCACAGGAAAATTTAATTCTTTTTTATAAGTATTAAGTTATGCAACTTAGATAAAAGAAAAAGCCATTATATATACCAGATTTTTGTAGTTTAGAGATTTACATATGATTTTTTCATTATCTTTAATATTAAGTATTATTTTTTTGTTATTAATATTTAAACAAACCAATACTGATGCTCATACAAGAGAATATAGCAATGTATATTTATCACATAAGTAACTATTTTACAATTGATAAACATACTAACAAACATTTTAACACAGGCTATTTTACAATATTTACAGATTCTTGTTAACACACACCTGACAGTTCTCTCACCAGTCCACGTAGGGCCCCGTGTGTGTTCATTACTACATCAATATTTTTTACATCATCAATTATGGCATTTTTCAAATTACGTAGCTCTGTAACTGTTACTGGTGCCTTAGTCTTAAGTTTGTTTGCTATGCCTATGACATTCTCTGAAGATGTACTGAAAAATAAGTAAATTTAACATTACTGACTGTTTTCAAATTGAGTATGTTTAAGTATGAAAGTTATGAAAGGCACATGCATATTTATGGACAGAGGTAGTCATAGGATAAAGAGAAACATTTTAGATCTCAAATTAATAGTTAATTATTTAATTCTCCGGTTAAAACCGCCTATTTAATAAATCGCAGTTATCAGTGTTACCATAAAGTCACCAAAGCTCGATGTATATCGGTTTCTTCGTCTCTTAATCTTCGTCGATTTATATTCAAAATATTTCTGTTAGATTCTCTAATCGTACACAAAGCTTCTTCCATTTTTGGTTTTATAATTACGAAGAAAATGGGAAAATCGTTCAAAAAGAAACTTGTTGACAGTATACTCAACTGACAACTCTAGTACTCAATACGTATTCTTCTTGTGTTTTAATGGCTCTGCACGGCTTGTATTTTAACCGGGCTCAAGACGTCAATAATATAATAAACTCACATTTGACTAGGGAAGAGCACCAATTATCGATATATCGAAAAAATGTTATTTTTTTTAAAGCAATTGATAAATATGGGCCTATTTTTATTTTAAAATATCGATAACCGATATTGATTTCCGAATATCAAATACGATATTTTTTTAAAGTGTGTTTTATTATATTTTATAATAATTATCATGTATTTCACTTCGGATTGTAATATTTTTGTTCGTTTCATGTAAGTATAAATTAATATAAACTAATGCGCGTTAGTTTTGGTGTAAGTGCTGTGTCTATTTTTATATGGATTCGTTCTGAACGTAACTAAGCGTTATATCTGTGGGTGCTATACATTTATTATAACCAAATAGCGCCATCTAGTCTCAAGAAGTCCAGTGTCCAGAAGTCCAGTCGGTCCAGTGTATATGTTAATTTTTTTCGAATATATATACTATTTTTCAGGTAATCGTGTCTTGAGGTAAAATATCGAAATATTGCTATTTTTTACTTGATATTAATCTATATTGTTTGAATAAGTCGATGTGCTGTATATCGATTTATTATTTATATTTGCTCATCCCTACATTTGACAATGACATAATTGACTAAATTGACATTATATATCTATGTTTAGTTTCTTTTTAAAAAAGCAAAGGTAAAAGCTTTTAAAAGCAGCCAAGTCTGACGTTAGGAATATTATTCATAAACGCGGTAACAAATTGCGGTCTTCTGTTACAACTTTTTCAATGGGAGTGGTTAGGAGATCTCATAATTCATACTCCGTGTCATTATTCCAATTCTCTTCACTTATGTCCTATAAATAAACTATATTACGTAAAATACCCACGAAATTACATAAAAGCGAGTCAAATACTGCAACTTAAAGAACTAAAAATAAGAACTACTATGTGACAACCCAAAATTGTCGGTTCTAAACTTATTAGAAAGAATATAAAATCTAGTCAGACAGTCATTTCCTGTATTACTAATATTTTATTGTGATAGGCAAAGAAAATTTATTATTCATAAAAACTCTGAGTAAATATTATAAATTATTTTACGATATCCCTTTAGTTACACAATAAGTAATGTTTATGTTTTTACGAGTATCAACTATTTAGTCTACGAACTGTAAATGCAAATACGATAATCTGCATAAAATGTCCATAGTCTATTTGAGTTTCCGCAGCAATCATGATATCCCATAAGGGTAGCATATTTAGATATCGCATCTGTAGAAATTAGTTCAAATTTGATAATAAACTTGGCTTTAAAAGAAACAAAACATAGGATGCAATAATAAAATTGTATGTCATTTTGATGCTTGCATAACTAACTTTCAACCTAAAGTTGAAAATGTATTGCCAAATACCATTAATGTATTTCAGCCAAATGCTCACCTAACATCATGTGAGATTTTAGTTAAATATCTCTACTATAAAAGACTAAAAATGGCTATCACCACTTAATAACTACAGCACAAAGAGTATATCATATTATTTCCTTAAAACGTCACTTATTCGTTTCAGAAGATAGGAAAATAAATTTCTTTTATTTTTTTTAGGTGTTATAATATAGCACCTTTCAACTATAAAAATTAGAAATCACAAAACGAAATATTAAAAAAATACAAAACTGAGAATAGGTACTATATGCGATATTTAAGCAAATATAAATGACGAATTCCTGTAAAATACTCTAGAAAATTATCTTATCAAGTTCTCGTAATAATGCAGTACCGAATGTTATTTTGCTTATGATTTGCTTTTTAGTATATTATTGATATCTGAAGGACTAATATATGTTTTATTTATGAAGTATATAAAAAAAACTAACACATAACATTGAAACAATTTATTTTCATTGTTGATTTATTATTCTTTACATCCGCATTGATCAATATACATATAGGAAGAGCGCGTAACAGTAAAGACGATGCCGTGTAATAATATACAATATATAGTTTATTAAATAAATGAATTCATAATAATCTGTAACACATATATCCGAGACACCGCAGTGTCTCAAGACAAAAGTCGTAGACCAGTGTGTGTTACCAGTGATGCCATATGGCACTGAGACGTGGTCGCTTACAATGGGCCTAATCAGAAAACCTAAAGTTATCCAAGGGGCAATGCAGAGGGCTATGTTTGGAGTTTCCCTGCACCATCCATCAGAAACGAGGAGATCCGCAGAAAAACCAAAGTAACCGACATTACCCGAAGTATTGTGAAATCTAAGTAGCAGTGGACTGGGCGCATTGCTCGTAGTACCAATGCCCGATGGGGCCAACAGGTTCTCGAATGGCTGCCCCGCGCTGGAAGACGCAGCGTGGGTGGCCCACAACAAACAAACAAAGAAAGAATTCTTTCACATATATTGTTTTTTTTCTGATAAGTAAGATGTGAACTAAAACATTTTTTTTAAAGCAACATTGATGTGTTATATCCACCCATCCGCTCAACCGAAAGACGTCAACTGGTGGACATAGATCTCCCCCAAAAATCTCCACGACGATCGGTCTTGCGACACCCGCATCCAGCGAACTCCCGTAGCCTTCACCAGGTCGTCGTTCCACCTTGTGATATACCATAGAATCTTCAACTTTTCACATACGAATGCGCATTACTTTGAAACTTCTGAATTATTTGATTTTAGTTTTCACAATAAAACATAGGTGGACTCAAGATATGATCTTGGCTAGGTAACATAACACATTTATATATCGTGGTTTATGCTGGGACAACGATGTCATAATTTGTCACTCAATAATTCCAATTTATTAAGTATTATCTTTGTAACAGAGAATACTTAAAAAATTGGCCTATAATTTAGAAAAGAATCATGTAAACTGTTCTTTTTGTCTCGAGTTTATAAGCCAACTAACGGACACACAGAAATATACACTTCATATTTTTTATGATATGTAAAAAAGAGATATCTTTTAAGTTGTAATTATATAAACTAAAATACAGTAATAAGATATTTCTAATATTGTATTTATAGTATTCATTATTTTATTGTTATTAAGTAACAAAAAAAAATAGCCATTGAAATTATCGTTTAACTTATTATTTACTTGCTAAATACATTTGTGGCATTTTTTAAATTTCATTATTCCATTCATATCGACTTTACTGCAAGGGCTCACAGCTCACCCCTATGTATATTTTCATTTAAATATATTATTCTTTATTAAGCGTCCGTATATTAAACATTAATAGTACCTAATTAAGCTTATGTTAAAATAAATACTTAAATTAATAATTTTATTTACAACAACATCACTGTATGTCTTCTTTTTATATTTACATATGTATGTATTTATTATTATAACCATAACATTAGGCCGAATAATATTTAATTTATTAATAACAAATTCTTAAGATATAAAGTTTAAAAGCCTTAATTTATTTATTTACATCATATTATGAATATCGGTGTGAAATATATCGTTCGATTCTTGTGATATGTATAAATAATGTTTCGGTATTTTATGGTATGAAGTAATACCGTATGCAACCTATTTCATGTTAAATACTTAAAGTTTCCTATAAGTGTTTAAACGAATTACTGTATAGCCAAATATAGGTAGTTAATATAGTCTTATTTCTGCAGTACCAAACCTTTATTCCATAAAATACAAATAATTAAAAAAAAATAAAGACTTCTACCACTTTAACTGGCAATTTCTCTATCTCAGACATTCGTGTTGTTTAACACCAAATTGTTTGTCATTAAAAACAACTGCAAGTGATTAAGTAATATGAATTATTTTTTTAAAACGACTCTTAGATTTATGATAATATAAAAATGTAATACATACGTCATATATGTGCCTTATATTTACCTATCAATTTAATACCTACCTATGAGTTCGTAAATAGTTTTTTATATTTTAAATGATGGACATTTATTTAATATTCAATTTAATAATTATTAAGGAAACTTAACACCTCAGGAAATATTGTTTAAATACAAATCTATTTGAAAATACATGTTAATTATATATGTAATTATTTATAAAAGAATCCGGTAATCGCTCAAATGGAAGCGGACATGTACTTAAAGTAAGATTGCTTCTTTGAAATCATATTTTATATATTTATTTCAGAAAAAGTTAAAAATTATCATTGTTCGTCACTGAAAAATCCTTTAAAAAAATTATAGCAACATACTTAAAGTTGCTTTTCTGTTGATCTTTGTTTTTTTTTTATAAACTATAAATATTGTGACCAAGCTATCCTAAGTTCCCATCGATGTCTGTGAATATGGTATATGAATTATTCTAAAAGGTTTTACACAAAGTAGTTTTATTTATTTATTTTTATAATAAATATTATTTTCTTTACAAAATGTAATTACCATCTTTTGTTTAGACAACGACCGGTTTTCTCTCTCTCATTTTGCACGAACAACTTTTTCTTCCTAACACTACTATTGTTCCTTTGATTCGTAAACACATCGTTCAATGATCTAGAGGAGGCTCGATGCTATAACGATGTTATTTTCTCGCTCATGATATGAACGTTGTTGAGAGCATCTTTTATGTTGTTAGGCACGTCTTTTATGTTGTTTGGAGGATCTTTCATGTTGTTGTAAGAGTCTTTACTGTTCTGCCTTACGTCGTGGCTTAAATTTTTAAATTTAGTCTCTTTGCCGAGTTTATCCGTGTCGTTTATTAATTGACCGTTGGTGAACACGAAGTCAGCGGCTTCCGTTTGAGTTTCTTTGTCGGCACACGGTAATTCTGAAAGTAAATATGATATAGCGTTTTTAGCCATTCTTTTATCTTCACATATCACAAATACCAAATAGTTCAAGCACTAATTTACTTTAAAGTATTCTTAAAATATTACAACAAGTTGAAGGTAGTAAATACAATCAGTAACGTAAGTCACAAAATATTTTTTAATGATTTTCTGAAGCTAAATTTTAATGATATAATTTAATTAATGAAACCGGTTAAGCACCAACCTAGCGCTTACGCCAGCTACCAGTTGTCTAATTTTTATTGGTATTTTAGCGATTAAATAGTTTTTAACTTTGGAGAAATGAATTATCCCGCAACGTTGCTTTGGTTAAAATATCGCATATAATAAATATATGAATATATGCGATAATTATAATTGTAGCGGATCCACTAAGTCGCGCTACTGGTGGATCTACTATCCTCAGTAATAAGGACAGCTTAAAAACTCCTTGAAAGATAAGACTCATTAAGCAAACATTGAACTTGTGGTACGCCCCTTTTAACATGGCTGCATGCGAAGACCAATCATATGTCAACTCCGGCACATCGATGGTCGTCCATGATTAATAAATATTATTAACTACTAATAATTATAAAAACTTTGTAGCTGCGACTACACGAGTCATTACGCATTTCTCATTGTAAATAGTAGCTCATTATACCGTCAAACAAATATTGTGTTTCCATTCATCTTGCCCTCGAATAAAATATAAAAAGTTATACATAATCTAGTATTCTAAATACTAGACCACATAACACGCTCACCACATAATTAAGGTTTCAAGAGTCAGTCGCCCACTTATTTTACAATTTTATAACTATAAAACATTAAAATATGATGGTTAAAAGGTAATCTATTAAGCGGTAAGAATTTAACCACATCGCTGTAGTGTTGAGATGTTACATTACTCACTTTTGATGAGTGTAGTCGGAGCGTGTGACGGCGGCGGCTTACGGCTGTACCTGACAGGCATTATACTCTGCCTGACGTTTCGTTCTGGCCGGATTAGTATTATGTATAACTGAAAACAAATGACGACTGCATATACTCCCTTTTATATATAATATTGGTTACTTATCAGTAATTAATGTTATTCTTATTTATTAATGTTAATTTGAAATAAATATTGCACATCGTTTAATATTTTTAACAGACTTTAAAAAGGAGAAGGTTTTCATTTCTCCGTGAATTGTGGACTGATCTTTCTTTTATTCGAAAGACTACACTACCGAGGTGGTCCCATTGTCACCAAATCAGGGTCTGATTAGTGGATCTCAGGGAAATCAACCCGTGAATATTATAGACAGTAATACGTGTTTCATATATTTTTGTCTAAAGCTATTAAGTATTTGCGTATTGCAGTCACCTTATTTGCTGATCTGATGATGGAAGGTACAACATTTTAACGTGTAGGAGTTGATAATTTAATTTTTTTTGCTTTATTTGTTATGCCTTCGAAATAAAACATATAAACTGGCGCCGATTTCAAAACTATTAATGGTATTAAAACAATATATATATATTAAAGTAAACATAAATAGAATTAATAAAGTGATTATTTATTTATTTTTTAGTGCATTTTTTAACGTTTGTCAGTTTAATTTTGAATTTGAAAAAATTGTTATTACTTGTTATTAATTATCTTATCGACATTAACTAAATATAAAATAAATTAATTTGGAAAATATGTTTCGACTTTTCGTAATTTATTTTATAAGTTTCAATTTGTAGTAAGTACCTAGCTAGTTTGATTTTGACGTTGATATACGGCGGCAAGACGGAATGGTATTTTTAAATGCTCATGTCAACAGTCGTGTTGTTTTTTATAATAATAGTACGAGTATGTACGAGTATAGTTTATAATCCTTCATCCATTAATTAGATTGCAAGTCATTCAATTACTAAGCACAGTATGCAGGATGAAATCTAGGAGACGACACTTTATTCACGATCGTTTCACAATCACCAGCTGCTAGTTCAATCTATTCAATGCTTGAAGATGCGAATGATAATTAGTTCTTTGAGTAAATTAAGAAAAAAATCACGTTGAATACGCACTATTTGTGCTTCTCAAATTTCGGCTTAGATATTTTTGACACTAACCTAGGCAAACGTATCTCGACGAGATAGTATATGTTCTAAATAAAGGTCAGGTGAAAAGTATCAATAACCTACGAGCATGTATTAAATCACTTATGAAAATAGAAGAAGCGAAAGATATTTGTCTGAATGATAATAACTGGAAGGATGGAGTCACTCCCATGGAAGAGGACCGTGATGTGTGTATGTTTAGGGCAAAGGACACATTTGCTTATAGAATGTCACAATCCAATGCGATCTCACCTTAGGCGAGAAGAGACATACTAATGTGACGCTTGCACTTAGAGAGATCGTCACCGCCATACTTGTCACTCGGAGCGGGACGTGACTCGCTGTTCCAAAATACAATGGTACGAATGCCAGCCAGATCACGCACGTCGTGTACATCGTGAAACCTGGAATCAAAATCAATTTGTTTTTACACTACATATTGTGTCTAAGATAGGTGGATAAGATAATCTGTGCTTTGTGGTTTAATTTGTTAAAAAAAATGTCTCAATTAATTCATTGCATCTTTAATTTTGATGGTTTGCATAAATTATTTCTTTAGAAATAAGCTAGTGGTAATTTGTTTGTTTGACTTGATTCCATATAATACTCATAATTTATTTCATATAAACATTAGATTACTACCTTATGTAATAAGATATATACTAAAATCTGGCCAGATGCTGTGTTGATTATTTTAAGAAGATCATGTAAAATATATATATTTACAGTGTTTCTCTAGTTAAAACGATACGAATAGGAGAAAGTAATATGCAAGTTAAGACATTATAAACTATTATTTTTTTCACTTTTCTAAGCTTATTCACTATTCGAGTGAAAGGCGTTCCGAACTAAAGCGTTATAACTCAAACTTTACATTATTTGTTTACACTATTTGACTACTGTTGACCGACCAAGGATTAAAATATCTTAATAATATGAAACTTTAAATGTTAAAATGTACATGTGAATTATAATAAAGCCACCACAAGAAAGCATATTCGTTTCACGCTTCGATTCAAGAGTTATATTTGTTCCTGAAAATAGATAAGACATTAAATTTTGTTTTTTATTCCCACACTAAATAAACTTTAGTTCTCATGGTTTATCAATTACTGAATGACCTAAACTTGTACGAAATTTCATTCTAATCAGTCAAACGACTTTCAAATTAAACTCTGATATATTTGTAAAAAAAGATGAAAGTATGAACAGACAAAAAGTTCTAAAATGAGATTACCAATAGTTTTTGCACAAACGAGTGAGTATACTGGTTGAAACGAAAGATTCCAGTCTAAATCTCTTTTACTAGGCCTAATTAGTTGTATAAATGTAAATAACAAACGTTGTTATTACAAAATGAAGCAAAACAACGTTTACAAACACCATTAATTTAAAGTCTAAAATCGTAAAATACATTTCTTACTCCGAGACCCTTTGTTCAACGATAAATCAACTTGTCATTTAAATCTGGGATGAAACTCGACCTGTCTAACTAATAGGTTTAATTTTGCATCGTTAAACGTTTCGATTAAGTAATTTGTCCTTCGTTGGTTAAAATACTTTTAATGTGTACATTGAAATATACTTTTACGTAATTAACGCTAATTGATGCGACCGATTGATGTAAATGTCAATCGGTGTTAATTTTACATATCAGTGGTACTAGATACCAGTTTTCGTAATTATAATTTATCGCCTTAGGGTATTCATAAATGAATTAAGAGGTTTTGCCTATATAAACGTAATTCCTTGCGTCCTCCCTGGATTATGGTATGGCATTATGGCATAAATAAAATTGGTTCAGTTTGGAGGAGGAAACTGGGTATTACGAAGTGATGTTTTCGTCTATTTTGCATACGGTAAAATCAGCCCGAACGTCATTTGTCCCTTTCGTGTTTTTTAAATCTTTCAATGGGGCGCAACGCGATAGCAATAGATTTCTGAAATACCTACTCATCAAATCTGTCGTCGACCGCTTGTTCTCTACAATACAATTTAACATTATTGTGGATCCATTTTCCATATTGCATAGGTTGTCAGTGCTTTCGCCATCTGATGTTAAGTGAAGAAGTACTCAAGATGATCAACATGCTAAACCTAGAGCCACTTGCTCTCAAGTGATGTGGCCGTTAACGGCTCTTCTCAACTGGGTTGTTTTCCGAATCGATGGTAATATTCTGACGTTCGTCAGGGCCTAAACTGAATAAAGTATTTTTTTATTTTGATTTTGATATCAAAATGGTTTTCTTCGTTGAAAGCTTTCAAAATAAGATAGGAGGAATCGAGTCTACATATATCAATCGACGGTATATCCGATCACACTCATCACTTTTACAGTATTTTTAGAACAAATGTGATATTATTATCACTAAAAAAAATTGAGTGAATGGAAATAGCATGTAAGTTAAAAGAATCCCTTAAATGTACATAATCAAAATATAAACGTAGTAACACTGAAACAGACAAATGTTGATACGCCATTGCTTTTTATTTATTGGGATGAAATATTTATGCCAATCAGTCAATTATAAATTAAGTTAAGTTATAAGAGTGATGTTCATTTTGTGGTAAAGTAGAGAGTCGATATTTATTATTTATTACGCCAGTTCCTTAGACATAAATCTCTTTGCGGACATGATTTAAGACACCGTCACGAGGTTCCTACATCCTATATTTCTGTCTCTATATTTGGAAAATGAGTTTCATAAATATTTACGTTTTAAAAACGCTGTTTTTTAACCGTATGTATATCATTGATTTATTAATAGGAATTGCTCCTGCAGTTTTTTTTGACATTATATTTATATATGGTAAAATAGAATCAATATCAAAATCTCACGTGTTGTTAATTAACGATGTGGTCCAGGATTATAAACACAACTAAGTCTATAGGTACTGGCTCTCGGGTGATGCTGTCGGAACACACCTATTGGTGTTTGCTGATAGGTTTTCAAACTTGAGGGTGGTAGCTACCCAGGCGGGCATTATTAGACAATACCCTTTTTTCTTCTTTTTTTTTTTTTTTTTTTGGCGGGGGGAAATGCATTTACGCACTACCCTTATATATTGTATTTGAGGGATCAAACAGTCCCACAATACAATAGATAAGGGGGCACGGAGTGACGAGCTCCGTGCCAGTGTGGGACTCACCCGGGCGAGAGTCGCCCGGAAATACCCACTAAAACCCCCCGGGGCCGTCCGCTGCATTTGGGATGGGGGCGACACGGGGTGGCTTTCGCAAGTACCGCGTCGCCCCCTGCAGCGAACCCACCGGGCCTCGTCGTGCAATGGCCCAGCGGGGATGGGGGAGTAAAAACTTCTCAACCCCACCTCTTCGCCCACCTCTATTAGATAATACCCTACCGGCATGCTATGGTTTCCTAACGATCTTTCCCTTCAACTCTTCTACAATTTAATTCATGGGTTCGAATGTTTTGTTATAAGGTTTTAGTTTAATCTGTTTAAACAAAGTTATTTCAGTATAAACACTTTTATTTATCAATGACAATGAGATTAAATTAAAATAAAGACTATTAGAATTAAGAGTTGGAGACAAGTGTCACCGCCGGATGATGGAATAGAACTGAACTACTAACTGTAAGACAAACATTATGAAAGATCAAAAAGTGCTGACTGGACAATATTGTTCAGGGACTGTATATAACAGTTCGTCTATCAAGGTAGAATCCGACCACACTACTTGCGCTATCACCGTTTCGTTCTTAATAATATAGACACACCTTTCATGAAAATATTCTAATATGCCACGCGGTTTCGTTTGCACATAATAATTTCTATATTTCACACTTAGTTTAGTGGCAATTGATTTATCCAATTAATTAATTGATAAAGTAGACATTTTTTTTATATACTTTTACGTAATGTGACAAAATATACTTATTTTAGATCTGGTTAGAAAAACAGATCTATCATTTATAAAAGGGCCAGCTAAATCCGTGCCATTATGAATTCGTCAACGGAAAAATTATAGAGAGACGAATTATGTCTATCAAAACTACAGAAACATCGTAAATATCGTATAACAAAACAATATCGAAAAATATGTAAAACGATGAAATATATGAGTGCAAAGGACGCCCGTTAACCGACTGGAATGTATTTCAGTTCAAATGAAATGACACTTATGTTTTTGTTTATCTCTTTTTATTTATTGCCTATAAACAAAAAATATGTATAACAAAGCCATTGTTTGTTTTGTATTTTTTTATATTATAATCTATGACTCGACTCGATGACTTATACGAAATCTCAAAGAAGTATATTTATGAGAGATAAAATGTGTTTTAATTAAATCTCTCCGAGAGTACCTTTGATAGGCACAATCAGATGTGAACGAGCGCCTGCACGTTGTATTGTTTCCTTCACAATGGAAATTGAACAATGGCGGCATTATTCGACGCAATAAACCAAACAACGCCTTATCCACGGACCCGATGGTGGTAGTGATGGGGAAAACATCGATATGTCAATTATCTTGTTCTTACTGGAATCTCGGCAACGATTCTTCTTTATCGATTATACTTTGTTAAGTGTAACTGAAAGTTGTGACAAGCCTACGAAAGCGCAACATTTAAGAAATGTAAAACACTGATGGTCTTTTGGGGACAAGTCAAAACTTGAACTGTACTGACTTCGCAGTAGGAAGCTTGTGAGAACTAATGTCTTTTCGAGTATTACTTATAAACCAGATTAGAACCTGGTCAAACACATCTCATACTGCTAGCTTGAAAATGTCAAGGGAAAGTTACAGCTTTTACGGTATAAAGAAGTGATAAATCGAGATATGATAAATTGAAAAGTTAGCCTCTCTTAATGAGAAATGGTTGCTGAGAAACGTTTCTGATAGAAACATAATATAAATAAAGAAGTATATATTTTAAAGATTGGAAGGAGAGACTAGCTAACCGTAATGTACTTAAAGCCAGACTATCTGTTTTCTATTCATCACAATTATTGTGATGGACTGGAAAGACTAAAGTGTTTGAAGCTTTTTGTAAAAATAGGATACATCAGTCACGTACGCAGACAAAAAGATCAGTTAGACTCTGAGAATTAAATTTTCTAGAAACAAATTTACATATAGATAGCGTGTGAATAGATTTCTTGTTGAACATATATTGTATAAAGAAGGAAAATATATAACTATAGGATTAATGTAGGGTATTGGGCATTTGATTCTTAGTCACCGCTTCGAATTTATGTTTGATAATTTTCTTCTTCCGCGAAATGTGCCTTACACGCGTTATTTGGGTTTTTATTTGATCTTTTTACGTTTAGTAAGTAATATTACTTTTCATAGCATGTATAAACTAAACAATATCACGATTTTACTAGTGAAGGATAGGCAGTAATCTAAAAGGGGAATATATACTTTTGCCAGAAAGACGAAATGGTTGTCAGAAGAACGTAAAAACGATGGGATGTAATCGAAAATGACATTATACCTAAAGCAAATGCTAAGAATTTTGAACTAGATTAAAGTGTTCATACAAATACTTCTTTTTTTTATTATTTGCACCACAACAATTACAGGGGAATTGAGAATACATCATCAGCTGTTTTGATAGATAAAATAAAAGTACAATCGACTATTTCATAAAATCTCCGCACTAAACTTTAGCCGAAATTCTCCCATTTGTAAAGTTAGTAGCAGTTCGAAGAAATAATATTTGCTGAGTTTCGTTGTTTACGATACTTCTTTCCAGTGTTAATTGGATACCGACCTTATTAACTTTTCCATATGGTCCACGGTCACCTCCTTGTCTCCTTTATTATAATAAATTAATAATTTATTTTCCAATGAAATGATTTGATTAAATCTTGTCAAAACGGCGACAGGCGCGTTCGAATAGAGTTCGTGTCAATTGAATTCTATTTGGTAAATTATACAAGATAGATTATAAAGAAGATCTAATTTGAGAAGTTTTCATATTTAAAAATCTATTTATTGCATAGGAGAGAACTTGCATTGATTATAGTTATATATTATACCTATAAAAAAAACAATCCAATTTCTCCTAATAAATAAAAATGAAGTGTCTGTTTGTAATATCGAAATAACAATTTCTTACTAAATACATGTGAATGTATGTACAATAGCTATAACAAAAATACACTACCAATTGCACAGGACTTTTTTTTTGGTAGATAGCTGAAGTTACTCCGCGTATTTTTTGAAAATAATTAGGGTTCCGCGTAAAAAAATTAAAACTCAAAAATATAATATGAATAACAGTTTTACTCGCATGTATTTGGTTTTATGAGAAATATGTGTGCTTTATGTCAGTACAAAAAAAACTATACAAATAAATTTCGTAGTGTCCCGTAGAAAAAAAACAAAATTAAAAATAAAACGTTTGTTTGAATTTGTGTGCAATATCTTTGCTTTCTCTAAGTAACGGCAAATATTTAGGAATATAATTAGTGTTCCGTGTGAAGCGTGTAAAAGCGTGAGCACACAGCTTATCAAACAAGTTTTAATCTCAAAAGGTTATTACAGGGTGGATCATTACGTGAACGATGGTGATGTCTGGAATTAACCCACATCTCTGTGCTTCCACTAACATTATTAAAACTACGATTTGTACAGTTTTTTATATGACAAAAAAATGATATATATTATATTTATAAAAAAAAAGAACTAGATCGAGTTTCTTGCCTGCGCTCTTCTCGACTGGGTTGTTTTCCGAACCGGTGGTAGTGTTTTAGACGTTCTTAAGCGCCTTCTTAGGGCCTAAATGGAATGTTTAGGGGGCGAGGAGTATATCTCGCCCCCCGGATTGTAGACCACACTCGGTCTTGCCTCTTTCGAGAGGTGGGCGAAGAGGTGGGGTTGAGAAGTTTATACTCCCCCATCCCCGCTGGGCCATTGCACGACGAGGCCCGGTGGGTTCGCTGCAGGGGGCGACGAGGTGCTTGCGAAAGCCACCCCGTGTCGCCCTATCCCAAATGCAGCGGACGGCCCCGGGGGGTTTTAGTGGGTATTTCTGGGCGCTTCACGCCCGGGTGAGTCCCACACTGGCGCGGAGCTCGTCACTCCGTGCCCCCTTAACTATTGTATTGGGGGACTCTGATCCCTCAAATACAATAGATAAGGGTAGTGCGTAAATGCATTTCCCCCCGTCAAAAAAAAAAAGGGCCTAAATTGAATAAATAAATTTTGATTTGATTTTATTTGAAACAATAAAAATTACATAGAAAATCAGTTATTCCGACAGAAGAATGCTAAAAATAAAAAAGAGTGATACTTACCAATATGTTTGCTTTCGTTGAAAGCTTCTGGTATCTTCCTAGTGAGGACAGCGTAGACGGTACACACGAGGATCAACAGGATCGGATAGAAGAATGCTATCATGTAGGAAGCGTCTACATAGGAGTCACAGACCAGCATGTTGTCCTCTCTTGTAGGGTAATGGTACATAGCGCGCGCTGGAGCTACTGTCATCCACACTACAACGATTAACACCTGCGAAGCAGAATAATAAAGGTCACGTTCTAGATACTTATTACGGTAGTGATACAAGAATACTAACAGCAATCAGTAGTCCTTTTAGTGGGCTCAAAAAATCTTAGGCCCTATGTAAAAAGAAGATGAAAGATAAACGATGTATTCAAAGAAAACGATTTCCAAATATTGTCGTTTGCGTTAATCGACTAATTGCTTTCAAAATCAAAATTTATTTATTCAATTTAGGACCTAAGAAGGCGCCTATGAACGTCTAAAACACTACCACCGGTTCGGAAAACAACCCAGTCGAGAAGAGCGCAGGCAAGAAACTCGATCTGGTTCTTTTTTTTAAATAAATATAACATGTATCATTTTTTTTTGTCATATAAAAAACTATACAAATCGTAGTCTTAATAATGTTGGCGGAAGCACAGAGATGTGGGTTAATTCCAGACATCACTATCGTTCACGTAATGATCCCCCCTGTAATAACCTTTTGAGATTAAAACTTGCTCAACATAATACTTGAACATATTGTCAGGTAAATCGGTAATGTTACTTGGGATCTTATTGTAAAACCGAATACTATTACCTATAAAGCTTTTATTACACTTACTTAACGTAAAGCGTGGTTCCGGACAACTTGTCTTTACTTCTAATGTTAAAATTATAACGATCATAAAAGTTTAAAGCTTTAAAAGTCCACTACACCAAGTTCGATATACATCTACTTGAGGAGACTAAAGCGAATGACATATCTCACAACCAGGGTATTTGGAGTGGTTTTATACATGCATACTAAGTACTTGGAGTTATACTTACTTGTATTGATACTAGTGCGGCGCATATAGCAAGCTGCGAGCTGGGTGAGATCAGTATGGGACGCTTGGCTGAATGCTTGCTCGCATTGAATATGCGAGAAATTCTGTTGGTCTTCGTCAGGAGCGCTGCGTAGACGACAGTGAAGCAGAAGCCTGTACCGAACCTAAATATCATTATTTAAAAATTATAGATTCAAAGTAATGAAATAAGGTAAATATATAGGTAATATAAGTAATTTTCATTTAGACTGTAAATATTATCAAACATTAATAAATAATACCTTGTAACATTCGCGACGTCGAAATAGCAGTGATGATTTTCTGTAACTCTGGAAAGACCTTGAACGGGCGTTACGACACTTTGATCAGTTTAGATCCAGTTAATCGCAGTAAAGATATAATGCACGTACCTTGATCAGACTGGCCGTTAAACTTTCAGACATGATGGTTGTGATGAGTTTAAACGGGTATAAACACGCACGATGATGATGATGATGAACGGACACAAACACTCACACAAGATGATGATTATGTTTGAAACGATATTTGGAGGGCCTTTGTCGCAGTTGAGAGTTCAAACGGTTTTATACTCCGTTCACAGTTAGTTTATCTCTGAAGTTTCATTTTGGTATGTTGGCATTACTAGCTGTCACGTAGTCAAAATATTTTATCAATCGTTTTGGATTTTTGATTTTTATAGAATATTTAAATCATAAAATATACTAAAAAGAATTCAATGTAGTGTTACAAATATTTTTATATCTATACGTACATTCTCTGAAAGAAAAAGATCAAATAAATCTCCGTTAATTCCATTCGTCAACGATTTGCCGCCATGACTCGTACGTAAAATAGTGTTGTCTGTGTATTACTCGCAAAATGTTCTAAATTTAGGAATAAATATCGAAAAAGTCATCTTGATTTATTATAAAATGAAATAAAAAGGATTGATTTGTCAGGTCTATGCCTGTCACAATGCAATTAGTGAATAAATATTACATTAATTTTTCCGCAAAAAGGAGTTGTAAAGTTGCAGCTTATATGTCTCAATACTAAGTACTCCAAGAAAAATACGTATCCAAAAACCTCTTTTTGATTGATATGCAATCAGAAATAAAATACCTATAAATTATGTTATTTTTATTGACATACAGGTATAAGTTTTTTAGCGAAAATCTATTTTACAACTAATGTTTATCATAAAGAAACAAACAGTCATATCAACGTATAAATACAACGAAAACAATACAAACAAAAAAAAAACCTATAGTTTCCTATATATATAACAAATATATACCATACATATTGTGTATTTTATTATAAAGTCCTGTAGTAACCTGTAAAGTAACCTGACTCTGTTATTTATATGAAAACAAAACTGCAACCTAAAATATAAGGTTAATTATAAATTATTTTTGTAATACTTTTTTTGAACATTATAAATGAAACATTAAAAGGATCAATAGGATTTAATACGTTATTGTAAACTTTATATGCACGTCTAATAAATGAGTTTCATGCATAACATTTTAAAAAAACGTGCTATTGAGTATAATTTTTTTGCGAATAATTCTTTCATTCTTACAAGGCACAAGTAAATTAATTTTACTAAAAAGTATTAGTGAGTCAATGACATTATTTATAATTTTATCTTATTCATTTTATTATTATTTGGTTCATCCGACCCACTAACATACTGCTACGGAGTTTCTTTATGCTGTGATAGCTCAAGCTTCCAATTGTATATTTAATTAAGTCAAGGCGAATAATACATATCGCACATAGTAACACAATATTCAGAACGACAACTTAACGTCTAGAGTTGGACTATAGTTTTAAACTGACAGTGTCGTGCATGACAACCAAAAAGTTGGTGTCTTGATACTGCTATTTACCCGGAATCTAAACGTCAAAGCCTACGATGTGTTACAAGTTATAATAACGATCCATACCTAATAGACATTAATCTCTTTATAAAATACATTGATCTACATGTTTCTAGATATATCCTTATATTTGAATTCAATTATTATTCCTAAAACACAACATCTGTTCGCATTTAAATCATATGAAAGAATTAAAGACTACAATAAAATATAAATTAACATTTTTCATTGCTATTTCCAGACGTTTCATTTAAAATTATGAAATCTGTAGGAGCTTTAATTTGTTTTAAACCGTGTTTGATTTGTTTTTATTATACTAGTACTGTTGAATCATGAATATACGTATTTGTAAATTTTAACCAAAGATTTAGGAATGTAGTGTAATTTTGTGAAAGTGGCGTTGATGTGTCAAGGAACAAATAAATACATTTACTGAGAGGGGACGTGTGGTGCCGGCTAAGAATAGTACCAGCCTATATCATCCCCTGGGTGACGTAAAAGGCGACTAAGGGATAAACCAGGGGATGGGCAGCAGCATCCTCTGAGGACCACAAACATCTGCTGCGATCGCCAACCCGTCTGCCAAGCGTGACGATTATGGCAATTCTGGCCTTTTTTCAGTTTTTTTGGTCGAATGAAAGTGAAGGGAAATTAAAGGAATAAATAAAAACAATTCCTTAAACAATTTTTTGTAGCGAACTGTAAACTAGAGAGTGCAAATATAATTCAAATTAAAAATAACCGTACATACCAAAATAAATTATCTTTACACTATTCGTTTAGATACTGTTGTCTTGTATTTCTTGAAAATAACAGAAAACAGCAACAAGATATTACTTTAACCCCTCGAGCATTAACCTGGCGCTTACGCCAGCTTTTCATTGTTTTCCCATAGTAAAACATTCTTTAAAACTCTATGTCAAAAAGAAAAATAATAATTTAATAGCTTAACAAAATGTTGGCCAATTTTAATCATAACATTTAAAAACAGAGTTAAAAATAGTGTAACTAGTGCGTTTAATTTGCATTTCTGTTAACATGATCTCGCGGATAATCTAAACCATTAAAATATCTAAGCTTAGTTATAAATAATGAAAGAGAAAACTAAAGGACTTCATACTTAATTTACTCGTAAATAAATTAAAGTCTTGGGAGAACTAAATTGATTAAAGTTTACAGAGTTCACGTAATAACCTGAAGAGAATAAACTACAGTAGGTACCTACGGCGAGCTGTAAATAATGAAAAACTAGAATTAAAATGGTGACTCGAGGGGAAGTTTTATATTGTTCGATGTGAGAGATTTTTTTTAAATAACAATAAATTCATAACAATACACCTCTTATTTAGTATTACGTTATGTATTATATAAAACATTCTCATTTGAACAATGATTCTTATAGTTTATTTCATTTTGTCTCACAAGAATTATAAATCGACATACGTACAACATAACACTATGCAAACTGTACAGATCGATTGACTCTTAAGGTCATCTGCTAGAACACATTGATATAGATGCTTGAGATATTTCAAAGAAATTAAAATGGCGGTGATAGAATCTTTAGATTCTACAAAAAATTTGAGTTTTTAATGTGTCGAGTACCCATAAAAAATAAGACAATAGAAAGACAATAGGAAAATAACGGAAAGTTGGCGTAAACGCCAGGTAAGTGCTCAAGGGGTTAATGAAAGAAAACAAACTAAAACAAAAACGTCATGGACAGTTCATATGTCTGCAAATATTCCCTAAGGTAAATATTCTCAATGGATTCATTAGATTAAATCAAATCAAATCAAAATTTATTTATTCAATTTAGGCCCTAAGAAGGCGCTTATGAACGTCTAAAACACTACCACCGGTTCGGAAAACAACCCTGTCGAGAAGAGCGCAGGCAAGAAACTCGATCTGGTTCTTTTTCTTTATAAATATCATTTTTTTGTCATATTTAAAACTATACAAATCGTAGTTTTAATATTGTTAGTGGAAGCACAGAGATGTGGGTTAATTCCAGACATCACTATCGTTCACGTAATGCTCCACCCTGTAATAACCTTTTGAGATTAAAACTTGCTTGACATAATACTTGAACTTATTGTCAGGTAAATCGGTAATGTTACTTGGGATCTTATTGTGAAACCGAATACTATTACCTATAAAGCTTTTATTACACTTACTTAACCTAAAGATTGTTGATATAGTTACAGATATTACGTGCTTATTTTTAGAATTTGATGTAGTATTGATATGTCGATTATTGAATAATGATAGACAAACTATCGTAGGTACTGATGCTCCTAGCGAAAGTAATAATTTCATCGTTCTATATAAGTTTTCGTAGCAAGTTTTAATTCAATGCCGTAAACGTACACTTACGCTGTATAATTGGTTTCGATATTACGAACAATCTGTCCACCTCGGTATAAAGGTTATATCGAAATACGTGACAGAAAGTTCACAACAACGCGACGCCATGCCACGCGATCGATCATAACGTTGAACGCGAGAATGAGTTAGTTCTCACATAGGGCTGCCTGCCAGTCCTATTAATAAAACAGTTTATAACCTTACTCTGCTTGCCTGTCCTTTATTTGACTTATGTAAAAAATTTAAACTTATAAAACCAATTAAATGTTATTTTCAAATTAATATAAAGCAAAATCCGACAAATAATGTATACCACGTATCATTCATCATCATCATCATCGTCCTTTTTTTACACAGAACAGTGCTTTGATCACAATTTCATCTGATGTTAATTGACGATGTGGTCCAAGATGGTAAACACACTACGCCTAGAGGTACTGGTTCTCTAGTGATGCTACCAGAACACACCTATTGGTATTTGGCGGTAAGTTTTTAAACATGAGGGTGGTAGCTACCCAGGTGGGCATCGTTAGAAAATGCCTTACCACCATGCTATAGTTTGCTCACTATGTTTTCCTTCACGGAAAGCTCAGGCCGATTTTAGAGTCGTATAGGTGGGGAGTGAACCTGCGTTGATTGACGCGGAATCCTGTTCCTCGTCCTACACCCAATTTGTTATTTGGGGTCGGTGCAGTATGTCTTCTGCTTCCATACATGTCTATGTCACCATATCTTCATTCACCTCATTCATTAAAAGTATCATCGTACTTTTAATTATGCTTTTAATTGTAAGATCGACTTGACCAAACAAAGTTGCGTGAGATTCAAAATTAACTAAATATTTACATTTAGAGTCTGAAAGTTTAGAATCAAGTTTACGTATTCAATTATCGTCCCACAGTGATTTCAGCGATGGCAGCCTGTATTTACCGTTAATGTTACTTAAATTGCTTCAATCAAGATAAAAACCTGTCAACCCTAATTCAACCCCAGAGCGGCGTTATTTGATATAGCTACATCAAGAAAAAAGCAAAATCATCGGGCAGCACCCGAGCCGCGCCTCGAAATATTAACGTATTTTATTTTTTATACTCTTTATTAATCTAACGCAACGTAATGAATATAAAAAAGACTTGCTTGAAGAACGATCCTGGCCGTTTTAAAATATATTCTCTTTGCAGTTTAATTCTTGAATCTACAAACTATCGTATATTTAAACCAACTTGTTATAATGTTGAGTTCTAAACCATATTCTCAAGACTGTACAGAACTTCATTATAACTCCATCTGCATGTCCGTATTTGCCTACAGTATTGTAGTATTTACCCAACAAACACTTCTGGGCTCCATCGCTGTTTAAAAGAATTCATTTAAGTGAGTACTTGAATTTTATTTATCGTTTAGAATTTATAACGTTAACATAATATAAAGTATGTATACCAGGAGTCAATAATATAAATAAAACTAGCTGTGTGCCCGCGGTTGCAACCTCATTTCATATATTCTTAACTGCGTTTTAATTTTTTTATACGGAACTATAATTATTTTCCTAAAATATTTAATAATATTTCTCATAAATTCAAGCACTTGCCCGTAAAACTGACCATTGAATCGAATTTTACTCACAATTTAATTATGTTTTTTTTTTTTTTCGTAAGAGGAACCCTAATTATTTACGAAAAAATATAGTAGTGTAAGTAACGCGGAGTAGTACTTAAACTATCTATCAAAAAAAGTTCCGTCAAAATGGTCCAGCCAATCCGGAAATGAGTCAGAATAAACAGACAGATAACATTTTTCAAAATTTTTGTTTTGATTATAGGTACTGTATACACACTCATGTATATTTATTAAAAAATTGTTATTTTGACAATATATTTCAATTTTATTTATTAGCATAGATATAACAATCTTTATAAATAATATAATAATGGAATAGAATTAGGAAAACAAACAAAATTGAGTGTAGGCAGCTATGTGCCTCTACTAGTTCGCTATGGATTATGAAATAAGTGTTCTCGTCGCGGGAAAAACTCGACCGGTTTATTGTCATGATTTTTTGATTGGACACGTACTTGGTACTTTTATAAAAAAAATTATAAATTAAAAATAAGTTTACTTTATATTATGTCGAATTCTTTGCTCTTTCTTTGTCGAAGCTTTGGTAATATTATATGTGATATATTTCGGTAAGGTTATCGTACGCAGAATGAATAGTTATGGATCTTAAATTTCTAGAGGGTTCAAAAGCTCCTTTCAAAGTTTTAATAAGGTAAACATATGCAGGAAATAAGAAAAATACCGAACTTAATAGATCCACTAATATATCCATTTTACTAGCGAATAATTTTGCGATGTTGCGATATAAAAAAATTAGGCAGTCACGAAGACTGCTGAAGTGAAAACTCTTTTTCCTGTTTAAATTTCATAATTTATTAATTGGATTTATTTACATGCCCCTTTTTTTTTTTTTTTTTTTGACGGGGGGAAATGCATTTTCGCACTACTCTTATCTATGTATTTGAAGGATCAGAGTCCCCCAAATACAATAGATAAGGGGGCACGGAGTGACGAGCTCCGTGCCAGTGTGGGACTCACCCGGGCGAGAGTCGCCCGGAAATACCCACTAAAACCCCCCGGGGCCGTCCGCTGCATTTGGGATGGGGGCGACACGGGGTGGCTTTCGCAAGCACCGCGTCGCTTATTTACATGCCCTAACATTTTACATAAAAACATTTGTCTACTTTTCAAATCTATTGGCGCTTCGAGTATTCATTATGTACATTTTCCTATAGTTTATTCATAATTAAAATAAACGATAGCACTTAAACGCCATCTTAGAATACTTGACAATTGACATACTGTAACATGTTAACGGCTGACGTCATATCATTCGTAACGCGAATCAATAAGTTTTTCCTCTACTGAAAGTGATCTAAAAAAAAAAACCAAGAAAGTTTACTTAAAACAAAGGAGTTGACCAGCTTTTTTCAATTTTTAAATTGTATTTATATCAATGACACACTGTTGTATTATGTCACAGACTACTTAAGAAACAAAATTATTATCCGTATTTTTCTCACCTTTGAATAGAGCAAAGTATGTCAGTGGGTCTGAAGACAAGAGCGAAGGTAACAAGGTAGCACATGAGTATTCCGGCGAGAAGGACGTACGATAACTCTCTGCCGCTTGCACGGACTACCGGAGTGGAACTATGGCGAACCCATACGCCGCAGACAAACCTGAATATTGAAGACAAATGCTGTTATAATTAAATATACTTCGTGTATCTAATCTACGGTGGAGCGCACAACTACTTTAGTGTTTAATCCCAATATTATCTAAATAACGATTGGGCTAAAATCTCTTTCTCTCTTTATGATGCTGCTAGATCTATGGGTGCTTAGTGTCAAATTCTATACCATTTGAGAGGTGTTAACCAGACGGACATTAGAAAATATCCTACCATCATGCACAATTTTTCAACTAACCTGGACTTTCAATGCAGGAAAATATTGTGTTCGTTTGGTAACCAAATTTCATACCAAGCATGATAGTTAATCAGGCAGTAACAATTGCCAAGGAACACGCATTGGTTTCTCCACAAAATAATCGTTTCTTAAAATGTCATTTTAGAGATACATATGCGAACATTAAGCTTTATATACTTTAAATTCTTATTAAGATTTAAGAAGATTGACACATATTCTCAATTAATTGTTTTTGTAACTTAAACTAAACTATCTTTGTTTTAGAATTGGTAATTTCAAGTGTTTAATTTGCAAAACGTAAGCTCTTACGCAGTGATCAAGATTCCGACGGAGGAGAATGACATAGCCCCGATCGCCCAGGCCGAGTCTGGTCTCAAATAAGCTTCAGGTATCGGCCGGCAGTGAGTTCTAGTTGAATCTGGAAGAGTTCCTCGTGGACAAACCATGCACGCTGTCTCCACGTACGGTGAACGAATCTGCGATGTAAAAAATTCTTTCTGATTTTGGTATTGTGTTTTTTATAGACAATGATGACTGTATAATTTGATCTAGTACTAAAACTATATGACATCTGATTTTAAATATAATGACTTATTATGGCTTGTATTGAAGCCACATAAAAACAAAAGTCCTTAAAGGTTTTTAGAAAACAAATTCGTCTATTTCTATAACCTAGGACTAGCTTAATACTTCAGTTCATATATTTATCTGAAGCAGAGTATCTAATACTTTAATTTATGTTCTGTAACAGACGTTTAAGGCTTACCTCATATTGAGTACAATTGAAGCAATGCCAACAGCAGCTCTCGCCTTCCACGTATTGTTTGGCTTGCCCGAGCTCACACTCAGCGCTGCAAACTGATTCCGGTGGCCTACGTTCCTCCCACTTAAACTGTATTTCTGTTAGGAAACACAAAAGATTCAGTGGTATATAATGGACGTTATTTACATATATACTATGCAGATATTTGGTTTCATTATAATTACTGACACATTTCTTCATAATATATATTATAATTAAAATCGTGAGTGATTTTTCTTTGGAGTACAAGTCCAACAAAAGAAGTATATACTTATATATATTTCTTAACCTATCGTGATAATATTAGTATACAAAGCTAAACATAATTCTTAGAAAATAGCCAATTGAAAGTCCATTGCAATGTTTATGTTAATTAACTTATAATATTTAAACAATTAATTTCACTTTGTAGAGACTAAAATGCGTAACGAAATAATAAGTGAAATGTGTAAGGACTATTTAGAATTTAGTTAATCATAATAATATTTTCAATTGCTCTTGGAATATAAAGGTTAAGTGGTATACACCTTGTCCTTTATTTGGGAATAATCATTGTCATAAAGATTAATCTAAAAAGAGTTACCTATTTAAGAAAACTAACACATACTGTGTGATTAATAACGCAAAGTTTAAATCAGATGTTTTATATCAGAATATTATCTGTTGTAAATGAGAAATTTACAGAACGTAAGTGCTAAGAAATAAGAAACGGTTTTTGATTCTGAAGTTATACAAAAAGTAACATTTAAGAAAATTCGGATGGTTCCTGACATGTTACCGATGAGAAATCCCTTCGGATATGGGTAACTTTTATAAGCAAAAGTTTCTAAATCGACTGTGATGAAACTTTGCGTAGTTGTTCTACGTAAATCAGCGAAGGTTCATGGCTCAAAAAATAGTTCTGCGGCATTAAAACTCATTCTTATTTACAATCGGTAGTCATCATCATTATCATTATGCCAACTACTGGACATAGGTCTCACTCAAAATCTTGAAAACGATTAGGAGGAGATTAGCATAATCCACATTCGTCTGGGATTCCAATCAGATTTTTGTGCTGCCGATCTCCTGGTCTATGCCTTAGCCCCCTTTTACAATTTCCACGGGAAGATATGACGTGTAACTGTTTTTAGGCGGCATCAAACGGTTGCTATTCAGAAATAAACGTCTTACTATCAAGGTTTAGTTGTAGTTCTCCATCCAAATACTGTCCGACCTTAACCCACTCGTACTTTTCTAGGGAGACTTGCTTAAAGTGCAGTATATTGTACCTCGCTGGACCGTCGCCATTGCTGTCAAATTGAAATTTGTCTCCACTTTGACCTTGAGGAAGTAATTAAACGGAAATGTACATCATTATACATGCGTGTAATATCTTATGATAGTCATGTGTTAATTAGGTAAGTAATATAGAAATAATAAGTATACTAAAATTATATAGGATTTAGCTTTCTCTATAGTAAAATGTGAAATAATTTACTTTTCATGTTTATGATGTAAAGTTATAGGGCAATTACGATTTAAAATATTTGTACAATAGGCATAATCTTACGTGATGTTAAGAGACAATGTGGCCCAAAATGTTAAACACTCTTTAGTTTAAAGAAACGGGCTCCAAAGTAGTGCGAAAAACAAACACTTAATTCTGAGTGTAGAAAATCATACAAAATCATCGGTATTTTGGTTTTATTCAATGGGTATGGGTAGTGTAGAACAAAATAATACATACTAGAAAAACAGTCACCACCATAAGATGTCAAAATTATCATTGCTTATCATTCTCCTACCGATTTACAAGTATTATCTTAAAAGTTACTAAGTAATGGATTAGTAACTACATTAGAGTCAAATTTCTTCAATAAAAAAAAACTGTCTTATATTTACTAAAAAAAAAGAACCAGATCGAGTTTCTCGCCTGCGCTCTTCTCGACTGGGTTGTTTTCCGAACCGGTGGTAGTATTTTAGACGTTCATAAGCGCCTTCTTAGGGCCTAAATTGAATAAAGATATTTTTGATTTTGATTTTGAAGGCACAAGGCCTTAACATCGGTCATATAAAATAGTATGACATTTATAAATATGGCGTTTCAGAATCAGTCAGTGCATATTAAGATGCCAAAAAGTTTTATGACCGAATTTTCAATTGTTACCTCTATTTTTTTCTTTGAATGTTTTACTAAACATAGCTACCACTTTACCGGGCTACTATGGAAAAAAAACTTTATTTAGCTATTGCGGTTCAAACGGACGCCTTCGACTTTAAAAAAATTTCCCCCTTTATTATTAAAGCAGCTAAAGCCGAAAAAGGTTTTACGGTCAGTAACTAGTGAACAAGCCTGGAATTAAAGTCACGGTAACAAATTTCAGCGGTTAAAGTTTTCTCTCTTGTTTTTCCTATTTTTACCATTTTCTTTTAAAGCATACGGTACAGCTGTAACAATAAAATAGCCGGTTTGTCGGCTCCGAGTCGGTTCATTACGTGAATTTAACGCATTGTTAATCTCACTCCATGCTTCGTTTTATTTAAATTTATTTTATCCCACTATTTATGTGGGGGATTTGGAGAAATTGGTTTTTACATTTTCTTTTCAGGTTTAGTTTTATTTTGTTCAGTAATTTGGAATACCTATATTGTTCTAAAAAACATCTTTACAGAAAAATGGTTTTTGGTAACTATTGTACACCGACGATCATATTTTTCTTATGGTTGTTTTTATTATTCTTATTTTTCTATTGTATCAGGGCAAAGTTATATGTTAAATGCATCATAAACAAAAAAAATAGGAGAGACCATAAATGATCGATAAACCTAGATTAATTGCTGCCGTTATTTCGGCGGAGTCTTTTGACATACGAATATGAATCGACTGATTACGAAACGAAATGATAAAATATGATAAGAATACAGAAAATAATCATAAAACAGCATGAACGTCCCGGATAATTATGGTTATGGGCTTTATTTCAGTTCAGTTTCAGTAATTATTCTTTGATCTACTGCATTAACTCACATATTTTTTTTTTTTTTTTTTTTTTTTTTTTTTTTTTTTTTTTTTTTTTGACGCCTCGTAAGCAGACGTGTTGCGCTGTCTATTAATTGAGTTTTAAAAATATTTATATTAGCTAAACATTAATAATCAGTTTATAAGTGTTGTCTCTTGTGCTTGTATTGTGTGTGTTAGTGTTTGTGAATGGTAATTTTACCTCTTACTACAAAATAACGTATTTATTTTGGGTTGAACAATATCTATAATAAATCTGACCGGAAGAGGGTAGTATAAAAATACAATCATTATACGGAATTGTGATTGTATATTATCTATTGGTACAATATATTATACTTACAAACGGACTTTGAAAAACTCATACAATGGCAAACAAGTGTTCAGCTTGCGGTAAATTTATTTCACAAGGAGTGCGCATCGCTAGTTGCGACAACTGTTCAGCTAAGTATCATAAAGGATGTGTCGCGCTATCCGACACAGCCCATATCAGTAAAGACTGGTCGTGTCCGGAGTGCAAGAAAAAACTTAATAAAGTTGATAACAGCTTCTCATCAGCTCACCCTGGAGACATTGCGGAGGATCCTACTGATATTGCTACTATAACTACCTTCTCTACGAACGCACAGACGTCGTTGGAATACGTAGATATCGAGGTAGTACAGGGCCTGCGGCAGGAACTGGTTGCGTGTCTTACAGAGATCCGTGAGCTACGAAAGGAAATGGCTGAAGTGCGAACATCTGTAGCTGGTTTGAACGGACGCCTGAACGGATTCGAGCGTAGATTAGAGGCACTTGAACAAAGAGAGTCCACTACCACTCCCAGCGAGATAACTGAGCTTGAACAAACTGTGGCTCAACTTCAGCTCGATTTGAACGATAGAGACCAAGAGGCACTCCTTTCTGACCTGGAGATAGTACACCTACCGGAGGAAAAAGGAGAAAAATGTCATCCACTCGGTGTGCGTACTAGCCGCAAGATTAGGAGTACCATTGGAAGCGAGAGATATCGTTTTTGCTGAGCGTATTGGAACATTAGTTGAACGAGAAGGAGGGGTTATTAATGCTGTATCACGAGGCAGACGTATCGTGGTACGGCTGACTCGGCGCTGTCTTCGTGATCAGATAATTTCATCAGCTCGAGTCCGCCGAGCCACAAACGAGGGGCAATCCACACAATCGCATCGCATATATATAAATGAGCGTCTGACACGTACAAATCGCCAGCTGTTTCTTTCGAGTACGCGAGGAGTGTCGAAAGCAAAATTGGAGATTCTCCTGGTCGAAACGGGGGCGTATTTTTGCTCGACAGGCTGAAAGAATGCAGGTTTATTCTATACGCACTGAATCAGACCTTAATCGTGTATTTAACATTTCTACAACATAATTATTTAGTACGTTGTTATGTTTGCCTTGAGATTACCTTTTATATGTTAATATTGTATGGATTGTTATATATGTTTTATAAACGATTTGTGGTATATAATTGTTATCTAATGGGGTATATGTTATTTGCGTGGGCAAGATATTCTCTAATTGGTTGCAAAATAATCGCTAAAGATGTTTTAAAATTTAAATATACTAGTTTAAAGATAATATGTAATAAATATCTTAGATGTTTTGACATGATAATTAAACTATGTATCATGACAGGGCTATGTAGACTATTTTACCTTAGTTACTACATAATTATCATTAGTACTAGCTGTCTTTATATTATATTCAGAATTATTCCAAATAATTTTTTACGATGTTACATAAATATTACAAAATATATTGTTAAAATTGTGCAACTCCAATATCTACTCGACCATACAGTCACATAAATATCCACACTCACTGTACCTACTTTCATTACAATACATAATCACTTTCCCACAAGTTATAATTTTATTAGTAGGTAATAAATTTAATATTGTTTATGAGAAACATTCTGGCATGCATTTTTACAGTACATTCATAAATATTTTCGCCTATGATTAATAATAACATAATTAATGATGAAATGGAATCGATTACAATTTCTAAAGCATTTATTTGCGCGCCAGAACAATGTAAAGATTACTTCACTAACATAAAGAATGGTTTATCAATATTTCATGTTAACATAAGAAGTATTGGATGCAATTTTGACAATCTCGTTGTACTAGTGTCTAGATTAAGTTTTAACCCAGAAGCTATAATTTTGACAGAATGCTGGTTAAGTAAGGCCTCTTATATTCCCTTATTACGTGGATATTCGATGTGGAAAACCAGTTATACTAACCAAAATGATGGAATTGTAACTTATATAAGGAATGATCTTAAAATTATTGTGGAAGAACAAAATATCGATGACGCAAATTGTCATATGATCAAATTCTCAGATGATACAGCTGTTCTTGCAGTGTATCGTTCTCCATCATACAAAAATACCTCTAACTTTTTAAATAGTTTAGATCACTGTTTAAAAACACTAAATTCCTTCAGAACTATTGCACTTATAGGCGACTTAAATATAAATATCACAGCTGTCACTAATGATTCTAACTCTGAACCCTATCTTAATCTATTGGCTTCTCACGCTATGTTACCAGCACATTTATTTCCTACAAGAAACGAAAATTGCCTTGATCATGTTATTCTTAAAACAAATAAGGAAGCAACAACACTTGTCTTAAATTCCTTTATTACTGACCATGCACCTATTCTTTTATGTTGTAATCTTAAACCTAAAGTCCAAGAATCAAAGCGTATCGTAACAAAAACTGATGACAATAAAATACTAAGGAATCTAAAAAAAACTGATTTTACTTCAATTTTTAGTTGTCAAGATGCGAATACCGCTGCTGATTGCCTTGTGAATATAGTATCGTCTATAATAAGAAATAATACCACTGTACAACTCATTCCTAATAAAGAGAGAATTCTGAAACCCCTGGGTTACTCCTGGTCTTCTGCGCTGCATCAGGCATCGAGACAAACTCCAATACAAAACCATTAAGGAACCCAATAACCAGGTTTTAAAAAATCACCTACACTAGGTATAGAAATTTTTGCAATAATTTACTCAAATCAGTTAAAGTCAAATATGAACAAAATGAGCTCCACAAGGCTAGAGGTGATTCAAAAGCTACTTGGAAGCTGTTAAAGGAATTCGCTAATATTGGAAAAAAATTTGTATCCCCTAACGAGTTATTGTCTATTTCCCAGGATCGATTGTCATCTATAAATATTGTTAACAATTTTTTTGTTAATATTGGCAAGTCTCTTGCTTCCGAGATTCCTTCATTTACAAGTAACGTTAGTGGTTTATATCATACCTCTCCTCTGCTCAATTCTATGGTATTATTTGACACAGATTATAGTGAAATAGAATCTATTATTTTAAATCTAAAAACAAATTGTGCTAGTGGTTGGGATGGAATATCATCGTTTATAGTTAAATCTGCTAGGCAAGTGTTAATACCCGTTCTTTTGCATATATTCAATCTTTGTCTTAACACTGGTTGTTTTCCTCGTGTATTTAAAAAAGCTCTTATACTTCCAATATACAAAAGCGGGGACAAAAATAATGTTAACAATTATAGACCGATTGCTATCCTTTGTACCTTCTCAAAGATTTTTGAAAAAATATTAAATAATAGACTTTTAAATTTCCTCAAATGTAACAATATCCTAGCGAATAATCAATATGGCTTTAGACATGGAAGATGTACTGAGGAAGCGGTCTTAGATCTGACTAAACATGTTGTTCAAAGTCTGGATTCTAGATTAAAGTCAATAGGTATTTTTCTTGATTTGTCTAAAGCATTTGACACTGTATCTATCCCTATTTTACTAAAAAAATTAGAGCATATTGGCATCAGGGGTATTGCTTTTGAAGTTTTTAAAGATTATCTAAATGATCGTTACCAATGTGTTAAAATTGATGACATTACCAGTGATGACGCTTTGCTCACCTTTGGCGTACCACAAGGTAGTGTCCTGGGGCCGACGCTTTTTCTTATTTATATAAATGACCTATGTACATTAGATTTACCCCATTGCAAAATACTTACATATGCTGATGACACAGCTTTGATTATTGATGGAACAACATGGATAGAAGCTAAATCCCATGCTGAAACTGCCTTGTATTCAATTATGAACTGGCTATCTACCAATTTATTAACACTTAATGTAAAAAAGTCTAGTTTTGTTACTTTCGCTCTTAAAAAGTCCTTGTTACCTTCCGATGATTTTACTATTCAGGCTCATACATGTGTTTCCCACTATAATTATTTATGTAGTTGTCAGTATTTAACTCGTACAATTTCTACAAAATATCTTGGTGTACTGATAGATAATGTTCTTTCCTGGCATGAACAAATTAATAGTGTAGTGTTACGAATAAGAAAAATGATTTATATTTTCAAAAACCTGAGGTCGAGTCTTAATCTAGTAACACTAAGAATTGTCTACTTTGCTCTAACTCAATCCATACTAGCATACTGCATTACGGCTTGGGGTGGTTCATGTAAAACTTTATTTATTAAAATTGAAAGAGCTCAAAGAGCGTTATTGAAAGTGATGACTTCTAAACCATTTCTCTACCCAACTTGTGAACTTTACTCTCTATGTAAAGTTCTATCTGTCCGTAAATTGTTCATTCTACAAAGTGTCATAAAAAAACATGCTGAGTTGGCATATGATTGTAATTATACCAGCTTGAAGCGTAGACATGACCTTATATGCCCAACTATATCAAGAAGAATAGAGTTAGCTAGTAGACACTATCATTACATAAGCCCTATGTGTATACAACAAAATTCATAAAGAAATAAATATTTATCCACTTACCAAATGGAAATGTAATAAAACCACCTTAAACTGGCTATTAGGACTTACTTACGAGGAAACAGAACAACTACTCATATTCACACAATAGTAAAGTAAATAAAGGAATTTTATTTTTATTACACTGATATAGATTAAGCATACATACACACATGCACGCTTATACACGCAATATTAACACATGGTCATTTATATATTTATTTTTTTTGCATTTTTTGTTTGTTTCTTTTAATATTACTCGTATATATTTGTATTTATATTCTATAAAGTAGTTTTCAAGATATGTACCGGAGGCGGGCGATGGTAGTTGCAACACAGTTTTTAATTAAAGCAACTATTATCGTTTTAAAACATTCTGTGTAAATTGTCTTATCTAAATAAATAAATAAATAAATAAACATATTAATTATCATTGAAAGGAATGTAGATTGTATTGGCAAGTACCTTGCATTCTAAATGACACTATGTGAATAAGTGCGTGAGCATAAGGTTTTATAATAACGGGATAACACATTACGGGAAGAGACTAACGTATGAGATACAAGCTCGGCCTAGATCAGGCACTAGGAAACATTAATATATACCTTACATATTCATTCAATAATGTTATTATTATTAAAATATAAAAAACCGATTAATGTTATGACAGTGACCCCATAATAAACGGACGTGGTTATAATAAATTTAAAATTTAATTCGTTTATTATTAAAAAATATTAATAAAAGTATATAGACTTTTGTTTTTCTTAATTGATAATTTTCATAATTTTACCTATAAAGTTGACTTTTCTTAAATACCGGAGCAGTTCAGGTCCGCTAGCGGGGCGCATCGCGTCGCATAGACCCCATCTGCCGCCGCAAACTGTCGCATGCATGTCTCTATCGACAAAGAAGATGAGTTCAAATACTCGCACCAAGCTGCTAACACAGGGTACTTTGTAGGACACATCCCTTCTTACCTTTAGAAGAACGTTGCGTAATAACGGAAATCTTTTACTTAAAATGCTTAATTAATAAATCTCTTCTAATCAGTTATTTGTATAGGAGAGCCAAACTATCCATAAATATTTACCATCACCAAGCGTTTACGCATTAATCCATTGCGATCACTTTCCTTCTTTGGAAACTTCGACAAAAACTCATTCCTAGTTGCGCGGGTCCTTTTAATGGTAATATGGATTTAAATCAAATCCAAATATGACAAAATATATAGAACAGAACAGAATAGAATATGCAAAACACAACACAAATCTAAACACACAGAAAATACATATTATATATAATATACAACAAAAGTCCTTATGCAAACGAGGTCCATCCTGAATAAAAATTATAAACGAGGTTTTTTTTTTTAATTTTAGTTGTAATCAATGTATACATTTTTGTTTTGACTTATGAATTTCACTTATATTGTTCTTCTCTTTTCTTTAATGAAATATTATGTCATGGTTAACAGCTATTGGTCTTGTAGAGAAATAAAACAAATTCAATTACAGTACAATGCACCCTCTGCGAGAACATTTACTAAAATTTACCATAACAAATGCATTTCATGCTTTATTACAAAGATACAATAGAATGAACAAGACAAGATGTCGTTTCATCGTGTCGTCTCATTTTTTCACCACTATGAATACTCTATTCAAATGAGAAAGCGACTGTGAATGGGGTTCCGTTTACCCGTTACATCCGATTCATGAGTACAAAGGACTTTTGAGCTTCATACCATGTGAAGGGACAGATATTAAAAACGTTTATTCATAGTTAAAACTGGTGATTGCTAAGAAGTTGCTACGAAGAAAAATGTATTTATCACACTCATTGTATAAACGAAACTTCTTTTCAATTATATATTGTCGTAATACGTAGTGTATTCTTTCTTTAGTTTTTTTTTTAACCTAGCTAATGCTGTTGACAGGAAGGGCCTTTACAGCTTTGAGGGCGAGTGCTGTAGGCACTCAGCCGCATAAGGTAGCTAGCTCAAGGGTTCGAACCTCGGCTTGGCCGCTACCTGAGTATGAAAACTCCCGCGGAATTTTTATCCTAGCTAATTCTTTAGGTTTACATCGCCTTCTTTTGATGTTATGCATCTTATAACTTGAAGACCACTAAAACAATGTATATGATTATTTTCGAAATCACACGCATTTATTCTAAGTTTGACTACATTACCATATATTAGACAATATAAATATGAAACTTGCAATATTTTATTTAATTTTAGATATATAATGCCATGAATAATTGTTACGTACGAACTGAATAGCTGATAGAGCTTGTAACCAGTAATTTATCATCGCCTCTGATAGGCACTTGAATAGAAATTTACTGCATCGTAGCTTGCTTAGTAACCATGCTGAGGATGATTAATGTCTGCTAATCTAAACATTGTTTTTAACACTTAAATTAACAGTAAATTACAATAGTTCTTAAATTATATAATATTGATAATGACAAAGGTAGTACTACCGACAGTCTCTAATGATATAATGGCAACAAACTCTGGTAAAGCTGTGGTTAAGACTTCATTCTCAGGAGTAGGGATATATTATTTAACTAGCTATGTTCCCGCGGCTACGCTCGCTTATCATATTTTCATCTTTGTGTAATACAGTTTTAAAACAATTTATTTATGTTAAATTATTTTAGGTAGGTACTAACAGAAAGTAAAGACAATTGTTACAAATTCAAACACTTGCCCGTAAAGCTGTACCTTAAATCGTATTTCGTTCACAATTTCATAAGTTTAGATGTTTTTGCACGAAACCCTAATTGTTTATCTAAATTATTTTGGGTGCTAACAGAAAGAAAAAATGTTTCTTACAAATTCAAATATCTGTTAGTAAAATTGTGTATCGAATCGGATTTTATTCACAAATAATTAATTATTTTATAATATATTATATTATAATTAATTATTTTTCAAAAAGAAGTTTCGTGAAGTATAACTTCAGCTAGAGGAAGTTCCCTAAATCGGTTCAGCCTTACTGGAAATTAGTTGGAACAAAGAGACAGACAAAAATTTGAAAAATTGTGTTTTTGTTACCGTATGTATTATTATTGTTATAATAATAATAATAATAATACCGTATATACATTGATATGTGTTTAGTAAAAAAAGTTATTATTTTGATATTAAAAACATACACTTCAATTTTATTTATTAGTATAGATGGCGTCAGGTCTACATTTTATAATTTTAACTAAAATATCTAAAGGTTGCAGTAATTATTGAGATTACGTGGACTTCATATCTGTTCTCTATTCCGTTTCAGAATAAAATTAAATATTTCACGTAATATTATCAACTGAACGATTCCCAGAAGTCTATTCCAATTTATTTTCACCGTCAAAAACATAATGTATCCAATTATTACTTGACCTTCTAAAACCGAATAATAACTGAAGATAAACCCTGGCCGACATTTAATTCGCCTATTTGTTTAAAACAAATTAGCTATCATACTCTTGTTTTAATAGACGATTTAATCTTTTGACGGTAGGGTTTCCGACAATATAGTTACCCAATTAGATAACGCAGGTATGGATTTCATTAGAAATGTGGGGCTCCGAATAATATATTTATAGTCCAAGAATATTAGTCAAATAGGGGCAAGTATAATCAGGTATAGACCTTTATTTTGGCACCCTAAAACTTGTCTCAAAACTTACTTATCGTATGGTATCCGCGACTACAAATATTACAAGGTCAAACAATCCATTTTTTACCTATTTATTGCTAATATCTCGTTTCCTGCGGGTTTTATGCTATTTGTATGTAGAAAAAATATCGAAGAGGATTAAATTCTCTACATCTTTTGGTTAAATATTTTTTGTATCTTGAAGTATATGATTATCATTCGAGGTCAAACAATAGTCCCGATTAAAGTACATAAATTATTGATAAATATATAATTCTAAATAATATGCATTTTTTAAAACTATTATGTTATAATTATTAATTATTTTCATTAATTCAGTATCTATTTACTTAATAACAATGGTTTATAATATGTAAATTAAATTTTGAATTTATAAAAAACAGGAACCCGATCGAGTTTCTTGCCGGGTCTATTAGACTGTTATTTTCCGAACTGGTAGTAATGTTTTTAACGTTCATAAGCATTTTATTAGGGTCTAAATTTAATAAATAATTTTTAATTTGATTTTGTTGTTAATGAAGTTGGAACTTTTGACCCCGAAATCCTGGAAGAACTGGAGACAAATTTCCCTGGAAACGAGAACGTTTCTATACGTTTTTGAAATTTTCGCAGCTACTGGAAGACGATGATGAAGAAAAGAAGAAAATTAAAATTAGATATTGTGGTTCTTATTATTATTCAATTTTTTTAATGTATGAAATAGTATTTTTCAATAAAAACATTAGTACAATATATAATTCTTTACTTTTTATTTAGTTAGGAAGTAATTAGCATAAAAAAGATTACAACTAATAAATAATTTAAATATTTCCCATAATAACTTTATAATTACACGAGTTTGTAGTTAAGTGTTATTAAATGAATAGATACTGAATTATCAAAAAAAAAAACATATTAATTAGAACGTAATGGTTAACAAAAAAATGCTAATTATTTAGAATTATTTATAACTGAGCTAACTATATAATATAAATAAGCAAGTTACGATTGGATATATTGGGATTATATGAGGTCCGCAAAAGAGGGGGATGACTCGATAATCCTCAAATTCCGTAACTTGCTGTATTTCCGGGAAGATGAACAATAGTCCCGGTGTGGTGTGGGTTTCCTCGTCTGCAAGTCCCTTGTAAACAACGTGGTGAAGTTCGAGAGTGTGTCGACCAGGGTGGCGTTCCTGATACTCAGAATAACCAAACGGTATTCCTTGAAGGTTATCCAGGCATACGCCCCGACTTCGGCACACTCCGACGAAGAAGTGGAGACCATGTATGAGGATGTTTAACAAGCCATACATAGTAACAAAACCTACTATCCCATTGTTATGGGGGACTTCAATGTGAAACTAGGACAGCGAAGTGGTGAGGAGCTGCGAGTGGGGCAATTGGGAGTATGATGGCGGAACCACCGGGGGTAACTGACTGGCCAGTTTTATGGAGAAGGAGGAACTCTTTATGATGAACTCTTTCTTCAGAAAGCGGGCTGACAGGAAGTGGACCTGGATGAATCCCTAAGAATGACTTAGAATGACTAAGAATGAGAGAATATTTATCAATAATTTATAAACTTAATTTATAAACCCACAGGAAACGAGATATTTGCAATAAATGTGTAAAGTTTTCTTTACATTTAACATTGAAATATTTGTAGTCGCGGATATCCTACGATAACTAGGTTTGAGACAAGTTTATAGCTGACTATCTCTCATTACGAGGTGAAGCCCCTAATATTCCTGGACTATTAGTGTTATAAAGTTCTTAATTCACTAAAACAAATGCTCCTTTAATTATTTTGAATATAGTAATCTTGTATTCTGCTGGTCTCACGTAAATCATGTTTTTTTTTTTATAATTCTAACCTCACCTTTTTCCAAAAACTCTCAATTAATGTTCAAGTTAAAGATATTTGTAATTACTAAAGGAAAACAAATAAAGACCTCAAGATTTATTTGCAACGTTTGGTTCAGTTCGAAATAAAACGTTGGTTCAGCTCAGTTATAAATGCTCAAAAGCAAATCATAAAACGTGTATCATTTAATATTTTTGAATTGGCTAAATCATGTAATCAAATTGTTTGGTGAAAAAAAATGTAAATAAAGACTTTTGGTTGAACGAAGTACTAAATACCACCCAGTTTTCGCCCTTGCACGGGTCGATGGACAATCAACGTTAATCCCTCGAGGGTGAATCAGAACTCATTTAATTTCGCGTCTGGTGTTACTATTAATTAAAAGCTGTGTAGGGAATCCAAACATGAAATGTGATGTGAATAACGTATTCACCTATCATCCGGTGTTGTATTGCTTAGAGAGAGAGAGAGAAAGAAAAAATGATTTTTTTTGTGCTAATTTGCGAACGTACTTTAATTTTATGGATATTTAAGTAAAACCTTCTTTATTTGAGAGATTTGATAGGCGTACTTGTATTTGTGCAATTCAAGCGTAATATTAACGTAAGTTTTTCCTAAGTAAATCAATTTAATTCGTGCCAGTTTTATAGCACTCTCAAAGAATCTCATAAATGTTTAGTGTTACAACGTTGCGCGGAGCTTGCAATGAAGTCACGTTCATCGTTTAAAAACCGCAGCTGCCTTTATAACAATAAATAGTTTATTTATTATATTGACGACTTGGAATACATGGTTGCCTCGCATACGAATACTTTTCATTTCATTACGAGATTTCATTCATATGAATCATGTGATAGTCTTATCGTGAAAAGATAATCCCCCTGAGGAAGATTTTTGAAGACGTGTTTTTTTATAGGATTTATATTCGTTTATGATGAGGTGTGAGCCCGCGGCTGCGCCCGCGTTTCATATGACTTTTACATAACAAAACATAAGCTCACGCCTGTTATCCCCGAAGGGTTAGGCAGAGATGATGTAGCGAACTACAGCACCCACATTTCGCCGAGCTTAGTTCCGTCCCAGATGTGACAGAGGGCGAGCCTGTCGCCATATCGACTTGACTCGACCCGGGGATCAAACCCGAGACCTCAGAACGGCAGTCGCACCGTAATACAACTGCGCCACCGAGGCAGTTATATAACTTTTACTGCGAAATATAGTTTTTATTTTTTTACACGGAGCTCTAATTAGTTTCCTAATTTTTTTTTTTGTACTTAGAGAAAGCAAATTCAAGCACTTGTCAGTCAAATTGACGATCAAATGTAAATCCATTTACTATCTCTTGGGTTTTAATTATTTTATACGGAACCCTAATTATTTAAGTATACTGTATATCTTTCAAAATTAAAAATCAAAATTTATTTATTCAATTTAGGCCCTAAGAAGGCGCTTATGAACGTCTAAAGCACTACCACCGGTTCGGAAAACAACCCAGTCGAGAAGAGCCGGCAAGAAACTCGATCTGGTTCTTTTTTTTTCCATAAATATAATATATATAATTTTTTTATGTCATAAAAAACTATACAAATCGTAGTTTTTAGTGGAAGCACAGAGATGTGGGTTTCTTTAAAAAGAAAGTATTCAATTATAGCAGATATTACGGAGTAAATGGTTCAAATAGTATTCAAGAAGTTATGAAGTGTTTCAAATGAAAGACAACGTGATACAATCATAGGATTGTTGGTACAAAATTTGGTAGAACATTTTCTATTATTAGTTATTTTAGTTTACTCCTAGATTGCAGTTAGGTATATATTACTTTTTACATCAGTAGAACTTAAGGTTAACCCTAATTTTATTGATTTAGTATCAGACGATGTGATTACACGCTATTATATAGCAAAATAGATTCGATTTCTCAATGAAGAGTGGGAAAATAGTAATATAGGAATTAAATAAAGCTGTGAATATATTACCGAGGGCTACTATTAGTGAGGTTATTAAGCTTAATTCCTAAGACATTAAAGGAGAGGATGTAATAGCACTCACACTGGCGACTTTTGTATATAGCTAACGTTGAAGGCACGAAAAGCAGAACACCCCACAATTTAGACCTTTTGACAGCAGCGAGTGGTTCAATACTGAGAGTGTCCTATTCATTCTCAGCTTTGAAAGCGCGTTTTGTGTAATACTCGGCTACTTTGTGGATATTGGGGCAAGGTCTGATGTATTGTGACAGTTTCTCGGACTTCAAAGTATTGGTAGTTCCATTTTAGATTAATGTGCTCACGTTGTGAATGGTATGCCTTAATTTTGTGATTTATATGTTTCAGATATGTTTTAGGAATTGATAAAGTTACTTGTTATTGCTGATTCGTTTGAGCATTACGTATTTTGAGATAAACCGGTCGGTATATTACACCTATTGGCTTTTATCCTGATATCCGCAAGCTGGCATGACGCCCAATAGGGTTTATTGTCGGCTCTTATCGACGACGGGTATGTTTTCCCAACCGGTGGTAATTTGAAGCAAACGATTTTTCTCTTACTAGAGGCAGAAATCGTATTTTGAGTATATATATAATTTACTTGAATTTCAAACGTTCAACTCATATGATCACTATTTTTATTACATCTACATAGTCTAATTAAATAATTGTAAAGAGATAAAATAACTATCATTTTCACTTATTTCATTTTGCTATGCTATTTGCTGAGTTCCTATTATTTTTTTCGTGAAAAAAGTGGAGTTTCGTGGAGACTGGAAGTCATCAAGCCTGCACGCTAGTCGGTTCCTAAGGACTCTCGAAAGCAGCTTATAGACATTACTCAAAAGTGAGATGGGTCTATAATTTTTCAAAAAGGTGTTATCGCCTTTTTTCAAAAAGAGGAACATCACACTTCTGTGCCATGTCTGTGACGTTTTTAGATCGAGTATGACGGGATTAAAGAGCTTCTGAAGGTCTCTTCAAGGATCGGATTTCCACTCGTCTTCAGCAGCTTTGCTGTTGTTCAGTCGAAAATGTATGAAAATCATGCTATTTTATTATGTTTAATAAAATATTTACTGTAAAATGTAGTTTCAATAATCTTATCTATAGCTTGATTAAAACTTCCAATTACGAGTTCTGCTTCAAAATGGCTTCTGAATATTTCAACCGCAGGTACTCTGTGGCAATTTCTTTTCAATATTCAACTCTCGCCCGACCAGTTTTTTCTACATTTTAAACGTAAAAACTGATTCGTCTCTATTGAATTTATTAGGTTTCCTATTAGTACTCTGCGTACGTTTCAAATGAATGGATGAATTTACTTCCATATATTTGAAAGAGAACAAATCTCTTCACGTATATATTTTATTTTATGCTATAAAATAAAATTTTCGAACTTTAATCTTTGTAAATTAATTTTTTACTGAAATAAAACTTAAAAAGTGAAGGGGACACACGATCATTCGTATTGAAAATATATTCATCTATGCTATTGTACAAAACACGGACCTAACACTACGCTATGCTTTAAATCTATCTACAAAGAGATAAATTTGGTTTTTACCAATATGAGACTTAAAGCACTATGAAAAGATTCTTTTAATCGGAAACTGTTTAAATGAAATAAATCTTGGTTCTATTCATAACTAAGTATTATAAATATTAAATTAACTATTCAGTAAAATTTTGTTTTCTGGAACAGTGATTTTTGAGAAGAGTTTCTACTGATATTTCAATGTTTCTCATAAGATTTTATTTTAAATGCATTACTTACACTACTATTTTTTTTTTGTAAAGCTATTCGTTGACTCTATTTGTTGAAGGATAAAGTTTGTAGTCAATTTATAAACATGCAAAAACAATATTTTTAAACTATGAAATAAACTTTTCAACATAGTCGATGGTTTTACATTATATAATATAACTAGCCGTGTGCCCTCGGCTGTGCCGGCGTTTGGTATATTCTTCATTGCGTTTTACTTTTTTAGTACTAAGATAAAGTGTAAATATGTCTCATAAATTCAAGCTCTTGCCTGTAAAACTGCATAGAATCGGGTTTTATTAATTTTTTTACGAGTTTAAATTTTTTTTTCGGAGAACGCTCGTTATTTGCGAAAATTAAAAGCACCCGGAATAACTTCAGCTATCTACCAAAAAAAGTCCCGTCAAAATCCCTCCAGCCGTTCCGGAGATTACCCGGAATAAACAGACGGACAAGAATTTTAAACATTGTATTTTTGTTATAGGTATCATATATACATTCATATCTATTTACGAAAAAAAATTCAATATTGACATTATATACTGACACTTCAATTTTATTTATTAGTATAAATATATATTTTTTTAATCACTCTAACAGACAGAAATATTAGAGCATCATTTATCTATGCGAACCTTATTCGTTCTTTTCATAGATCAGGTTTAATACTAAGCAAGTTCTACCCTCTTAAAAGTAATAATAATAAATGAATGAGTAATATAAATAACAGTAGTGCCTGCATTAATAAGCATATAAAATATAATAGTTATCGTATCAGACATTCGCGAAAACGAAGCTATGAATAAAGCCTCTCAAATGGAGAGGTCAAGCATACCATGTAATGTTAACGGATACGGCTCTTACAATAAAATGCTTTTCACATCAACAGGAACGTTCTCGAATGCTTCCGAAATAAGCTCTTAATGAGATACTTGTAATGGCTCCGATCAGCGGGCACAGTTTACCTTTATCCAAATGTAATAAAAGCTGGTGTTTAAAGCTGTGTATAAACAATTTTAAAAGATTCACCTTCTTTAAATGAAGTAACAAGGTTTACTCCTATAGTGATGCTAAAATACATTGTAGTCTGTAGCTACTATTGCTTACAATTGACTGATTCAAACACTCACGTAATCAATATGTCATTGTAATGCATTTATTTGCAGTCATTTGCAACATTATATTATAGAATGACCGTTATAACTCGTATTTTTGATATTATTCTTACAAACATTTACCATAATATTTAAGAAGGGATGACTTAGTGGGTAGTGCGATCAGATTCGGCATCAATGGACGTGGCTTCAAGCTTACCTATCCACCTCTATAATCAGCCTGTGCTTTCGGTGAAGGAAACCTCGTGAGAGACCTATAGTATGGTGGTAGGGCATGTCTAATGATTATGGGATATACTTCCTGCCCCCCCGGACTGTTGACGGCTGGGTGGCTTCCTTTGGAGAGGCGGGCGAAGAAGTGATGGGGGGGGGGGGGCATTCTCCCTTCCCCATCTCCATTGGGCCATTGCACGGACGAGGCCCGGTGGGTTTGCCGCAGGGGGCGACGCGGTGCTTGCGAAAGCCATCCCGTATCGCCCCCATCTCAAATGCGGCGGACGGCCCCGGGGGGTTTAGTGGGTATTACCGAACGCTTCACGTCCAGGCGAGTCCCACACTGGCACGGAGTCGACCCTCCGTGCCCCCTTACCTATTGCATTGGGGGACTTCGGTCTCACTAATGGTAAGGGTAGTTCGTAAATGCATTCCCCTCAACAACAAAAAAAAGGCATTTCTAATGATGCCTGCCTGGGTAGCTACCACCCTAGTATTAAGTGTGTCTACCATCCTGAGCTTAAAATCAGCTGAGATTGTGGTCAAAGCACTGAGCCTATAGGTGCCGTGTAAAAAAAAAAGTTATAATGATTATTACGAGGCAAATCACATTAATATTCTAGTTAAATTAGTAGTAGTTAAGAGTGATTAAGTTTAAAACTATGAAGAAACAATCTATACTAACAATAAAATTTTACGTTTTGTACATTTCCAATTTTTAGAAATGTCAGTCTATTTGTCTGTGCGGGCATCAATTAAAAAGTCCTAAGTATATTTCATGAATTCAAACAGATAATTATAAAGTATTTTCCCGAGTAACATCAAAACTTTATTTCACTAAGATCGGTTCACTCTATCAATACTTAAAGTAATTTCAATGACACGCGGCGACCAACGCCTGCAATATAATACTGCGGCGACTTTAGTATGAAAGAAGAGTTTGTAACTAAATGTGTTTTAGTCTTATTCGAGAACAAAACGTTTATGGATTGATTGAAATTGAACAAAATGACATTATATAAAAAACTTATGTATAGTGTATTAATATAAATAATTAATATCTAAGACGTAGTAAATAAAAAACAATATTTTGATATTCAATTTTCTCCTAGGCGTAGCGTATTGCCTAACAATAGATTTGAACATTTGTAAAAATTCATTAATATTGAAGCGATGACTGCTCAGTTAGCACTGTGGTTAAATTTCGTATCAATGTAAGTAGGCTTTAAGTTATTTATTTAACTCAGTAATTAGCATGCGCTTTCGGTAAAGGAAATATCGCAAGGAAGCCATAGCATAGTAGGGTATTTTATAATAACACCCGCCTGTGTAATTACCACCCTCAAGTTTTAAAACCTGTTGCAATATACCATTAGGTGTGTTCCGGCAGCATCACTGGAGAGCCACTTAGTGTTTTTACCATCCTGAATCACATTATCACTTAACATCAGGTGAGATTGTGGTCAAAGCGCTGAGCCTATAAAGTGTAAATAAAATTTATTCCTCAGACCGGTCGAGTAATTGATACAGTGGGCAATTCCATTAGAATTTAAACAAAACACGTGTAAAACCTCGACGATATCCAATTTTATGTTCGAAATTAAATTTTCTGAGTAAACACATGAATAATTCATACGATCTAAAACCCTCGGGAGATATTATCTAATGGGATTGGATTAATAGCCATTAGTACACCACAGGCTTAACGATTCGGTTTCAATCTGATCTATAAAAAAAATGAACATTATAAATCGGGATTTATTTTTTCTATGGAATTAATATTAGTAACTGACAATAGAACTGTGATCAAGTTGAGTGCATCTCCATACCTACTAGTGTGTACGATTAAAGGTTTTAGTCGATTTAGTCTCCTCAGTCACTTCACTTCTAGTGAAATGGTCATAAAATCAGGTTATGTTGGTCGGTTAATCAAGTGCACTCATACAATAAGATGCCTAGAGTAGATTTAAGCTGGTCGGGCGCCTTTCTGCATGTTATTTTCCCTTGTAAAATCAATCGATCCAACGACTCATGATTTTGCCACGAAACATGTCCAAAGAAATTGAGTATACAAGATTGTATTTCTTTAAATAGACGCTCCGTAAAGTCAATCGCTTGGAGTATTTAACGTTGTAAAACTAGTAGGTGCGACGTTGGTGACATATATCAACAGTTTATTTAAATCAGTTCATTACAGATACTCTAAGAAGAATTGAGAATCACTAAAGATACAACATATTAAAAACAACGAAATGAAACGGACACGTTCATGAGTAATGAAGTTCACGACCGAAAAAAGGAAAAAAAAAAATGTAGACAGTTTAACGAGAACAATCAAAGCCATTTATATTCAAATCCCTAAACCCACTTTAAGTAACGTTTTATCCAAATATATCCGTACTAGTTATGTAAATTAAATTAAAGTTTAACAAATCCTCTTCACGTTAAGTCCTTAGTCCTTTTTAAGGTTCAGTGGGCAAATTAATAACGCCCAACTGAAGTGCCTCGAAAATCTGCTGAGCGGTCGTGTTTCTGACTAACACAGCTTTCGTAAAACTTACAAATACTCTTTTAACTAATTATACAAATATTTACCGGTAAACATTTAAACAATTAGTTTCTGCGCGTTTTAGGATTATTGGTCATTAATTTGATGACGCTGTTAGATGTTAGATTACACATTGTTCTGTATAATTGATGGAGTTAATAATTACGCTTTATAAAACGGTTAACGCTATATTGCTGTTAAAGTCTCCAGTTGGCTCTACACAGGACGACGAAAAAGTAGATTGTGTCAATAAAATTCATTTATACTCTTTAGCCCAACTGTTATATTTTTGTAGGTTATTATTCAGTAAGGGCAATGGAGAGGGCTATGCTTGGAGTTTCACTGCGTGATCGAATCAGGAATGAAGAGATCTGCAGAAAAAACAAAGTAACCGACATTGCCCGAAGAATTGTTAAACTTAAATGGCAATGACATAGGCACATTGCTCGCAGAACCGATGCCCGATGGGGTCAGTGGGTTCTTGAATGGCTACCATACACCGGAAGATGTAGCGTAGCCTACCTCCTATAAGGTGGACCTACGACCTGGTGAAGGTCACGGAAATCCGCTAGATGCGGGTGACGCATGACCGGTCGTCGTGGAGATCTTTGGGGGAGATCTATATCCAGCAGTGGACGTCTTTCGGTTGAATGGATGGAAGGATGGATTATGGTAAAGCTTATTCAATTACTCATCTACTAGTGACCCTAGTTCGCATCTTTAATATGTTAATTGATCTAATATTTCGAACCCTTAGGCGTGTTCCGGCAGCATCACTTGAGAACCAGTATCCAAGGGTTTAGTGTGTTTACCATCTTGGACCACATAGTCACTTAACATGAGGTGAGGTGAGATTGTGGGCAAAGCCCTGAGCCTATTCCGTGTAATAAAAAAAATGCTTCTCTAACCTAAATTGAATAATGTAAATTTCTTAGTCTAAGCCTATAAGTTTGTTAATGTTAAAAAAAATACAAACTTGATAGCATGAGCGAAGGCCATGACAGCATCAGAGACGAATTGCAATTGTCGTTCAAACTCAGTGTTGTCAACCGTGAGCTTCTCTAGTCCTGTGCAAGCGCGAGTGTATTGCCCGTTGTAAGGAGTGCGTGGACTACCTGGGTAACGACACTCGAAATGATCCTCCCAAAATTCTGTGGACAAAATTTAAAAAACGTATATTGTTTCTTTTTTTCTTGTACAATAAAAAAAAAACCTGCCATCTACTATAGCCGTTAAATTATGCCAATAGATGTTGCCTTTACTTTCAGAAACAAACTTCTTCCACATCGAAGCTGTTATAAAAAAAAAACTGGTCATAAATCTCTTACGGACGCTCTTACTACAGTATATTGAGCCAATTTTCAAATACCAAGCATATATTTAGGTATTAAGTTGGTTATCGAAAGCCAATACATGCTCGGCTAATTTTACTCTCAAATTGACTTGTCAATAAATTTAATGAAATTAAATTATCGACTTGGCATCGTAACATCACCATTAAACTTTTAAAAGTAAATGCCACGTGAACAAGATTTAATACCCTAGAAAAATAAAACCATTTCGTTGAAGATATAAATGTGAAGTTACAACGAGAATCAGATTAACACACGATACATATCGATTTAGTTATAGGAATAACTGAACTAGGGACGTGATAGAAACTTTATTAAGCTATTTACGTCACATATTCCCTATCGACGATATCATATATTTTAGCTTTTCATTTTGAGTCATCTCACGTACAACTTGTTGTAACTAATTTATAATAAAAAGGTCTAAGGCTCGTATAGAACTAATATTATATCTGACTCAATTGTCAATTATGATGTACGTGTCTTGTAATTACGAACAACTACATAGTTCTTTTAACATAGATTATATTTAGAACAAAAAGACAAAAAATATATATATATAAAAACTATACCCTACAGAGAAATATCTGATCAGCCTAGCTCTGAGGCGTACATGATAAATACGTCCTATAACAGTTGGTATACGGCAAAAAAGGTACCAATAATAGTAATGTGTGTGGAATTCCAACCCATATGTCGATATAAAATTATTAGAATGTCGAATATATTATTGATTTATTAAGGTTCGCCGACGCTATATTGAGTATCCCTAAGCTCGTAATAGTTCAGAACGTTATAAATGGCGTATTAAAAATATCCGAATTCAGCTATTTGTGGATTTAAAAAACACTTTTTAATACTTCTAACTTAGATATCCTTTTATTTGAAATACGATTCGAAATTTAATCCGAGAAGTAATTACAAGACTTTATCAAAAGGAATCTTGTAAAATAAGCGCTTAACTTATTTCAGATAAAGATTTACAAGTCCTAACTTTGATTTTTTAAATACAGAAGGAAACTTATTTCTTGTTTTAACTAATTTGTAAAGGATTCATTTGTAGTCTGTTTGATAAAAACAAAAGGTTTAGGTAGTTTTGTAATTTATTACAGTTAAGGAATAAATAAGCCTTAAGAATATTTATAGGTACGTAGAATTTACTGAATAATAAATATTGTTTTTTTTTAATCCGTATCTCTTGATTAATTCCTTATTTCATGAAGTTACTATTATTCTTATGAAGCGAATTATTGTAGTTAGTAAACGCTAACTCTAATATTAAGGGCCTTTGCAGCTAGCTTCGGTAGGGTTTAGTGGCAAGCGCTCGCGACTCTCGCCCAAAGATCACCGCAATCATACGAACCTCGTCTTAGGCTGTTGCCTTGTACGTAATTTTGTAGAATAATTCAATATTATAATTTTTTATAAAATCTTAAAATTCCTTTCGTGAATTAATTATGTATTAGCTGAAATAAGTCGTACTTATCTTACAAATATTGAGAGAGAGAATGATTTTCAAAGAACTAATTTGTTTATTTTCCAAAAACAAATATCTTTAGGAGGCACGTAAAAGCGTTTTCACGGTTAACTTGATTTTCATTAATTGTGCCCTGTAATGTAATAAATTGTTCTATAAGAAATACAAACGGTTTTATTAATTCCTTACTTTCGATGTAGCCGATAAACGCTTTGCATTCAACGGCGAGTTTTTTTTTTATTTTTTATAAAATAATTTTGTTTGACATCTTTCGGAATTATCACTCCTATGACTTATAATTATTGAAGCCATGTGCGGATGTGCGGTTTATCATTATTCAATATACTAAATAAAATGTGGGGCAGATGGATTATGAAATTACTTACAAATACAATGTAACAAAAAAAAAGCAAGCCGTAACGTATCATTTATCACATACTTTTTAAAGCCCTCAATATCAATACCAAATGAATGAGTTTGACTTGTAGAATACAGTACACCATGAAAAAATTCCAAATCCAAGATGGCCGCTACCATAAAATAACGGATTTGGATTACATATTTTTTTCGACACAAGAATTACTAGATACATATGTACATTGGGATAGAAAATAAAAAGAGCTCACCTACAAACCAAGGGTTTCTCCTGTTATTCTTGACGTTCAAACTCAGGAAATACTCTTTAAACCCGTTTACGTCGTTAGCCTGAGGCTGAACGCTGATGGTACCTTCCACGGCTCTTTCGTTACCATCGGAAACCAGAGACCTGGCGCTCCAGCCATCTGAACCAACCCAGCTGAACGAACTAGTCGCATTAGCACGCTCCACAGCGCGCATCACCCCAGCCACTTCTTGATCTGATCCGAAGATTATTGCTCCTTAAATTAAATTTTGAAATTAAATATACTGTATTATTCATTAAACAGAAATGTAGTGATATATATATATATATATATATATATATATATATAAATAGTTTTATATAAAAAGTTTTTCTGAAAATAATGCACAAAGAAATCTGCCGTAGAAATACACTGCGGACTTCTGTTATGGATACACAGAGGGTAAAAATTTTTAAAAACAAGCCATACCTTCTCTACTTACGCTAATTCGTGAAGGAAATTATTAAATGGTTCGTTTTTTGCAATTGTGAAGACTGGCAGATAGAGGTTTCATTTCCTTCTGATCTGAAGTAAAGAGTAAATTTAGTTTAACCCCTGGAGCACCTTCCCGGCGTTTACGCCAGCTTTCCATTGTTTTCCTATTGTCTTTCTATTGTTTAATTTTTATGGGTACTTGACATATTAAGCTTCTTATAATCATTTGCAATGATAAAGAGCAGTATTAGTGGAATTTAGCTAATAATTAATTTATAATCGAATGTATTATTTTTTATTTTACTGTTCTCACTAAAACACTCTAGTTACCATTGTTATTAGTGAGTTAGTAATATTATTTTTAAAAACAGATCTCCGATATACGGGTTGAACATTTACAGAAAAACTTTATGGTAATATACAGTTTAGTCCCCGATAACGATACCGGATTTAATAAATTAGTTTCCGATAAGCGAGGTCCTTTTGGGTTAACCGCACAATATGAAGTTATTTCATCCTTCAGATCCATATTATGTAACATTGCCTTTTATTTGTTTAATCCTAGTTGGTAGTTTATTTGCCTAAAACTGTCAAAGACAGACGGACACGAGAGCAAAAGTTTAATCCACTTTCAGCAAGGCTAACTACTCTATTCAAACTACTTTGCCTGAGAAAAGAATGAAATGTAGGACTCTGATAAATGTGTCTGAAAGATTTTTTATTAACTCGTTGCATGCATTAATCATTTTTATTTATTTACAAAAATAAATAAATTTAATATTTCAGTCAAAAATAAATAATTTAGATAAATTTGGATGATAATTGAAATAAATAAAAGTTCACTCTTAATTGAAATCACTTTCAGCTATGAATGATTTAATAATTTAAGTTTGCTAAAGAAAAGCTAGAATAGTATATATTTTAAAATTGGTTAGCTAAGTGGTTCTTAGTAGCACTTACTTATTTATTTAATAATTTAACAATTTTAATCAATATCAAGGAATAATTAAATTAATGAATGCGATCGCTTTTGTTTCTTTCGTGGAAAATATTTGCTTTCCATTTGGGGCTCGCCACATTCACTACATATAAAAGCCGACAAAAATTACAACACAGCTTTGCAACAATTTTTTTTTGTTGTTTTTGAATTGAATTTTTATATTTTCAAGTGCCCAGATTACGTATATATTCATGATAATACAGAATGTGCTCTTGTTTTTGTGATTTGTACATATCTTATATTTTGAAAAGTTGAGAGGTGGAATATTTGATGGACAACAGATACTACAATTGATGAAAGACACAGATTTTATTAAAGATGTCAGATTCCGAACAGTCTTAAAGCTTGGAATAGTTTTGTATTAGTAGTCGAACATTTCCTAGGTAACCATAAAGCACCAAATTATAAAGAAATTGTACAAAATATGCTGACAAACTTTCAGACTCAGAGCTAATATGAGTATCAAGTTACACTATCTCTGCAATCATCTGGATACATTTCCAGATAATCTAGGAAATTATAGTGAGGAACAGGGAGAGCGGTTGCACCAGAATCTATAAGTGATGGAGGTAAGCACCAGGGTCCATGGGATTATCACATGATGGCAGATTACTGCTGGTCTTTATAAAGAGATTGTCCCCTGAAAAATTATAAAAGAAAAGCTCATAAAAGGCGTTTTATGGCAATATGACATGTGTTTCCAACATTTTCCTTTCTATTTACTTCGATATATCCTAATTTTTCGAAATAAAACTGACACTATGAATATATCTGTCATTTTGTTTCTTGTACCACTTGTACACTGTACCACTGTAGACCAGTGTACAGATAATCGTACAGCACATTACATAGACTATGAAAATGTTACAATCACTCGGAGCAGTCGGAGCACCGCAAGCACTTTCAAATCTGCGATTACGATATCAAAATTCATAATAATAGCAATAGCAATAACTACGGTATTCGGGTCGAATCATCCGAGAGAATCGTTTAATCTAACTTTGCAATCTACTATCAAATATCTGAGATTATTGAAATCCGTGAAAGGGACGCATTTATTATATTAATATAATTATAGCGAATATCTGTCTAACAGTTTATTTAAGGAGTATAATATGTATAAAATATACGAAGCGCTGATGGCTCAGTTTGCAGTGCGGTCTGGTTTCACATCGACAGACGCAGGTTCGAACCCACCTATATAAAACTCAATAATAAGGTTGAGATTTCGTATAAGGGGCTAGGACATTTTCCAATAATGTCCGCCTGGGTATCGTTTCCTCAAGTAAACCTGTCACCAAGCACAAATAAACATCACTTGAGAGCTAGGCTTAGTGTGTTACCGGCCTGGCTCACATCAGCACTTAACATCAGGTGAGATTACAGTGAAAGCGCTAACCCATACAATAAATATACACTATAAGAAAGGTTAAACGTATGAGGCCAAATAACTCTTTCGATTACACTTTCAGTAAAAATTGAGTTATGTTAACGATAAAACGGGTAGATATTTTTTAAAAGAGAGAGGATAATAAATCATTCATCCTAATGTTTTATATATAAATCATCTAAGATAAACATCAAGAATTTTTTTTATTGAAAGCGCCCAGATGCGTATGACAAAGTGTTAGCGGCAATGAGGCTTTATCTCGAGCAACCGTTCGATTCAATTTGTGTAGCCACTTTAGCGAGAAATTGTGTCGCGAGCGCAGCTGGCTACTGCCGGCTGGGGTGGGGAAGCGTGATAATTTATCACAGAGCCATTGATGCGGTCCGAAAGGACTCCTGATAACTTGAGAACCTTAATCCCCTTTTTAATGGATACGATGTTTCAAGGTTGTTTATATACACGTATATCCACCGAAGACAAACCAGAGCTAGTTTCTTGACGTCTCTTATCGATTGGATTGTTATTTCAAACTGGTAGTAGTTTTATGATGCTCATAAGCGCTTTTCGCAGGCTGTTTATAGGCAAATGTTTTATTTATAAAATGAAAGAAGAAAATATTACAAATACGTGTTTAAGAATGTCGCAATAGAGGGTGGAGATCCCTTGAATGTTATTTATAGCTTACCTCTAGCCCTTGGTTTAGTTAAAAGTTTCTGGACGATGTCATCGTAAGCTCTTTCGTCAGCTACTCCCGAATCTTTCACCAGTTTCTCCTTCACCGCTATACATATTTCATTTTTCGCTAATAACGCTTCTAATTCTTCAAAAGCCTGTTTAAATGATCTTATTAACATTTGATTTATATTTTTTTCAGGCACTCACTTCGTTAGTTTAGATGCTATCAAAGGAGTGTTTATTTTATTATAAAAAGGTAGAATGTGATCACAGTCTTAATTGCTATTAGTGTTGATTGTATTAAATGTAAATTATACACGCTTAGCCTAAATAATAAGCTTTCAAGTGCTGGTGTCAGTCCACATACAAGTAGATAGTTTCTTAGTGGCACATTTTGCAAATTGAGTCTTTGTTTTTATCATTATGTTTTCTTTGGCCGAAAACTAAGATTTCAGCGTCTTTAAGCCACATTGAGCTATACAAATTTTCGATAGACCTTATACTTATAGTATGTTCAAATTTCTGATTTAAATATGCTAAAATTTAAGAATTATTATTCTAGACTATTCAATATTGTATAGGATTATCCACATGCACGCTAATTTGCTATTTAACTATGCATGTGTTCGGTTTTATATTTGAAACCAATTTCATGTAGCTAATTAACATACAGTACTCTGCATATTCATTACATTTATGAGCCAGAGTTTATCACGAATAGTTTGTGGAATTTGTGCATATTATCTGTAATGAATTGCGTTATTTAACATTGCTTCGATATCGGTAACGTTTTGTACCGAATGTTTAACATCAATAATGTTGTGGTCAAACCATTACCATAATAAATAATTATTTCGTTCAGTTTAATCATCCTTTCCGCACCTCTGACGTTGTTGATAACTTTTGTAATCAATATGTTTGGAACATGGAATTCTCTCCAAAATTTCTCTCTCCATTTCTGATGAAAATATCAAAGTTAAACGCAAAATATACATACCTTGATACCATAACTAGATTCTTCATATATTATGGATACGTAACTCCAGCCGAGCTTTTTGACGATCTCTACCATAGCACGAACTTGGTGTAGATCTGATGGGATAGTGCGTGTGAAGTACTCAAAGCGTGCCTTATTCGATAATTCTGGTGATGTAGAGAAGAAAGAAACCTGAAAATTTATTTTCGTGAAAGTAGCTGATACAACTTTATGAAATAATTTAAAAATTTTGTGCTTTAATATTTAAATATAACTTCTAAAAGATATTGTTGAGATCTCACCTGAGGGATCTTGAAAAGACGTAACAAGTTGGCGACCTGTACGGATGTGACGCTGGACGCTGCTCCGACGACTCCTGAGATGACTTTACGGACAGCTGTTGCGTTGCAGGGCATATTCAGCGTCATCAATGTTGCTAATTGAACCTTTACAATGATATTGTTTATAAATTGATCACTCCTATACGACAACATACATGCTGTTTTTTCAACTTACAAATATTAATGAAAAAAGAAACCTAAAGTTATTCCGATGAATATGACCAAAAATATCTTTTAAATTGTCTAAACAGTTTTTCAGGCGTATTGCTATTTTTATTTTGAAATAGTATAAATGGGATTTTGTAACAACATTATTTCTACATTAACAAACTCACACTGATGTATATTGGTATTTTTCAAATCATTTAGTGAAGTATTACGCAGATAACACATACCTTTAATGAAATCTACAGCCATCTCCAAACCGTATGTATCTTTATCACAGTCGTCTAACACATGTGCTCCAAGAGTAACTCCTGGTATTAACTTTAGCTTATTGTTTATTATATCTAAAGTATACATCATTGTTTCCAGAGCTTGAACACCTCCTTGCGGCATCACCGGTCCACATGTCATGTCATCAGATCTCTCGTGTACCATCATTAGACCACCTAATACTAAATCACCTTCTATAACAGCTTCTCGTTTAATCGGCCAATGTTGGAGTTTCTTATCTTTCAATTCACCAAATTGATCATTTGACATATTATGCCAATCTTTAGTATATTTGTAGGTAGGTTCATTGAAATTTCTATCGACCAGGCTTATTCCGTCTTTCAAATTAATGTACATCGGTCGATCTGAGAAGAACGTTTGGTCTACTATATCATGTTTGTGCTTATGTCTGTAGTGATGTCTGTTTGGGAGATGTTGGTAGAAGAGAGATTCATCAGGTGGATGAGTGAAGTGGGTGTCTGCAAAGTGCCTCATCTCCGAATCGTGCAGGATGAAGAAAAAGCATCGGTACGAACCAATTGCATCCGGGAGGCATGTTAAAGGATATCTCATACCGTTGGGTTTAAATGTTTCGTCCATGATAGTGAATCCAGCACAGTCATTTTAATCTGAAACAAAATGATAATTTATTCAAAAGAAATACTTAATTAGAAAATTTAAAAGCCAAGTTCAAACATAAAAGTAATGTTTTCGCAGTGCGACAACATGGTCTCAACCAGACACCAGCGCTGCTCAGCAATCAAGCTGAGATTGGATTTTGTATGTACTTTGTTTTATATTGTAATAAATATGTATTTGATATTTGTATTGTGATTTTTGTTTTGTGCAAATAAAGAAAAAAAAATATATTCTATTCAATTCTAAAACAAAGTGAATAGCAGAAGCTGACTATGTTTGGTGGTCTAAATAGGTTGCAAGTTCAATGTAATGAATCTGGCTTTAGGGACTACTAGATTACTATAATATATGTGCTTATTAATGGATGTTTAATTAAGGGTTGTTTTTAGCTTAGTTGATAATATTACAATCATCCTTATTACTATTCTGTGACTTCATTAAAATGTTTTCCTTCTCTGAAAGCTCAGGGTCATTTTTATCTTTGTTTCAATAATGTTTAACCCTGAATCAAAATATAACAAATTTTCCCGATGACCTCTTCGATAAATATTAATAGGTAATGAAATCTTTTGTTTCCTTATTTCACAACCCCTGTCAACTCAAGATAAGTTAATATGATGGATTAGGTTAATATGAACGCTTCGACCTAGAAATGAGAGTGTGCAGGAAATGGGACAGGATGCTATGTTTGCACTTCCTATTTCGTTTCGACTTCTTTGTCGTATGAATATATAGTCGCACATATATAATGTTTTAGGTATTACATTAATATTACTGCCTATTACGTCTAATATAAAATTATGATTATTCGGGTTAGGTTCCAATGAAGATAATACTACTTATTTATTGGTTGATTTAGTTACTAAACTAATGTATTTCCTTTTCCAAATCAAGTTTTGTATATGCTACTGTAAACTGTACAGTAAACTCATCTATACTATAAACTCTTATAAGTTTTATTCGTTATTTAAGTAAAAAATCTAACTCAATATCCTAGAGCATAAATTCAACGATTTCCATGTTAAGAAATAACGCAAATGTTATTAGTTCCAGTTTTTTCAGTGTAATCTATGGTGTTACATTCTTAACAATAACATATCGACCTAAGCTTATAACTATAACGTTTATAAGAGGAGTTTAATTTTCCTTCCAGCCTTAATAATTTCTCTGAGCGAAGAGTATGATTTTATTCCTGTAAATAAAAATGGTTATAATGCAAGAAATAATGCTTATTGTAATATGACATAAATAATTTAAACCACTAATATAAATTCATTTAAAAATACTTATTACTTTACTTTTTATTTTCTGACAAGAGTCATACCAGCCCGTTCATGACTTAATATTGCTAAAATTAAAAGAATTCATATAGCAATTTAGTAGGATTTAGTACCTCACTAGTAGGATTTACTAAATTGCCCAATAATACTCCCATATCAAATTTATTTAACTGAAATTTATTAATAACATTTACACGAATCTTTTTGTTTTTGTCATACCCCATCAAAACATCATCAAGAGTATCGCATTCTGTACCGTGCTGTACACAACAATTTTCTGCATAAGAGATTTAAACTTTTCTGCTGGAAAGTGTCCCGAGCGTAATGGAATGGTGTTACATAACTGAACGCACTCGCACTACCATCCAAACAATGTGTGTTGTGCCCGTTGTACGATTTATAAAATTAGTAGGACGGAGCGTCCATGTAACAGAGTGCCCGGCATGCGGTACCACAGCGCTAAATTAATTGTACTCATCTGTACCGACGTCGACACGAATGACCTGGAGACAGGTGGAAGGGGTGTCTTGGTTGTGCATTGGAGATGTGAGAAATGTGTTACCGTGATACCACCTGACATCCAAAGATGGCGGCTCGGCACGATCACTCCGTAATCAAAGTTTATATTCAAATGTTCAATTTTACAATAACGGTTCAACTCTACTATTATAATGCACTATTTTCTTATCCTTCAATTTAGAATGACACAATCAATCAATCAATTGTATGCATCGCTGCTGTGCCCCCAGATAATAGTAATAAAATGTGAAAGTAATTTCTTTATAACCTTAAAAAGTAAGTATAAATATATTACTTCGTAGTAACTTTTAATTTTCGTAAACTACATTATTTCATTTATTTATTAAGTACTAAGTAATTTATAAAGATTAATAAATTAATTACCTTTCGGAGTTCGGTTATTAATAAACTAATTAATCTTGTTTGTAACGCTTAAATATTAGACGGCAATCAATTTATATGAGATTCATTAACTTATCTCAAAGTTAATCCAATTCTTAATGTATCAGATATAATGTTTATTAGTTTTAAGTGTGTTTCGATACACACGAATAATTATGATTTCTTTCACAAAAAGGTTTCATGTTGATGTTCTGAGATTGATAGTTATTTTTGACCTTTCATAAAATGTTTGTATTTTGGGAAATTTCTATCATAGATTCATTAAAATTTATATATATTTGTACTTTAGCTTCTAAACCTAAAATAAGTGATAGTATAAATACATAGTTTAATATAATCTATCGAAAAAAAACTTCTGTTTTTAATATCAGATTAACAGCTTTTTATTAATTAAATACGTATGAATTTATATTACTAGGTCAAGGTGGGGAAGACCGGCATAGTTTAACGTAAATTCGATTTGACCAACATTCTATAGAAAATTATTAACTCAAATGTAAATTTTGAATTTTTATAATGACTCAAAACTCCTTATTTATCCGTTACTTTTACAAACATCCTCGTGATTTTTATTAAAAAAGAAGAAAACACAAGGTTTAAATAAAGTTGTAACTAGACGGACTTTCCCACATATTGGGGGTAACTCCGTCATGAGCATTGATTTTATGTTTTATGAAGGATTTTAGCGCAACCCGTATGAAATAAATATTACTATGTGAATGTTAATCAAATATATGCTGTATGCACCTTGATACAAGGCAACAGTCACAATCTATTGCGGTAGAATCATGAAAGGGGCAAGTCCGGCTTAGTTACAAAGGAAGGGGTTGTCAACATTTAATTAATATGCTCGCAGGCAAATATATTTGTTCAAATTTCATAATTTTAGGGTTAAGCGTGTTTTTTTTTACCATTGCATTTTTTAAAATTATATTAGATAAATTTTGATATTTAGATAAGGAGATTCCATTAATACATTTAAATATCAAATTATGTAATACAAATACGTACACTTACCCATATTTTAGTTATTATGCTTATCTAATAATTAACGGTATTAATAAATAAAAAATATAAATGGTAAATATAAATAAATAAAAGCCCGTATTGGTTACTATTTTATTCAATTCAATTAGAATCCACAATGTTATCAAACCAAAACGCCTTGAAATATTAAAAAATAAAGAAAAAAAAAAATGAATTTTTACAAATTATTGAAGGTAATTACGGGGTCTACGGCTTTTTTCTTGCATATCGACCGCTTGTGGCTTTTTAACTGACAGATTGTTGCGCTCTTTAAAAGCCATAAAAACCAATCCTTACCAGGCTTTCCATTTTTGAATTTTATTTTTGGTTTACATAATAGCTGACGATTTCTAATACCTCATCCCTAGTAAGACTAAAACCATACCGTTCCATGGTGTGAAGATTTGACGCTAATTTTTTTTAAATCTCCTCTGAGAGTGCTGTAGGCTACCCGACAGTAGTCGACTTCCACTTTTTATTTTTGATATGATCCATGATTGTCATTTTTGGTATGCTATAAATACGAGCAGCTTTATATCCACTTAACTTCCCATTTTGAACGGCTTGCACGGCTTCTAGTAATGTTTCTTTGCTGTAAGATGACTTGTCAGATTTCCTTATGTAGTTCAGAGTCATTTTTGTAAAAAAAAAAACCTGAAAAAAATAGTAATTTAAAAAGGAATAAATTACTATAAAAAAAATCCAATCATCATTATTATATTATAGTTTTAATGAAGTAACAATATTAAACTAGACGTTAAATTACTAAATTAATTCTATAAGTATGTAATAGTTTTAACTTAATTACAATATTAAAAAAGCTTTAAGCAAAAAGGGTTTACGATATCTGCTTTGGGGTAAGATCGGCACGACGTCTGTGTTAGGGGTTGGTCTGTTGGAGGGGTTGTTGTTGGTGGCTGTACGTGTTAGGGGTTGTTTGGCTGACGTTGGGGGAAGGCGGTATGGCGAGTAAGTCTGGGGGTCGTAAATATGGGTTGAGGGCGGATGTGATAGGGGAGTCTGTTGCGTTGGAGGAAGATACGGACTTTACTGAGGTTAATAAGCGGGATTTCCCATGGGAAAAGTTCCAAGGGTTGCAGATAAAGGGAGGGGGAAGTGTGATGGATGAATTGAGGAGGATGGTTGAAGGGATTCCGGATGTGTCGTGTCTGGCACCGAAGGATTGGTTTGATTCGACGGATGAGATGATACAGTGTTTGGTGGATTTGGAGGGAAAAGTGGGAAATGGAGTAAGTGGGGAAATTGAGATCGATGGCGGTGTATTTGTTTGGGAGGTTGACTGCGTTTGCGGCTGATGTGTCGCAGCATGCTAGGTCGTTGGCTTGGGAGTCGGATTTGATTGAGGCAGATAAGAAGAAGTATAAAAAGGAGATGGATAGGCTGAAGGCTTCGCTAAGAGTGGAGGAGAAGGAGGCGGAGAATCTTGAGGTTCAGTTGGTAAAGGAGAAGGAAAAGGTGGTGAGTCTTGAGGCTCTGTTAGGGATGAAGGGGGCTAAGAAGAAGAAGTGTATGATGGATGTTTGCTGTGGGTACCTCACAGGGTGAGGGTGGAAGTTTAGGGTGCGAGGGAGAGCAGCTGAGAGCTGATAGTGCGACGGATATTGTGACGGCGGTTATGGGGAAGTTAGGGGGAGTACTTGAAGGGGTTAGTCGGAAGTTGGAATTGCTGGAGGGGCAGATAGCGGGGGTGGCTAGTCGGCTGCCAGGTGTGGTGGAGGTTGGGAGTGAGGTTGGTGGTTTGACGGATGGGGTTAAGAGGAAGAAGAAAGTAGCGGAGAAGGGTGGTCCTCCTTTGTCCTCCCCTTTGGGGATGGACTGGACTCCACTTCCCGGTGGAAAGAATGATGAGGGAAATGAGGTTGTGGTCAGTGGGGGAAACGCCGAGGAGGAATGGTCCGTTGTGGAGGGGAATGGGAAAAGGAGGAAGGTGGTGAAGAAGGGTGTAGTTGAGACCCCTTCTGAGCCTCAAGGTGTGGGGTTGGAAAAGAGGGTGGTGAAGCCAAGGCCGAGGATCCCGTCGCCGCCGCGAACGGCGGCGGTGGTTATTACGCTGCGGCCGGACGCGGTGGCGAGGGGGCTCACGTATGGGCAGGTGTTGGCCGAGGCAAGGGGCAAGGTGGGGTTGGAGGCGATGGGGATCGAGAGCGTTTCCTGTCGCCCCACTGCTGCGGGTTCCAGGATGCTGGAGGTGGCGGGTCCCGATGGGAAGGAGAAGGCGGATGTTCTGGCGGCGAGATTACAGAGGGTTGTTGAGGAGGTGGCAGTGGTCTCCAGGCCAATGATGCGGGCTGGTGTCCGCCTTGTTGGTCTGGAGGACTCGGTGGGGAGAGAGGAGGCTCTAGCCAGGGTTGCGCAGGAGGGGATTTGTGGAGCGGATGAGATAAAGGCGAGTGAGATCCGGGTGTCGGAAAGAGGGGTGAGGAGTTTGTACGTGTCGCTTCCTGTTGAAGCGGCACGTAGGGTGGTGGAAAAGGGGGGGGATAAAGATTGGGTGGTGCGTGACCCAGGTGCATGCACTTGAAGTTAAGCCGCTCAGGTGCTATAAGTGCATGGGCCTGGGGCACATGAGGTTTAGGTGTGTGGAGGAGGTGGATAGGGCGGCCCAGTGTTTCCGTTGTGGGGCACTGGGGCACAAGGCTGCGGCCTGTGTGGCGGAACGGCCAAAGTGCGCACGGTGTGCGGACAGAGGCAGGGAAGATGGGCACCATATGGGGGGGGCTTTCTGCCTCCCCTAGGGGTGTTGGTGTTGGTAGGGGATTCCTTGGGGGGGTTTGTGGGTATGGTTGATTGAGGGATTAGGGGATGTGGGTCTGTTGAGTGGATTTGTGTATTGTGTTGTCTGTCTTCAGGTATCCCTCTCTTAGCTACGCCTTGTTTTTGCGACAAGGCGAGTTCAGGAGAGGGACCTATCTCTCTTTTCTCTTCTTAGCGGAGGCGGGCTCCTTCGTCTTTCCTCTTGGCCCGCCTCCGTTCTGTCCCTCTCTTCCCGTTTCTTTTTATTGGGGCAGGAGTATATCCTGCCTCGGAATGTTGACCGATGGGTCATGCCCCCCTTCGGGGGGGAGGGTGAAGAGGTGGGGTTGAGGAATATCCTCCCCATCCCCATTGGGCCATTGCACGACGAGGCCCGGTGGGTTCGCTGCAGGGGGCAACGCGGCGACATGCCTTGGCAACCCCGTATCGCCCTCATCCCAAATGCAGCGGACGGCCCCGGGGGGTTTTAGTGGGTATTTCCGGGCGACTCTCGCCCGGGTGAGTCCCACACTGGCACGGAGCTCGTCACTCCGTGCCCCCTTATCTATTGTATTTGGGGGACTTTGATTCTTCAAATACAATAGATAAGGGCAGTGCGTAAATGCATTTCCCCCCGTCAAAAAAAAAAAAAAAAAAAAAAAAAAAAAAAAAAAAAAAAAAAAAAAAAAAAAAAAAAAAAAAAAAAAAAAAAAAAAAAAAAAGATCGCCACATGACGATCTTTCCCTGGAGTACTAGACGGTCTTCCCCCAATTTTGGTTTTAGAGGTTACGTTTTTGTCTTAAATAATATTTTTGTAAATATAGTTATAAATGCTGTTTGAATAGAATAAAATGATAAAATGTTATATAACTTACACACTTACCTCAACAAAACATTAAAATCCGTTGTTATTCACAATTATTTAAATGTAGAATGAAGACACAACTCACTCGTGTTTCAACTTTTCGACTACTAAAAATGAAAAAAAAAAAAAAAAACGTTTTTTTTTTTTATTTAAACGGAACTTAACGACATCTACAATTTGAAGACAGAACTCAATAGTGACTACGCTTAACCGACCGTCCTGCCATTGCCGTATCTTTTCAAAAACAAATTTAACAAGAGGCGTACGGAGTTACCCCATTGACGGACTTCCCCGCATTGACCTTACTACTTACCTTACTTATGGTAAGTTACTATACCGAAAACATAATAATTTTTTATTTAGCTGTCTGTTTACAACTAATCTCAGAAACGGATGTATCGATTTTAACGTAATTTAGGCTACTTTTATTTTTAGAAAACAATTATGGTTTTGCGTGAAAACATTAAAACTTATGAAATTTTGAATACAATCCAATTTTACTTGGATTTATTTGAATTTGTGAGAATTATATCCGCTTTCTTTTAATACCAAAAAGAGTATCGTAGAAAAACTAATTACTTTTCAATGATTATTTAAAAACTATATTATCCACTGAATAGTTGTGCGGAATAGAATAGTGGACACGCAGGCTGACAGGTAGTTAATTATATAAATTCGCGCTCGTTGAGCGAAACTTGGCTAGTCTTTTAATAACTCTCTAATTGGTATTACTGCCATTTCTTTTTGTTCCATAGTTCTTTATATGCACTCTTTGTCTAATATGCCAAATGAGTGACTGGGTTACACGGAGACATGTTCGTAGAGAATTTTATTTTGTTAATCCCTCGAAGTAATGGATATTATTGCGTGTTTAGATGTTAAATAATGTAGATAAGCATAATGTATAACGTAGCTTAAATAAAAGCATCTAAATATAACCAGTCTGAGCCTTTCGGGATATAAAAAAACAGTCAGACTTTTTCATTTAAATGTCTCACTACAATGTCGTTTTATGGAATGTTTACATGTAAATAAGCGCCAAGTGATAAACTTAATTGTAATTTACAATTGCCTTCATTTTAATTAGACGAGCGTATTTTACTAAATGTTAACTAAATTGATTGTCAAAATGTATAGTTCTGATGCCACGCCTACCGAGGGGAATGCGTGCTTTGCGGGAAGAGATGTCACTTAACGAAAAAATAGACCCAATCTTAATCTACTAGTTAACTAAATCAGAATTTAGTCAACTTACGACTAAATAGCTTTGAAGTGGCTGTTTACACGCGTCGTTTTAGTTACTTGTCACGTGTAAACAGTCCATTACATCAAGGGTACACGTACTCGATGTAGCATAATAGAGTTAGGCATTTTGAATTTGAGAATAATAATTAACTGATAATTTCAGGGTAAGAATTGCCCTTTATCGACGGTAGGACAATTTAAGCCCTCATATAGTTTAGCTGTTATCATCAAATTGAAAATTTCTCTACAAAGTTTATTGGTGTCCATTCAAAATCCTAATTAAAAGCTACTCGACATTGTTGCAAGTTTTATCGCTTTGTTTATTTTGTCAGAGTAAAACTTTAGCTAATAAGATAAACCGACAATTAGCTCACTTAATATATAATTTTCTTCCATTCGTAAAAACCATAGAGGCAATTTATGAAAAATTAAATTCGTACTATTAAACCCCTGAAGCGCAAGGCGTAATGCCTACACCACTCTATCTTCATTCACGTCATTATATCAGTCCCAGTCAGCATTATTCATCATTGGACTGTCACGGTTGAATGCAGTTAGTTAGTCCTTCTCCAGACTCTGTCCGCGTAACCTCACAAGTATATTAAATTCTTTTTGTTATATAAATCATCTTTTATTTAAAAAAAGACTTCAGTTATTACCCGTATCATAGTATCTTCCCTACGTTAGGTAAAATCTGTATGACAAATCTGGGTAAGTTCTCTATGATGACAAATGAACATTAAGATAGGGACGTGCTGGAAACCGAGAAAAAGATAAAAAATAAGTATCCCCACTTTCTTGGGATGTTTTCGCTTTTATTCAATGTCTATGTTCATCTGTAAACTTATTCGAGAACGAATATATAAATAACAAATAGCGGTTATTATTTTTTTGTCTGTTTATTCGCTCACTACGTAAATCAGTATTCATAATAGTTATAAGGCAAACAGAGGTAGGTAGCGTTGAATTTTATTTTATGCAAAAGGTGTGTACTGTGCGCTGTTTACGACACGTGATAGCATTAAATTGATTATGCCATAGGGCATTTTAAAGCCCAGACGCCATAACCCGTAAAGTGTAACGGAAGCGGTCTTCGGGTTAAATATTTAACGATGTTAGCGAAATTCCAGTTTCACATTTCGTGAATATGAAAAATAATTCAACAAAACTCAACCCCAAGAGTGCGACTTGACGCCATGCTTCGGTAATTAATGTGTTCGGATGAACACGGAAGTTGGGTTCAAGTAAAAATGCTATGTTAATAAAATGAACATAGTCTGAAGTTATTTCTAAAAGTGAAGCTAACTTTTATGAAAAATATATGTTTACTAAATATTTTTCTACGAACTACTTTCATATTGAAAATAATTTCATTTCAATAATTTTCATTCTTAACCATAGTTGAACTCTTACTAGAGACTACCGACTCGCTTACTAGCTCGATCATGACTAGCATCATGAGCGTTCCAAACGCCTTCTTCCAACACTGCTTAGAGTAATGATCGAATTGCCCACTTTAGTTAACATAAGTTAAAACAAATTAAAAATAGATTTCTGTTGTAAGTAATAAATTACAGTTATATACTACTTAATTACTATTAATATATATTTGATGAAAATATCTGAACAACTATGAAACACTCATTTAAAAATGAACATACGAATTTCAATAAAGCTAATACTTAGCTAATAGTTAACTTTATACCTATATTTTTTTTTATAAATTAGTCATATCCATCGGTAGTAAAACAAAAACAAAAGGCAAGAGGCTGCAAGTCTATGACAGCGTCCCGCATGCCGTGGTAGCAGTGTCTAAACACACAGACACCTGTGTCTACTACACCCAGGACGGAGACGACGTGATAGGCAGGTTTGTCCGCAAGGCGCCGCCGGCGATGGATAAAGACATAATGACCTCAAAATGGTCAAAAAGGCGAGATGATAATGTGATAAACAGCATAACCTAAAAGTTAAAGTCACACCCACGGTAGTCCCGAGGATGTGACTAGGGTTTGGAGAGGAAAAATAAGAAGGGAGGAGGGAAAAGAAAAAAAAAAAATCAATAAAAAAACTAATAATATATAGACTAACCCATATAGTTAAGAAGCTCACATAGATGTAAAGTATTTTAGTTTTTTGTAAATATCTTTATATTTTAAAAGAATTTATTGTACAAAATTTTCTTGAAAAACATATCTAATAGTAAAGAATGCGGACGAGAAGAGTCTGCAGTGCGTAAATAAATAAATAAACAAAAATTTAAAAAAATATTCACATATTAAAATACAGATACGTATAGTACAAAAGCGAAAGAAATAGCTTATTAATAAAGAAAATGAATAAATTTAACAGTTTCGCGGAACGAGGAATATAAGGAAACAGTTGAATTTCTAATAACGAAATTTGTTTTCTCTTTAACTTTGTACGCTGTAGATCGTTTGAAGTTGAAGCAGAAAATATGTAGACGTTTGCAAAATAATTGTTTGCATACAATAATATAACAGAATTTCAACCGAATTGTTCCGCGAGAAACATTTTGTGTAGTTAGCTGGTTACCTGTGTTTGTTTCATACATACAGCGTACCTTTTTGTGGTGAGGTATTGTTTACTATACTTTTAATATGGCATTAAACAAGTCTAAAACTTTGATCATACTTACTTCGATTAAATAAAATAAAGCTTTTTGGAAGGATAATAGCTCAGTGGGTGTATATATCGTATTCATAGCCGTAAGTTCGAATTTATATAATAATCCTGAATTTAACGTCAAGTTAGATTATGGTCATTTTTTTAAATTTGTACAGAAGCAATTTGCAGAATTATTTCTTTTAATAAAAGATAGATATAAATGTTATAATAGTGTTAACAGAGTTAAAAAAATCTCTAATGAGAGGTATTTCCTATGAATACTTCACCTATGGACCGTTTAAAAGTTTTATGCGATAGAAATCACTAAAAAGAAATTCAACAGTTTATTTACATATTTTTTAATATTTAATATTTTAAAATAACAATGACTACTCATATATTGTAAAACAATTTACAGTAAAAATAACACTTAAATATATAATATACTTTATGATGCAGGTGACGCAAGGTCGGCCTCTATGTGGATCCTTGAGGAAGACCTATGTCTATATAAGAAAAAAAATTAAAACAACATCAAAATAACAGCGTCTTTCTAAATGCATATTATTGTATATACGGTAAATATACCAAAAGACAAGTAATTAAAAATAATATTATCTATCTGTTCGTATAATTTTCGAAACGGCTGGACCTACGAGACTTTTGTCCGGCAGACAGCTGAAGTTATATGGAGTAATTATGGGCTACTTTCATTTAAAGAAAAAAATTAAACTCATGAAATTGTAAGCAATATCTGATTCAATGGCCAAATTTCCTGGCAAATGTTTGAATTTATGAGAATAAGCTTTCTGTTAGTACAAAAAATAAAAATTAGGACCTGTACAAAAAGTAGGGTCTCATTTCTGCTTAATTATTAATTAACACCAGAGTGCAGACGCACTCACTATGTTACGAATAGGCGAGCGGAACCTCGGAAATTCCTAGTCATTTATTATATTTTTAGTTCACGGGAGAGAAACCTCTAGAACAGGGAGTTTAATATATATGCTAGTCAGGAAGCCGTGTGAATACATGAACTGCAGTACTGAGTTGGATATTGGTAAGGATATCTAGATACAGCATCCAGGCAGATTCTATCTATGCTCTTCTATTATCTTTAACAAGCCTTTTAATTTCATCTTATGTGTTTTAACAAATTCATGCTAAGTTAAGAGCATAGATGTTTTAAAGTTCTGTAACAATCTGTAGTAACTTCTTACACGTTATTATTTACGTAATGAAAGTTACGTTATCGAACTCAGAAGGGAACTTTCCTACATACATTAATTCAGCTTTCACGAAGTCGCGCCGTCTGGTTGAGTTACAAAACACGAAACCTGCGCCTCGTGGAGATATTAAACAGTCGTAGCGTCGTGTACTGCCTAATTCCTGTAACTTAGTTACGTTCTGATAGAGCAGGCCGAGGACGCGATGTGCCGTTATTTCTTATCAGCCCACAGTCACAATATTAACTCAGTAGGGTAAGACCACAGGTTTTCAAAATTAAGGTTGGTTGCTTATACCCAGACAGGCATTATTAAGAAATGTCCTTCCACCATACTATGGCTTTCTCACGATATCTCAATGTCCAGACATCCATCTATCCATTTAATCAAAAGACGTCCATTGCTGGTTGTATGTCTTCCGCAAAGATTCACCAAGATGTCGGTCCACCTTTTGAAGGCCATATAATTATTGATAATATCTTTATTGATAATTAAATTTAAAAAAAAATTAATAGACCCACATGAAACGTTTTAAATTGGAGTGACACAATTTTTTTCTTATATGGCGTAGGCGTAAATGATTGACAGATGAACAGAATTATTCCACTGGACTAATTTCAACTGTATCACTGAAAGTGTCCGATCGTTTGTCCGGAGTTCTGTGCTTATTTCGGCCAATTTGTCCGGGTCCCTTTTAGCTTCTTTTGATGAGGTAATCGAATTTTGTCGATGGAGGCAATATTGTAGATTTATTGTTGTACCTTCGTACCCAAAATTTTTATTCGTTTAGAATGTAGTTTCTTTTTTATTGCGACCCACTATAGAACATTAGTTGTTGATTTCATTGCCTGGAATAATGAAAATGTTTAAATGATAAATCATTATTATAAAAAAATAATACATTTATATAAATATATACATATATGTGCAAATGGTTATAAAACCAAAAGCGTCATTGTACCCGGATTAATAGTGTTTCGATCGAATTATATTTATTTTTTCTAACTCATAACCTAACAAGCATTATTTAGATGTTGTTTGTATCTGACCAGCGATCATACAGAAAAATTATGTCTTTAGATTGTATATTAACAGGCAACCCGTTAGCTATATCAAACTTGTTTGTTGCCGGCATAACTTTTATACCAGAAGTAATCACCAATTAGCCGTCCCATGCTTTAGCTTTAGTACGTCCAATAAAAGCTTTTTAGGAGATAATGTTAGGTACTACAACTGCCTCGGTAGCGCAGTTGTATTACATACGACTGCCGTTCTGAGGTCCCGGGTTCGATCCCCGGGTCGGGTCAAGTGGTATTGGGTTTTTCTACTCAGTATCATCCCGGAGTTTGGAATTTGTGCCCGATATGGCGACAGGCTCGCCCCCTGTCACATCTGGGACGGAACTAAGCTCTGCGAAATGTGGGTGGTGTAGTTCGCTACTTCACCTCTGCCTAACCCTTCGGGGATCACAGGCGTGAGCATATGTATGTGTGTATGTACTACAATATGATTCCAAAGCACATCACCGATTTACCTGATAATAAGTTTAAGCACTATGTCAAACAGATTTTAATCTCCAAAGGTTATTGCAGGGTGAATCGTTACTTGAATGATAGTGATGTTTGGAAATGACACCTCTCTCTGTGCTTCCGCTAAAATCATTTAAATGAATTGTATAATTTATTGTTTTTTTTTTAAATATTTTAAAAAAATCAGATCGAGTTACTTATAGTTCCTCTCGACTGGGTTGTTTTCAGAACCGGTGGTAGATTTTTGACGTTCATAAGCGCCTTCTCAGGGCCCAAATTGAATAGAAATATCTTGATTTTAAAATATTACGATTTATTTAATGTGGTAAAATTGATACTGGATATTATCACCAAATTAAACATTTGTCGCCGAACACAGATGTGTTGTCCGGAAGCATCGCACAAGAGTCAGTTATTCTAGACTTAGCACGTTGTCATCCTAGGCGCCTCGTTGCTTAATCTCAAATTAAATTGTATTTACATATACGGTACAAATATACAATATAAATTATTACATAAAAATGAGTCCTAATATCTTGCAAGTCGCGATAAGGGGATTATCCGAACGGACGAAATTTTCCAGTAGTCCATTATTCAACGGATAATATAAATATTGCTTTAGCTGAAGTAAAGGCGCTCTAACTAACGAAACACTTGTTAGTCACTCTTTAATATTTGGCTTTAAAAGTAACTTTGTAGCGTAGAAGAAAATACGCTGGCTGTATACACAGTTATATTGATCACAGGAACAGATAAAATCTAGCTATACAATTACAACTTGATTATCTCACTCCTTAACTCCGCTTTGTAGTGGACTGCCTCGGGGCTATCTCACGAGGAACGTCTAGGTAAGAATGAATAAACGTTTTTTTTTTTTCAAACCTTGTTAATGCTGTTGACCGGAAGGTCCGTTACACCGATCGTTGTGGGCGAGTGCTGAAGGCACTCAGCCTCAGAAGCTAACTAGCACAAGGGCACCATAGTGGTACGAACCTCGGCTTGGTCCTTAACTGTGTGTAAAAATTCAGCGGAATTTTAATCTTAGCTAATCCCTACATTTCTTATTTCATATATAAAAAATGGTTCCTTACTGGATCTATGTACTTGCGTGTTGTATGCAGGAGTATGTGTCCAGTGTTGTGGGTGTGATGCTCAATGAATCTATGTCGTGCTGGTGGCGACGTCAAGAGCCTGCTCAGTTGGGGAACGAAACACAACCCCAGGCTGAACCTGACATATGCTCGCCGTCTTCTTCGACGTTGCCAGGTCATTCGACAAGGTCTAGCATGCCGACCTTGTATTCAAAGTAGTAGAGTTAGGTATCCCCGACACGCTAGTTTACATTTTAAATCGTAGTTTTCGCTTTAGAGTAGAGTCTAGAGTAGAGAAACACGTCTTGGATCGCAACCGGAGGAGACTCGGACTCTGTGCGGGAGCAAAGTTAGCCGCCAGTTCCCGTCGGCGGGAACGGCGGTTTCGTGGCCGTGGGCGCTGGCACGCATATTTTTCAGTTGATGAGAAAAGATCTTATTCACACAAGTAAAATTGCGTTCCAATGACAAAATAACTGCCTTATTTTACAACCCTGAATATTTACATATCTTATGTATGTAAAGTAAAAATATAATTAACTTATATAATGCATTCTTTAGGTTTTAATTTACCTAATCATTTAGTCTTTCGACTGACCTAAAGTAGTTCTCAGTTCTCATTATATGCGCAGAGTTAATTGTCTGGTTGGAAGCGCGATTCTAAGGTTTATTAGTGTCACTCTAAAACTCGTTCACAAGTTTTGACAATTAAACCAGTATCATTTTTTGTAGCTCACTTTTAATTGCCTTATTCTCTAGTCGAGTTACTTTACAAGTTGAACTGTAAAACCATTAATGAAGTCCGTTAAACAAATGTTACTAATGTTTCAAGTAATCATTAGTTCCTTGTTGAATTATCAGTTTTAATGGACACAGTTATGTCTCGTAAGGGCAGTTTCGATCTATTCTAAGTAGGTGCCAATATAAAGTACTACGTTTTTGAAATGTTAAAAATTGCGTTCAATAAAATCAAACTGCTTTTGATTAATGATGTTCTAATTGCTAATTTGGTAAATGTTACAAAAACTCTGAAGTTAGTTTTATTTTTCCTACATATTTCTAATATTTTTATCGTTAGCGTTTCTTCTTCTACATTAATTAAAATGAAAAATTATTTGAATGTGTTGCTTAATTTATTTTCCATTAAAGAGGGTGAAATAGTTATTATATGGTTGTCTGTACCTTGTCATTATGTAATTCCAATTACATCATACGGTTCGTACGCGTAAAACTCGCTTTCTAATGAAACCTTCCAACGATGATGGATTACTCGCGTTAGTTAGTTTTAACAGAATATTATGGTAGTTGTTAAATTGCGTGGGTTTGAATATAATTACTTGTATTTATATCTCGCAAACGTGATATGGTTTACTAAAACTTGGCATCTACATAACTGTATCTATTTGGGGAGTATTAAAATCAAAGCTACCATTAAAGTACTCTTAGTAAATTAACATATAATGTTTTATTATTTAATGTTCTTACCAATCTATTTTATTTCTTTGATACACACTATCTAATCCTGAATTAATTCATCATTGGTAGAGTCATCAATATATTGGTTCGAATTGATACACAGTATGGGCTCAGTGCTTTTAGCAATCTCGCATGATGTTATGGGACGGTGTGATACAAGTTAGTAAACGTACTAAGCCTGGGCCCGTGAAGAGGATCCTAGGGTGGATCCTCGGAGGCGTAGAAGGCCCAGGGGGCGGTGGGCACGCTACGTGCGGAGCTTCTTGCGTATGTAGACGTGCCCAGGGGGGGAAGAATGGTGGGGCGTGTGTTGTGTTGGTGGGGTTGTGTTGGGGGGGCCTTTGTGTTGGTTTTTCTTCTTCCTTGCTGTTCTTGGTTCTTTGTCTTCCTTCTGTCTCTTCAGGTATCCCTCTCCTTCCTACGTCTTGTCGACTTAGACAAGACGAGTGAAGGGGAGGGACCTACTTCCCTCAAAGCAGTGGCGGGTTTCTTCCCCCCTTTTTCCCTTTGCCCGCCACTGCTCTGTCCAACTCTTGCCATTTCTCTTTACGGGGGGCGAAAGTATGTTCCGCCCCCTGGATGTCTGACCTTAAGGTCATGCTTCTCCTAAAGAGGCGGGCTAAGTGGTGGAGGGGAATTATTCTCCTCCATCCCTACCGGGCCATTGCACTGACGCGGCCTGGTGGGTTCGCTGCAGGGGGCGACGTGGTGCTTGCGAAAGCCACCCCGTGTCGCCCCCATGCCAAATGCAGCGGACGGCCCCGGGGGGTTTTAGTGGGTATTTCCGGGCGCTTCACGCCCGGGTGAGTCCCACACTGGCGCGGAGCTCGTCACTCCGTGCCCCCTTACATATTGTATTGGGGGACTTCGGTCTCACTAATACAATAGGTAAGGGATGTTGTCGGAACTCACCTATTGGTATTTGGCGACAGGTTTTCATACATGAGGGTGGTATGTAACCAGGCGGGCATTATTAGAAAACACCCTACCAGCATGCTATAGTTTCCTTACGATGTTTTGATACACCAAAAGCTCAGGCTGAATTTAGGGTTGGATAAATTGGTTGGACGGTCCATTGACACAGAATCCGACCGCACTACTAACTGCGCCAAGTTGACATAAGTTTATATAGGTAGATCAAGATGTTTTGTTGTTGTCCCAATTATTTGTATAAGCAGATCCTAATAAATAGTAAATAGATTTTTGTTTTTTCGTCAACATCTATTATTCAGTCAAGAATAGATAAATGTGAGCCGTCACGGGACGCCTGGTAGATGTGAAACATCGACATTATTTTCTAAAAGTAATATGCAGAAAAGAACAGATTGTGATAGGAACTAAATATGTCGTAATGATAAAATAAAATATTACGATTTTTTTCCAGATAACGTTGACTATTTATTGAATGAACATTTATTTTCATTCAATACAGAAATTTACGAATTTATTTAATATAATAATAAGTAGACTGTATATATATACCATCATATAGCGTGGTGACGCGTCGCCACGGCATGCGTCGCCACGCCAGAAATCGGTTTTACGTGCGGCTATAGATTTTTCACATAAAAAAAAATTCTTTTGTGCATTTCTAAGGCAATTATAGAACCCTAACTGAATCTTAAAATACTTACCCCGTATGCGGTAATCTCCACAGGAGATAATAAAAGATGATGAAAGAATTTTCATTACAAAGGGTTTTAAAACCAGTTCGACCTTACAATTTACCATATTATCGTGGCGCTGCAAGACGCTCAAACTCTCGAACATTCGATTATCACACAAAACTTTTCACTCGTAAATTCATTAGCAAATTCTCAAAATGATTAAAATACCATTCAAACTTGAATATTACTTTGGAATTGCTCAGTTTAGCGAGCGCCAGCCGAATGTTAAATTAACCTTTTCTCATTTACGTTCTCGAAATGTTAACGTGTAAATATTTATGAATAATAAACATGTCTACATCGAGTTATCAAGTGAGGCAGGTTTTTATGCCTGAATCAGGAGTTTGCATACGGCCTAAACAACAGGGAAATTGAGATAATCTCTTTTTTAGATCTGATATCATACATGGTATCAGTAGAAACTGAATCTAAACTACTAAATATTTTAAGATTATTAAGGTAAAGATTTTATATACCAATAACTTCTCCAAAGAAGTAAATACATTTCAGTGAAGATTGTTGTTAGAAAAAATACACTACAATAAGCAGTTGAGTATTTGTACCTTAACTAGCGTGCGCCCGCGAGATCGTCTACGAGTCTTATCTTGCAAGACACATGTTTCCCGTATAATTTCCAAAAATGTTATGGATAACTGATATAGCCTATAAATAACTAACTAAAAATAGACTATACGCATATAACATTTTATAAAATTTGCTCAACCTGTTTATTGAGTTAAAGCTGAAAACATTTCTTTCTTCATTATTTTTTTACACATTATAAAAATAACTTCAAAAACATCTAATCGAAAATTACTTATAAAATCTACTTGAGACAAACTTTCTCCATACAAGTTTCATCAAAATCAGTCAAGCCGTTTTTGTGTTATTACGAACCTTTTTTTTATTTTGACGGGGGGTAATGCATTTACGCACTACCCTTACCTATTGTATTAGTGAGACCGAAGTCCCCCAATACAATAGGTAAGGGGGCACGGAGTGACGAGTTCCGTGCCAGTGTGGGACTCAAACCCGGGCGCTAGTCGCCCGGGAATACCCACTAAAACCCTCCGGGGCCGTCCACCGCATTTGGGATGGGGGCGATACGGGATTGCACTGCATGCCACCGCGTCGCCCCCTGCGGCGAACCCACCGGGCCCCGTCCGTGCAATGGCCCAATGGGGATGGGGGAGAACTCCACCCCACCTCTTCGCCCCCCCCCCCCCCCCCCCCCGAAGGGAGGCATGACCCGACGGTCAGCATTCCGGGGGGCAGTACGAACCTACAAAGACAAATAAAATTTTCAAATGTCAGATTCGAGATATGTTGATGAGGTTGGATAAAATAACGACGAGTCTCAGGCACCACTTGCGACTGTATGATGGCTGTTAAACTGAAGGGCAGAAATGTACGTCCGTTATAAGACCTGTCATACTGTACGGATCGGAATGTTAGGCTAGTAAGATGACAAGGTGGCGGGAGGAACCGGGGGGTTTTGCATTCCCCTCGGAAAAAAAAAAAAAACAAAAGGCTAGTAAGATGATGGATGAAAACGACTGCATGCAGCGGAGATACGAATGTTCAGGTGGATCTGTGGCGTGGCAAGAATTTGTTAGTTGAAGTTTGAAAATGGCACCAGTGAAGAGCTACTTTGAGAAGAGACGAAACGCATGTGACAAAGAAAGTTATGACTGTGAAAGTTGCGTGATAGAGGAGGAGAGAACGCCCAAAGAAAAGATGAATGAAGTGTGGTTAATACAGACGTATCGAAGAAGTATACTGCGTCAACCACAAATAAAAAACTGGTAGCAGAACGATGATGATGGTGAGGATGATGTCGGATTCGAGGAGAATAACAGCTGTCACACAAATTAAAAAACAAATGGACAGAAAACAGTTTTATTGTTAGTGTAGATTGACTATTATTATTATTTTTTCTAAGTAAGTTTAAAAGGAGAATACATTGATTTTGAATCGGTTGAATGTAGGACTGATATTTTTGAACCTCATTAACCATATCTACCGTCACTATGTTCGTGTTTTTCATTTTCTTTACATTTACGTATTATGAGATGATTTGAAGTCTCGGAAACCAAATAAACATTTCTCTCTTCCATTAATTTTAATAAGTGACGCATTAAACATTAATTTGTCGAATATTATGAGCTCGTTAGCTGAAGGGCGCTCGTAAACCAACTCTGGTCCTAAAGTAAAAGGTTACGCATGGCAGTTAACAGGGATCGTAATGTACACGCATTTTACGAGTGTAAAACACCATTAAAATTTTCTTCTTTGTCCAGTATGTTTCGTGGTGGAGTGGATTTAGGCTATTTACTGTTCAATCTATTCATGTTAGATCGTAATTCCTGAGGCCATTGCGTAGAGGTAATACATAAATGTTTACTTTTCTGAAATGAGAACTTCTGTAGCCCGTTTCGAAATAAAACGAAATAGCGACATTAAAAAGAGACAAACGCTATAATATATTAATCTATAAGATTTGCGTGAGAAAGAGTAAGATAGATACATTATATAGTGTTTCTGATAAATATTTGCGGTTTCCTCTTTGCGCTCTTGCTTACCGAGAGTAAGAGATCTTTTACTTTTTTTCAATCTCACAGCGTCTGGACTTCATACATGTTTTATCAACAATGTACATGGTGGTCACTGCCGTGATTGATTAGGAACGAGTATTGTTTCAGTAATGATTATTTTATGTAGTAGAATGTATTGTTTTAGATCCATTTCATTCATTTTTATTGTCATACTTCTTTTACATATTATATAGAGTTTTTTAATTATCTAATACAACCTGTCTAGACACCATATAGATATATGATTTAAAAATAAAGAATATAAATTAGTTTACTGCAGTTATAAGTGCACTAACGAAAGAAGAAACAGTACATTTACCATTAATAATATCTACGGAAATACACGGGAAATTTTAATGAATAATTCCCTTAGTTTACATTCATGGTATCATCCCACATCACTCCGACGCACAGTTATATGAAACAATTTGTTTAATTTGCAAAATACTTCAGCTAGTTCTGGTAACAATGGGCGATCCCTGTAAATTTATGTATCTCTTATTATCATTAATTCAGTATTGGTTATTATAATGTCTGTAATGTCGTCATTAGCGTCATCTATTGTATTGCAAAAAATTTCAACCTCTATGCTTACAAAAATAGCTAGGAAGTGGTACGTTAATCAATGTAGTTTAGATAGATTTCGTTTTCAAAAAAAACCTGCTGCAACACAAAGATTGGTATTCGGTTATGCAAAATAAATGACCACTATATATTGTAATTCGGTTTCGTTAGAACAGTCGGCAAAAAAATTTTGGTTTTCATTGTGAGTCTATCTTTGTCTATATTTGTGAGTAAATCTTGAGAGCGTGTAGACTAAAGCTGACACTGAGTCGTTATCACCATAAATATTGTACAAAAAAACCTGCCATCGTGACTCACTAATACTCGTGTCCCAGAGCTACCTGGAGGTATTATCTTGGGCTGTGTAATTTATTTAACAGCACATGAAGTGCATTCATTTTACAAGACCAGTGGAAAAAAGAGAAAAGCGCAGCAGTTCCATTTTCATTTTCCACAGCAATTATATACAAAAATGTAGATGCAGTTTCATCTGCTATTTCGCGTAGTGAAAATTACAGCCGATAAAAAGTTTATCGGCATTACTTGCCAACGGGAAATATACATTAATTTTCAACATTCACCAAAGAGATAACAATATATTACCAACTATAGTTATTTAGACGTTATTATTACAGAGTGTATACAGTTTTTTATATTATCAATCTTTTCTTATCATGAACCCTCTTCAAAGGTGAACATTTAGGTCAATATGATGTCGGTTTAAATAATATTAATTGTTCAGCGAAACGCGAGTACGCTATAAACATTATTTTGCTGTTGTCTTTATTGTTTTGTTTGTGAAATTTTACATTTAAAAGTAATAATTTTTTAAACGAGTTCAAAAAGGAGGAGGTTCCTTCTCAATTACTCTGTATTTTTTTGTATGTTTGTTACGCGATTTGTTCGTTAATTGTGGACCGATTAGTAAATTTTTATTCGAAGGAATACACACTCAACCTTCAAATTCTATGGATACACGTATTTCATATATTTGTTTCCACAGCTATTCAAGTATTCGCGTATTGCAGTCACCGTCTAATTTTGCTGATCTGATGGAAGGTAAAACATTTTTCTGGTTATTACATCTAATGGCGCTCCGAATAATAATTACGTACATTATCATATATGTGGTTTATTTATAATCAAAACATACGATAGGCTGTGTAAATATACATTTTATTATTTATCTCTGAGCGCCAGCACTTTACTTGACATACTGTAGCATGTTAACGGCTGACGTCACAGCAGTGGTAACGCGTATTTATAAGAGGAATCACTCAAAGCCGCTAAAGAAGAATTCACTTTAAAAAAATAAATTTACAGGTAAATAATATTTGTAGGTGGGAGCGCGTTCAACCCACTTCGACATGACTCCGAAGAATGTACTTCGAAACTAATAATCGCTACAAAAATTTAATGCATAAAAAAGTTAATTTAATTTAATTATTTTAAATATCCCGCGATAATTACATTTAAAAAAAAGTTGAAAACAAAAATACCACAGAACTCACTAAAGTTATTCTTAGTTCTGACCTTCTGGTAGAACTTGACGTTCATGAGTGCCTAATTAGGACACTGTTCGTATAAAGTGGATATTTGAGGAAGGTCTCCGCTCTATTTAAGCGATTCACGCAATAATCTACCCTTCCCATCTTGTGATACGGTGTAAATTTAATAAAATCTAATTTTAATACTCTTACCAAGTTATACATAATTATTGTTTAAGCAAATTGCGTAAAGAGTAAATTTTAAAATTTTGTTGTAGGAAGTTATATTTTGCTTCGTTTCAAATTGACTTTATATTGTTACTCCAGTAAGTAACTACGCATGCCGTGTCTATTTGAAATAACACAGTACATTTTACATACTTTATCCGACTTTCTATTTAAAGAAGTGTCAGAAAATTCAATAATAATGTTATTGGTTTATTTGTTTAAATAAAAATAATTTATAAAATGTAAAGAGCCTATCAATTGACATATACTTTCAATGTATAAAAATGCGGTTTTCGAGTTAAATCGGAAAATACACACAGACGTCAATTAAAAAAATGTCAGATTCCAGATAGTAGCGCCTAAAATATACATACATCTGGTACAAAATTTCTATAAAATATAAATACATACATATGCTCACGCCTGTATCCCCGAAGGGTTAGGCAGAGGTGAAGTAGCGAACTACAACCACCCACATTTCGCCGAGCTTAGTTCCGTCCCAGATGTGACAGGGGGCGAGCCTGTCGCCATATCGGGCACAAATTCCAAACTCCGGGATGATACTGAGTAGAAAAAACCCAATATCACTTGACCCGACCCGGGGATCGAACCCGAGACCTCAGAACGGCAGTCGTATGTAATACAACTGCGCTACCGAGGCAGTTAAAATATAAATGTATAGAAAATATTAATTATAATTATTATATATTATTTTTCCTATTATTTATTGATTTTATTCGTTTAATTACTTTATTTGTTTGTTCTGCTATGGTTTAATTAATCTGTTTATTTTTCTGTAAATGTTGTATTCGATTCGAGAACTTTCTAAAATTAGTAAAACAATAATATAAAATATGTTTTGCTATACCGACCTCTCTCTTACTTACTGAAATAAATAATGTGCCTCTGTTTTATTTTATTTTTTGTATAGGAAGTTACAATGTTTATGTACTTGGTTATTTAAAAAGTAAAAAAAAAAAAACGCCAATTAAACTGCGAATTATATACGCATATTATTAGAATTAACACTTAAATAATTTTAATACATTCGTGAGTAAGATTTAAAAATAACTCTTGGTTTATGAAAGGAAAATTACTGATCGAAATGTTGATAATTACAATAATCTGGAAAGCTGTTCGAGATTCGAGATGTTACCATTAGGGTATATTAAAAGAACCAGATCGAGTTTCTTGCCTGCGCTCTTCTCGACTGGCTTGTTTTCCGAACCGGTGGTAGTGTTTTAGACGTTCATAAGCGCCTTCTTAGGGCCTAAATTGAATAAATAAATTTTGATTTTGATTTTATTATATCTACAGTATCGCTAAATCAATATAACTCTAGCTATGCTTTCATGCATTCTGTTGCTAACAGAAATCAAAGATATTCTCACAAATTCAAACACCTGGTAATAAAACTGTGCGTTGAAATGGACTTTATTCACAATTTTCTGAGTTCTAACTTTTTTAATCAAAACCCTAATTATCTTCGAAAAATAAAATTGGCTTAAGTCACGCGAAGTAACTTCAGCTATTTGTCAAAAATCCCGTCACCATCGGTCCAGCCGATCCGGAGGTCACAAAGAAGAAAAAACAGACAGAAATATAAAAATTGTATATTTGGAATAGGTATCGTATATACATTCACATGTATTTAGTAAAAAAAATTACTATTTTGTTTTTACAAACAGACACTTCAATTTTATTTATTAGCGTAGATATCAGATGTCACGAAATGCTTTACGTCTGCACACAGTTACGACCAGAAACAGAGTGACTTGCGTACATAAGTACGCGTCGACGACCGATGTTAAATGAATCAAGATGGCGGCAGCGGTCTTTAAAGCGATTTCGATAACAAAGGTAGTTATCGTCTCTTCTTTTTCTCAGTTAATGGCAATCTGTATACATACAATTTGTGCCAGTGTCATGTGAGTAAAAGGTATTTTCTCATCGGTGGCTCATCCTGCTTGAACTCTCCATGGAGCTTTGTTCACACCTCAGAATGAATATTACGCGTTACTTTCTATAAAAACTTCACTTGTAACCAATTAACAAACTATATCACAAAAACGCCACCAACATTACATGATATATGTATATTCAAATACACAAGTTTAATGAATTAAAGAAAACAACTGCAACATGTTAGACTGAAATCCCGTCACAAACTCTAGTTAACATTTAAAAACATATTTATTGGTTAGCCGTTAAAGAAATATTTATTTACATTGTGGCTTAACGAATACAGCTAATTTTCACATTTAGGTAGGTATTGTGAAATCCAAAACCACATAACCCACAAAGTCGTAAATTTCATTCAAATTCAATCACCTTATATCATTCCCGTACTGATATGGGTCCAACCGGTTTCCTCTGTGGATATCCACGTACATCCGTGTGAATAACATGGATCTATATTGTATTAATGTACCAGAATAATTATTTAAAAGACTTATGAAATAATAAATCAGATTATATTTTCTCCTTTCAAGTGTTGATCTTTATAATAATGTTTTTTGAGTTTTTGGTAATATATTTTAGTAACTTTCAGTCTAACTTTTACATCAATTCTGTCGTTATTGTTTTTATACTCGTAGTTGGTCACCTGGAAGCTTAATATTAGAATAAATCCTACCACCGTGTAACTTTAATAATAATAAATCAAACTATAATTTACTATTAACAAATAATTCCTGATGTTACTCTGAAATTAAATTTACTTCTTGTACTTTATAACAGAAAAAATAGGTTTCATTTTCCTGTCAGATTATTAAAAAAAGACAATTTTTAGCCAGTTTTATTTTATTTAGTTTACTTAATAAAAGAACGGTGTCACCTCTAGTAGTTATACGAACTCAGTGATGAATTCACGTACCAGACAAGACATTATTCAAATTCGAGAAATTGAAATGGAAAAGTGTTCAGCAATTTTTTTTACGATAAATGATGAGTGGCGGCTTCGAAATTAAATTTTACTGCCGCTACGTAGGTATCGAGGTTTCTATAAAGATATTTCGTTTAAAGCTCGGCTTGTCTATTATTTATTGTACTGCACTCTATTATATTATGAATCTTTAAATTTACTAGAATACATCTTATTATTATTCTTTCATTCGCAAAGTTTAATAAATCCGTAAGTCCTTTCTAAGGAATCCCAGATCTGTTTACCTATCTCATAGACCTGATCAATTATTCTAATAAATATTTTGTAAATCCATTGAAATTATTTTGTGTTCGATTCTCGGAATATGCGTTCGTGTTGCGTTGTTTGGTGTTGCCACGCGTTACATACTTTTTTAATTGATGTGATAGGAGAGAATTGAAGGTGTTCCCTTCTTTGGTTGAAGGCGTTAACAATTTCATTGCAAAAGAACCTTTTTAAATTCAAAAATACTTTATATGATTTAGGCCAGTTCGAAAAACGGCTCAGTCGAGAATAGTCGGCAAGAAAATCTATCTAGTTATTTTATAATATCTCATCCCTACCCTTACCCTTATTCCAAAATCAAAAATTTCTTCATTCAATTTAGACCCTAAGAAGGCGCCTTTAAACGTCAAAACACTACCACCGGTTTCGGAGAATAACCCAGTCGAGTTGCAGTCGTCTTCGCATTGACTCTTTCACACAATTCATGCATCTTTTCTTTGTTCTTCCCCTTCCTCTATAACCGAGCACATTAATATTCAATACTTTCCTGACAACATCCTCTTCCTCCCTCCCAGTATTATTTTTTTTTTAATGATGGATGCATTTGTGGACTGTTCTTTGTTTTGGAAAGAAGTTCCTTATGAGGCGTTGCGGAGGGGTTCCCTAAACGTCAAAAAACAATTATTGTAGAGTAAGATTATTGTAGGTGTAATTTAAATTTCAGCAAAATAGATATCGCCTCTGCGGCGCAATTGTTTCGCGCGTTCGCCTGTTAACCGAAAGATTGGTGGTTCTTTAAAGTTATTTAAATAACATTTTTAGAAATTGATTATTTTTACAAACCCATGTTTTATGAATAAATAATTTGATCGAATTTCAGCCACTACGCAAATACTAGTTATACTTGGCACATATTTTTGTTTTTCTTTCCTTTTATGTATAGTCTATGTATAATGGCTATACAGTGTCTAATGTATAGTCTACGTGATGACTATTATTATTATATCATATTATTATTATTCATGTAAATAACTGTTTCTTTATATATTGTTATTGTACTAGAAAGAAGAGGTGGCGCTTTATTATATAATATTAAATCGGATTCTGAGTGAAGTGATTTATTAAACGTTTTAGTTTAACCCCTTTAGCACTAACCTTTTTTTTTATCGGGGGGAAATGCATTTACGCACTACCCTTACCCATTGCATTAGTGAGACCGAAATCCCTCAATGCAATGGGTAAGGGGGCACGGAGGGACGAACTCCGTGCCAGTGTGGGGCTCACCCGGGCGAGAGTCGCCCGGAAATACCCACTAAAACCCCCCGGGGCCGTCCGCCGCATTTGGGATGGAGGCGATACCGGATTGCACTGCATGCCACCGCGTCGCCCCCTGCGGCGACTTGAGCACTAACCTGGCGATTACGACAGATTTCCATTGTCTTCCTATTGTCTTATTTTAATGAGTAATCGACATATTAAGAAGGTATAATATTAATTTAAGATATTTTCTTCACAACAAGCCATTTTCTAATTACTACATGTAGGCCTTATATGTTTTTTTTTTGCTATTTTTGTTTCAACTAAAAACTACACTCATGACGGGGTTCTCCCGACCACACATTTTTTTTTTGTTTATTTCTTGTTAAACAAATTAGCTTAGAAAAAGTAATGACGATAATAGGACAATAAATTTAACACAAAAATTAACGATATTTTTCACTGTGTTAATGTAGCAATATTATAAGATACTGGCACGTGATGCCGGCTAAGGATAGTACTATAGTATGTCTTCCCGAGAGTGTCGTAAACAGTACTCTCGCAATATCATAAATCATAATACGATCACAAACCCACCTGCCAAGCCATATAGCAATTCCCTCCATTTTGGAGGAGGCCTTCGTCCAGCAGTGAATGTCTTTCGGTTAACATGATATTAATTATGATGATTATAAGGTATATAGAAAATGGTATTGCGTACGGAACCGCAGACTAATCTTGTATAGTTTACAATAAAGTCGAACTACAAATACTTAACAATTCTTTTTAAAAACATTTTCGTTGACCTATATTCCTGTAAAACCAATTAACTTTCTTGAGATAAACACGCGCACACACGCAAAAAAGTTCTTTCAAATAAATAATAAATTTTGTAAAACAAAACCTCACAAACGTCTTCAAAGAAAACGCGAGAACGTTTTGATCAAATTGCACCTCGGCGCTCCAAATTTTAGATGAAAGTGGACGCTGTTTACAAACATTTATAATACATGTCGACGAGAAAAAAAAAAAACAGAATTACCTGGGGAATGTCGGCCCTTATGATATTTCATAATATATTACACTTACGAACAATACACGTTGATTTATTAGAGAGTGGGATGATGTAAAAAAAATTCCCTGAAATTCGGTTATGCTCCTTTGTCTGAAAGGGCGACGGGTGTTTTGCTGATGACGGATTCATCGCTTTTTAGTCGTGGAATGTTATTTTTTTGCCCTCATTTGAAAACAAGTTATTATCCATTTTGGAAGAAAGATGAGGTGTTTTTTTTTTACCGTCGTTGACATGTTATTTTATTGTTGAATTGTCTTAGATGGGCTTAACTATTGTTATAGATCACCTACCGCACTTTTTTCTTCTTCTTAAACAGTTCTTAACTTTTTATACGCTTTTGTCGAGATCGTTTAAATTGTAACCATGTATCTCAGTGAAATCCGCCACTTTAGGCAAGCGTTGGATAGAACACTATCTCTCTCTGAGTCGAGGCTTCCCGCGTATATCCTCGTATCCCCATCTGTGGGTGACTCAACACTTGAGAACTGTTACAGAGTTTGTTAGAGTGATCCTGCCTCACACACACGCTATGCGGCCGGGAGTTTTTAGTCGGTAAGAGTCCGGCATAATCCTCCTGTCGTCCGACAAGGCCGGTTTTTCCCCAATAAAAAAAAACATGCTAAAATTACTGGAACTCTCTTAAGCGATGTTACAAATATAAATAAAATAAAATCGAATAATAAACAAAAAAAAAAAATGTTACAAATACCACACCTTAATCTTGAAGACAATACAAAATAGCATACCACTAAGTTATGATTTGATTATGATATTCATAGTTTCAGGCGAAAGATGTTCACTTGCTGGACATAGATCTCCACTCCTGAGCAACGACCTGTCTTGCGGCACCTACCACCTTCACCTTCGTCGGTTAGGCCTATCTTCATTTGGGGTGCGGTGTCAGACAACCTCCTCGTGGTGCACCCTGGGCAACGGCAGTCCTTCTGACTGCCGGCTAATAGTCTGACTTGGTGGCTGGGCGAAAGACCACTTTTGGGGGGGGGGGAGAGGTGATTACTGCGGTCGCAGTGATCACTCCTCTTCCCTCCGGAAGGTAATGCCTCTTTCAGAGGCGGGCGAAGAGGTGGGGTAGAGAAGTTCTCCCCCACCCCCGCTGGGCCATTGCACAGACGGGCCTGGTGGGTTTGCCGCAGGGGGGTGACGCGGTGACATGCCTTGCAACCCCGTATCGCCCCCTATCTCAAATGCGGCGGACGGCCCCGGGGGGTTTTAGTGGGTATTCCCGGGCGCTTCTCGCCTGGGTTTGAGTCCCACACTGGCACGGAACTCGTCACTCCGTGCCCCCTTACCTATTGTATTGGAGGAATTCAGGTCTGTATTGGAGGGACTCAGGTCCCACTAATACAATAGGTAAGGTGAGTGCGTAAATGCATTTCCCCCCGTCAAAAAAAAAAGGCCTATCTTCATTATGCTACGTCAATAAATAAATTGAATAAAATAAATGTTAATTTGATTTAATTTAGTGCGCTATCGGTGATGGAAAACATAGTGATGTAACCATAACATGGTAGTAGAAGATTTTTTTTATTTACGCCTGGTAAGGTACCACCCTCAAGTTTGAAATCCGTCGCCAAATACCAATAGATATGTTCCCGCAATACTATCTTGATAGCCATAGGTTATCCATAGGTTAAGAATGTCGATAAGCATTCATCCATCAGATGCTCTCATAGTTCGTGAAATGTACTTCTTAACATAAGGTATTGTCATTCTACCAAACTCTAATAAACAAAAAAGAAATCCAATGGTTTTATTTCAATTTTTTTTGGATTACTCGTTGTATTGTATACAAAAGAATTCTTATCAAGGCGATAATAGATAGCACGCGTTATTAAATTCCATTACATCTTTATCCTTGCGACATTCTCTTATCAACATTTGACACGTGACATGAATCGTTAAACGAATGTGAACCGATACGAGTCACTTGTATTTGTGTCAAACGAAATTACGTAGCAAACGAATAGTAACCAGTAAATTGGTTTACTTTTTTTACTTGCAAACTAACCGCTGAAGTTAAGTTACAAAAGTCGAATTCGCTGCCAAAGTCGTTCGAGAAGTGCCCACTGAGAATCTTTAGAGATGAATTATTTAGCGGGTAATTACTTATGAAGGTCGGACTACCAAAACTTGAGTTATGAACCGATAAATTTTGTGGCCTTGATGTTGAATTCCATTACTCTGTTTCCATTGATGTATAAGGGTCGCAACGAGATGAGCATACGCCAAAAAATATTACGATGGTGAGAAAAAGATTCTAATAAAGGTAAAAAAAAAAGCTTATCTATATCAAGTTTCTACTTGCAATTTGTTGGTTGACCCGTAAACTAAAGTACTGTGAAAATATATTATGGTGACGAAAAATATATTTGTAGGGTGCACTAAGTTTGGAGAGTTATACTAACTTTTTACTATCATATAAAAATCTATTATTTATAATTAGTTACTATATTATAATTTTTCTTAATGGTTGAGGTAAGCTATTGCAAAATTTGTCTGAAATGAAATCACTGACTTTAACAAAATCATGCAACACTGCTTGACGGTTTTAATTGAATTAATCGGCATATATATATATATATATATATATATATATATATACATAGGACAATTATTATGTTAGGTGATAAACAAAACAAAACAAGTTGCTCTGTATAGCAGGAAACGACAATTAACGTTTATTATTCTCACTTTCTTTACAGTAACTAGTTATAATGTACAAACTATAATATATTTTTCTGTATTTCGCACGTACGCTCTATTCCCTAACGGTCCTTCAATTTATTACACATATATTTACAGTAAATCCTGATCTCTGTTAATACGATTCTGTTCTGTTATCGGCTTTTTAAAACCTTGGTATCATCTGCTGACGATGTCAATTATAATTATAACTGAACACTGTGTAGTTTCTCGTTTGTTATTTATTAGATTAAGGATAACAGATTTTGAGAGAGAAAGGGAGTGATAATTGCCTGCTTAACCGGAGGTCACGCGTAGTTCGCGTAAAGGGAAAAAATAACGAGACACGTTTCCTTATTTCTCCTTCTTTCTCTCATTCGAAGTGATTATTATGTATTTATACCGGAGGGAAACTTCAAATGTGAGCAAACCGGTATTTCTTTGACAAAGGAGTATCCGGAAAGCCTTGTTTTTGTATCAAAATGAAAATTTAAGAATACAATAATTGAAGTCGATACGAATCAATTAGTAAGGCATAAAAATTGGCCAGCTATGGAGACTGCGGACAGAAGTAAAAATTCGAAAATTTGCAAAAACTGTTTTTTTAACGCTTAAATTTCATAATATTTCAATTAACAGTAATAATTTAGTAGATTCTAGTTTTAGAAACATGTTTGTATACACCTGTAAAGACTCACTCATCACTCACTTACCTTAGAATAATTCAATGATATATGTATTTGTGATTAGTCGTTGGTGTTCCTTAAATAGATAAATAATTTAATTAAAATTATTAACATAAAACCTAACATTTATCTGGTTTTTACATTTATTTATTTGCGCTCCGGGTAATAATTATCCACATTTCATATCATTTATTAATAATTAAAACATTAAAACATACAATAGACTGCGTTAGTACGAGTGTACATTTTGTTATTGATCTCTGAGCTAGCACTTTAACTGACGATTGGTAAAGCTAATCACTCAACGCGCCACTAAAAAAATAACATGTGATATCATACTGCACAAAATGGGCTTCCATCTGTATAAACATTTAAACGTATTATTTTATTTCAACACAATCACTAAATATTACCACATTTATTTCTTGCGTGTTAAGAAGCGGTGATAACAACATTTCACGTGAATAAAATCATGTGCGTCACACCTAGCCATAGGTTTTAATTACGTTTATTGATTACAAGCGTATTATTATTATTATTCGAAAAGGGGCTATGCAGGCTTAAACAGTCCTGTATCACTGCGACCTAGTCAGATCTATTGTGATCGCCCCTATATTGCTAAAGCTCACTGTCTAGACCTACAACCTGGATATACCCCTGTAGTATCTTTTTGGCAGAGAGCGTCTGTACCTCCTCCGGAAGCAACACATGCTTACCCAGAATTCGGTTACGAATGGGTATTAATGGATCACATTCACACAAGATGTGCTTTGGTGTTTCGTCTGCTATTTCACAGAACCTGCACTCTCTTGTGTTCTGGACTCCGATGTTGTGCATATGCTTGCCCAAACAACAGTGCCCAGTTAGTGCTCTCACTAATACTCGTAGCTGATTCCTACTGAGCATCAGGGCTTCTTCAGCTTTGCGCTGAGTGAATGCTCTGATGAGCTCTTTGGAATGAATTTGTCCTGGCAATTTATTCATTTTCCCCGGCAGAGGTATACGGGATTTTAGAATGTACCTGTATAAATCTGCAGAAAGCCTACGTGAACCATACAATATATATCCATTCGGATAGTCAAGCCGCTCTTTTGGCGCTGGCTTCGGACGTAGTTGAGTCGAAGCTAGTTGCAAATTGTGTGGCAATGCTAAACAGCCTGGGTAAGAATAACAGGCTGATTTTAATATGGGTCCCAGGCCATGCAGGAGTTCCCGGCAATGAAGCTGCGGATGCGCTTGCAAGAGCAGGGGCTATGGAAACATAAATTGGGCCTGAACCATTTTGTGGCATTCCAGAAAGCCTAGTTCGGCTGACCATAAGGGACCAATATACCTATTACAAGCGTAAGTTCTTATTTTGTATTTCTTAAATTTTTCATATTTATTTTGATAAATATTACTTATAGTAAAACAGAAACGATAAGCATTTCTGTTGGGTTTCGTACGAAATCCAAATTAATTATTTAATTTGAGACTTTCTTTGGATATGTCGTTGTAAACAATTTATATTATGTTAGGCTGGTATTAAACAGAAGTATTTATAATACAATCGTTTTAGATATAGATTCTCATCAAGGTGGATCGACCTGGACCTGATGAAGGTCATCGCAGTTTGTTGGATATGGATCGCGCAACAGCTACCGTTGTGCAGATCTCTTGGGGACGACCTTTGTCCAGTATCGGACGTCTTTTGAAGATGATTTTTTTTTTAAGTTTATTAAAATCTGGTAACTGAATTTTTCAACAGTTATCTGTGCTGAAACTTTGCATTGTTATTTAGTTCAGATGACAATATTTGGTTAGGTAAATGATGTCACTATGAGAGTCTCCTAAAGATGACGGACCACTTATTTTTTATGCACCACTATGATGTTGAGTTTAAAAATAAGGATTTTCTGAAGGGTATAAAAATGTTTTTAAAGTTTTTTTTTAGTTTCTCAATCATATTGGATACGAGTATGTGTGTATATAGTTTGTTATTTCAATCATAATGGGACGCGAATTCTCTTTTAATCAGTTAACATAGTCTCTCAAATATTCAGTCTAGTGTATCGCGAGTTGGTGTCGTAGGCTTATTTAGACTGTGTTTCTTGAAATACCTTAAGTGTAATGGCAAAAGTTTAAGAATCACCGATCACAAGATTTCACTGCAAAACCGCAGCGTGTGCTTATCTAGCCACGTTTCAGAACAAGTAATTTACATGTTTTATAACTAACAAACATACTTGTTCTAGTAACAACTGATCTGAACGTCTCCGTCCCATGCAAACACTGGCCAGAGTAAATATACGCCCGGTACGTTTTACGCCCTCATATTTGTCCTTTGACCACAGCCCGGGACCATAAACCTATTACTGGCTGAATAATATTGCAGCCTTGTTTATATAACGCAATCGGTTGCATGTTTTTTTTAATACAGTTTGAATTCAGCGCTTTGACAACAATCTTATCTGAAGTTCAGATGTTGTCCAGGATGGCAGACACTGTAGCCGTCTTTTGACTCTGAAGGGATTTTATTGGAACACACCTATTGCTACTTGGCGACAGGTGGGCATTATTAGAAAAAGCCTTATTGCCATGCTATGGTTTCTTTGCGATGTTTTTCTTCAACGAAACTACAAATGGATTCAAAACTAAGTCCATCGACACGGAATCTAACCCTACTACCAACTGAGTCATCATCGCTTCAAATAATCTTCAAGCTTGGTTACATTGATTAAGCTGCCATGACAAGAGACAAGCTAGATCTAGTGAATGATCGTCATAATTTTAATATTAGAAGTAAAGACAAGTTGTCCGGAACCACGCTTTAGGTTAAGTAAGTGTAATAAAAGCTTTATAGGTAATAGTATTCGGTTTTACAATAAGATCCCAAGTAACATTACCGATTTACCTGACAATAAGTTCAAGTATTATGCCAAGCAAGTTTTAATCTCAAAAGGTTATTACAGGGTGGATCATTACGTGAACGATAGTGATGTCTGGAAATAACCCACATCTCTGTGCTTCCACTAACATTATTAAAACTACGATTTGTATAGTTTTTTATATGATAAAAAAAATTATATATATTATATTTATGAAAAAAAAAAGAACCAGATCGAGTTTCTTGCCTGCGCTCTTCTCGACTGGGTTGTTTTCCGAACCGGTGGTAGTGTTTTAGACGTTCATAAGCGCCTTCTTAGGGCCTAAATTGAATAAATAAATTTTGATATTGATTTTGATGAAACCAAACTTGTGAAGTATCCGGCATTCGTCATTCGGTTATTGATTGTCGTTGCGAAATAACGTCTTTTCGATTAGCATATTAAGCAGTAATAGCTTCAGTCCGTTGTACGTCGGAATCGGGCATATATTTTTCGTATTACGTATTTCGTATTAATATTGAAAGCTAAGCTATATAAGTGTAAGTAATACTGTATGTTATCCAGAAACGTTTTGTCCTTGAATCACTGATAAAACTAATTAATTCTTGGTGTATCTTAAGTCTACATCTTACGTGGCCTTATTTCGGACCTTAGATGTAATGTTTAATTTTGTGTAACTTCTTTTAGAAATACAATATTTTTATTGTATACATCTTTTTTTGGTTAATTTTCTATAAAATATTTCATCTACCCTGATGAGGCTGAAAATCTATTCAACTACGATTTAAATTAAAAAAAAAATAATAATTCTTCATAAATATGATAATGGAATGCCTCGAAATAATAACATGCCATTACTAGTGAAATAATGCCACAAATTATTATCATCGGTACAGAACAATTATTGCCAAGCGCCACTATTAACTGAATAACAATTACATTATTTTTATGTACCGCGTATCCCAACTCACTAACAGACTGTATTTACTCACAGATCTTCAATGAAACCTCAGAAAAATATACATTATGTGGCATGTCGAAACAGACATCAACAGGCCTTTTGATGAGAGCCACTCCATTAAAGAAGAATGGAACGATGTTCTTACAATAATATGACCTATTTCATGACAAAGGGATGCTGAATGAACCTCTCATTGCGGTGTTGCCGTTTGTGATAAAAGAAATGATTCGGGTTTAATGGAGGAAAACAATTATGTACTGTAGAAAATTGTTCGAAGACTTTTCGGAACGTCACCCTAAAATGTTTACCTTATTGACGTGCCTGACTAATGAGTGATTTAATCCACATGTCAAGGGACTTTGGCAACAAATGTTTTAAAGCAAAATATAATATTTAAGATAAAGATTTCTAGGGGTTGATCTCCTTAATACTTCTTTTGCTTCCGTTATTTGCTTCTTTAACATTTTTATATAAAAAAAATATTATATAAGAACAGAATACAGAAGTGGATGCCTTTCACTTGGAAGGGTGGATGGAGTATAAATTCAAGCAATGAAAGAGAATCACAAACATGCGTTTTCCTAAGTTATCGCTCCAATATATGGAAAATTATGACGAGTAGTTTATTGATAAAAAAAAGAAAGTGGTTCTTTTGAAATATTATTAGAATTTAGTTCAATAAAATTCTCTTCTATATGATAAGAAGAATCCGCACAAAACAAAACATCTTAGAAATAAACATAAGCAGGCCCTTTGAAAACGTCCTCTCCATTAGCGAAGGAAGGCACAATGTTATACAGTACAATAATATTTATTTTATGACAAAGCGATACCAAATGAGAGCTTCAATGCGGTGTTGCCAGGAGTATTGTTATATTTATCCCAGAATATGTTTGCAATACAAAATATGAATTCCTAACTTCAAGAACGTTATTCAAACAAGAAAACGTATGAAGAGATATTACAGGGGACACTTTTGTTCTGAAAAAAAAAAACGGTATCAGCTTAGATTAATGGATACCATTACCTTAAAAAACAATACATAAATTTATGAATTCTTTCATTGAATGTAATAATGTGAATTTCTGAAACTGTTTCCAGGTAAGTATTATTTATTTTCTGATATAAGGTCCTCCAAAAAAGTCTTGGATACAAATCTTATTGTAATTTCTCCTACATTAGATTTAAATAATTCTGTGGTGTTCTTTATGTCCTTGAATACTTGACTAGATTGTGTTGATCTTTAGAATTTCTAAATATTTTTCAATGTAATTTTTTAAAGTAGGCAATTATACAATTTACCAGCATTGTATCGGAAAGTCACTGAACCTGGCACTCTAATAAAGTCGGGACGAAGGACGCCCAAGTACAAAAGAATACGTAAAACGATAGTAGGTTTCGGATTCGTTAATATCGTTCGGAGTAAGTGGCGGTTGTAAAAACATCGTTATATTTCGATGTGAATACTTTTAAGTTTTAAGGCGTTTTTATTATATTACTTCACTAGCTGTGTGCCCGCGGTTGCGCCCGCGTTTAATATATTCTTCACTGCGTTTTAATTTTTCTATACGGAACCCGAATAATTTTTCTAAACTTTTTTGTAATAAAATAAAGCTAATTATAACATTTATTAAGATATAATAAATAGCACGTCATGCTATCTTACAATCAAATTATTTATTGAACGACCTCTTTATATTATTTTTAAATCTTTTTAGCTTGAAGACCTAATCCGGATAACAAAGTTTAGTGTAAATTTCACTTGATAAAAATCTCAAATCCTTGAAGATCTCGTTCAGGATAATGTATTGCCATCGTTCTGTCATGAGTGGGATGAGTTTGAATTTCATCTGACGTTATGAAGTGGTTAATAATTTCTAAAAATAAAAGTGTGGTAAAAATAATTGCAGTCCCTGTGATTAATTACAGGTGTGAAGTTGGTACTTCTAAAGTCGGACATAAAGCCTCTACGACTCTTATTTCCACTATTATACTATCTGTATAATGTTGGAGAGACATTAAACGTCAGTGCGCTTATGACCGTCTTTGATTTCTCCCGTGCGTTCATACTATAAAGATAAAATTACAAAAGGTTGTTATTGGATGGTGGTAGGGCATTTTCGAAAAACCTGTCCCCAAATACCAATAGGTGTGTTCCGGCAGCACTATTTGCGAACCAGTATCTAGGCTTAGTGTTTTTACCATGCTGGACCACATCGTACTTAACCAGGTGAGATTGTAGTCAAAACACTGAGCCTACAGGATAAAAAAAAGTAATACTAGGACGATTTTGGTAGTAGATATGAAAGTATCGTGGTAGTACGAGTAATTCCACTGAATTGTGATTGGATTGCGACCAATGTACACGTCTTGTGAAAAATACGTCATATTTCACATATGTACGTCAATTAAAAATCGGTGTATTTCTTAAAATATAGACAAATAATCATACATAGCATCACGCTGGCATAGCCTAGATCTTACCTGTTAACGCCATCTATTATCATATATATTTTCTTCTTATTCTAAGTTATTTCTTGTCTATATTATCTACACGCCCCCGCTCTATTTAGTCTATGTAAGCATTATCCCTTCCTCTTCCTATTCAAAAACGGAACGCCAACACGCAACCGCCGCCGCTGTCTCTCGTATGTTTAAAAGTGCACATTAGTTATCAAATTATATAGAACATTCATAAAGTGAAGTGAGGTGGAAAATAATATCTGAACCAGCTTAATCGAAGGCTAATAATAAAGTTAAGTTCCGTTTGCTCCTTTCAACATCATACTTTCTAGATATTTCCACACCACTTCCACTTGCTACGATCTTGACACACATCTTTAGCTTCTTTACTTTCATACAAGATCGTCAGTTATAGGTTCCTTTATATAGTCTTTAATAGTCTTTAAGACTCTTTCGATCTGGTCAATGTACGTTCACCTAGGTCATCCGTTCTGTGCCCGAACCAACTAAGCATTATTTTCTTTTCCTGTACCACAACACAGCGTTCTCTTGTCGTACTATTCCTTACCTTGTACTCCAGTTTCATTTAGTAATAAAAACAAAGGTATGATAACAGACAATATTCTGACGGATTTATTTATTATCGTAAAGGAGAAGGGAATGGTGAGAATACAAAATGTGACGTTATCATCGAAGAGTCACCGATATTGTGAGACGCGGCAAGACATATTAACATAGAAATAGGAGGTAATCAGAACGTATTGTATCGTCAGGAATGAAATGCTGACATAGAAATTTGACGAGGCGTAGCGTTGCGTGGTGTGGCGTATGTGTGAAACTAGGTGTATTTATTGACTTTATATTTATGATGTGTATTATACGCAGGCGACCTCGTCCGACCGAAGGTTGTCTGAACAAGTCGTGTCATATTTATTTTCTTCGGTTTTGTTTTGTTTTATTCGTTTAGAATTCCAGTTTCTATCAGTCGTTTCGCATTTATGAAGTTACTATTTTATTTTTAGGTTTTCATTAATTCACTGTGTCTGTATTTCTTACATATTTAATAATTTATGTTTATGCTTTTGACTTTTTTTTTAATATTATTTGATGCCATCTTGTTTATTCATCTGCTTCTCATTAATGTGTTTATTTCAACTCATCTAACATACAATAAATAGATCTACCAATATATTTAAAATTAATTATTAATTACTATGTAGGGGCGGTAATAGCGCACTCCCTAAATTCGGTGATATGACAAGATGGTGACTAACATCTCAAAGGTGAGCTAATATAATTCGATCTCTCGAGAAACAAGAACGCCGCCATGACACGATTGAATCCGAGAGATGGATGTACAAGGGTAGCTAGTATGAAACGTGTATAACCGAGAGTTTATAGGAAAATGTAAAAATGCAGATGTAGATATACATACATAAAACGCAAGAAAATATTTTTGTCTTAAGAATATACCTATTTGGTGGACCCTTTTATAAAAATTCAGACTACCCCAAATTTATTTATATATTTTCTTTATTGTATATGTAAATGAACTTTAATACAGTTTATTAGTTTAACATTTTAGTAGTACCAATTACGAAGTATTTATAATTAAATTTCTTGATATTGTAACGTAATGGGATTTTAGGTTTTAAGTTCTTTATGAAGATGTTCCTGTTTGGCTGAAAAAAATCAGCTGAATAGAATTTCGTATGATATGTGTCAAAACTGAGTTTTTTTTTATGTTTAACTGTTTGGGGTGCAAATAAATGAGGAGTTCGTGTTATTTTCCTGTGTACTTATTAGGGGATCCTATACAGTAGTTCGGGACAGTCAATGTTGTAGTACAAAATGTCATACAAAAATCGCATATCGTAAAGAGATCGTCGTTCCGCTAATGAAGTTAAATGTCAAAAGTCTAAGTTAATTGAGTATGAGTTGTAATCATTGTTTAATTTAAAACTTAGATGTTTTAAAATTTTGCTTTGTATATTTTCCAGCTTGGTCTTATGTGTAACGTAGTCTGGTGACCAGATCGGAGAAGCGTAATCTAAGTAACTCCTAATATATGCAAAAAACAGCATTTTAAATAACATAAGGTTTATAAACGATTTCGCAATACGGCAATGAAAGCCAAATATTTTTAATGCTTTTTGACGTATGTAATAAGTGATAAGTGTGAAGCAGTATAGTATCCATCATCACACCCAGATCACGAATACCGGAAACTCTCTGCACTGGCAACCCATCTGGTGTGTAATTATAATTTATAGGCTTACGTTTTTTTTTTGTATATGTGAAACTATTTAATTTTTTTATGTTCAAATATAGGTTATTTAGCCGGCAATAATCGGAAAGACAGGTAAGATCATTTTTTGTAACGTAGGACAGCCGTTAATAGTATGGACGATGATGAACATTTCGGTATCATCAGCATAGAAAAGGTATTTTGCTGTGGTGAAACAAGGGGATATATTGGATACATAAATGTTGAAAAGCAATGGACCCAAATATGACCTATGACCCCGCGGTACACTAGAAGACAATGCGAATCCAGATTGCTTGATTTCTATTAATTATATAAGACTTAAAACACCTTAAAAGATTACCATGCACACCTATGTTGGCAAGCTTAGTTAGCAAGATATTGTGATTGATACGATCAAAGCATTTGGTGTAATCTCTGTATATGACATCCATTTGATGTTCCTCGTTCATGAATGTAGCAACGTAATCTGAAAATACAGCTAAATTGGTAACTGTCGATTTATGTTGCATAAACTCATGCTAATCCGAAGGAATAGACATAGAAAATAATTTGTATATATGTTCATGTAACAGTTTTTCAAATAACTTACTAAAAATGGGCAATGGGGATATGAATAGTTACTGATTTTCGATAAAACTACCCAAAGCTGAAGAAGGCCATTAGTGTCGTCAATATGCCACCGAACATGGGATAAATTAAAATCACCTAACAATAATAACTAGTCGTTGACGATTAACGAATGACAGTGTTTTAGATAAGAAGTAAGATAACATCTCATTGTGTGAGGATCTGGATCCTGGTAAGTAAACACAAATTATGTGTAGATTTCTATCATCTCTTATATTATGCGAATCAATTTTTAAATGCAGAAGCTCACAAAAGTCAGTTTTCGTGACATCACTCAAATACGAGTTGCACCAAGTTCGCGACGTGTCAATATCATAACTCCTCCTCCTATCTGGCTCCTAATAGGCTCACTGCGACTACCTCCCAAGTGCCTAGTACTACGGTCAGACGATGAACATTATATCGCGCGTCAGAAAGCTCAGAGTCATGAACATTAGGTATAAGTCAAGTTTCACAGATAGCTACTACATCTTGATTTTGATTGACGTCTGATAGGGTTGATGGGCGCCTAAACGAAATTGTTATGTTTTGCCACATATACTTCGTGCGTTTTGAAAATAAATTGAAATTTATTGGAAGACATAGGGAAACTGATAAAATATATGTTTTAAATTTTGCAACAGAATAAGCCCAACCAAAATAAGTTATACATTTAAAAATAGGAACAGAAATATGTGTGTGTAAAATAGTGAGTAGCAACATAATGTGTGAAGCTAAGGTTATTGTGAGAATACACAAGATTAACGTATGTATGGAACATTGACCAAATTGAATTAAAATTAAATATAACAAATATATGTTTTCATATTTACAATTTTCTAAAATATACTCAGTAGCTATAAAGATTGCGAACCACGCAAAACTTAGGGAGTATGTTTCAAACCTTCTTCGCTCATTCTGTCCAGCTGCTCCTGATTGCGGATACGAATGGCAGGGGAACAGTCGTTTTTTCTTACGTATATTTTTGAATTTCGTATTCATACGTACCAAATCCCAGCTCTTTACATACGATACGTGTGTTTTTTGAAGTAATTTGTTCTGATAAGTGAGATGGTCGATGTAAATTCGAAATCATTTTAGTTTAACTCCTAGAAATTTTGCTATATTTATTATAATAAGAGTGTTGTTTTCTGATTTTTATTGGGAACTTCAAATATTTCGATATAATTTTATCGTAGCCAAAAATTCAGATTTTTCGTTTAATTTCTTCTTATCTTTTTCCGATGCCTGAATTTTAGTTTCCAGTTCTACTATTTTTATATTAGCTCTGTCTTACTGGTTCGATATAAATTGAACACTCTCTTGTAGTGGTTTAATTTAAACAGTTTATATGTCACAGTTATCAGTCAGGCCTTAATCAATTTCATTGCGCTTTCCCCCTTTGATTTTATCGCAGAGAATGACTCAACGATTTTAGCTGTTACTTCTAATTTTTAAATTCTTGAAAATCAGATTTCTTCTATTCCAATATTCTGTCCAATTCCGATTTAATTATATTTTGAATTTGTGTTAAAGATGTAGATTCTGCTGGTACTGAAGCAGTCGCGATTTCATTTCCGACAAGTTCCCTATCAGTATTTATTTTATTACATGATCCCTTCTATGAAGATTTTTTATTAGTGTTTGTTTTTCTGAACACAGTTTCCCTCATACCTTCGCAAATAAAATGATAAACTTTTTTACATATTGAGCATATTAATTCTTCACTATCATATATCCGCGATGAAACTTTCTAACATTGCATTTTTATTTATTTCGATTCACTATTTTTTACACGGCAACACAGATGACAGGTTGTCAAAGTCAATTTTGTCACGGTATAAATTGAAGGTTCACAGAATCACTTGCACAAAAATAAAAAAAATGTAGGCAGATAGAAAACAAAAATTATTCGTGGGACAACAAATTTGTAAAATACTAAATATTTGAGTGCTTTCTAATGGAGATAATAATACTGCACAATCACAACAGGCTAAAGATTAATGTAATAATAACAATTAACACTAATGATTAACTTTTACTTGGTTTTTACAATTAAAATCTCGAATGACACTAGACCCTGCACGAGCTAATAAATGCGTTGTTGTTTTGATCCAAATTGTGTCACACATACATACATCTAATATTACCAGTCTAATCACACTTAAATTACTAACAGTTTGAAAGGGAGTTTTTATCTGATCCAATATGGAACGTTTCGTGTGGCAGCGCGTGTTGCCAACTCCACACTTCCGACCGAAAAATAGCGGCGTTGTATACTAGTTTTTTTTGCGGCAAAATTACAATTTGTAAATGTCTATATGAAATAATTTACGCAGTTATTAATTATTTTTGTGAATTATTTCAAAGACTAGAGGTAATAATATTATTGGGATTTTTTTTTTAAGCCTCCTATCCTCAGACATAGATCCGAGATCTTGTTTACGTTACTTATAGCTAGCTTAATCTTATTTTAAAAATCTTATTCTAGTTATAGCCATCAACATTTCTTATTCTACTTTTCTTTTCTTTTTTTTTTTGCCATAATTTATTCTGTCGCTTTTAATTTTTATTATCTTCTGCCTAGTTGTCCTTTATTTTATTTTTGTTTATTTATTTCGGGTACCTGCGATTTTCGCCACCGCTGCCATAAACTTGAGAGTAGCCTCGCGGGAATTGTCGTTATTAATTAAAACTGGAAAATTTTGGATGGTCATCCTCAAGCCGGTCATATTATTGGGATTAGTATAATTGTACCATAGAATATAGAAGGCCCCTCAAACGAAATTAATTATCTGATAGTTAACCAATTGTGTGTCTTGCTGTTTTAAATACTAACTGTGCCACACGGTAACGCTCGGGTTGCTTTAAAATTATGCCTATTAAAGGACTGCAACGTAAAGTTATGTTATGTAGAATTTAACAAAAATAGATATTGAAACTAGGTTATTTATTTGCTTCCGTAATTAGGGCGGTTAATAAATTATATTTTACAATTTCTGCATAAACAAGATGTTCTAAATCATACATATTTTATCGCAAAAGCTATAAAAATACTAAACAAGCTAGCAATGAACTTTGATACTGAAAAATGAAACCTTAACACACACGATTGGGTGCGTTTAATCCAATAACGTAAGATTTACACTCAAAGTCGTGTATAGTCTATCGCAGAAGTTTATAGAGATGCGTAATGGCGTATAAATTACGCCTGATATATCGTATGTCGTAAATCGTAAAACATCGACTAATACGTATAAATAAACCCTTTCGGATGGTTTATTCGACGGCGACGCTCGGATTCAATCGGATAAGGTTTTATTGTTTTATCTGTTATCGGAAACCAAGTGCGTATGATAGCGTCAAAATATTATTTATCCCGCATTAGAGGGAATAAAAAAATTACGTAGCGTAATTCACCTTTTTTTAGCTTAAGCCATATTCATTATGATAGAGATGTGTTCAAAGTCTATACTTCAATCAATATGGGGTCCGCATATTAAAACTTTGGCAGGAAGGCTTAGTTCCGCTGCTTTTGCGGTTCGAAAAATTCGTCAGTTGACGGATATTGCTACTGCTAGGTTAGTCTACTTTGCTTACTTTCACAGCTTAATGTCTTACGGTATTTTACGGTACAGCAGCAGAGGTAGACATCATTTTTACGTTATAAAAGAGAGCTGTTCGAGCAATATACAATATGGGACCTCGCGAATCTCTAAAGAACAAGTTTCAAGAATATGATATCTTAACTTTGCCCTCCCAATACATATTCGATAACTTAATGCATATTCGTAAAAATTTAGACAAGCTAGATCTAGTGAATGATCGTCATAATTTTAATATTAGAAGTAAAGACAAGTTGTCCGGAACCACGCTTTAGGTTCAGTAAGTCTAATATAAGCTTTATAGGTAATAGTATTCGGTTTTACAATAAGATCCCAAGTAACATTACCGATTTACCTGACAATAAGTTCAAGTATTATGTCAAGCAAGTTTTAATCTCAAAAGGTTATTACAGGGTGGGTCATTACGTAAACGATAGTGATGTCTGGAATTAACCCACATCTCTGTGCGCACCCGCTAACATTATTAAGACTATGATTTGTATAATTTTTTTATATGACAAAAAAAATGATATATATTATATTTATAAAAAAAAGAACCAGATCGAGTTTCTTACTTCTTCTCGACTGGGTTGTTTTCCGAACCGGTGGTTGTGTTTTAGACGTTCATAAGCACCTTCTTAGGGCCTAAATTGAATCAGTAAATTTTGATTTTTGATTTTGAATCAGTTCGACTTCTTAGTAAAGTAAGAACAGTTGTGATGAAACCGTAACATAGTGATATAGGGCATTGTTATAATATTCCCGTAGTTAGCTTCCAAGATAAACATGTATCACAAATGTTTGGTCACATGACGACCACTTTTTTGACATTTAGCGTGTTACTTTAGTACATATTATAGTTATTTCAAACCAGGTAAAAGGAAAGACATTTTGGCCAAACTGTTTGTGTGTGTTATGTAAATGCATATTCACTATGCTCTATCGTTAATAATAATCCCACTTTCAATTATAAACTTTTATTATGATACTCATTGTCAATATTATAAGAAATTATATAGACAATATTAAATATGAATCTCTCGAAGACGGACGTTGCGATGCCCAATTGCCCACTCATTGTCCCTCCAATATGTAGAGGTGCCCTAACACGCAGTAATTAGTGCAGCAGCCCCTAGGTCCGGGGTTGCACGTCAATTATAATGATGAAATGTATAATGTATTAATATGACACCACAGACAATTTTGTAAAATAGTAAAATTTGATTTATTTAAAGGTATTTAAACGTTTCAGTTTCCCAACGAATTAATTATAACAAAATAATAAAACAGATCTGATTTCTTGAATCTTTGATAATTTTTGAAGATGCCGCTCGGCTGCGGCACTCAAATTGTGGTAAAATATTTTATTTATTTATTTACGTAGGAAATACACAGTTAATAAATTACATATCTGAAATAGCATGACAATATAATAAGTAATTGCAACATATAATTACAAATAATATTATGGTAAGTACTAGATTTCTAGTTTGTATAAATGTTTTGACTGTGATGTCTTTAAATTCAAGCTTCACTTGTTATAAAGGAAATAATAAACATTAATCTATCTTTAAAACATATGTAGTATTTTTAAAAGTACAAGTAAAGAACGGATATAAACCGCTTTGTAACTCTTACAAAGTATGAAAATTACGTATAAATTCTTATAACAGAGTAGCCTAATGAAGATAAACTTTTTCTTTGATGCTTGATATTAAAGTTTTGGGTCGCGCTTAGTTAAATACAGTATTAAATTAAAAAAGGGGGAGAGGACCTCTTTTATCCAATTTTTGGCTTCTGTCGGAAATTTCGTCGGGTGTTTCTTTGCACTTTGTACTCGAGAACTTACGAGTTTAATATGTTTTAAAAGTTTACACGTTTCTGAATAATTCGGTTAAACATAACCTAACACAAAGTCGATATTATTAAACTTATCTTCAATTTATTCACAAGAGTTACGGTAAATTATTATCGTGTATTACGTTAACTTTTTCACAAGTGTGACTACACATTAAGTGACAATAAATAGAGTATTATTCAAAAATAGTGTCACGAGATCGAGCGATGGAAAACTGAACAACAGTCGTCGACTCCAAGCCAACCTCAGTAAATATTACAGAGAAAGAGTACACAGTGTTACCGTCGGCAGATAATCCGAGTTTCTTAAAAAGTTAAAACTTTGTGATTTTTTTATTCGTTCTAAGACCGAGGTTAGTTAACATATTCTCTTTGAAATTTAGCACGTGAAATTTAGCAGAATACGATTAGCGAGGCAATTTAACTGAAGTTATTTTATTTTAAATTTCTTTTAGATCACTAAATACAAGGCTGTGTGTTATTTTTACTGATATTTTATTAAAACCACCGCTGTGTATATTTTACGAAAGCGGGTACCTGTATGCGATTGTCGGTTGTCGACACATATTAACATACTTGAAGTCGGTACAAATAACCCAAACTGTGACATGAAATCCCTTAATGGTTGTAGTTGCTTGCATAGTTCCCGTCTTGGATATTAATACAGACCATAATTTATACAACACAATTACGTTTGTTGGAGAATGATCTAGAAACATTAATTATGTTTCTCACCCTGATATCAATTTTTTATGTATATAGCATATAGACAATTTTGAAAATATGAAATATTTTTTAATACACTTCATATATGGCACCAATTTTACATAATTGACAGTTATTAGGTTAGCCAGACTAATTTTCCGTTAAAAACTCAGAATTGTGTTTTATTCTTCTTTTGGATTACTTTTCAAATTATCTAGTTTTTATTGTTTAATTTAATATTTTTAATAAAGATTACAAATTTTCCAACAACGAAAAAAAAACTTTACCAATGACCCTTAAGGATTCTCGACCGAAAGTCAGGAATGAAAATTCTATTCAAGTTTTAATATAAAATTTAAAAAAGATATTTTGGAAGAACTTTGATATCTCGTTTGGCCAAGCGAGTGAACTTTATTCAATGATCAATCAGAAGTTATTGTACATCGACCAACGTTGTTTCTTTAATTGGGAAGTGTTATTTAATCTTTAATAAACCTAAAAGTATTAACTTTTTTTAATCTCAATTTTTTAATTAATTTAAAGTCTATACCGGTGCCTTCGAGAAGAAGATTCTTAGTTGAATCAAGAAAAAAATGAGTATTGTAGACATTTCAATAAATTGGCACAAAAGTAATAATAATTTGTTTATAAATTGTAATTTTCTTACCGTGCATTGTGGCTCAGAAATTAACAAAAGTTGTCATTTGTCAGTCTTGCGACATTAATTTAGTCAAAGGAGTAACGGAATATATTTTAAACCGACATGTATTTATCGAGGTGCGGCTAAAAGGCGCATTTTAAATGAAAGGGGATACACGGGACTTATGCAAACGACTTTTTAACGATCTACCGTCTGATATGTTTGCGTAAACTCAATATTTATTCTACCGAGTAACTTGGCTAAATAAGTCTGTCTGTAGGTACGGATCGAATCCCGCCGAGGGCGTCGAAGTATTGACTTGTAGATCAAGATGCTGTCAAGAAATAATTGAAATTCTCATCCACGAGTTGAAAAAATCATAAAAACTCTTATGAGAATTATATTAACACATATTCATTTGTTTTTAGTTTAGAATACGTTTGTATGAATGTACATTATGTTAGGACACGGATTCTATAACATTGACATTTCAGTTATGTTATTTTAGTAAAACTCGATTAACATACGTTTTGCCCTTTCGATGTTTCATACACGTGCATGCAATCAGATCTATAAAACTAAAAATGATATCAATAGTTTCTTCAACACTTTAAGTCACTGTTAAGAGATCGTATTCTTGTTATGGTTTTATTTCCAAATTAGAGCTTTTCTTTTTTAATGTGTAACTATTTGAATACGACTGTTATTATTAACGTTTTGATTTTCTTACTATTTTTTCACGTTAACAATATTTTTTTCATTATAAAATATAATATTTACTGAGTATTTCGTCGTTTGCTTTTAGGATCACATGTGGTGACTCTTTATTATATTGAAAGTTCAGAAAACGTTCTCTAGTCAAATCTTCAAGACACTTCACTTTTTACTAGAGCCACGCCAACTCCAATTATAGCTTCGCTATGACTGGCGTCTAGTATTACGACACATAATTACCGTCAATCGAGCTTGAGCTACTTACAGATTTAAATTAATAAATGAATTAATACCCAATTTTATTATAAAATATATTATTTTGTTGTAAATTATTAATTGACCATTGAGAAATTAAAATATCTGAGCCATATTCATCTAAAAGGAGCATATTAATTTTAATGAAGCTAACACATGTAAACAAAAGTATTGAATATTGTATTATTTATTTGACAAGATAGTTAAGTATGTTGACGTGGGTTCTGTTGGCGGCTTATATAAATAAATGAATAAATTAAATTGTTTACCATTTTTATTAGTTCTTTTATATATTAGAGGGAGTTTGAAAGTTGCGTCAATGGTAGAAAAGTTGAAAGGTTCTCGTTTGTCGTGGTATGGACATGTTATGAGAAGAGAGGAAGCGCATGTGGGTAAAATAGTAACGAATATGAATGTGGAAGGATGGAAAAGTAGAGGAAGGCCAAAGAAAGTGTGGATGGAGTGTGTAAGAAATGATATGAAAGAAAAAGGAGTGAATGAAGAGATGACGGCTGATAGGGACGTATGGAAGAAGAAAACATACTGCGCCGACCCCGAGTGAGTTGGGAAAAGGTAGGAGAATGATGATTAGTTGTCTTTTTTCCTTTACAGTCGGTGACAATTAATGTGAATTTCGACAGGTTCTTCACTTAAATGCGTATTTTGATAAGGTTACAACTTAGAAATTGAATTTGTTTGCTTGCACCCTATTCTTAATTGAATGAATAATTTTGTGTGTAGCATTAATTATAAAACACGTTAAAAATAAATGTACATCAAATATAATAATAATTTCTGAGTAAATTTTCCTAACATTCGTGCTTCTATTTAATTATGTTTCATACGTGTACCCCTCACGCGCCTTATTTCCTAAATCTCATTAAATATGTGTGCGTTATTACGCAAAGAGCTCTGAACTCTCTACTTTTCATATTGTTGTCCATAGAATTAAATCACTCAGAACGGCATTAGTCGAACACGGTGTTAAGCCATTTCTAGTTGGTCTTAAAAGGGCACGTACGCCTTTCGTTGTGTGTCAGTGATTACGTAATTGCGTGTCGTTTTGTGCTTAAATATTATGCGAGTTGTTTGATGAAACTGTCTCTCTTAGCATTATTGCTCTATGATGTTATCCTTGCATTTTATACAAGACGATATATCGCTCTGTCTGCTTGTAGCTTAAAGATAATTTGTGACCAATTGTGTGAACGTTAAATAATACCGGTACTTCATGTAGCTTGCTTCATATAAGGATAGAGTTATCGTGATGATGGCTAGCTCTTTATAGAAATCTTATGTAGCGTTACGGATCTGTCGAAACATGAATATTAAGAGTGAAAACATATTCTCCGGATATACCCACAATGTGTTAGTCGATGCGAGAAAATAAAGGCACCACGTACTTAATCTTCCTGGAAGATTTTTATTATATTTTTATCCGACGACTGAAATGTATTCACAATTTATACGTAGAATTTAATATATATTTTATATCCAACTCAGGTAGCGTGCGTTTGGGAAGCCACGAAAAATATCCTCGTACGAGATACCGCAGTGTCTCAAGATCATAGCCATCGACCAGTGCGTTGCCAGTGATGATTTACGGCACTAAGACGTGGTCGCTTACAATGGACCTGATTAGAAAGCTCAAAGTTACCCAAAGGGCAATGGAGAGTGCTATGCTAGGAGTCTCCTTACGTGACCGAATCAGAAATGAGGAGATGCACAAAAAACGAAAGTAAGCCGACAGTGCCCGAAGAATTGCCAAACTGAAGTGGCAATAGGCTGGCCGCATTGCTCGTAGAACCGATGCCCGATGGGCCGAACGGGTTTCTCAAATGGCTGCCGCGCATTGGAAGATGCAGTGTGGGTAGGCCAGGCTACCCACAAGGTGGACCGATGACCTAGTGCAGGTTGCGGAAGTCCGCTGGATGCGGGGGGCGCAAGACTGATCGGCGTGGAGATCTTTGGGGAGACCTATGCCCAGTAGTGGATGTCTTTCGGTTGAAAGGATGGATGGATATTAGCCGTATCTTTCCTATGCTATGCTTTCAATCCATGTTATAGGCATGAGCTTTTATTTAAATAATAAGTTACTAAGGTACAATATTAAAGATGATGTAAAAACTAGTCACAGATACACGCGTCGTCGTTTCACAGTTATCTGTGTTTATTCAGGTGAAAGCGACGAATTTTTATTGAATTATCAATGTATCCTTGTTTCTGGATATTCTTTTTTACACGTACAGGCTCAGTGCTTTGCCCACAATCTCACCTGATGTTAAGTGACGATGTGGTCCAGTGTAAGCACACTAAGGTACTGGTTTTCAAGCGATGCTGCCGAAACACACCTATTGGTATTTAGCGACAGGTTTTCAAACTTGAGGGTGGTAGCTATCCAGGTGGACATCATTGGGAAATGCCATACTATGGTTTCCTTGCGTGTTTTCCTTCACCGAAAGCAATTGACGCGGAATCCGGCCGCACTACCCGTTTCGCCATAATCGCTTTATATTATACATTTTATTAATTTTTCCGTTATATAGTTAAAAATGAATTTTTTGGTAACGATGTTGTAGTGAGGTCCAGAAACCATGTCGATAAAAGTGAGTTGTAATTGACTGAAATGAAGATGAGTTTTCGGACGAGAAAAATATTTTATTAAAATTTATTTTTTGTTTTAAATGGTATTAGATACATTTGTATAAAATTAACATAATATTAGTAGCAGTTTACTTGTTAATAAGTTCACATTATGGATGGAACGTTAGCAATAGTTATAATTATTTATGTCTTTGTGTTTACATTTATCTATTTTACTAGCTGTGAGCCCGTGTTTCATATACTTTTCCCTGCGTAATATAGTTTTTAAATTACCATTAGTAAGTGATGTTTTGATGATGGTCTCCAATAAATCGTATTTTGTTTACAAATTCATGAGTTTTTATTTCTTTACGCGGAAGTGTAATCATTTTCGAAAAACTAAAGTAGCTAAGTTACGCGGAGTAAATTCAGCTATCTGCTTAAAGAAATCCTTTCCCGGAACAAGCAAACTTACAAAAAAAAAAACAAAAGGATTTCTGGTATATGTATCGATTATACATTAATATCTATTTAGTAAAACATATTATTTTGACATTACAAACAGACATACTAGACCCTTTTTTTTTGTCCAGGGGAAATGCATTTACGTACTACCCTTACCTATTGCATTAGTGAGACCGACTTCCAATGCAATAGGTAAGGGGGCAAGGAGACAGACTAGACCCTAGGTCATATTCTCACTAACTCAAGGTGAAAATGTGGTTATATAGTTCCTATCATTCTTTCATTGGCGAGAGAATTTGAATATTCTGATTTAATTAACAATAGGTCATTTGTGTTCGTACAAAAATTCCGCTTACCAATTTAATACATTTTCAATTTTCCAAGAGATATTATTATTCAGAGAAAGAGATAGGTTTATTAAAACTGAACGGATATAATATTTATTCTTATCGTATAATTCACAAAGATCCGGGGAAAGATTCCCCGGAATATGAATGCTTGATTACGGATCCTTCCGTATCTTAAAACAACAATGGATTTATTTGAATAATCTTATTACATACTCGCGAAATTTAATCTGGTAGAGGGTAGGGCCGTATTTGGAACTAAATGGGGGGGAGGGAGAAATGTTTGTTTGATTTTCGAATCCACATTAAAAATAAAACCTAAGTAACATAATAAAAAATAGCGAACCAAATAGAAATAATACAAAAATATTTTTGTATTTTTTTCTTAGTCGAGTGAGCCCCCCCCCGAATATACAGAATGCGACTCTGTATATCGGTATTAGAATGCCAGTATATTTACAAGCTGTCAAGATAAATCTCATTTAGGTTAAACAGTAAGATTAATTAGTAAGCGAAATGAAAATAATTAAGTGTTTAAACAAAATTGACTCGATGGTTTCATTATTTTAAATTGTTCTTTTGAGAATTCTCGTTTATGTTTTAGGTTGAGTATTTTCTGAACATATATGATTAAGTTTATTTATTATTATATACATATATTTATTTATTAGAACGGTGTCCTTGAACAGTTCAGCTGTCATTTGCTCAATCCTGTCCACACTCATTAGTTAGCAACTAACACTACGGCAACAACCGTATGAGTTTGTTTATTTTTTTGGATTGGGTGGATTTATTTTATTCTAAACGCTATAAATTTACTAATAAAAATTAAATGAATCCTAAATTTTCCGTCTAAGTTTTATATGTATAAATACTCATTCAAAAAATTTAAAAGCTTGAGATTTTTTTTTTCAACGAAATGGTTACAAAAATAAGGTATAGGTTTATGAATACATTTGATTTATCGTGGATACAATTGGTAAGTTTTTTGGTTAGGTAATTTATAAGGTACAAAATGAAACCTGAAATAATATTAAAATCACATAAAAATGGATAGGTATTATGTTATTATATTGATGTTAAAATAACAATGCAACCTATGAAGTACATATTTGCGCTTTAAATGTGACGCGGGAGAATTATACGATTGTTTATCACAAACAAATTTTGTTTGAAATTGTCACAAACCGTTTCTTGATATCTCTGTAATTGACAAGACAACTTGGCTTAGAGAAATGAAATTACTGGGCAGTGTTATAACAGCAAAATCCCAGGTAAACCGACCATTCCATTAAACACGATCGAATAGCAAACATTCCGACTCGGTCAAAGTTCTGAGGGAAAACAATTCGTTATTACAAGAAGCTAAGAAAAAAAAATTACTCCCATTATTTACAGCCAATAATTTATTTCTCCCCGACCTTTTATTTTTGTTGGAGAGTTAAAAAAAAAAACGCGCGGAAATCCCTGATCCTCCCCTCGCGGAAATAAGTTTTCAGCCGCTCAATTATAGAGGGTTAGTCGACAAGGGTCGTTTTTTTTTGTTTGTCACGGTCTTTAAAACAGACTGGGGTAAAGCCTCAATGAAAAACCTTGTACATCGTTAGCATTATCTATGTTTCGAAGTGAATGGATGTATATTGTATGTGGAAAAATAAGCCTTCCAATATGCCATTAGTAAATATTATAATATATAAAAATACTTCTTATTTAACTATATGCTACCCGGCGTTACTTAGAAAAAATATTTCATTAGCAATAAAACAATGTTGAGGTAGATTGTAGTTTTCTCCCCTCCACATACTCGTACGTTTTTTTTACACTATTATATTTTTTTCAGTTACTTATAAATAAATATTTTTTTTTTTCCAGAATTTTTGTTTTATCTTCTCTCTCTCTTTATCAAATCATCTCCTCCACCGATAAATGTGTATTAAAATACGTCATCCTAATTCTTGTAACAGTTTTTAAAAGTTAATAACCGTTTTGTTTATTTCCACATTACGGTGTTTACCAGTCTCTATTACAGTTACTTGAAGACCTAACCCGTAGTATATTTAAATCTACATAAAAATTTACAACTATGGTAAAATATTCAGTTTTATGGCACTAGTAGTGTCTACGATATGTTAACGTAATAATCCGGAAGACTCAATAGGTCGATAGAGTTATAATTCTCGTTGCAGAGACCTTCATTTAATTTTTCAGTTTAATTTCACTTCTTTCCCACTGACACCAATGGAAGCAGCCTTTTTTCAAAAATAACACTTTTAAGCAATTCAAAAAGGAAGTGGTATTCTCTGAAACTCATTTAACAGCGGATCGCTCACAGGACATGTTTTGACAGTTAGCAGTTTCTCAATAGAATCTTTCTACTGATAAGTTTTTGGTGGCAGACGATGGATAGATTACAACTATTGAGTAATAGAAGATAGGAAAAAAGTTACACTAAATATCCATTAAATTATAATGAAAAACCTATGAGTATTGTGTGGTTTCTTATTCACACAATAAACATTTACATTTATATGAATATTAAAAACACACATCATAGATATCAATTTGCTGAACATTCTTTCTCAATAAAAGTAACATGAAACTTGTATATAAATTAATAAAACAACGTCAACGCGACGAAACCAATTATAATATAGCGAATAGAATTACACTCACGGTTACTTAAATTTATAATCGCAACCAGTATCGTACTTAGGAAATATAAATTTGGGATATGGGCCCCGATCTCTGCTTTCGGGATACTCAAAGTTTATATTATTTGTTATAATTCAATTAGAAAAACATTCCTTCATTTTAGTAAATTGCTGCAGATTTTTACTTTTTCAGTTCAATTTTTCTGAAAATATATTTCTGACGGGAAATGTTAAAACAATAATTACTTGGTAATATCACCGAATAACTTAACCACGCGGATCATAAAATTATAGTAAAAAACCTTAATAAAATACTCAAAAACACAAATTACTGGAATGGTACTCTTTTTAATACTTTATAATAGACTTGAGGTTTTTTTGGACAATTTTCTAATATCACCCTCTGGTGAATCATTCGGTTGCTGGGGTGAGAATGTCAGGAATCCCTGTCATTCTTGCCGAGTGATTTTCTCTTGCCTGGCAACCCGCGCCGCGAGTTAAGTTTGACAGTTGTTTTTAAAAGTATACGCGCAACCGCTCCGCAACGCAAACCGCATAACTTTTATAATAATCTACAATATCGCCGCATCACGTTTTTACACCGCTTCTACGCCATTACATAAGCTGCAGGATCCTCGGGATTGGATGTGCACGAGAGATTGCTCGGTAAGTGGACATATTCCTTATATTTTCGCCCTGAGCGACCCAGTGTATCACCAGACCCTCGGCAAGAAATAGGAGATTTGGAGGCCGGCCAGCCCGCAGTTGGTATTTTCTACCATCTTTTAATGGTCCTTCGTTCCTGGATTGTGCCCTAAATTCCCTATTTTTACATCCTAAGACTTTAAAACCGCATACGCAATTTCATAAATTTATTATTTACCCTCGCATTTTTGATATTTTATATTACCGTTGAGACGAATACTATTCAATTGTATTTGTTTTTAATTACATTGTTTAATATTATTAACTTTAAAAATGGAGCATAGGTCCAAAAAGGGAGAAGTAGCTGAAGGTTCAGTAGGTATCGGAGAAATATCTCTACTCGAAAGTAAAAAACAATCTTATTATTTACGCATTAAATCTATTTACGAATCTATACCTACGAGTCAGGAGGATCGCCAAACTCCTCTCTTTATTAGTCAAGCGACAAACATAGATTCGATGCGCGAAGAATTTCAAAATATAGTCGATAATATTAACCGACTTAATTTGAAATTAGATCCTAAGTACCTACCAAATTATGAGGCAATATGGGCATTCGAAGATTATTATTGTGGAGTAAAAAATGCCTTAACACGCTTCAATATATCGCAAAATGTTAATACCGCTGAACACAATGAACAATATTTAAATTTTCAATTAGAGAAATTATCAATACCGGAATTCTATGGTGACTATGAAAAATTTCCTATGTTCATTGAATGTTATAACTCAATGGTTCACAATAATCCGAGTCTAAATGACTCACTACGTGTAAGGTACTTAATTAGTAAACTTAAAGGGAAGGCTGAGTCAATATGGCTAAGTTTAAGCCCGACCGCAGAAAATTATAATATAATTTATAACGCACTGGTTGATAAATACACGGACGACCGTGAGATAGCTAGCTACTACCTATATAGAAAAAATATTAAATCTAAAATCGCTTCACAATGCTACGCCGAGTCAATTAGACGCATTCATTGACGAATATTCTACGTCTGTAGCCGCTTTGAAACAATTAAAGATCGATAATTTGTTAGATTACATGTTTGTTCATTTAGGTTTACGCAAACTAGATACGGACACAGTGCAACAATTCGAAAATATTAATAGAAAACAATCATATCCCAATTACGAAGAATTTGTAATATTTCTCAGGGAACAATATAAAATATTAAAAAGAATTACGCCAGATATTAAAATCAACGCAAGCGCCGGTAGTAAGTATAAGCACTGCGCCGCTGGAGACGCGAGGAGCGGTCGCTCGACACAGCGAGCTCCACGCGCATTAATTGCAAATGACGTCACCGCGCGTCTTAATAAACACTGTTCATTTTGTAAATCGAATGAACATGAACAAATATATAATTGCGCGAAATTTAAAAACTCTTTCACGGCTAGATAGATACAAATATATAAAGAATGTGAACGGTTGTATAAATTGTTTGAGTTTGTTGCATACTAGTCGATTTTGTCAGTCTGTATCATCGTGTAAATTTTGTAAAGGAAACAAGAGGCACCATTCCTTGTTACACTTTCCTGAGAACAGTTTAGATGGCATGGTCGGGGGTAATTCAAGGTCATTGACCTCTGATAATCAACTACATAATAACGATACATCTAAAGGTACCCAAGACAAAACTGTATCTCTTTGTAGTCAGATGAATTCTGAATCCACGCGTCATAAAAATAAAATTATTTTATTAGGTTCCGCAGTCATTTTAGTAAAAGATAAAAATTCTATATTACACCCAGTCAGAGTACTTATCGATATGGGTTCTCAGAGACATTTTATTACCAAACAATGTTGTAAGAAACTTGGATTAAATATATTTAACTCCGCCAATTCCATTCAAGTAAATGGTATTGGTGACAATCCGCAACCGATACAGGGTATAGCCAATGTAACAGTATTTTCGCGACATAATGATTTCCGCTTGAACATACAATGTTTAGTTATTAATAAGATTTCGGGTGATTTACCGCAAGTTAATGTAGATTGTACATCGCTCGATTATTTATTTAATTTACCGCTCGCAGACCAATCGTTTCATACGAAGGGTCCAATAGACATGCTAATTGGTTCAGAAGTTTTTGCCCACATATTGAAGGGAAATAAAATCGTGGGTTCGAATGGGAATCCCGACGCTCTTGAATCCGAATTTGGTTATATTATTGTAGGCTCCGCACGTGTTCTACAATCCGCGTCCGCTAACGCTACCGCTTGTCTCAGTGACATATACTCATATATTTGTAGTGAGGATACTTCAATGGAAGGTTTAATGAATCGTTTTTTGAACGTTGAAGATGTACCGGACAAAAAACATTTTTCACCCGCGGATAAACAATGTGAGTTGTTATATTCAAAGAATATTTCGCGCGATAAATCAGGCCGCTTAACTACTATTTTACCCTTTAACCAAGACCCTTCGCAGTTAGGGGATTCATTTAAAATCGCATCTAAGAGATATACGCATTTAGAACGCAAGTTTAAACTCAATAATAATTTAAAATTACAGTATGACGAAATTATTAGAGAGTACTTAAATAAAAATTATATTACCCGCATAGATCATTATAATTCCAGTGAGAGTCAATATATTATTCCTCACCACGCAGTTTCACGCAATGATAAAATTAGTACGAAATTACGAATAGTTCTAGATGCAAGTGCTAAAACAACTTCCGGGTTGTCGTTAAACGACTGTCTGCATACCGGGCCAAACTTACAAAATGATTTACTTGCGATCTTAATTCAATTTCGTTTATTTCCTATTGCTATAAGTGCCGATATTAAGCAGATGTATTTACAAATATTGGTACATAATAATTATCGTAAATTTTTACGAATTCTATATCGCTTTGAAGATGAGGATAGCGCTAATTTATATGAGTTCAATCGCGTTTGTTTCGGTCTGTCTTGCAACCCATATTTAGCAATGCGGACAATCCGCGAACTAGCTGAACAAGAGAGACAGGAATATCCATACGCAGCAGATGTAGCTCAAAGTAATTTATTCATGGACGATTTGGCAATATCCGTATGTACACCGCAAAGAAGGTATAAACCTATCTAACCAATTAATAAACATGTTTAAAAAAGGTGGTTTTGATCTAGTAAAATTTATAAGTAATTGCCCCGCATTATTAGAATCAATTCCTGAAAATCATAACTTTTCACATGTTCATTTTGATCAAAATGACAATTTAAAATTATTAGGCTTAAAATGGATTCCTGAAAAAGATCAATTCGTAATCTCGGTAAAGGAAACTTCGCAAATAATTACTAAACGCATTATCTTAGCAACTATCGCTCGCTTGTGGGATATCAATGGGTTCTGTGCACCTGTAATATTAAAGGCTAAGTTAATTATGAAATCGCTTTGGTTACAATATGTACATTGGGATGAATGCCCACCGCAAGACATTTGCGACGCATGGTGCATCCTTCGAAATGAGCTACCACTTTTATCTAGTGTAAAAATTCCTCGTTCTTAGGAGTGCCATCTTACGGTTCTGAGTTGATAGTAGTAGGTTTTTCAGACGCAAGTGAAAGTGGATACGGCGCCAACGTTTATTTGTGCATTAAGGGTTCTCCCAACACGGTCAATCTAGTATGCGCTAAAAGCAAGGTGTCGCCAACTGCTAATAAAATGCAAACTCTAGCACGCCTCGAATTATGTGCATTGTTATTATTATCGAAGCTTATTCACTTTGTTATCACCACTATTTCACCGCGTTGCAATATCACAAATATACTTATCGATTATTATCATAAAAAATATTTACACGCAGGTCCTCACCAATTACTCTCGATGTTACGCTTAAATTACTGGATTATTTCAGGCAGGACAATAGTTCGAAAGCGTTTTCAAGCTTGTAACAGCTGTTTTAAAGTTTCGCCTAAACCCATGTTTCCATATATGTCCGCTCTTCCCTCCTTTCGAGTTAATGAAGCTAAGCCTTTTCTAAAAACCGGGACCGATTATGCAGGCCCAATTCCTATATTAATAAGTAGATATCGAGGTGCGCGCCAAGAAAAGGCTTATATTTGTTTATTTACTTGTTTAGTAACAAGAGCTGTGCACATTGAATTCGCGGTTGATTTAAGTACTGAGTCATTTATCAAAGCTTTCAAGCGATTTATATCACGTAGAGGAAATTGCTTGGAGTTATTTTCGGACAATGGCACTAACTTTGTAGGTGCAAAAGCGCATTATAATGATTTACATAATTTTATTAAATCTAAAACTTATTCGGAGGCATTTTTGAATGAAGCTGTAGAGCACGGTATTACCTGGAAAACGATCACTCCCAACGCTCCTCATTTTGGTGGTGCTTGGGAATCTAATATAAAAAGCATTAAGTCGCATTTAAAACGCGTTATAGGCGACACGCTACTTACCTATGAAGAGTTTACAACACTTCTTACACAAATCGAATGTATACTAAACTCACGACCACTTTCTGTTTTGAGTTCGGATCCGGCCGAACCTACAGCTCTAACTCCCGCACATTTTCTTAACTATGAACCGCTCAATTCTTTTAATTTAGTTGACACTGCTTCGCAACCGCAATCTTTGTTGAAGCGCAAATACTTATTGGATAAGCTCGTGGAATCCTATTGGAAACGCTGGAGGAATGAATATTTGTCAACGCTCCAAACTAGACAAAAATGGAATGCACGTACCGCAAATCCTACTGTAGGTTCTGTTGTTCTACTTAAATCTGATAACGCTCCTCCATTAAGGTGGCCACTTGGTATTATTGAAACCTGCCACCCTGGTGCTGACGGAATAGTCCGTGTGGTTACTGTCCGCACTCAAAGCGGTACTTATACGCGCCCGGTTGTAAAGGTCTGTCCTTTACCTACCCAATAATCCTTCTAATAGTTCCTTTCCTTTGTATATTATTATCCTTTTTCTACTTTAATATTAGTTTATCCTTCAGTTAAATTTGTAATTCCGCTTCCGCATTTCCGCTCATCCATCTAATTTTCTTTCACCTCCTCTCCAATATTTTGAGCTTAGGAGACGCTTCTCTCCTAAGGTCGGGGGTTATGGTGAATCATTCGGTTGCTGGGGTGAGAATGTCAGGAATCCCTGTCATTCTTGCCGAGTGATTTTCTCTTGCCTGGCAACCCGCGCCGCGAGTTAAGTTTGACAGTTGTTTTTTAAAAGTATACGCGCAACCGCTCCGCAACGCAAACCGCATAACTTTTATAATAATCTACAATATCGCCGCATCACGTTTTTACACCGCTTCTACGCCATTACATAAGCTGCAGGATCCTCGGGATTGGATGTGCACGAGAGATTGCTCGGTAAGTGGACATATTCCTTATATTTTCGCCCTGAGCGACCCAGTGTATCACCAGACCCTCGGCAAGAAATAGGAGATTTGGAGGCCGGCCAGCCCGCAGTTGGTATTTTCTACCACCCTCTTCAACGTAACCTGAGGCGGCCCTGTTCTGGGAATGTGCTCTCCCGCATATCCGTTCGGAAATGATAAAAGTTTTGAATTGTGAGCCACTGAAACAGTCTGGCGGATGTGTGAAGTTGCAATTTGAAAATTAAGTATGTTATATATCCCGTAGAGAAATTAACATTTCAGAGAGAAGGTGAATTACGAACAAAATGTAATTATACTTGATTTTGCATTATTTCAAGTGAACGAGCAGGTTCTCTTTTTCACAGTGGTTTCTATAAAGAGGAACTTTAATGATTTGTGGTGTTTTTTGTGGTAAATAATAAAATTACTAGTACTTTTAATTTGGGAAAAAAATTAGGGTTTCATATAAAAAAAAAATAAAACACATAAAACATTGAATTAAATTCGATTCAATGCACAGTTTTTGTGTTTGAATATATGAAAAATATTTTCACTTATATTAGTAATACATTTTTTTAAAGAAAATAATTAAGGTTCAGTATAAAAAAATAAATAAAACGCAGCTAGTATGTAGGTATAATATTAGAGATAAAAATATTAGCTGTTGGCACATAAGTTGTCAGTTCATATATAGAGTGAAATACACTTATTAGTTTAATGCCCAAGGAACTCCTTTAGTCCTGCAGAAACTTGTAAGCACCCATTCTCGCTATAATGTGAAAGTTAAACTTTTCCAAATGTACCACTTTTTTTGGCTGTTTCTATTTTCTATAGTAATTTAATTGTTAATATATTTAAATATTCATCCTTTTGGGTCCTTTGCGCGGCGCACGAGTTTTATGTCCTGTAGCTATAGTGTCTTATTTCGATCATAAGTATAGTGTGTCTTGGTAATATAAAATCAAATGTAAATGATCATACGACACAGGTTTTGATTCACGAAGAGGACACATTCCGAAATTATAGAGCGACGTCGAAACGACATGACTACGCTGCTCGAGTGGTGAAATTCAAGGAAACCTAATTAAGGAACCTAGCCAATTAGTGCTGTCGAGATAAAAAAAAAATTCGCTGAATAATTCTAACACTTTATTACCGTGGTTATATTTCACAGAATAATAAATTCTTGCTATTCATTTTTAGCGATATGAAATAACATAGAGGCATTTGACCATTCGAATACTTATGCCAAAAAAATCGTCAATCATTCTACCTTCTGAATGGTCTGTGTATAGGCTTTTTAAAGCTACACGAACGGCTTGAGAAATAAAATATTTGCGGTTTATACTGATTGTGCGTTTAATCTCGTTACTAATTTACAAGTGCTTTTTTAACGTCTATATATTTAAAATCGATTGGTTCGTTGAGAATGCGTTCACGTTCCAGCGATCGCGCCGTGTAGATGTTGAGCGTGAACAGTTTGTTTTTCAAAAACCTACAGTATAACATATCCTTACACATTGCAAAAAGTGACGTCCAGCCACTCTCATTATATTTTATTATTTAAGTATACATACATACATACATATGCTCACGCCTGTTTTCCCCGAAGGGTTAGGCAGAGGTGAAGTAGCGAACTACACCACCCACATTTCGCCGAGCTTAGTTCCGTCCCAGATGTGACAGGGGGCGAGCCTGTCGCCATATCGGGCACAAATTCCAAACTCCGGGATGATACTGAGTAGAAAAAACCCAATATCACTTGACCCGACCCGGGGATCGAACCCGAGACCTCAGAACGGCAGTCGTATGTAATACAACTGCGCTACCGAGGCAGTTGTATTTTATTTAAGTATAATGTATTATAATAATATTTATAATTAATTTTTAAGAGTAACAGAGAATTACATCGCCTAGCATAAGACTATTGAGACATTCTCTTCAATAACTGCATTCAAGTTAACAAGTTATAGTAAGAAGCTGTTGTTTGCGAGCGAAGCTACTGCTTCAACTATTTTTATTTATGGAATAGGGGCTAACGAGTAAGCGGGTCACCTCATAGTGCGTGATCACCGCCGTCCATGGACACCCACAACACCAGAGGAATCGTATATGCCTTGCCGGCCTTTAAAACAAACATCTACCGTTTATTTATTTTTCGTTACCTTCAAAATTTTTAGTATAAAATCACTAACCGATGTCAAACAAATTTTTAAGATTTATTTTTATTTTAAAATCGTAGAGACTCGTAGCGGTATAGTCTCGTAGCGGCGTAGTAGTGCAACCTCGTAGTCGTGTGGGTGTTCTAGCTTGGTATCAAAGGATAGTCGACTTAAATTTCGCTATCAAATTTCAACGTAAAATATTTTTATAACGAGCTGTGTTATTTTTGTAAAACACGTGGGCGCTTCTTCTTCTAAGTAAGTATATTGTTATTTTAAAAATCGTTTTAGAAACCACATTCAAGTCAAAGGCAGTGAAACTGTAATGCCTAAAGTCTTTGATCATAATCTACATTAAATACAAAAGTCTAATGGAATCCAATATAAAAAAAATACTTTATTCAATTTAGCCCAAGGTAACTTAGCCAAAGGTGCTTGGTACAAATTACCAAATGCGGGCTGGCCGGCCTCCAAATCTCCTATTTCTTGCCGAGGGTCTGGTGACACACTGGGTCGCTCAGGGTGAAAATTTAAGAAATATGTCCACTATGTAAGTAATCTCTCGTGCACATCCAATCCCGAGGATCCTGCAGCCTACGTAGTAGCGTGGAAGCGGTGTAAGGCGTGATGTGGCGATATGATGATATTATTATAAAAATAAGCGGTTTGCGCTGCGGAGCGGTTGCGCGTATATTTGAACCAACTGTCAAATGTAACTACGAGCGGCGCGGGTTGCCAGGCACGAGAAAATCACTCGGCAAGAATGACAGTGATTCCTGACATTCTCACCCCAGCAACCGAATGATTCACCAGTGCTTACGAACGTCAAAACACTACCACTGGTTCGGAAAATAACCCAGTCATGAAGAGCCGACAAGAATCTTCGTCTGATTTTTTTTGTGTATATATGTATGGAGACATCACTCATCATCATCATCTCCCTACCCTTTTCCCATTTTTATTTGGGGTCGGCGCAACATGTCTTCCTCTTCCATTCCTCTCTATTTGTTGTCATCTCCGCATTCACTCCTTTTCTGAACATATCATCTTTCACACAGTCCATCCACCTTTTCTTTGGTCTTCCCCTTCCCATGTAACCGTCCACATTCATATCCAATACCTTTCTTACAACATTCTCTTTCTCCCTGCGCATCACATGTCCATACCAGGATAAAACGACCGCCTCTTAACTTGTATGTAGACATCACTATCGTTCGGATAATGGTTCTCTCTATAAACCATTTGAGATTAAAACTTGCTTGACAAATTTCTTGAATTATCTGTAATGTGCTTTGGAACCTTACTTTAGAATCTAGGTAATAGGCCACTAAAAAACTTTTATTATTAGTTTTACTGAGTCTACAGTATAGGATGACTAATTTGTGTATATTTCAGATATTTAAACTTTTTTTACTAGCTTTCAGGTGACGCTGCCCTGATATACAGTATATTTGGCGACAGGTTTGAACTATAGGTTACATCTAGCCAGGTGAGTGATTGAAAAATACGCTTCCACTATAATTTATTTATGATATTTACCTTCAATTAAACTATTTTTTAATAATATCATTCTAATCCACATTCATATGAGGTTAGTATACGAATTATAATTTCATTAGATCAACGGATAAAAAGTGATAATTATTTCAAGTGAAAGTCGTCCACTGCTGCATCCAGCGGATTACCACAACCTTCACCAAGCCGTCTGTCCAACTTGTTGGGGGCTTGCCCACGGTGTATCTTCCTGTACGTGGACGCCATTCAAGAACTCGTTGGATGAATCCGAATATTTGGGTGATTTAATTTTTTTTTTTTTGCTTTCTTCACCACCCTAAGGTTGACTGGGAGAAAATGCCTAAGGCATTAAGTCCGCCTTTGTACATAAATGTGTGCAAAAAGTGTTAAATAAATAAGTAAATATAATCTGTATTAAGCATTAGCAAATTCAGTCATGAAAAATAGTTGAATTTGCATTTAGAACATTCTCGCAAGTAATTCCGCGACGTTTCAACCTACCAGGATTCCTAACGGTGCTTTCACGGTACACGTCCCTGTTAATTTATTAACGTGTACTTATCACACTCAGCCTTTCCCGCGTCGCCTTCGCTTCGTCGGGTGTGTTTCATCCATTTACTCACATAGATAACGGACAGCGTCACCTTTATCTCGCCCTAGTTAAGAGAGTGTGAGTATATTTATGTGTTATTTCGCGTTGACTATGTTATTCTGTGAGAAAATTACCTAAAATTGTGAAAATATTTTGCCCTTTTACCAATGGAACTGAGGTTTTGAAAGAATGCTACCTACCGCTGTGGTTATAAGTTCTGGAATAGCATCATATAATGGGAAAAAGAGGTATTGATTTGATATCCCTGATAAGTTCATAATTTATTTATACAATAGTTGAAACTAAAACTATTATTAAAAGAATTACATAAATCAATTTAAACGAAAGACGTCTACTGCTGGTCATAGGTCTCCTCTAAATTTCTCCACGACGACCGGTGTGTTGCACCACTCGCATCCAGCGAGTTCTCGCGATCGTCACCAAGTCGTCGGTCCCAGCCACTCAAGAACCCGTTGACCACATCGAAATCTGTTATATGATCCATGTGCCCAGCCCATTGCCACTTAAGTTTTGCAATTCTTCGGGCAATATCGGTTACTTGGGTTATTGTACGGATCTTCTCATTTCTGATTCGACCACGCAACATAGAGATTAGAAATAATTTTTATCTTGTCCTTGTTCACTTAAAGAAAATAATAATTATTTTACTTAATAACAGCACTTCGTTAAGTGTTACTTTACAGTTCAAGATCGATGCGGATACCCGACATATCAAAATCTGCTAAAGCTTCTAGGTATTTCAGGATATACTTTGTAGACTTTGGATCGCGACGTAGTACCTTAACATGTGACTGTCATAGTCATAGTCATAGCTTTTTCACTATGTTTATGGAAGTCAGGATCCAGTCGGACACAAAAAAAACATTGTAGCTATGCCCTTCTTCATTGTTCGAGTTAGTCACGACTGTAATCAAACGAATCGCGCTGGGCCCTAGTCTAAACGATTCGGGGTCGTGATTAACCCTGGCCGACCTGCGATTCGCAGTAGACCAAAATAATGTCTTATAGATCGACACTTACCTCTCGAGTAACGCCGGTGTCCTGCTTCACCTTCCGTAGCCCGTGTGTAGTAACCAGTGTATAGTGTGAATGTGTGAACTGAGTAATAGCTAGGAAGGCTTAACAATCAACAAACAATCAATTTAACGTTTAACGCTAATCACAAACAACTTTCATCTATAACAACGTGTATGCTCGCGTCAAGTTATTACCAAACTGAACTCTGCGACAATTCTCGCGGGTACTACGATAGAATTCAAGTGCCCCTTTTTCAGTTATGATCAATAATTAACATTCATCTTTTATAATAATTATTTAAACCACTCCTCGTATTCAGAGGCTTCTTGAAATGTTCAACAAACCGTCAATGCAGTCCTTATCATTTCATATACTATAATATTATAATTTAAAAGATTTTAAGCAAATTTAATTCCTTATTAAAACCTACATATATTGTCGAATAAATGATAGAAATTGGTCGCAGTTGGATGCAGTACATCCTAGTCAAAAATAACATACTACATACATATATGCTCACGCTTGTTTTCCCCGAACGGTTAGGCAGAGGTGAAATGGCGAACTACACCACCTACATTTCGCCGAGCTTAGTTCCGTCCCAGATGTGACAGGGGGCGAGCCTGTCGCCATATCGGGCACAAATTACAGACACAGACCCAATATCACTTGACCCGACCCGGGGATCGAAACCGAGACCTCAGAACGACAGTCATATATAATACAACTAAATAAAATAAATATAGAACATAATAGAAATATGCTTGACAGAACCAAAAAAAAATATTATCATGATAAACCACCGCTTATAATGACTTATTTTTCAGAATAATCATAAATAATCGTAGACCTCGCCGTTTGAAACAAAAATGTAATGTTTAATCTTTCGGACAAAATCTATTAAATATTATTTTATCGTAAACAAAATCCCGGTATGTTACAGCCAACCCTTGTAACAAGAGGCGGAGAGACGAGTCGAGTTCACCGACAAATGTTTATTCAAAAACGTTTGAATGGATGTTGTTAACTACAGGTTAAAAATAAATTGCTATTACCTATTTCGCACACTGGTACAGTTAGACTCATGAATACATAATTTTTTTAAAGGAATTAATTGTTCCTTATTTATTTAATTTCCGTACTATTTTAATATTTACCTTTTTATTTAGATATATATATATATATTTAGGTTTTTCCTGCCCGACCAGCTGTACCTTCTTTATAAGGCCCAGGTTCGGCCGTGCATGCAATACTGCTCGCACCTCTGGGATGGATCCGCTAAATATCTCATCGATGCCTTAGACAGGATGCAGAGGCGAGCTGTCCGCATTGTAAATATAACAGACATCACCAACTCCATAGAACCGCTTCAATTGCGCAGGGACATAGCCTCTCTAAGCGTATTTTACCGCTTGTATCATGGCGAGTGTTCTGAAGAGCTCTTTGACCTGATCCCCTCCTCTCCATTCCATAACAGAACCACGCGGGCGGGACTTCGGTGCCAAGGTTTCACGGTGACACCCATAACTTCAAGAACCAAAAAGTTTGCTGACTCTTACTTTTGTCGCACTGTGAGGTTATGGACCCGACTTCCTGTCAGCGTGTTCCCTCCTTCATACGATATTGGGTCCTTCAAAAGAGGCGTGAAGAGGTACTTTAGCAGGCCAGCATGACAGCGGTGACTGGCACTCAATTCTGTTCAGTGTCAGTCGCCGCTGTTTTGGATTGTACTGTACTTACCATCAGGTCCAGTACAGTCACTGTGCTGTGCATTATAAAAATATATATATATATATATATATATATATATATATATATATATAAGCCACGTGTCACTGCCATATATCCCTATACATTACTGTACTTATAATTCCAGAGTCACTGAATCGTGCTAATAAGACGTTTTAAATCATAGACATCTATTTTTATACCAGGCTCTATGGTATATTTAACTAAATTAAGTCAGATGTGGATCAATAATAATAATGTAATAAATCGACAAAAATTTGATACTATCGTGCAGTAATTTAAAAATTGTAAAGATTAGTAGTTGTTATTTGGAAAGAAAGTGTACATATGGTATTCATTTCTGAAGTTGATTATGTCTTATCTTACGTCTATTTTCTGTTATGCATTACCTTATAAGCTAAGTAAAGAATATTCATTTTAATTTTAACTAACACTAAAAAATTAATTTTGTAATTCTATTGTTTCATACCATTCCCTAATAACAATTTTATTTGACATAAAATATAACTGGTCAAATCATAAATAATACACACACGTGAAAATACATAACATTTTAGAGAATTAAATATGAACTCGGAAATTAAAATTAAGCTGATATCTCATTATATTTCTGTAGCTTACTACGACTAATTATAGCCTTTACATTATTTGTTAAGCAATGCGCAAAAATTATTGATTTTGAAACGATATGAAACGATTGAAACGATTTAGGAAAACATTACTATACTTTCTCATATTAGTTTTCCTTCTTTTTTTACTTATATGTATTATCCCTTTAGTCATAACACTTTAAATGGAGATCTAACCACTTTAGACAAATTATTCAAACATTGTTTTTATTTCCATAAAGAGCGCTTCCCATGCAAAGAGGTTCACCGCTCTAATGAAACAACACAATAAAGTTCGATCAGTTTATGGGGTTGAGTGTACGTACGGTTTTAATCTTCGTGAAAGGTTCTATTTAAATACCGGCTACCTTAGAACGTCTATTGCGTACTATTACGAAAATTGATTGGTTACTTTATTTCAGGAAATGTTGACAAGCATTTGAAATTAAATGACATACAAAAGTGTTTTCTTTAAAAGGCGGTTAGTTTTGCCTTCAGATTCATTTGTTTAAGAATTAAAAAGACTTGAAATAATACTTTATTTACAAATTAACTTTAGTCCGCCTGAAAACTCAGTATTGATTTTATTTACATAGAAGTTTCTTAGTTCTTTAACCGACTTTATTATTTATCATCATCTCACCCGAAAGACGTTTACTCCTAGACATAGACTTCTTCAGAGTATACTATGAACATCACCAGGTATACCTTGTCTCACTGTTACCTTGTCCGCTACCACTATGTCCAGAAATAACGGGACGGGCGAGAACTAGGGCCCGGTTGTTGTGTTGTCTATGGAGGAAAATTGGCATAATCGCCACGTTTGACAGGCGAACTGATGATTGCAGTTGGGTACCAGACTTACTTAGGGATACCAGTACCCATTCCCTAGTTTATTGCATAATCGCCTTTTACCACACCCACGGGAATATGTGAGGCGGTACTACTCTTAGCTAGTATCACATGGACCTCCTTATTATTGTTTTGAAAAGAGTTATAGGAGATTACAGAAGGTTCGTCTTTGGGTTTGACAATCTATTACGGATTAGTTTCTTTTAAAACTACAGTAATCATCAAATATTAAGTCGCTAACATGCCTTTATATTTTAATTTGGTTCGTAGATATAGATTTTCCACTTGAAAGTGGTATTGAGAGAGGCAAACGTTCAAAAATGTAAGATATTAATGTATTCATGTTCAACAAAATCTAGTAAATACTGGTGAACCTATAATAAAACAAATAATCACTTGAAATCGAAGCTTAAGACGAAGCTCAAAATCGTTGAGGCGACGAAAGAAGAAAGTTCTTTGGAGTTTAACTACGTACCTGACTGCTTTGGCAAGTTTGTACCGTGAGTTCCAAAGTGCTGCAAGAGAAGTTTGATGAAGTAAGGTAAATTGGTTTAAGTTTGAACATAACAGCGTTTTCATTAATCGAAGGCTAAGATTTTTATTCCAAATCTTTACTAACTATATGTTGTTTTCTTTTTTTATTAATTCAGACACGAACACACCTGAAGGCAGCAAGTCATTGTAAATGACGAGTTGATATGGACATTGTTCTCAAATATTTCTGATAAAAATGTTTGTAGTTTGGGTCCAGTTTTTAATGATTAGCTTGGTAAAAATTTGAGAAAATGATATTAGACACTGCTTTGATGCCATCTCGGAATTTATTTACCAAGATACTTCAGATATAGTGTCATTGAAACTGCCGAAAAGCTTTTAGTTAGCCGTTAGGTTTGGTAGAGGCCTTATATTGAAAATCGTGGCTTAACTTTTTACAATTGCAGTTTAACTGTTAACATTCGTCCATTGAGGTTGCAGGTGTATTCATCCATTACCAGATAGTCTTATGTCAATTTGCAAAATATAATAAAAGTCAGTTTGGCAGAGCAGATTTTAGTAAGTATTTAAAAACACTATAATTTTTCATATATATTCTGATAACCATTAATTCGAGAACAAATTACGTCAACTAAAATGCCAAGAATACGAAATAGAAAATCGTTATAAAAAAAGATCGACTTAATTTAAAAATGCAAAAATCTTGCGAAACGAGAAATTAATATTAATAACGAAATCGGTCCGGGAGTTGAGATTCCAAAGGTCATTTCATTTAATTGGGTCTAAATTTATGTAGGATTTGAGAGACAGCTAATATTGACGAAATTTAACAATTCATTGAAATTTATCTTATAAAATTTTAAAGTTTAATCCCGTATTACTTTGGATTTGGAAGCACATTCGGGAACAAGGCTCAAGACATGTTAATTGTGTTGATTCGTCCTCTGTGCAATCTGTGAAAAACATAGGTACATCTTTAAAATAATATTTTACTTTGAATATGCATCATTCTTATTATTCAATAGTTTTAGTTTATATGTTACGGAATAAATTCTCAAATAGAATATTAAATTTTTGAAAATCTATTATAATTATTCGGTTTACAGATTGATTTGTTTATAAAAATGATTTTGTTTTTTATTTATTTGTTTATCTTCAATCATCCTTAGCAACTTAGATGCGCGTCTCATAGATTTTTATTTTATATCTCAAATCGCATAAGCTCATATATATTTTATTATCCAACCTGAGTCTTAAATTCTGGCCTTTATTTTTATAGATTACTGATGTTTTTTGTTCACGATGAGTATACAATTTTTGTGTTTGTATCACGCGATGAGCGTCGGATGTAGGTAAGATAGAAATGTAGGTAACACAAAGTAAGACAAAAAAAGACAAAAACAATAAGGACGCTATACATTTTGAGCGTAGAATTACATAGTTAATATAAAACTATATTCGTTCTTGAGGAAGCATTTAAAAAGTGGGCATAAATATATTTTTTTATCTATTTCTCAATCATTGATATCTATCCCTTATAAACATATCTTGTCTTATACATTTAAGAGAGGTTATGTGAAATAATTTGTAACTTAAATCGCAATTAATTTTTGGACGTTGATTTAAATTTTAGCAGCAGGGACAACAAGGACAAAAAGAATATCATTTATGTAAATAAATCGGCGTACTCAGCCTCTACTCCCTTAATAGAGATCAGGTTACTTTAATGCGGAAACTTGGACCGTTTATGTTCCACGGAGGTCGTTTCGGGAACTTTATTATCCAGGAACTCTTAATGAAGGTAATGAGAAGAATTTTTAACTGGTAACGCAAACATCTGTTGATTTGAATCGTAAAAACAAAAGTTAAGTGATAAAAAATTGTATATTCTATTTTTTCGAAATTCTTTATTTTGAAGGAAGTTACTAATTTAATGCTTTAAGATATAGGGTTTAAGGTCAATTTTTTTATCCTATTGTAATTCAGACAATTTTCCCAGGGTAGATGGTGTGAATAGAAAAGGTAAGGGTACGAAAGTTTTTTTTTTGTATGGAAAATACGTTGTTACATACAGAGAGATAAGGTCGATATTCCATTGGTTTGAAATCGCTACAGCTTTTGCTTTACGGTACACCTCACAAGATACCTACAGGAAACAATTTTTGCAACTAAGTCAGATTTGTTAACAAACTTTTCGTTGCTCTTGTTACTATACTACTGGATTTTCGATGTTGTACGAGTCAAAATTAGATAGGGTTGTCTCTTGGAGATAACTACTTAATTTCGTTTAAACTTTTGATAGTGTGGTACGTGTTAACGACATCTATTATCGTATATATTCTCTTCTTATTCTAAGTTATTTCTTCACGATATTATCTATACGCCCCCGCGATATTTAGTCTATGTATACATTATTCCCTTCCTCTCCCTATTCAAAAACGGAACGCCAACACGCAACCGCCGCCGCTGTCTCTCATATGTTTAAAAGTGCACATTAGTTATCAAATTATATAGAACATTCATAAAGTGAAGTGAGGTGGAAAATAAAATCTGAACCAGCTTAATCGAAGGCTAATAATAAAGGTAAGTTCCGTTTGCTCCTTTCAACACCATCCTTTTAGATATTTCCACACCAGTACGTGTTATAAATTATCTATCAAGTAAAAATAGAACTGTATATGGTCTTGTTTCTTTTCTCTAGTATGTCAGAATTTTTAAATTTATTACGTAGAAGAGAGCGAGATCACAAAGAACGTAAATTAAAACTTCGCGTCAAATAAACTTTATTCAATTTAAGCTATGACAAGATACGAATGTCAAAGCTACAACCGGTTCGCTAAACATACATATGAAAACAGTCGGCAATAAATCTTGACATCGTAACTTTTTGTACATTATTTTGTATTAAAAAAAATAGGTTTACTGTTGGTTTTACATATACAAACAATAATTCTTGCAGTGATCTATTTGGACCATAGAGTAAGTCAAATGAAAACAAATCAATAAAGGCGTCTCTCTTTTCATTTTGCAGATTAATAGATAAATAATTATCTTTGACCTTATTGCTCATTTCAGTTCTTTGTAATGTAATATCGTTCGTTATATAAACCTTTAATTAATACTATGGTCCCAGATAATAAAATTGTTAATAGGTGATCATATGTCGATAAATTACCAGGTAGATTGGATCCATGGCATCGATACGTGAATAGCAAATTCCTACATAAAATAGTAAAAGATACAATGCTCAAACATTCCAATGTTAACCCTATTCCATAAATGCGTGAAACACGTGCTCTCAATATACGGTATATGGTTGAAGCGAGAAACATGAAAACTCGGGTGTTTGTTCGGTGCGTTTCCACTTTATTTTATGAAATTGGGCCAGGTGCTGTCACAGGAGGGAGGGTCGCACCTGAATTTCTTTTTACCGTTTTTTACGTTCACTAACATTTTCTTTGTCATACGTGGCTTGTTGCCGTAAATCTTTGATTTTTTTTCTTCACATACATTTGTCTTTCTATTTATGTTACCTAGAATATATACTGTTTGCAATAGCATTGACCTAAGAGGGCCAGTTACCAACAGATAAACTGAACTCCTTTGAAGGGTTGATGTCTTAATGGTGTTACATCATCATTCTCATGCCCTGTTCCAAACTCACTTGGGGACGGTATAGTATGTTTTGTTCTTCCATACGTTCCTATAAACTGTCTACTCTTCATTTATTCCTTTTTCTTTCATATTATCCTTACATACTCCATCTATACTTTTTTAGACCTTTCTCTATTTTTCTATTCCTCTACAGTCATAATCAATACTATTTTATTTCCATGAACTTCCTCTCTATCATAACATCTCTTTATACCATAAACAACACGATAAATTATTTCTTTGCCTACCATTGGCCCCACTTTCCAACTCCGTTTAATTTATCCATTCTTGTCGTACCACACATCATTTGCATCTGAGCAACATGCAATCGTTTCTCATCCATCTTCTTACTAGCATAGCTCTTATGATGGACTTAAATATCTAACTCTTCAATTAACGGGGCATCCTAGAGTCACAAATTACACCAGAGACTTATCGCCATTTTATCCAACCTGAATTTAAAATGTTCTGTTTATTTTTTTTTATGCACCATATAAAATATTGTAAACAAACTGTATATAATATTTAAATATAATAATCGTCATAGATACTAAAATACATTGAATATTGAATAAGCTTGTAGGATTTTAATTTCTAAATATACCAGACATGTTCGGGTGATAAAGATTTATTGAATGCTTCCTTTTTGAGATATTTGCTTTATTGGATTGAAATTCAATCTTCGTCTCTTTCATGGTTCTCATATGGCTGACTAGACAACCAATTTCAATCATAAATTTCCATTGCCTTCATCTATAAAATTATATTACACCAAATTCTTACCAATTGTAATAAGGATATAACTGATTATAAAAGTACGTATGTGTATGTTTACCACTAGTGAAAGTGATTTGCCCCAGCCCACTGGTTTTATACGAAAGAACATCTCCATCTCATCATCACAACCGAGTCAACGTAATCTAAGAGAACTGCGAAACGACACTATAAATATCTAAATTTGCTTACATAATTTGTATTTCAAATTGAAAGAAAGGAACTTTCTAAGTGGAACCGTTTTCGTTTCTTTGAATTTTATACGAAAATATTTATTTTTACCGGTTATATAAATCTCAAGTAGCGTTCAATCTCAGATTGGCCGTGGAGCCGCTTATGATAATATTTACGTGTTTCTTTATACACAATTTAGAATTTGAGACGTTCAATATTATAAGGATATTCCATTATGGATACAAATATAATATTCCACAAATATATTAAATTCTAATATTATTATACTGTAGGCACAGCGATTTAACCACGTTATATGTACTCCTAAATGGACTACAAGCGCTAATTATTACATATTTTTACACTCGTAAAAGTCACGTAAAAACTCGAACGCTATATTTAAAGAGGTTACGATTAACAGGATGCATCAAATCAAGTATTGGTAAAAAAAAATGGACTGATTTTAAGGAATTTAAGCGTGTTTTTAAATCTATAATTTACCCAATTTTAAAATCAATAAAATTTTGTGATTAAATAATTTCTCTAGATTTGATTGAATATTATATATTAATGAGAAAACGTTTTTAACAATGTGTATAGTGATGGTCGAGAGTCTCGACCAGGGTGGCGTTCCTGATACTCAGAATAACCAAACGGTATTCCTTGAAGGTTATCCAGGTGTAAGCTCTCGGCGCACTGCGACGTAAAAGTGGAAACTATGTACGAGGTCATTACAAAGGCCATCCATAGTAACAGAACCCACTATAACATTGTTATGGGGGACTTCAACGCAATACTAGGAAAGCGAAGTGGTGAGGAGCTGCAATTTGGAATTGGACGGCAGTACCACAGGGGCCACCGACTGGCCAGCTTTATGGAGAATGAGGAACTCTTTATGATGAACTCCTTATTCAAAATGCGGAAAGACAGGAACTGGACATGGATGAGTTCCAACGGTGTAACTTAGAATGAGATAGACTTCATTATGTCGACAAAAAAGCAAATATTCAATGATCAATGTCTGTGATCAGTTCGGTTGAAACCGGTAGCGATCACCGTATGCTTATTGCACATTGAATCTGAATATGAAACTTTAGAGATCCAGTCTGATAAAGTCTATTGAGATAACCTTAATATAAGTATAGCATAACATACGTAAATACCACAGTAAGTAAGGTACATTATAAGTTTATATAATGCTTTTAATGTAAAATGTATGATGATTATTAAACGAGCCTTTGAACAGTGCACCCATGTTCTCTCGTTGTGATTTCCCCGCACCTCACCTCATCTCATGGTGACCCTGCCATGCGACGTCGGTGCAGGTATCGGGCGCCGCGTGCATATCTTATAACTGCTGACATGGTAAATTCTCGTACGTCGACGGTGAACAGTGTAGCACAGTTATGATTTCCTAAATATTAAGGTTTTAACCTTGAATGTCTGGACTATGGGATCACATCGCTACAATTCATCGAAACGGCATTGAGTAAATACATACAAAGTGTTTTAATTTTGAGTCATCGTGTCACAATTAAATTACTTTGGAAAAGTCATAATCTAAAACCAAAGATAAAGAAATTATTATATAGCACAAACAGCAGGCTTAGGAAAAAATGCGGCAACTGATAACGAACAGGATATTCGTGGAATAGAACTGAATAACATACTTTTAGCGACGATTATAGCAGCTATTATAATTTTCATCTTGATGTTAATTTACAAGAAAGGCACAGGCATCGTCGATGGATACTGTTAGTGTTGTGTGTTGTGACTATAATAAATAAAAAGACCAAACGGGGGTAGTTCATGAAAATACCCCTCAACGCAGCAGGCGACGCCGCGCACCGCCAGTCAGCCCGTGACCGCGGTTGGTGAAACCCAGCCGAAACGTCGGGATAGGAAGAAAAAAAACCAAAGGTAACGCGTAAAAACCCTTTAAAATTAACTGATTTTTAAGAAATATAGAGAGCATCAACACGCATGGGTGCGTAAGACAATACAGACGGAATTTGTTCGACGTCTCCAGATGCGGTTGTCAAGACGAGATCATCAGACAGGAGCAGAGGAGGAGCAAGACTAAGTGTGTGCGTAAAAGTTATGTGAGTTCTCGTAGTGAAAGTGCAAACAACAATCGTAGCTTTGACAATGTAAAAAAGGATTTTAGTTAAGATAAAAAAAACAACAATTGGTATGTTTTTCAATTATGATTTAATTTTGTTAATATGTTTATAAATAAGAGACTTTTAATTAGGTAAATGATTTTTAAATTTAATGGCATGCGAATTAGAACAAATATATTCAAGGCTTTCGGAAATACAAATATATCTAAGAAAGTTTCTAAGAAAATAAAATTAGCAGCTAAGTGTTATAAGAACTACGAAAGTATTGTTAAATGTTATAAACAGACGTACCTTCCGAATTATCTTGTTATATTTTAGAATTCATTATTGAAAAAATTTAGAATGGTTATATAAAGGTAATAAAAGGTTATTACATTTTTGACGTAAATAAAATTATAGTAAAAATCGACACATTTTATATTAAAACGGCAACTAGCTTAATAATGTTAATGGATGTAAAGAGAGTACTACGGAAAAAATATAGAAGGTATAGAAATGTATAATACTTACTTCAAAGACAAGGAAAGTAAAAATTATCTGATATATTTTTTTAAAACAAACTTAACCAAAAGAGCTAAATTAACATTAAACAGTACTTATCTTACTTGTGATGATTTAATCAAGGATATGAAAGATAAGTTTTTTGCATCAGTGCATTTTTTGCTTTCTCAATTAAATAATATTAGTCAAAAGTTATTGACAATTTCTGAGTATGCAACTAAAATTAGAACATTGTTTAATTAAAGAATAGATCTTACAATATATATAATATCTCAGTAACGTACAAACGAAAATGCTGTTGAATTTGTAAGGCCCATAAACGAAAAACTAGCAATAAAAAAGTTTTCAGATGGTCTTAGGAGCAGGCGACTTAGTACTATAATCTCAGCGCGTGATTATGCAGAGTTGAAAGATGCGGTACGTGTATCCGAGGACGAGGAGCTCTCGCAACCTTCAACTTCAAACGTCGTTTGAAAGTTCAGTTTCAAAGGTAAGTCTTATAATAATTATGATAAATCGAAAAGGAACGTTCACCATAAAGGACGTGGAAATGTTTACAATAATCAAGGACATTACTGGATAAATTATAATCATACTCCGAGTAATAATATAACGCGATCGAATCAGCCCAGAGGATATTTCAGAGGGTTCGGTTCAAAACCGAATCGTTTTCAAAGGGGTAATCGTGATGTATGCACTGCACAACCGATATAATATTTATATACAGCAGCAGCTGCACCAACACGGATAAAAATCAGTTCTTTCGTGAGCAAAAAGAATATTTTAACATGTGCTAATGAAGTCAAATGTTTTTAAATAATTTAAAAAAAATCTTATTAACAGCTCAATCTATGTAAGACTTTCCTTCTACTAACTAAAGTATTCTTTATGTTTTATAATTAATTATTCAAAATCAAAATCAAAATTTATTTATTCAATTTAGGCCCTAAGAAGGCACTTATGAACGTCTAAAACACTACCACCGGTTCGGAAAACAACCCAGTCGAGAAGAGCGCAGGCGAGAAACTCGATCTGGTTCTTTTTTTTTTCATAAGTATAATATATATCATTTTTTTTGTCATATAAAAAACTATACAAATCGTAGTTTTTAGTGGAAGCACAGAGATGTGGGTTATTTCCAGACATCACTATCGTTCACGTAATGATCCACCCTGTAATAACCTTTTGAGATTAAAACTTGCTTGACATAATACTTGAACTTATTGTCAGGTAAATCGGTAATGTTACTTGGGATCTTATTGTAAAACCGAATACTATTACCTATAAAGCTTTTATTACACTTACTTAACCTAAAGCGTGGGACGGACAACTTGTCTTTACTTCTAGTATTAAAATTATGGCGATCATTCACTAGATCTAGCTTGTCTAAATTTTTACGAATATGCATTAAGTTATCGAAGATGTATTGGGAGGGCAAAGTTAAGATATCATATTTTTGAAACTTGTTCTTTAGAGATTCGCGAGCTCCCATATTGTATATTGCTCGAATAGCTCTATTTTGTAACGTAAAAATGGTGTCTATCTCTGCTGCTGTACCCCACAGCAAAATACCGTAAGACATTAAGCTGTGAAAGTAAGCAAAGTAGACTGATATAAATATATTTATACTTGCCTTTGTTTTTATAATTTATATGTTATAAATATTGTAACGCCTCGAAAATTTATCTTTTATGTAATATTAATTTATTTATTTATATACCCTTATACATTAGATATATAACAATGTGCATATGTGGTAATGATATATATAGACTAAGTATTTGTATATGAGTTAAATCTTACAATTTAGTTTTTTTTATTTATTTTTTTTTATTGTAATTTGTAAGTTTTGCAAAGTTTTGTTTTTTTTATATACTGACGTTCCGTGATTCGCTCTGGGCTTCAGCTGAAAATCAGCGCTGAGTATCTCTTGGTACTGCAGTATATGCTGAGCTGGAGACCCTTTCATCTAATGAGATTTTGGTTGGTGGGTGACACATAGTTACCCTATTATGTGATTTTTTTTTTGGTATAATTTCTTCATTATTATTATTACTATTTTCAATTTTTTGTATGTATTTTGTATCTCATTTGTGAATAAAGATTTTCTTTCTTTCTTTCTTTCTTCAAATCTAGGTAATAAGAAATGTGCATGGTTACTTGATACGGGGGCATCACTTTCTGCTATAAATAAACGCTTATTAACGTCATAATATAATAAAATATATAATGACAATTATAAATGGTAGAGGTGATAAAATATATTCTGAAGGATATGTGTTTTTAACACTAACTACAGAAAAGTGAATCTATTGATTAAATCCATACCAATAAAAATATTTTTCTAGCAAGTATTATTGTGACACCTAAAAAGTAATATAATTCCGGTAAAAAAAATTTAATGTTAGCGAAGATACAATAAAAATACCTATTTTTCAACCTTTTCTTTTTCCTTTAGGCGAATATAATATCTGCTTATTAAATAAATCTAACGCTAATGTTGACAGAGCAAAAACGTTGTTATCGCTTTTGAAACTTGACCACATGCATTCCAAAGAGCGAGATACAATCAAGTCTATATGTACGAAGTACACCTTTACTCTATCTACTGGGCGAAAAGCTTACGACTACAAATGTATCCGAACAATATATTCAATTAAAACCGAATGCTGTACCAGTTTATGTAAAACCATATAGGTTACCACAAAGCTTAAAACCTGAAATAGATAATCAAATTCGTCAATTGTTAAGGGATTATATTATTCAAGAAACATAGCGAATGGTCTAGTGCTATACTTCTAGTACCTGAAAAAAAATCTAACCGATCTAACCGGTAACAAGGGTTGGCAATTAGTGATAGATTGTAGAAAATTAAATAATACTGTTCAAGAAGATAGGTTTCCGTTACCCAATATATGTGATATATTAGATTCATTAACGGGTTTCGTACATTTAGTACATTTACTTTTAGTACATTTTTATAGTTTATTCTTTTTGAAGTCGATTTTGTTTTTAATTAAAAAAAATTATGAATAGTAAAGTGTTAGGACGTATGTACGTTGGGGGGCAGGAAGTATCTCCTGCCCCCCGGACTGTCGACCTATGGTCGTGCCTCCTTCTGAGGCGGGCTAAGTGGTGGAGGGGAACTATTCTTCTTCATCCCTACCGGGCCATTGCACTGACGAGGCCTGGTGGGTTCGCTGCAGGGGACGACGCGGTGCTCGCGAAAGCCACCCCGTGTCGCCCCCATCCCAAATGCAGTGGACGACCCCGGGGGGTTTTAGTGGGTATTTCCGGGCGCTTCACGCCCGGGCGAGTGGGACTGGCGCGGAGCTCGTCCCTCCGTGCCCCCTTACCTATTGTATTGGGGGACTTCGGTCTCACTAATATAATAGGTAAGGGTAGTGCGTAAATGTATTTTCCCCGTCAAAAAAAAAAAAAAAAGGGACGAATGTACGTCATAAGACTATAAAAAGCAGTATAAAAAATACATACAAGAAACATGATGTTTTTACAATCTTTTTAATAACTTTTGGGTGAGGTTTTATAACTAACCTTTCCCTTTACCTAAAATTATATATATTTTTAGTGGCATAAAGCATCTTAGACATTCTCAGGCTATTATCTTTAACTATGAGTATAATATCTCACTGTAATCCTGTGATATTTCGTGACTTTTCTGAACCCAACGATCCTTTAAAATTTATAATAATTAAAAAACAAAGACAAAAACTAATGGTCGTTTATTTGTCGGACTAACAAATAAATGAGATTTACCTTTTCCGCACTGTACAACGAAATCAATGAGTATTCAAGGAATGTGGAAATTATTTTGAATCAGCGTAAATATACGCAGAGTATACCGTGGAATTTGAAAGAAACAAAATAATAAAGAGAAATTTTGGTCTATTATTTCTAACCAACCTAGAAATTCTAAGATAAATAGACAGATAAAATATACGTCTAACCTTAGTGACTCTATTGTTTGAAGCACCAGAAATATCTATATAAATGATAGTAATATGAACTTTTTTATGTTTTACGTAAAGTTTGTAAGTAATTACAAAGTTATATCTCGGTTGATGTCAGTCATTGCTTATCTATTCGTACTTATTATGCTCGTGAAACGGTTTTTAAAATTTCATTTTTAAGGTTACGATATTTCTTTTTCAGCAGTAGGCATAGCATTATTTTGACATTTTGACTTTTTCATTTGACAATGTGTGAGACAATTCACCCTATCACAAGGACCAAAAATAAATCAACATAAAATCAAAGTGATGGAAACGAGTGAAAATAAATTTATCAAGATCTAGAAAAAAATCTGAATCAAATAATAAAGTCTCTATAGATAGGTATAAATAAATAATGTAACCATTCCGTAAAATTGTCGATTTCGTTCTGTACAATCGAACTCAATCAGTGATGTTTACGGAGGAAATAATTTTGGAATGAAAACTCCGTTGACCCGAATCAAAAATTATATTGACATTGGCAAAGTAAGTATTTAATTTAATACTTACGTTGTATATTTTAGTAGATTACGTTTACTTTTTCACTTCATTCTAATGGAACTTCTAAATAGTATAGCGATGTAATAGAATAGAATATTTTTTTATTTGCACAACACAAATATCAAATGCAAAATGAAAGAAAGTGTTCCGCTAATGCAAACAAGATCCAACCTCAGCTTAATAGCAGCTGAATACTACTTAATTAAAATTAAAAAATAATAATGAAGTAAGACACCAAAAACAGAACTATATCAAAAAGTTAACAATAAACAAATTTGTGACCCTATTTATTAAAAATAATTTATAATATCAGTTTATATATCAAGTAAAGAACACGTACAAAATTTAGTACAATAGTAAATACATACTTCAGTATATAAGAATATGATGCATATAGATATTATTTTCTTTAAAAATAAATCAATGTTTGCCAATGTTACTAGATTTATATGATTAAAATAATATTATATCAATGAAATTTTAAGTTTTAGTGTTTAGTATTTCTTACTTTACAGAAGGTACGAGTTTTGAATCATACTGTGAATGATCTTCAACTATGAATTATTATGCTATGCGCATCCTTATTATAATATAATATTAAAGCGGGCGAGACAATTCTAATAGTCATTGTTTTAACCGACTTCAAAAAGGAGGATTTTAGAACGAAGTTCTTTAACCCGGCTTATTGGTAGTGCGATTTAGCAGAAATCGTCACGTAATGAAATGTCATAGTAGATTAGTGCTTCAAATAAGAGATGGCGCTTAATTTTAATATTAAATCGGATTCTCACTAAACTAATTTGTTAAACCCTCAAAGTTTGAACACTAGATGCCTTCGCACGATGTTTAATTTTTAGTTAAGAAGGTACTATAATAATAATTTAAGATATTTTCTTCACGAGGAGTCATTTTCTGTACATATAGCGTTATATAGTTTTTTTTTTTTTATATTTCTGTTATAACTAAGAACTTCGTTCCTGACAGTGGTCCCCCGACCGCATTGTTAATTTTTTGTATATTTGTTACGCGATTTCTTCGTCACTCGTGGACCGACATGCATTTTTTTTTAATCGAAGGTGTACTCTCTTCCGAGTTGGTCCCATTTCCACCAGATCAGGGTCTGATCAGAGGAACTCAGGGAAATTTAGGTAAACCCTCGAGTGTTATAGACACTTTTACATAACACGTGTTTCATATATCAGATTCCAAAGCTATGAAGTAGCTTCACAGCTAAACCTAAAAAAAGTACATACTTAAACTAAAAAGTAGAAAAAAAAATTTTCATTAAAAACAAAACCGACTTCAATAGAATAAACTATAAAAACGTACTAAAAAGTCAATAAATAATTCCTTTTTCATCTGCTTCGTTAATTTTGGTTTCGGTGCCATTTAGAATTAACCAATGTACTCATTTAACAATGGAAATAACTGCCTAAGCTTTATCATAATTACATATAAGCTAAATAAATATAAGGGTGATTTTAAAGATCAATTAATTAAAATTGAAAATAATTAGTGACGTACATTTACAATACTTTGTTATCCATAAGCTGGCAAGGATTTCAAAATTAACGAAGCAGATTAATGAAGTTGGTGTGGAAATAGCTAAAAGGATGATGTTGAAAGGAGCAAACGGAACTTACCTTTATTATTAGCCTTCGATTAAGCTGGTTCAGATTTTATTTTCCACCTCACTTCAGTTTATGAATGCTCTATATTCTCGTAAGTAATATAATTGGTTAATTAATGTGCACTTTTAAATATACGAGAGACAGTATATTTTGTGTGTTGCATGTTGGCGTTCCGTTTTTGAATAGGAAGAGGAAGGGATAATGAATACATAGACTAAATAGAGCGGGGGCGTATAGACAATATAGACAAGAAATAACTTAGAATAAGAAGAGAATATATATGATAATAGATGGCGTTAACAGAAGTAATTATTTAATGACTTTTTATTACATTTTTATAGTTTATTCTTTTGAAGTCGGTTATGTTTTTATTAATTAAAAAAGTTTTTTTTTTCATTATCTCAAAATACAATCTCATTATTTAAAAGTATATTTCAATTACTTAGATAATATATCAGGAACAACCAAATTAAAGGCTGATAAAACTTTTCTTTGGAAATGACTAAATTTTGTTGACTGGAAGCGCCTTGACAGCTTCGCTGAACTTCTGACGCAAGCGCTTAAAGCGCTCAGCCGGTAGAGTGACAGTTAACGCAAGGACACCAAAGTGATACGGACCTCGGCTAACCCTGCTACCCGAGACGTAAATTCCGCGGAATTTTCCCTAACTAAGCCTAAGTTAAGAGAACTACAGATCTCCAGTTTTCTTATATAACTAATGTACAGTGCAGTAGTGTGCAGGAGTGTGGGGTGCAGTGAATATGTATTATAAAATTGTCACTATATTGCGCTGGTAGCGTGTACAGAAGCCTCTCTGGTTGGGGATCGCTACGGCTGGTTAGGCATTTCATGAGTTTAACATGACTATAAGTCCGCCTGTTAACAAAGCAATTTTATTTCATAGAGTATTGCCGTTGTCGATCTGGGATTCAAATACGCCGATGAACGCAAGAATACCGTGGAGATCGACATCAAGTCTATTTTCGATTAATATTTTATCAAGGCCAATTAAAAAAAAAACAACTTTTTTTTCTGGCCTCGCATTTCTGGGAGATTTCACCAACAGCGCGTCTTAATATTTTCCACAACCTTCACAGCTGGCTGAATTTACTTTCTTTAAACCAATATAAACGTTTGTTATTTATTATCAACGCCTACGATATTCTTTGTAAAAAGAACCGATTCAAATATCTTTGAATGACCGTTCAAGTATACTGATTCCTTCAAATTGGATCGTTTGATTTCTCACATCCCTCTAATCATATTATAATAATATCGTAGGCGGGTAGTATCTGTGTAATGTTTGTGGGATATACTACATCACAGAGTATATATACTTTTATATATTTGACCGCAATCACGGCTGATGCTAATTGAAAGTTAAACTTAATTGAATTAATGGCAGCATTATGATTTTTGTTTTCCACTCTCCACTTAGATCAGAAACGGGATAAACTGGGGCAAGTTTAGTCTCTGTAGGCGATTGATACCATATTATTGGAGAATTAAAGAGAGAAAAAAAGATGGAAAGAACTCGGCGCAGGTCAGAATAAATTGGGATTAATTTAAGTCCATACATTTCTTAGGTGAGGGGTATATTAACCAACTTGCTTTACTCTGATCGACCATAAATACGGCTGCGGCCGGTTCCCAAGCGATACCCCCTTATTTATATTCATACCGGCTTGTGAAACCGTCGCCTTGGCCCCGACTACGGCCAGTGGGTAACTATAACACGTTCCAAGATTTGTATTCCGGGCCTGTGTGGTAACAAAATTACTTTCACAGAAGCATGACAAATTCGCCGCCATTGTCGAATTCGGATGACGAAGGCTTATTTATTTTCCGATGATTATTCATGAAGACTTATATTAATTATTTTTTCCTTGTGATATTCAACATTCAATCTCATCAAATATCACATTTCGTTAAGTAATTATATATTATTTTTTAAGTTTTTGCGTTCCATATTTAAATTCAGTTAATTTTAACAGGTTTTCACGCTTTACCTTTGTTTTTTTCTATCCCGACGTTTCGGCTGGGCTTCACCACCCGTGATCACGGGCTGACTGGCGGTGCGCGGCGTCTCCTGCTGCGTTGAGGGGTATTTTGATGAACTACCCCCGTTTGGTCTTTATATTTATTATAGTCACAACACACAACACTAACAGTGTCCATCGACGATGCCTGTGACGATAAATCACGAACCTTAAAATTTTGTAGCACCGGATTCCACGCTGAGGAAAGCCTATACCCATCCTCGCGATTGAAATTTGGATGTTTTTTAATTTCAATCGCTTCGCGAGCCATTCTACGATAGTATTGGCGATCAGTGGATAAAACTTTCGGCCGGTTATTAATTTCAGGAAAACTATTAAGATTCCATATAAAAAAAGCAGGAAAAATTAAGAAAAAAAGGACAATTCAATGGACAACACCATCAAAACATTATTTCCCAGTTATTATTTCATATTGTATTACACAGTTAAGAATTTACAAAATGCGGACAGAGCCACGGGAGTACAGGTAGTATTTCAATATAATTTTAACTAATTATTAAAATAATCCTCTCCATTATAAAACAATATTAAAGAGTTAAAACAAGATCAAGTTAGTGTATTTTAAATTTCTCAAACTCATTAGTAGAACCAAAGACTATTATATTATTTTATCTATGGTAGAGCTAAACTACATTGTGCGAGTGACATCTCCAATTATAAAAGTTTTTATCGTCTTTCCTAAATGCGATTCGTACTCAAACCACTTTAAAATTATAAGATCGTTAATTCAAAAATGATGTCAGGAACATGACGTACTCGTAATAAAAGGAATTTTCTTGAAACGATAGGTACGCTCTAGCACCTTACAACTAACTTTTGAGGATAATAAACTAGTTAAACTTTATTTATTTTAAAATTTACAAATGAACGGATCTGATGTGGACGCTCGAATTTTTTTAACCTATGTAGACTCAGTGGTAAATGTGGTAGGACTAGCGTCGATAGACGAGGTAACAATTCGTGTAATATCCTTATGGCAGACAGAAACACTCAAAATAAAAAATCAAAATTTATTCATTCAATTTAGGCCCTAAGAAGGCGCTTATGAACGTCTAAAACACTACCACCGGTTCGGAAAACAACCCAGTCGAGAAGAGCGCAGGCAAGAAACTCTATCTGGTTCTTTTTTTTTTTTAATATAATATATATCATTATTTTTTAGTCATATAAAAAACTATACAAATCATACTCTTAATAATGTTAGCGGGTGCGCACAGAGATGCGGGTTAATTCCAGACATCACTATCGTTCACGTAATGATCCACCCTGTAATAACCTTTTTAAAACTTGCTCGACATAATACTTGAACTTATTGTCAGGTAAATCGGTAATGTTACTTGGGATCTTATTGTAAAACCGAATACTATTACCTATAAAGCTTTTATTAGACTTACTTAGCCTAAAGTGTGGAACGGCCAATTTGTCTTTACTTCTAATATTAAAATTATGACGATCATTCACTGGATCGAGCTTGTCTAAACTTTTACAAATATGCATTAAGTTATAGAAGATGTAGTGATAAAAGTAAAGTAAAATTAATTAATAATTTGAGAGTTTGTACCTCAAGGCGCTGACGAATCGATGATGGACGGAGTTTCGAACCCACATACCCAACTCTATAATAATCATGAGCTTTCGGTAAAGAAAAAGATCGTGAGGAAACTATAGCCTGGCTGTAGGGTAGCCATATACCTATAGACGTTTTCCATCAGCATCATTCGAAAACAAGTACCTCTAATATTAGTGTATTTACAATACTGGGACTACACCGTCACTTAACATCGAGTGAAATTGTAGTCAAACGTTAAATGTTTGTAAAACAAAGTAGCGGTATGGTTTTACGGGGAAATTAATAACTCTTCCTTATGCGAACAAACTTATCGCCCGGGAGAGAGCATTTTTTAAACTTCCATTCTGTTCAGTAACTTTGATATGTGATCTACTTATGTATTATCTCGTGTAAGTATGTTTTATACTTAAACTTTTCACTTAACACTTTATCAAAATGTGTTCGCTTTGTAATAAATAAGCAGAAACCACTGTATCCTACTTTACTGGCGGATGCTCGCGGCTACACCACGCTACGCTAAAGATTAAACAATGCATTATATATTTCTAAAACATACAATAGTTTAGTAAAACTATTACAACAGAATTAGAATAAAGAAGGCATTTATTACTATAACAGCAAACACTAATCAGGAAGCTGTTTCTATCTTAGATTGACAAACAGAGAAGAAAACGGCACTCAAGTGTTTTATATCTAACCAGTTATATAAACCATTATAGTATTTAATAAATTACTTATATAAAACTTTATTAACCCCTTAAGCAGTAACCTGGCGTTTATGCCAGTTTTCCATTGTTTTCTTATTGTCTTCCTATTGTCTCATTTTTATGTGTAATCGACATATTAAATTATTTATGTAACGCGTCGAGTGCGGCCCTGGGCACTAAGTACCTATCTGCCTTGCGTATGCGCCTCCCTAGACGGCTCGTACGATTCCCCACCCCCGGCAGTCGTGCACAACACAGAGACTGAGAACGTATATTTCGTTGCGTCCGCGGGCTAATTATTCGCGTACCTACCTTTTTTTATAATTGTGTGTACAACATTAAATTGTTAAATAAAAACATTAAATTTATTAAATTAAATTTTACCTGATATGGGAATACTATTTTAAAAATCCTCCTCATATCAGTCTTCTTCCCCTTCACACACCGTTTCCTTAATATTCTATTGTACTACAGTTTTTTTTTTATCTATTATTATGTATACTTCACATGGTTATTATTTAGTTTTATTATATGTAATCTAAGCCTTCACGCGTACGGTGACCATAATGACATTGTTACTAGTGTGAAATCGATATATATTACGTTAGTTAACGAAAATAAATAAATAGTATTTACTTCGTATTTTAATATATGCGTATATTTTGTTAGAAAACTAAACTAGACTTGAATGAATTTTAAATCTCAATGCCCTCTAACTTTCTGTGAGTTTTTTTATTTCCACAAAGGGGGTTATCGCCCCGGATAAGAACGTAAGCTTCAAACAAATAAACAAAATCTAGGCAGCAATAAGAGGACTGCCGAAAGAAGTGAAATCTTGAATTTTTGGAAAACCTTATATTTTAATATTTAAATTATAACATAACATAACCTCACGCCTGCTATCCCAGAGGTAAAATAGCGAACGACACCACTCACATTTCGCCGAGCTTAGTTCCGTCCCAGATGTGACAGGGGGCGGCGATCCTGTCGCTATATCGGACACAAATTCCAGGCTCGGGGATCGAACTCGAGACCTCAGAACGACAGTCGTGCCGTAATACAACTGCGCTACCACATAAATTTATACATATTACATTTTTCTAGATTCTACATCTATTGAAGCTCCGAACAACCGCTAAAGAAGTTTTCATTTCAAAATTAAATAAGCCTGTGTTATTTGGATCGTCGCGTTTTTCGAGACAGAAATAATGTAATTTAATATAATGTTAATAACTTTGTTGTAAAGTTACATAAGCTGTTATTTAGTATCGTTCGTGTTACAGACAGCCGGTGCTCTATACAATGACAATTGACATCGTTGCAGCTATTTTCATTAACCGAGTGGCATCTGTTCCCACCCCTAGTCTAATTGAATTTCTGTTGTATATTCAGCCGATTCACGCCAACCGACCGCCGCTGTATGCTAAACGTATACGATATCAATTTACACGTACTTTCTATCTTATATCTATCAGATTTAAGACTTATTTTTCTATGACCTTAAATGCGGTAAATTTCCAATTTACTTTCACATAAAAATAAGGTCGAATTCCACGGGAAAAAGAAGAGTGAAGAGTCTGAATGAATCGTCAAAATCTACGTCTATTTTTATATGACGCTTCAATTTCATTTTTGCGTGTTTATTGTTAACAATTGTTTAACATAAAACCTTCTCATAAATAAACATTCTGTCCACGCGGTAAATAAATGTCATATCTGACAATGACACGTGATTGAAAATGCATCGGTAAGGGATAATGATAGATATGTGTGTGTCAAACGCACGGTAGTATGTATGATATTTATTATTATTAATATAGTCTATTTCTAATGCTGTTAATACACGTAGGGACCGGACCGCGGACATGGTATGTCGAGAGACCGAAGTCACCAGTCGCCTAAGTCCCTACTTAAGGTATAAGAAATAAGATATTTCAAAAAGATCGATTTTTTTAAGCAATTCACAAAACATCGAGGTCCAAGAGATCAGTCTTTTTTCTATTTGTTTTATTTGACTTTTATTCATAAATTGTATTCTTCCTGTGGTCGAAATTAGACTATCCATTATGTATTGTAAAAATTGTTTTGATTTTTTTTAACGACACTAAGGGTCATTATTGACAACTAAATGAAAAAAGAAGAACGCCTAACCTACTAAGGAAAAATGACATTGAACTGTTATTTTTGCCTTTTGCCAGGTGACCATCTTATAAAAAACAAAAAGGACATACTAATAATCGATACTTTATTAGTATGAAAGATTGATCTGTCAGTCTTCGATTTTTTGTAAATCGATTCATCAAAGTTACATTCGAATAGATTCAAAAACCGATCATAATGGGAAAGGATTCACATCCCTACTTATGGGACTGATAAGATCGGCCGCCTGCCGTACTATGTTCGCGGTCCGGTCCGTACGTGTGTTAACACCATTATGCATGTCATATGTATACAAATATTAGTTTTCTGCACTTCTTCTTCTTCATATAAATGCCAAATTTCATACTCCTCAGAGCCCGTGATATTTGTACAACGGTTTTGCTCCACATATTAATGTTACAATTAAATATCTGTTGTCTTTAGTTAATACTCATTTTACAAAAATGTTATGAAAGCTCATTATCATTAATAAAATAAAAAAATCTACATATTAACTACGAGTAACCGAGATTCCATACGTAAATTTTAAACGACTGAATTTATTTTTAAAACCTATAAATAAAAATGTATAAAGAATAATGATCAATATTGAAACAGCTCATGTGAAAGTGTGTGTTAATGCATACATAATTTCGTTTTATTAATAGATTTAAAAACATTTTGTAACTCGCCTCAAAAATAAGACTTTTACGAAACAGATTTTCTTGACGCAAAAAATGATATTAAAAGACACATTTGTATTACTTAAAAGTGTTATTAGTTTCTTAATTCTGTATCATTTATTTTGTCCCTTATTTATTTATTAAAAAAATTGTGACAGATGTGATTTTAACCGTTAATAATCTCGATCGAGTGTGAATCAAACGTCAAGAGGATATGGGGTTGTTCCATACAAACCTACTCTCCTGTTTCATCTCCAGAGAATGACATTACAGTAAATATTTTTATTACTAATATCATAGTAAATTATACAAGATTCTTTGCTGATATTCATTTATACGCCACCTTCATTCTCATATGTTTTGGTTTTTTCCATAATGATTCCATTACTACTATACATATATATTACGAGGAGTCTTTGAATAAGAGCAAGTATTGGCCGATTTTTACTGTTGTTTTCAGACGTCTGTCAAACAATTTGAACGAATAAAAACAAAAAAGTATATGTAAAAAAGAGGCATAACTAACGTTTTTCTTATTTTATAATTAAAAGAAAAGTTATAATCGGTTAAGTTTACGCGGAGAAGCCAGGGGAATACCAAGTGGTGATTTTGTCTATTTTTCTCAGGTATAATCATCCTGACCTGCAGCTGTAGTTTTATTCTATGTAATAAATGCATAAAATCTTTATATAAATAAAAAAATCATACTGTGTGATTTGGTTGAACTTAAAATATATTTATAAAACGATCAATGATTTGTGGTTAAATTACGTAATAGCTAGTCTTTCTCTGTTTTTGTCAAATGGTATTGAAACGTGTAGAAATAAAGTTTCATATAAATTATATTAAAGAAAAAAATTAAACAATTATAATCTTCCTTCAATTTAACTTTATTTCTATAAATGTAACCCAAGCAACGTCGAGAAGGACGTTTAGTGTTATTATAAAATTACATTACATATACTTAACAGAAGATATAATATTTACTCATATTTTTTATTTTAAAAAGCCGTCCTTGTATCGTCACCCCGAGCTCTAAATTCAATGAAAGAACACTTGGTGTATTAAAACATGCTTTAGTATGATTATAACTCACTCAACTCAAAGAATAATTGTTCAGACTATGAAGAAACCAGTCCAACCGACTAACCACTGAGAACTGACCTCTATTATTCATGAATAAAATATATTATTATCAAGTTACCTGTCATTAACAGCTCATTTCTCAATCGACGATCAAATATTGCATCTTCTAAAAATCACACCAAAAAATTTGTAAAAAGAAAGTACACTTAAAAGAATAATCTCACGTCTCAAGAAAAACTAAAAACAATCAAAAAATGTTGTAAAACTCTTTGTAAATGTGTAAAATCAATTTTAATTTGGTGATAGGAAAAATTAAGTCATACACACATGTCTTAATAGTTGTGAGTCTCTATATGTTTTTCTAGAAAAAAGTTACTTTGTCCTATTCGAAATGCGAGTATCCGGGTTGTAGAGGAGCAGAGGTCCGCGTCGCCTCGCCTCCTGATTGATACTGAAGGGCTGAATAAAGGACCGTTGCGCTGACTGACTACGCCGGACTCTGTACTTGTATTTTCAATACAAGCATTTTGTTCTGTCAGAGTGATCAGTTAAAGCTGTCAATCGCCATTTGATTAAATTAATTCAAAAATGTATCGAATGAGAGGATTCCCTCTATTATCAATGACTATTGAAAGTAATTTAATCGGATGTATCACTATTGCCAAATTATTTACATTATTAAAAGCTTAGTTTTTATATGATCGCCTCTAACATCAACCCTCTTTGGTATTTACTGGTTTGTGTCTAGCCGAAGATATCTAAACATGTCCTATCGTTGGCTTCAAGGTTTACTACTACTAAATATAATGAATATCATATTTGAATCTTATGTTTACATTTAGTATGTCATCCATTTGAGTTTTAAAGGAAATATATGGTCTTTGGAGATATTACTAATAAAAACAGTAGTACTTACGATTTCTTTCTACCTTGACGAAATGTAATTAAATGATTTATATTCGATTTATAAACCTTGACCTATCGATGTCCATTACACCTCGAATCGACCAATAGTTAGAATCGACCTCTTTCGATTTGGACAAATTTTGGTCAAAAGCTTTTTTATCATAAAACAAAGTTCTGGAAAAGGAAAAAAATTAAAGGCTTTTCTTTCAAAAGTTTTGCAAAATTCAAAATTGTGATACTTTTTAAGTTTTTGAATCTTATTTTTTTTAATATCTCAAAAACTATTATGTATAATTAGAGAAATGGACCACAGTTCATTTTAAAGAGGATACTTGGAGCTATAAAAAAAAAAACTTCGATTTGTAAACTTTGAATTTTTGAAAGTCATGTAAATTTACGCTGAACAACAAATTTTTGGTTAATTTTATTAAATACCTTGGACTTTTGTTAAAAGATCCTGAAATTTATGGAAATGTGTTTTTGATTTTTTATATAATGTTTTGCATGTTATTTTAATTTTCTCCATTTTTAAGGAACTATGTACATATGTTGGACTCGCCTGGTGTAAAACGCCAGAAATATCCAATAAAACCCATGGTACCATCCGCCGCGTTTGGAGGAGTGATGCTTCGCGTCGCCCCAGTGACAGGTCATAAACGGTGCCTCTTCCTTTATATTCCCTTTGAGGGAAGGCAGCCTGTACCAGCTCCCCCCCCCCCCTCCACCTTTTGTCCACTGAACAAAAAGCCCCCATCCCTCTCCTCCCTGCATTATTGTCTTTCGACAAGAAATCAGGCAGGGACAAAACAGCGTTCTGATCCCTCTCGCAGTTTTCCGTATTGGGCCGGCCTTTATACCTCCCCCCTCCTAAGGGATTATACAGAGAGCTTTAAAAAAAAGTAGGTGGATATCGGCCCACTTTATCGGCCTGGAGACCACTGAGTTTTCCGCTACCGCCATCTGGAGGCAGTCAACGAGAAGATCCGCCCGCTCTCCACCACAAGGATCCGGGGTCTCCGTGATCCTGTTTCACCATATGTTTAACGTAACCTAACTCAGCTGTCGTCGGTTCTATATAATTATGTAGCGGTTAAGAATCAAAGAGATACAAAAATTATGTTACCATAAATGGTTAAGTACGTAAAAACTAACGGGGTTGCATTTGAAATTCGCATCTCTATATAAGGGATAAGGAGGTTAGGGTGGAAGGGGGAGGAGGTGACTACTACTTGTAGTAATCCCACCCCGCGGAGAGTCATAGTTACTAAGATATTAATGATCAAAGTTTTGAGGTTATGTCACCTTGATGATTATTAGCGCTCGCGCTTTCTTTTCATCACAAGACTAACCTAAGCTAACCAAACTTGGTCGAGTTTGCTCTGACTATTTTCCGCGCTCGCTTGCCTGTGTTACCTATATGTGAAAAAAGATTTTGGAAGGACAATTAAGTACATGTCGTTAGGGGAGAGATGGGAGGGGGGCTCCATAGGAACTCCTCGAGGGGGAAGGGAAATTCCTCGGAAATGCATAGATTATTTTAATGATTTTTTTAAAAGGGAACTGATTACCACCGGCCAAGATAGGTCGATGGAGCCTCACTACGCATCGCTCCTATTTATGGGTGGTTATAAAAAAAATAACCACGAAGCGGAGCTTCCTCCTTAGCCTTCTAACCTAACTTGTCCGAGTCGGATTGCTTTGAATCGGGCTGTCAACTTCATAGTAACCCCTCGCAGGAGGAAATGTATCAGAAATGCATAGATGTGTTGCCAGTCGAATCTTTTCATAATGAAGATTGCGGAAAACGTTCCGATGTTGATCATACAAATAATTGATATTATATTTTTTTTTTCTTTAACAATAATCAATAATTATAAAATAACAATAAATATGTATGAAACAACAAAAATTATCGTATCATAAAACTTTAAAAATGCACATATGAAAGAAAAAATCACTTCCATTACACGTAACTTCAAACACATAAAAAAAACTACGTGTCTTCGTGGGTTGAGGGGGGTGTCATTTGAAAAGAGTAAACAACCCCTATAACACACAATCCTTAACAACCCCAAATTCGAGATGCGAATTTTAAATGCCGACCCAAAACAAATTCCTAATATACCTATTCTTTAATATTCTCAAAAAGATATTTAAAAAAAACAAAATATACACTTAAGAATAATGTGGATACATCTAAATTTTATACAGTTACGTTTCCTCCATCTCCAATTTGTTTCCGTAATTTTGACACTCCCACTGAATTCCCACAGCTCTATTTGAAAATCATGTAAATTGCCACTCGCTTATTTTATTGTCTGCAATTTCTTTTATATCTAGTTATTAAATCCTCTTTACTTATACGAGTATTTACACAACGGTTAATTGTAAAATAAAGGATTTGTATAAAACTGCTTGATGTTTCAAAATTATAGAACTCTTATTAATCTTAAACTCTAATTAATCTTTCTTATTATCGTTATTTTTCTTTCCATACATTATTTTGATTGTTCCGAGTAAATGTAAGTAAAAATTACCAGTGAATTACTGACAAAAAATTCTATAAAATTGCGTTCCAAGTTATTCAAATTATCCGTGTATTAATGAATAGCAATTATCTGTTAAATTATAATTTTTTTCAAAAATTATTGTATAAAATTCCACCGGAAAACGAAAATTCAAAATAGTACAAAAGGAATGACAATTATTTTATTTTTCACTTTAATTTCTGCTCTGGTGGCGTTTCATAGGATGTCTATTCATTCCTGTATAGGTTAATAAAAGTCAATGCTAGTCTTATTGTATCATTCTCTATGAAAGGGGTATTTTCGAAAGCTATACGGGTAGCTTTAACGTGAGTAACAACCGTCCTGATACTAAATTGGATACAGTTTATTTGATTTTGATATTGGAAACATTGTCTCTATTTAAGACGGTTGAAGTTTATTGAATTTTTTTAAACTACAGTGTTTGTTAAATATAATTTTACTTAATGCTTTAGAAACTTTATCCTGTGAAGTTGAATATTAAGTAATATTCGTGTTACATCACCCAACGAACTCGGACCACCGTCCGACAATGTGTGCTGGGCCCAATTATCTCATCAAAAAAAGACAATAAATAAGGTTGCCCACTAAAAACAAAACTAAAATTTAATTAAAAATACACTACATACTAATACTAAAATGCACTATACAAGTCCTACACTAACATCCGTTTTTCGGGAAAAGGAACCTCAAACTCAAACCCCATTGAAAACTACAAATGCTTTCTCCGAATTTTATCAACTATTATTGTCTATTTATTAGCAGTAAACCAATATGCCAGTCTGTAAATGTCGATCAAAGGTTACTTTCCTTAAATTGGTAAAGGCTTAGTTATCATGGCTAAAAAGGTATGTATCTATTCAAAGATTATTGATATTCGAACGCAAAAACGCCTTCTAATATATATTTCGCTTGTCACCGCGGTTTCACCGCAACAGATGTATTTACAAATTAAATATGTATTTCAGAGTTCGTTTTTGCATGAAAAATACATAACCGATGTTGAATGTTTCGTTTAGCATCGTAAAGTTTTTATATTCCCTTGTCTATCTCGGGGCACTATGGAGCTGCAGTAAAAAATATTGTTACCGCTACAATGATGACAGCAGATTGATTTAACGCAATTGCCTGCAAAAAATCTATGAATTATTCGCGATATTTTACAGTTTTGTCTGCAATTGAAGACAAGATATGGGTTTTCTCAAGTTTATATTTTTATCTCTCTCAAAACCATGACATTATACGTATAATTCTAATACATGCATTTGCGAATAAATATGCATTTTTACAATATTAGCAATTCAATATAATCAAATCTTTCTTTTAAAGAAAATAATATCACCTATGAGCAAGAATCATAACAATATTTGAGGCTAAGTTAAACGAAAAATAAATTAATCCACTTGTTGCTACAGTAGTTTGGTTTTTAAATCAACTCTGAAAATGCAGCGTTGAAAAACATTCTAATGAAGGCTAATCACATTTCATTCGTCATACATAAAAAAAACAACAACAACAAAACCTATATAATAGCTACATGAATAATCATTTATTCCTTTTGGACATTTATTGAACGTTAAACAAAGAAAAACGATTATGTAATGTAGGAGTAACTATGTACCAGGACGACTACATGTTCGCTGTAATTCAATTGGTCAACAACAAAAAGGCTGCCGCCAGCTAAACTGAAACCAGTGACCGGATAGTCATAAAACGTAACAATAAACATAGCGCGGTCACTTTGCGTAAACACGAGTCCTTATGTACTTCAACGTTAACTTTTATATCGCCTGAATACATTTATATATCCTTCTATGTACTATGTTCTCAACGTGAGCAATAACTCCCCCCCTTGGGGAAGTTAAAGACCCCAAGAAAATTAAGGAGCATTGAGGTAGCGCAGAGACGTGGCCAGATTAAGAAAATTGTCTAAAATAGGCAAAATAATTAAGATGGAGTCTCTGGGGGAAAAAATGTTTAAAGTGGACGGTGAGCAAAATAAGATTTAGAATTTGTGTTTTATTTATTTATTTATTATAAAAAAGGTAGCACCAGCAGTACACATTAGCCACTTAATCATATGAATCTAATTATGATATGCATACCCATTACAGGCGCTCACAGCTTTGACAGACATCTTATAACTGATTTATAATTAAGTACAATAATAACTTTGTTAATTTGTATGGAAATAATATTTACAGTTGGTTATATAAGTTGTAAAATTTTGCGCAAATATAACCAAGTTATCTACCGTGGTATTGAGCTCATTATATGTTCTACACATTCTCACTACCGGGGAGCTAAGTCCAAGATTAGTTTTACATAGAGGTTGGAAAAAAACGTTGGTCATTTTATGTCTTGGGTACTTATGAGGAATATTAAATTGTACCATATCTAAAATAATAGGGCTCTCAATACCTCCGTTAATGATTTTATGAAGAAATGCTAGGTTTTATATTTATATTTAAGTATATACTTAACTCTGTACGTTGGTACGAAAGGACGTTAAGTTACAATTAGTAAAGATAATTGTAAAATGTGTCTTATACAAACCGAATATATTTAATGTTGTTAAACTTTATATCTAGCCGTGAAGCCTGTTTTCTATAACGTTTTCTTTATCTATACTAATAAATAAAATTGAAGTGTCTGTTTGTAATTATATAATATTTTTTTTACTAAATATATAGAAATGTGTAAAGTAACCTCTAGTAACATTACAAGTTTTAAAACTTTAATCTGTCTGTTTGTTCAATCCAATCTCCGGAGTAACTGGACCGATTTTGACGGGAAATTTTCTGGCAGATAGCTGAATTACTTTTATTTTTCGCAAAAAGTCCCACGTAAAAAAATTAACACTCATTAAATTGTGAACAAAATACGATTCACTAGGCAGCACCATCAAAACATTATTTTCCCAGGATTATTTAAAAACTATATTACCCAGTGAATAATACATGAAATATGGGTGCAGCCGCGGACGCACTGCTAGTTTATAATATTGATGTACTCTCGACTAAAATACATCAATAATTTTCATAAAACAACTTTGAATAGAAAATAGATAATATAATTCTAGAAAATACAGGCCGAGATACCGCAGCCCATTTTGTTCGATATAAGAATAATTAATATAAATTGTTACTCGAAGAAACGTTGAAAAATTCAAAAATGATGTAACCTTCAATTGCCGGGCGACACCCCTATTCGTGCGAGCCCATCTCGTAAAAATACATTATGCTCGAAAAGTTAGACTTATTGAATGTTGCAAAATCATCAGAGATTTTTTAGGAGTCTAACTCAGTATAATGCATCATCTTTTGTATAAATAAAGTACAGTCTTAGATGGATGACGACACCCAATAGATGAGACCTAACCTATCGACAGTTCCTATCACCATGCCTGTAAACCGAAACCTACACTTTCTAATCTTGGATCATGATGAGCCTTAATCTATCGCTGTGCTGGATGTTTCAACATGTGTATGTTGGCACGAAAGACGTATTCACCTCGATCTAATGTTTTGACTGTTTTCCTTTAGCACTGCATATTTACTATTATCGGTTAAATTTGTAGTATTTTTTCTTTATCTTTTATTATTACTATGTCTTTTATACTTTATATGCTCAGCACTTTCACCAGAGAATCTCACCTGATTTTAAGTAGTGAGACCCAAGATAATAGACTCGCTTTACAAAGTGGTACACAAACGATTCTATCAGAAAACTTCTATAAGAGCTTAGTGATAGTTTTACTAACTTTAGGGATGTAGCTAGCCATGCGAGCACTAGAAAACTCATTATAACCATTCGTTGCATCATAGTGTCTTGCCATCACTGAAAGGACAACGTCAATCTGGAATAGGATAGGAAAATTCAAGCCTACATTCATCGACTCTGTATCCCATTATACTACAGCTAAATCATTATGGCTTCATCTGAAGCACACGGGCAAGCATTTCTCTTAAAGTGTGCCAAATTTGCTGATACTTATTGCCGACTGCATCCTTCGGACAGGAATATAACAACCTTAAATCGATAGTTTGAAGTGAAGCGAAAAAACGCATTCGAGGAAGAAAGTGATGACTATGCAAGTCCCAAAGAAAATATGGATGGAGTGCGTTAAGGAAGATATAGAAGCAAAAGGGGTGAATAAAGATATAGTGGCTGATAGAGATGTATGGAAGAAGAAGACATACTCCGCCGACCACAAATAATACATTAGGAGCAGGATGATGATGATGAAAACTATAGCTTGAATTAACAATAACAATATAATTTCTACATCTAATTCTTGTATATATTAGACAGTATTAGGTGAGGATTAAAGAAAACAATATTTACTAATAACTCTTGCAACTGTTTTATGTAAACACAGAATAGATAATTTATAGATTTAGATGTATGTATGTAGATTCATACACTATTTTCACGTGGTGGTAGTTCCATGTTTGCTCTTGGACAATCTGCTTAACCAGAATCGAGATTACATGCTAGTAAATCATCTTCTAATTACATAGCAGCAGCACTAAATACATTTAGGTCTTATACAATATTTAAAGATATCGTAAACACACATATCCTTGGATCTTGGAGCACGTTTATAAGAGGCAAAAGATTTTCCTGAAACCTGATAAGAGGACTTCTCGGGCTTTATATTTTTTCTTCGCAAAACCTCTATTCTTAACTGCATGCCGTTCGGAGGAAACACTTTATCCTGTATATTTATGGCCTCAAGATGTTATGTGGTACGTATCTTTTTTGTTAACTTTAAGTTTGATACGGTAGTATCTATTTCAAATTGTTTATAATCACTTAACATAAATTTGTTTTGTTATATCATATGTGTTTCGCATTATGTGATTTCGGACCCATTGAGTTAAAATTGTCTGACTTTTTCTTTATTGTAATTAAACAAAAGCTTATAATTATTTTGTATAACTGGGATTTCTTAATATTAAATTAACAAGACAAACGATTTCAGACTAATAGAATATTGACGGATTTAATTGAAGGATACACTGAAATAATGGGGTGAGTACACTCGTACATGGTTCACTTAAATTTATGTACGAATATAAATAGTTCACCACAAAATTCTCATGAAATAAATTTATACGTTCTGTCCAAAATTATAGCTTAATTTTTTCTTGGGTTCATTTCCGAAACTCACCACAAAAACTGCATTAATTCTGTTTAGTATTGCCTCAGTAACGCTAGTTTAAACAGAAAAAAAGTTTTAAATAAAATAAACTGGACATCATGTATAAAACTACTTTAGTCTCTCGTACTGAAAACCTATTTAAGCAAATGTAATGATTATTTCTCCTTGCTTGGCCGTATACAAACAACCATTAAGGTAACCAAGAACCTTTAAATAATTTCCTGGAATGGTGAAACAGCCCTTATATTTCATGTAAATTTCACAAACATAATTTTCGATGAAAACATTTTTCCCAATAATTTCTCTTCACTTGCAAACGAATTGAAATGTAATATTTGCTTATCTTATTTACATTTGATGTTTTTAGTTTCAATATAATATAAATAGTAAAACCTTAAAGACGATGATAGGATTTATTTAGATAAACCTTGTTTTAGTTTTATCAAGTTGACATCAATAAACGATCTCAACTAATCAAATGGCTTACAAGATAAGACTAAAACTCAAGACAAAAATAGAACTGGTTTGTAAGTAGAGGAATCTATAAATACGTGCTCGATTATAAATTTTCCACTTCAGTTAGAAATACGACCATTGAAATAAAACGACTATTAATATATTATTCTACAAAAAAACTTTTACAGAATATAAGCTCAGTGATTTGACCGCAATGTCACCTCATGTTAAGTGACGACGTGGTCCAGGATGATAAACATACTAAGCCTAGATACTGGTTCTCAAGTGATAATGCAGGTACACACTTAGTGATGTTTGAAGAAACTTGATGGTGGTAGCTGCCCAGGGAGGCACTATTAGAGAATGCTGGTGTTAGGCACCATGCTATCTATGGTTTCCTCGCTATGTTTTCCTTCACGGAAAGCTTATGCGTTATGTAGAAATGCAATCTAAATTATCTGAATATACATTATTGATTCTGAAGCGAATCACTACAAGGAACTTATAGAAACAAGCTTTTCTGTAAAATGTGTAAAAGACTAAGTAAAATGCAATTGACGCTGGTCGGAGACTCTAATAGCATATTGTATGAATAATTATTGTAACATACAATTAATACGATTAGCTTTCAATATTTTAACTAATATGTCAATTAATTTGTTTCCTAATACAGATCACATTTCATAGAATACTAGCTGTGCCCGCGACTTCGTCCTTGGGTAGCATTTTAAATTATTTAGGCTAATTATTTTACAAATAAGACACGTATAAATATTTTAATGAGCTATTCCCCCGCGCAGCCGCACAGCGCTCATTGTGTATGGCGCGACGCGGCGCGGTCCTTGGCAAGTTTCTTACTCGCGTTAACTTCAGTTTCACAGTTTAAACATTCGCATAAACTTTACAAATATTTATACAAACTTTCAACCCCTATTCCCTATTGTCATTTTACACTCTTGAGGATAACATTTTTACAAACTTTGAATGTAATATTTATTTGTGTCGAATCAATAGTCTAAAAAATTAAGTTTCATGTTTCTAGCTCTAAAAATGATGATACTTCTATATAACTTTTCATTCTGCTTTCAACCCTTAACAACCCATTTTTTCGCATTAAAAAGTAGTCTATGTCCTTTCTCAAGCTATAAACTATCTGTGTACCAAATTTCATTTCAATCAGTTCAGTAGTTTTGCCGTGAAAGTGCGACAGATAGACAGGCAGAGTTATTTCCTTGAAGTCAGTTTTATAATTATTCCTTAAAGTTTTTTACTCGTATTATTAATGTAATTAACCCCCTTAAAGCAGTCCTTCTGATATTACCTATTTGCACATCTGCGTGGTTTTATATAGAGAGCTTATATTATTTACTTTGACTGTTTTTAGTTTGCGGTGTAATTTATAAACATTGAGTTAGTGTGTATTACATGAAAGGATGAAATAAAATATCACGTCGTTTTATTTATGCTATATGATTTCCTGTCCGAATTTCACGCGTCTTACAAAATACGACTTTTGTTTGTCACAAAATAATTCTGAATTTGTAACATATTGTATTTCGAAATATTAAACATATTATTACACATTAAACCTTGCTCGTAATATTAATTTATAGTCATTCATTCATTTATTAAATATTTACGATTTATGAAAAGAAACAAAACGCCAATTATGATTAGGAGTAACTAAGAGTTTATTATTGGTTTAATGTCAAAATAACATGATTTTTGTACGATTAACATTATGGTTATTTTTATCAATGGATACATTTAGATTTTTACGGTATTAAATGAAGCACCTGGAATATACACAGAAACTTCACGGCCGCATCAGCTCGTACGTTGACGTTACAATTCACTAGCCAGAATCGACCTGTATTACAAAATTTCTGTTCTAAGAGGACATGCGGTCGGAAAGTAGGTATTTCAGAAATCTATTTCTATTGCGTTCCGCCCCAAAGCAAGAATTATAAAATACGAAAGGGACAACTGCAGCTGAGGCTGATTTTCCCTATGCAAAATATACGTAAAGATCACTTCGTATTAACCTATATCCTCCTCCAAAACTGAACGGATTTTTAATTTTTTTCTTTCAGTTTTAGGATAATAAAGATTTATGCATTGCTTTGTTTAATTTTGTTCATCAAATTTGTTTGACGAAAGTCTGAAAATGACGGTAAAAATCGAGCAAATTTTTCCTCTTCATAGGCTCCGAGTTTCTACAATAACTAATTTATGGAAAAAACCAAAACGTCCCGTACGTGACTGCAGTGGATATATATTATTTGGTATAAAAATATTTACCATAATGGACCAGGGAGGAAACAGGGGAAGACGTTTGTATGGAATAAATACCGCTAGGATATCCCCTTAACCGTATTGTGAAAGTCTCCCAGATTATTGTTTATTAATTATCGTTACAGCTTATGACTTGACACCATATGATATTTTAAAGTAATGAGATGTCAACGTGACACGTTTAAATTTGCAGGGGTTTATTACGTACGTGCGGCGTAGAAAACCACCTTCAGTTCATATAGGATGGTAAATGTACGTCACACAAGGGTGAGGAGCGTCTAATATTATTTTTTTAAATTTGGCCTACATTACATTGGCCTATTTGGTCTATGAATTCATTTGACTAGTAACAACGATCACGTAAAATAAAGTTTTTTCTTAATTGAATGACTGATGAATAAGAACCTTGATTGAATGACTGTGATAAGTCAACCGCATTAACATCCTTTTTGAGCTTATAATCTTTTAAATGTGATATCCGTAAAGTTTATTTATGGACATTTCCTTAAAGACGCGAGGGTTAATCAAAGAGCTTCTTATTGTGTATCCATTTTTTCTCTTTGATAATATAAAAAGTTCTTAATACTATATTTGAAATCTGTTTTATTTTATTTATTAATAAATTTGATTATAATATTCATTTATATATTTGATTATTGTCTGCGTTCTTTTGAAAAGTTAACGTTTACAACGTTCGTATACTATTTTACTTAACAGGTCACGTCTTTTCAATTGATAAATGTTGTTAACCTTATAATAAGCGTTTAAAGTAAGTACCCAGTTGAAAATACTAGCGTAAGGGCACCAAAGGCGCTTAACCTTTGTCTTAAGCTGCTACTCACACATAAACACTTCGAAATCAGCTCTAGCTAAGGGGCCGATCAAGTATAACGTAAGCAACCACGAGATTTACGCTTTACTTACTAAGCTCCTTCAATTAAGGATCTGAGCATATCTTGAGCCGCTGCCCGACGTTACTACTACTGTTACTCTCACTATAATCTATGCATAAATAGACAAAGGTAAAAGAGTTTAGTACATTTCTCTTCTCTGTGTTTCTACCGATACTTTTTTCATTTTATTCTTTAGTAGCTATTGACGATCTTTAGTGTTATCAATAAAAAAAATAACTTGGAAACAGTTTTCATTTTACTTAAATTTTCAGCAATGATTGTGACACACAAGGGGAATATTCACCAAACATTTATGTATATACACCCTTAACTATATTTTATTGATAACAATTTTGCTGCTCCTACAGCAAATACGTAACCGTCAGATGATAAAATTTTGATTTCTTATTTCAATTGAATATGGATTATTTGTACTTTTTATTATTGTTAATAATTCATTATTACTCCTTAACTCAGATGTGAAGAGGGTTATGGGTTTTCCTAATATGTATATCCCACCTTATCAATTTATAAAAAGGATTGTTCGCTGTGAAACCAATCAGAGTTCAAGTGAAGATACTGACAATCTCTAGTATAGAATCATATGATACGTAAAAAGGAACCTTGAAGTATGACAGCCGCTAAAAGGTATTGTGTCTTTCGAGTGCTTCTTCTCGACTTATCCTTTGTTGAAATAATGGAAAACACTTTACAATATATACAACTATAATAATAATAACTTTTTCAATTCTTTATGACTTCCATCTGTTTGTTTTCATCAATAAATAATCATGGACTTTTATCAGGACACTCCAACGTGCCTAGGGTTATCAATTGCTCTACAAAAGCTAAGACGTCCCGTTTTTTGGGCTGTAAAAAATTCTTTCCGTGGTCTATACACGCGGGAATTGTCTCGAACGAGCACACGTCTTGTACGAAATGGAAAATTCAAATGTGAATCGGGTACTAAAAAAATAAACGATTCAGTCAAATTACTTTCGAGATATAAATGGACATTTTTGAATAAAATTTAAACAGTGAAATTTAACCCAGAAATTCTTTGTAGTGCTTATGACTAAAACAAAACTTATGTCATATCAAAAGTTTAGAAGATATATGAATTTATAGTTATCCACTTTGTGATTGGCTTGTGACTCAATAAATTATTTAGTATCTTTAATTTAAAGTTTAATTGAAATAACTAATATTTAAAATGCAACAGCAATTATTTTGTTTTGCGTTTTCAACTGAGTTATAATTTCTTTGGCTTCTCGTAAGTAAATTTTCACTCTACGCATTAAATGACTCTCAACGTCAAATGATGACATATGATTGAAAACGTATTGGTAATGGCATACGGCACTGAGAGGTGGTCGCTCATGGTGGGCCTTATAAGATAGTTCAAAATTACTGATATAGCAATGGAGAGAGCTATTCTGGGAGTTTCATTGCGTGATCAGATCAGTAGAAGAACTAATGTAACCGACATTACTCGAAAAATATCCAAACTTAGTGGCATTGCGTTGGGCGCATTGCTCGCAGAATTGATTCCCGATGGGGCCAACGGGTTCTCGAATAGCTTTCACACACTCAAAGACCTGTATGTCATCCACAAGGTAAACCGACTACCTGGGCATAGATTACTATGTATATCTAGTTAGACATGACGATGGTAGCGGGAATCCGCTGTATGCGGGTGACGCAAGACCGGTCGTGGTGGAGATTTTTGTCCATACAAAATTTAACTATGCCAAATATCACACTAGTGCGCGTAGTATTTAAAAAAGGGATCTGAAGTGTTCGTTTTCCATATCAATATAAAATAAATATGTACAATAAATTTTAGTTTTAAAATTAAAACACGTACAAATACGTCGTTGACAGATCTGTGTAATAACATTTTGAAATGATACGCAATTCACTCACGCAAACAATAGTCGCAGGTGCGTCAAATACTCGCGCACTTGTGGCGTACGAGCCATTTGTTAAATGTAACCGCATGCGATCAGGGATGGACTTACGGTTGGGAGAAATGTCCCGTAGGCTCCGTTTACAAATAATTTATTTCCTTAAAATATTCACGTGTAACCTTGACGATATTAATAGTAAGTCACGTAATTGAAACTTAAATTAAACTGCCTCGGTAGCGCAGTTGTATTACATACGACTGCCGTTCTGAGGTCTCGGGTTCGATCTCCGGGTCGGGTCAAGTGATATTGGGTTTTTTCTACTCAGTATTCATCCCGGAGTTTGGAATTTGTGCCCGATACGGCGACAGGCTCGCCCCCTGTCACATCTGGGACGGAACTAAGCTCGGCGAAATGTGGGTGGTGTAGTTCGCTACTTCACCTCTGTCCTAACCCTTCGGGGATAACAGGCGTGAGCGTATGTATGTATGTATGTAATTGAAATTAGATGTTGTGGATGAGATTCTGTACTTATGTAAAATAATAGGCTTTTAAGTGTTTTGTATTTATATAATTTTATGTACAAACTCGTATATATCTTATACATATATTTGGTTGCCTTGCCAATTTATTAATAAATAGGAATGTGAACTATTTTTTAAGAAAAACGGTGTTCACAATATGCAAGAAAACAAGTGATTACGTATGCTATGTTATTATTTTTGTTTTTAATTACTTACCAGATTTTGTAAAAAATAAATGGGATTGTTTACGTTATCACGTAGTGGGATGGTAAGAACTTTGCTTACTATTTCTTACCAGAGAGTAAAAAATGTTTGAAATGTTCCTTATGTCATATTTTCATTCATTCAAAGAAAATTGTATGTGTAACGTGACTAACAACAATTCAGTTAACTAAGATTTTTTTAAGCAACTTTAATTTAGAATCTATACTATGCTACTAATATTGCTAAATAGAGGATCACTCTAAATCGATAGGTTAGCAGAAAACTATACATTTAATAATAAGCGAAATTAAGGTACTCATGTATTGTCCTTATGTTTATATTGGTTACATGTAGTTCGAGGTAAATTTTTATCGGGTTTACTGAAATATAAGAAGTTTCTTCGTAATATCCATTACTCTGAGAGGATTCACAATAAGAACTTCGTTAAGTATCGCTCGTTGTGAGAATGTTTATCAACAAAATATTTATTTATAAATTTTCTTTCAATAAAAAGTATCCTGAATGTTCCTGAATTATAATGCAGTCTTTAAATTTGGCACAAGAGAAGATCTTTCTGAGAACCTATGAGACGTGAGTTTTAGTTGGTGTTATTTATCTATGATGGTTTTATTATGGTAAAGTTTCTTTTTCATTTAAAATGTAATAATATTTTACCGAAATCTCTAGAAGACGTCATTAACCCCTACAGACCCTCATCATTAACCCTACAGAGTAGAATATAATTCAATAATTATAACACATTCAAAATCCTGACTTCCTCCCTGCTCTGCAATAACCGAATAATGTAACTAGGCCATTTATATCCATGACTTCCGAGTCAGAGAGGTTGGCACGACGGCTCCAATTTGCAGTTGAGGATCAAACTTCCTGCATTTATCTGTTGATCTCATTGATATTAAGATCTGATTCCGTTTCCTACTACTATTTCTTACATTTATACAAGATGATTTTTGCGACTTTGTCTGTCTGAAAATGTTTTCAAGGTATTCTATTCAGCAATACTTATTCCGTAAATATTGATTTTTCTTTAGTCATATGATTTATTTTTGTCGGTATAAACATGTTAAAGTGAGATATAATGTGACTACACAAAAGATTCATTAACTAAGTTAACTAACTAACAGAGGAAGTTAACTAATGAAAAAATATATTACGAATTACTAAATAAACAATTAAATAAATAGTTAAAGTTAAAAAAGTGAAAGGAATAATGATATAAAATTAAATTTATATATAGGAATCAGGAATATAGGAATTAGTTAATATAGGATATTAATAGAACCTAAACTCAATCGCTAGGGATAAATGAATACTTAATTTACAGTTTTCAGAGGGAGTTCAACAGGCATGTTCCGTCTTCCAGATAATCTGGGTCACAAAGGCATGGCGCTACTGAACCTTCAAAAGCGATGAAATTTTATCAGTACCATTTAAACCTTATATAGGAATGCAACAGTATAGTAAGTGGAATTTTTACACTATTTGTTTAAGAGAATAATAATAAAAAAATATTCCATTTGGCTATTGAAATTGTATTATTCATAGGTTCATAGGTAGGTTTCGTTAAACTATTGATTAATACCAAAGCTAGTTTTTGAATTTTCTATATAAAAGAAATTAACACGATAGATATAGTGAAAAGTGACATTATAATTATCTGCCCTAAGGCATCGGTCTCCAAGATTTAGCATCAATTCAAGTCGGTAATTGATGTACAAATAAAACATGATTTTTCTTGAATGTGAAATTTTTATAACATTATAGTTTAGCAAATGTAATCATGCAAACAGACTAATATATATATTACAAATGATTCATCTTATTACCAACCTACATCTTATTACCCAATATTAGAAATTATAAAATGGACATATGACAAATACCAGTAAGTTGTCTCCGGGGAGTATTTAATGTCAATATAAATTTTATTACTTACCTTTGGAAAGTTTCTTTCCTGTTATAGTGTGTCCATATATATGTTAAATTTACATATTATATAATATTGCCAAATATTGTTAACTTTGACTCATCTCGTCTATCAAATATTACCGTGAAAGCTGACATCGTAGTTACCTTGGCGAAAAAAAAAGCTCCAGACCAAATATAAATAGTTTATTCCTGTTTGAGTGTCCTATGATCGAAATTATGTGAGAGGATAAACATGTAGTGTAAAACCATAAAACCATTGAACCTTTTTTTATTTAATAGCATACTGTACACTTACTTACTTTTCATCCAGATTTCTGGTATCAAAGGATATTCAGATAAAAGTGCGAGATAGATATGACTGAATATCTTTTGTTTCCGACATATCTCTCCGAGGGCATGTCGTTGAAACTCGCTCCCGTTGGTTTATTTTTTTTAATATTTCAATGTACTTTCCTGCTTCTAGATGGAGCTTTTGCAACGTTTGGTGATTCTCTTTTGTATATTTTACAATAAATTCTTTTCATTCTGGTGAAATCACTGCACTAAATTCTTTGTTGTTGCAATTCTTGAATAATGGAGAATGTCCTTTTACAGTCATTGTTGCTATACCGGCTTGTAATAACTTTTAATTTTACTTAAACATTCGTATAGATTCACAATAATACGTACGCTTTCCGACGCATTATTTAATAGTAGCAATCGATTTTAACTAGCATTAGTTAGTTCTACGATTCTTTTAAATACTATTAAAAAACTCGTATGAATTTAAATTTTTACAACGTGTGTGGTAGTCACCATCAAGTATCGACATTTAATACTTTTTTGTAGGGTAATTCTAAAATACCTCACTCTTTATACGGGATGCCTTTTAGTATGTGTATTTTTGTTAGTATACTGAAAGGCAAAGGTGTTTTTACGTGAAGCGTCCTTTTACCAGCTGACCCTTTTAAGAACCCTAAGATATCTCAGCGGCTTTTTGGGCACGGTTTTAACATTAATGTGGTGGCTTGTTCATCGTTGTTTTGGCTGTAGCCGTATTTATTATGATATCAAAATTTACATAGCATGTAAGGCTTACTTCGGATTTGGTAATTTAAATAGTTGTCTTTATTTATGATGGGGATAGCTTATATGTAGGCAGCTTCAGATTTTAGGCATTGTTAGTGAAACGATTTTTATTTTTGTTGAAGTCAAACTTCTTTGTGCGTAATGACATTAAAATTTCAAGGTCTCATTACGGTTTTATATATTAAATGACGGATTGAAGTACGTATCGAAAGAGAAAGAGACATTATTAATAAACATACTAAATATTTTGACTGTGAAATTATTAATGTCTTCTGTTTTTGTAACTATTAACTGTATTTTAGAAAGTGGGCATACACTTCTTTATCTCTTTCTTGGACTCCAATGTCCATTCCTTACTAATAGTTTGTCTTACAGATTGAATCTATAGATTGTCAAAGAAGTTTCACTTCTGATATATGTACTCTTTACTCACCATAGAACGCTCCTTTTTTGCTTTAAAAAAAACTCGCACATTTTGCAAAGCCATACGGCGAAGATCTATTAATATTTGCAAGAAATAGTACTAGCATTTTATTAATATACTAGCTGTGCCTCCGGCTTTACCCGCGTGGAATTCAGATAGTTTCCAACCTATATTCATCCTCTGGTTGCAAAAATAACCAAATTTTATCGAAACCTTTTTATTAGTTTAGGTGTTTTATACATTTCTATCCAGAATGATGTATATTAAATTTAGTGCCTCGTACTTTGAAAATAACGGACTTTCATGCAAACATTCTTAGGGCTGAAATTTCCAAAAATCCTATCTTAGTTGATGCTTTTATAATAACAATTAAATCAAACTAGTATATTTCCAAAATGTGAAATTTGTAGCACCAGCGGTCTGTGCTCTACGTTGATGAATCAGTCAGGACAAACAATTATATGTATATATAGAGGTTACATTAACAGTCGTGTATTTTTTCTGAGAATTGATAAGTATTATACCCGGATATCATTCTTCGAAGTGATATCACCCTGTGGTATTGTGCTTTCTTATCTCTGACAAAACCTTGAATCCGGAGTGAGGGCTCTCGTTCCCGACCGAGTTGCAGCAGTCAGCGGGGCGGTAGAGCAAGTGAGCTCGACTTGTTTGTGACCACCATACACTTGTGACAAAACCATTATACTTACACGTTAAGCCGCGTCGTGATTGGGATCAGATCTCATGATTAAACCGACTGTTGATAGAGATTCATTGATCAGATGTCATCATTGGAATCATTGGAAAATAATGTTTTGATGATGTTGTACGTATTTTGTACACAATGTTATCAGTTTTTGTTGTTTTGATATTACACACAGACAATTTAATTTTATTGATTAGTATAGGGGTAATTCCACCTCGTATCGATCAATAGTTGGAATCGACTCCTTTCGATTTGGAAAAATTTTGGTCAGAAGTTTCCTTTTATCATATCATATAATGAAGTTCTGCCCAAGGATTGTTTTTTACAAATGTTATGCAATATTCAAAATTTCGATATTTCTCTTATTTTTCAATATAATTTTTTAAATAACTCAAAAAACTATTAAAGATCCTGGAAGTAACTACGAAAAATTTTTTTATAAACATTTTTGAAAAACCTCGAATTTGTAAAAGTTTGAAAATCGACAAAATTGACGATGAACATTAAGTTTTTTTACTTATTTTTTTTAACACCTTAAAACTATTAAGACTTAAGACTATTCTTAAAAGATCCTGAAAATTTTGAAACGGTTATTCGTTTTTTTAAAAAAAAATACGTTTTAAATTTTATTACAAAATGTTTTTTTGCTTTTTTTTCATTTTGAGGGTAAATAAAGTTAAGCAATCATATAATTCTGCAATTTTGACTAGTAAAACTTTCTTTTATTAATATAATAATGTCCCAAAAAACATCGGCAAGATTTGTATTTTCATTTATTTGATAAAAGTTTTCATACGTATTCTTAATTTATATTTTGTTATGTAAGTCGGTTTTTTTTAAACCCTTTTTGTGTTATCGCTGTCTCATTTCTTTCAGTTAGAAAGTTAAAGTTTAAGTTTAAATAAAGAAACTAAAATTTTGAGTGTAAATATTTCATTAACTTCAAATTTGAGTTTAAAAATAAATGTACTCTTAACTTTTTTCTGATTGACAAGAAGAAATGAGATACCAACAACATAAAAACTTACATAAGAAAAATAAATTAAGATTACGCTTGAAAACTTTTATTAAATAAATAAAAATACAAATGTTGGCAATGCTTTTTTACACGTTATTATATAAATAAATGAAAGATTTACTAGTCAAAATTATATGATTGCTTAGCTTTACTTCCCATTAAAAGGTAAAAAAGTAAAAAAAAAAATTGTAATAAAATTCAAAACGTAAAATTTTGTGAAAAAAGAATAGTCCAAGGTATTTAGAAAAAAATTAGCCAAAAATTTGATGTTAATCCTTAATTTTGACGTATTTCAAAAATTACAATTTTTACAGTTTCCAAGTTTTTCAAATTCCTTTTGTCAAATAATTAAATTTTTTATAACCCCAGGTATCTTCTTTAAAATGAACTATAGTTAATTTTAGCACCTGTTTTTAGGATGTTTAAAATATTAGATTGAAAATCTTGAAATATATCGAAATTTTAATTTTGCTTATTATTGAAAAAAAATCCCTTGTTAGAACTTCATTATATGATAAACTTCTGACCAAAATTTGTCCAGATCAAAGGGATCTATTCCAACTATTGGTTGATGTCTGGTAGAATGACCCATAGATCATCGAATCAGGAATTAAGAGATCCGCATAAGAACCAAAGTAACCGACATTGCCTGAAGAATTGCTAAACTTAAGTGGCAGAAGTGGCATTGCTCGCAGAACCGATGCACGATGGGGCCAAGGGGTTCTCAAATAGCTACCATCCACCGGAAGATATAGCGTGGGTAGGCTCTTTACAAAGTGGACCGACGACCTAGCGAAGGTCAAGGGAATCCGTTGAATGCAGGTGGTTCAAGACCGGTAATCGTGGAGATCTTTGGGGGATACCTTTGTTCAGGAGTGGACGTCTTTTGGTTGAATGGATGAATGGATGGGCCCATAGATAACAATGGTATAGTGGTAGGACCATTTTTATTGCAAAATATACGTGCTCATTACAAACACCTTTTGTAGTTTATAGTTAGTGTATTTGCTTGTTAACAATAGAAAAATATTTTTAAACAACTGTTGCGTTTATAGTTCCTTAATGCGTTGTTCTTGATGCGCGTCTGACCGGTCAACGTAAACTTTTTCTGGCCGTCGATGACATCGCTCTCGGGATTGGTCAGTGAGGTCATACGTCATATCGGCGGCCGCTGACTGGTTAGAAAAACGGCGTCCACAATACCATTAAACACTTATCGGTTTTTTCCAAAGGATGTTATTGAAAGCCAGTTCCTTTGTAAAGCTTAATATTGTATAATGTTTTTTGAAACGTCATAAACATAAATTTTAGGCCGAACAGTGTAGTATAAACTATAGTGATAGTATAAAAGACATACAGCGGTACCTCGTGTTCAATTTTCAGATGCTAACAATAGTAATATCACAATCATTTTTCACTCACAAAACAATACGACCTCTTTTAATATACACAAATTTATTTAGCCTTTATTTAGATCCTACACTTCTCGAAATAAGGTCGACTTTATAACAACAATTTTGTTTCTCAAACCGAACAGAGTTAAAAGCATGTGAGGTATTTTATATACTGTTCTAACAATGTTATATTCAGGATAAAGGTTGTTTTTCTCGGATTTTCAACGCTCTTATCATATTTGAAGTAACCTTTTAAAAGTTTTGATGACCTTACAAAGGACCGCATATGATCCTGTGTATAAATATCGTCAGCAGTTTTAAATATGTGAAATCTCTCACGTAAAAGCAGTTTATGCTTTATCTTAGAGGTTACTGGAATTACTGGAAAGTCTAATCAAAAAGTCTAATCAAATGTAATTGAGTGATTAATTAGTGATTAGTTGCCCCAGATAATGCACGAGCGGTGTATTTCTGTCGTGGGAAAAAAAAACAAGAAAATGCGCATTAAATAGAGTAATGCAAATTAGTATTTCAAGTGAATAAAACTAACGATACAAGGATGTTTCGTGTTCCCTCCTGCTAATATACGAAAATTACGATGTCCAATAAACGATAATCCAGTTAGAGTATATTGAATGTGATGAAAAACAAATGAAATGTCGACTCTCCTTTACCACCGCTGCAAGGTCGCTGGTCGGCGCCGGCGCAATTTTAGTGGTTTGCAAACGACGACATAAACTGTAAAACGAAACCTATGTCCAACAATATCCTTCCACATGTCACTTGGATATAACAACATTACACAACAGTCCACATGTGTGTTTATCAAAGGTTGTACGACGAGACTAACGGGGGGGTAGCGGATTGCGCCACTAACCTCACCACATTTGTTTTAAGACAACAAAAAATAATAAAAGCTAGCTACCCGAACTAACCGATCTATGTTTATAAAACTGCGTGGATGGAACAGCTCGTTATATAGTGTTTAATTGTTTTATACCTAACGGTATAAACAAAATACATATTAAATCAATAGAAACTTGCTTTCAGATCCGCATGAGTCTGAATGTTTCTGTGACATTTCTATTTGACCGAAATTCATGATCTACGTTTTTAGTAAAATTGATACTATACTATGAAACGAATACTATAAACGCTAATTATGCTGAATTTTATAATACTTTCTTTATCAGTGAAAAATTAAGTAAAAGACTAAAGTATTATAAAATTTTTTACAAATTTTCAATGACTAGATCATGCTGATAGTTGTATAGAGATCCTACTTAAATTCAATATGTTATAGTCACTAGGGATTAAGGTTACTCTAAAATTTAGCAGTATTATACGTTTGATATATTCCTTAGTGCTGAAGTTATTGTTACAATTTTATTGTTGTCCAAAAGTGTGTCGTACAACAATGTTGTCTCGTCACGTTTCATATTGGAGAGCGTGTACTGTTTTTTTTTTTTACGTGCGAATTAAGTTTTACTATGAGTTCTATTGCATGCTGTATCGTGATTCAGTTGTTCATAGGTGGCAGGTGAAGAGAATTCGCAAAAATGATATAATTCTGCTATTATTACCAACTTAGCGTCGTTAATTTCCTTATCTGTATCATTTGTAGTGTTTGTTATAAACGGAGAAACTGTTTAGTAACTGTTTTATTATACCTTACAAAAGAGAAAGCTCGATATAAATGAGATAGTACTACATGAAGTAAAAGCCGTTTATCTTTTAATGGCAAAGGTTCACTATCATTCATAGACATTATATTGGACTGGAATTTATATTGCAAATTTACGCAATTAATAATGCGCTCGGATTCCGCGTCGATGAACACGATTTCGAATCTATCTATGTAACTTCAAAATAAGTCTGAGCTTTGGATGAAGGATGTCACCGTGAGGGCACTACAGTATAGTGGTAAGTCCTTTTCTAATAATAACCACCTGGGTAGCTGGATCATTCTACCTCAAATCAACCAGTAGTCGGAATCGACCCCTTTCGATTTGGACAAATTTTGGACAGAAGTTTCCTTTTATCATATTACGAAGTTCTGCCAAAGAAAAAAAAATGAATATTTTTATTTTCAAAAGTTATGCAAAATACAACATTTTAATATTTTTTAAGTTTTTTAATTTTATGTTTTAAATGTCTCAAAAACTATTATTAATACATAAAACCCACAGTTCATTTTAAAGAGGATACTTGAACCTATGAAAAAAATATTTTTAAATAAAAAAATATAAAAAAATCTCGAATTTGTAAAATTTTGAATTTTTGAAAATCGTCAAAATTGACGATGAACCTAAAGTTTGTGATTTATTTTATTTTTTGTTAAACACCTTCGACTATTCTTAAAAGATTCTAAAAATTTGACAACGGTGTTTTTTTAGTTTTTTTTCTGTATCTACTACTACACCTACGACGGGGATGACACTATAGGCAGATTCGTCATCAAAGCGTCGACGGCGACAGATAAAGACATCGTGGACTACAACCTCAAAATAGTCATAAAGAGGCGAGATGATAGGGTGATACAAACACCATAACCCAAAAGTTAAAGTCACACCCACGGTAGTCCCGAGGATGTGACTAGGGTTTGGAGAGAAAAAAAATAGGAAGGAAGGTGAGGAAAGAAAAACAACAATTAAAAAAAAACTAATAATATAGACTAACCCATATAGTTAAGGAAAAACAATTAATATAGAAATATAAAAATAGTTATAAAGCTCGCATAGATGTAAGTCGTTTTTGTTTTTTGTATCTTTATATTTGAAAAGAATTTATTGTACAAAATTTTGTTGAAAAACATATGTAATGAAGAGTGCGGACCAGGAGGCTGCAGTGCGTAAATAAAAAAAAAATTAAAAAAAAAATCATATAAATTTTGTAATTTTGACTAGTAAAACTTTCATTTATTGATATAATAACGTAACAAAAACCATCGCCAACATTTGTATTTTTATTTATTTGATAAAAGTTTTCAAGCGTAATCTTAATGTGTCGAGTACCCTTAAAAATAAGACAATAGGAAAACAATGGAAAGCTGGCGTAAACGCCAGGTAAGTGCTCAAGGGGTTAATTTATATTTTGTTATGTAAGTCGAGGTTTTTTATCCCTTTTCATGATGGCCTTGTAATTGGCGATGCTTGTATTCTGGATTACATTGTTACTTAACATAATATGAGATTTTGTGAGCCTAAACAGTATTAAAAAAATTGAATGAAAAAATCTTAAGATAAGATAAGAAAACGGGTTAAAATGGAAACTTATTCACCTATTTGATCACGATCGAGCCGGTGGCAGGGCAGCTACTGATAGTGTACATATAATAATAGTCCTTCAGTCTTACTATCAAAATCCGAAGCCGAGTTTTATCATTTGACAAATTTAGATCATTTAGATTATGTATTTTTATTTATATAGAACGTAGATTACAGATAATTAGCACTGTGTATATCACGCTATGATTTTACAGAACCTCTTAATATTTCAGTTTACTGCTAGTTAAGTTCACAGGTTTTTTTCAGTGTTTCCTAAAATATTGGATCACGATTTGAATGATCTTGTAGAATTTGAAATGTTTAATATTAAAACAGACACAGAGTTACCGAAAATCTGTTTTATATTTTCAATGCGATTTGGGCAATTGCAATCAACAAAATAATTTTTATTAATCATTCTTTAGTTGTCTATACTTACTCTTTTTGAGTATTTCATACTGATGCCTTTTCCAAATTGCCTAAGATTTGGTTATGGGAGAATATATTTTTGAGATGCTTATTTTTAATATTTTTAGTGACAACTATTTTAAGGCATATGTGGTATAAAGGTATAAGTGGAATGGTGGAATATGTACATAGATTAATCGGTCAGGTTTAGATGTGTTCTTTGTTTTATTAATTAAAAGCTATAAAGAATTAAATAGCTTAATTATCTTAACTGAATTAACTGCTAATGAAAGTAATAAGGGAAGTGAAGTAAAAAAAGAAGACTGTAAGCTCGTACTTGGAATTTGCAGTATTTAAATGAGAGTGTGGCGCTGAGGAATTAGTCACTACAATATAATTATTTATTTTCGCTATGTGGATAGAGATTTATTTGTTACTGATCAGAATATAACCTGTGCAGTTGCGACGACCTTTAGTTGCCACTGTGCTTTTGTAAAATATTATTTTTTCCTTATTATGATATACGGTGCATATAATCATGTAAATATTATCTGTACCTGTACATATCTTAATATATATCGGCATCATATATAACAAAGCATTCGATACGCTAAGCAAAGAATATATTACGTGTGATTATTGCCAGACATAATTATCACTAAACAGGATACACGAATGTGTTTCATGAATAAGTGTCTCGTAATAATCTATCTGTTATCTGATTAACGTCGCAGTAAAATCAGTTACGATTATTTCATAAAATCTATATTCTAATAAATTAGCTTTGTACCTAATCAAATGGCGATTTCTGTTTTGTTAAAGCATGAATTGTTGGCGTGATTTATGCGTGACTCCTTTGCGAATAGTATATAAATCTGTTAATGGGCATAATAATGTTTGTAAAGATTTACTGCCAATCGGATCTCTGTCTCTCAATATAAAAATAGAAATGATTATCCAAAGTTCAAACATATATAAGCTCCCAGGCGATAATTAGAAATTGCTTTACCATCGTTTTAATTATTTTATCAATATATTATTACAAGATTTATTTATAATTTCATAAACGACAGTGATTACATTTGTACATAATGGTAAATTGTTTTCTAATGCCTGACTTGCTATCTACCACTGTCATGCTTAAAACTGCCACCATCTATGAGTCTATCTATCTATCTATAAGTCAGCATCTACAAGTGTTTAGGTGGTAAAGAGCCAGATCCTTCTAAGCTCATCGTGGTATTATTTTCCGGTACGCAGTTAAGTAATTATCAAGAATATAGTCAAAACGTGTAATCTATAAAGGATTTTTGAAAATTATTGAAGTATTAAAAACAAATGAACCGTTACCCAATAAGAACAAAAAAGTATAAAATAATTGACAATAAAGTCAGTTAAAACCTATATATTACATAAACATATACAGCTGACGTTTACCAGTTTAAAATGTCTATATAAATAAAATTGAGTTAAATAACTTCATTGATCCTGGAACTTCATTTTTCCATGATATAAGCGAACCACAGGTCAACCTAGTCAGTCCAGTTCGAGTTGAATATCACAGTGAAAAAAACAAGAAGATTACAAATTATAGATAAGAAATTAATAATTATATAAGTAACAATATAATATTTATAAATTTGGCATCCTATTATAAACTGTAAACAACATTTACTTGTAAGTTGTAAATTACAGTTAGATTTCTTATAATATACATACATACATAACGTCACGCTTCTCCTCCATACAGTAGGTAGGCAGAGACCACATCCTTCCACTTGCTATGATCCTGACACACTTCTTTCGCTTCTTCTACTTTGATAAACACCTTCATACATGCTCTCCAGTTAGAAGTGTTATAGATATTCACAATTCACATAACTGAGTTGTGATAATAATCAAAAGGTAGCAATAGAGTTTAGTTCTGATGCAATACATGAGAAATAACGTGTTTTTTTTATATTTTAGTTCGTTTAAGCGGATAAAGTTAAACATGTTTTCGAACATATCTTCATTTTTAGAAGATAGGTGATGATTTTAAAAGATAAGGAAAATTGAGAGTAAATTTTCAAGGACGTTTAGGAACATTTCGTAATATGAGAGAGAAGAAAGATATAAGGCAGGGGATGGATATAATGGGAAATAATTAAAATGAGTAATAAGGAAAGATTAATAACATTATGGTAAAAAACTATAGTAAAATGATGTAACATCAGTATGTATATAGCTCTATACGTATACCAGATAATATAATTCAAGCAGGTTTCAAAAGATAATGAACCAATCAATACAGTAAATAGGAGCTTTTAGTTGCAGATTGCTGTAGATTATAGTTTAAAACAGAGTGTTTTGAACGACTTGAACGCTTAAATACGAATCACGAATCTTCAAATGTGATCATAATAACAATAACACACAGATCTCTCACTTGTTCTGTTTCAGTTATCTGTCTCGATAAACTGTAGCCATTTTAATAAAGTTTTATTTTTAAATTGTACACTTCTATCAACGCGCCTTGGCAGTCAAACCTACTCGTATAGCGTAACGCTTAATGACATTGCGCTCTCTTATATCGTCATGCCTTTTCTACGCCATTTATCTGAGTTGTGTAATTTATTTTTATTCAGCCATGTATTAGTTTAGTCGACGCGTTCACCGGCTCTATGTATTTATCACTTGTTTTGTTACATTGAAGCGATTATAGCGTAGTTGGTACTGCGGATTTCAAGCCATAGGACGCGGTTCAAACCTTTTTTTTTTGCATTTACGCACTACCCTTATCTATTGTATTTAGGGGATCAAAATCCCCCAATACAATAAATAAGGGGGCACGGAGTGACGAGCTCCGTGCCAGTGTGGGACTCACCCAGGCGTGAAGCGCCCGGAAATACCTACTAAAACCGCCCGGGGCCGTCCGCTGCATTTGGGATGGGGACGACACGGGGTGGCTTTCGTAAGCACCGCGTCACCCCCCCCTGCAGACGCGGTTCAAACCTACCTATCCAACTCTAAAATCAACTTGAGCTTTCAGTGAAGGAAAACATCGCGAGGAAACCATAGTATAGTGGTAAGGCATTATCTAATAATACACCCCTGGGTAGCTACCACCACCCTTAGGTTAGAAAACCTGCCGCCAGATACCAAGAGGTGTATTCCGACAGTATCGCTTGAGAACCAGTACGTCAGCTTAGTGTGTTTACTACCCTGAACCACATAGTCACTTAACATGAGGTGAGATTGTGCTCAAAGGACCTGATACTATGCCATGAATTTAATTCGTGAAAGTTTTCATATACTAATGATTTATTACGGTTTTAATTATAGTTTGACGCCGCAGCAGAGTCTCGCTTACTTTTGAACTAGTTTTGGCAATTTGACCATGCAAGTCTGATATGGTGTTAGTCTTTTGGTAAACGCAGACTATTCTGAACTTGCTTGAACAGAATATGTGGTTGTCCGCACATTTTTTTCTATATATAAATATATATTTACAGGGTTATCTTGTTTTGATAAGGATTAATAATTGGCTTGTTGCGTTTAACAAACATTCAAGTTCTTAGAAAGTAATAATTAGCATAGTTTAAATAAATAATTATTTAAGTACAATATTTTAAGATAACGTATTTATATTTTTTTTCGGTGCAATTCCCTGGTATTACCATAAGTAAGATGAGGATCTATAAACAGTGAGCGTCATCATGTCGGTCAACATCTACCATGAGAAAACCTTCTTGGTTTCGCCACATTGCGGTCGGGTCGGGACGCTAGCGCGAAGTTTCTATAGAAGACGTCTATAGCTCTGCGATATATTGTTCCTGATAGCGGACACGTAACACACTTTCCACACACACTGTAATACACGACTTTACGTATAATAATAATGTAAAGACCTAACAGAAGATACGTCTATGATTTAAAACTAGATTAATCTACCGGTGTCTCTATGGGTTTAATTCTTCTCGACCGAGTTAATAACTCACGAGCAGAAAGAGAAACGCTACCTATTATAATAATAAACAAAGAAACAAAGCCACCTAGAGTAATACCATCTATCTGATATTCAACTGATACCATTTTTACTTTGTACTTTGTTATTAACTAATTAACTAATATTAGGGCTGACAAATATAGGACTTAACAAATATGATGTAATTTTGAAAAGGCAGATTAAAAAATAATTCAAGCTAAACGAACCGGAGTCTATAAGCAGATTAATAAAAGTGATTCATATTATTATATCAGTTAATTCGGTTACATATAAACGTGTACATAGTTAATGACGATATTATCAACTCATTTCCAAAATAATATCATTTTACTTTATCTAATATTTATATGAATCATTCGAACATTGTTATGGTTGTGGGTAACTAAAATTTCGTATTTTTACGATAAAAGACACATGTGTATACGCAACAACTCTTTAATCATACTTTCTTTAATACCATCTTTAACAGGAGATCCTAGCGACAATTATTCTATACAAACGTAGCCTCCTCTTTCTTCGTTCTGGATAATAGCATTACGGTAAACATTTTTATACCAAATAATATATCCTTCACCATCATGCCCATACGTTTTGATTTTTTCCATAAATCAGTTATTCGCTACATTTGTTGATAGCTTGCAATTCTCTTCTTGTCCTTCCTTCCGACGTACCAACGGAAACTGGATTAACTCTATTGATTCATGAAAAAAAAGAAGTTTCCAGTCAGCCATCTAGCCGGATCCCAGGATGTGTTCCGATTCCCGACTGGGAAGGTTCACGCCGCAAGCGTGACACAGTAACACTTTCATGTATTAGTATAGCACGCCACTCCACCCCACATTCCTGCACACTACACGCAGGTGCATGAGTTTTGTAAGAGACCTTGAGATCCGCAGTTTTCTTGAATTTAGGTACTGCTAGGGCAAATTTGCGTGGGGGCAGGAAGTACGTCCTCCCCCCGGTTGTTAACCAACAGGTCATGCCTCCCCTTGGGGGGGCGGGCTAAGAGGTGGGGTTTTTGAGAAGTTTTTCTTCCCCCCACCCCCGCCGGGCCATTGCACTGACGGGCCTGGTGGGTTTGCCGCAGGGGGCGACGCGGCGACATGCCTGGCAACCCCGTATCGCCCCTACTTCAAATGCGGCGGACGGCCCCGGGGGGGTTTAGTGGGTATTCCCGGGCGCTTCTCGCCCGGGTTTGAGTCCCACATTGGCACGGAGCTCGTCACTCCGTGCCCCCCTACCTGTTGTATTGGAGGGGCACTAGGTCCCACTAATACAATAGGTAGGGTGAGTGCGTAAATGCATTTCCCCCGTCAAAAAAAAAAAAAAAGGGCAAATTTACGTCTCAGGTAGCAGCTCTATCCGAGGCCCGAACTACGTTGGTACCCTTGCGCTCTGAATACTCGCTGCAAAAGTTTAATAACATTGTTAAGACCGTTCCAATCCACATAGTTTGTACTAAAGATGTCCCAGAAAGTCCGAAAAAGATCTAATGGTTTAGTTTACGTTACTTCTTTTATCAAGGTGTTTGTGATGCTTTCTTTTGTAATTTAGTTACTGTGTTTATTTCACCTTCTATTGTCTTTAATTAGTTACACCTATAACTGTTTAGAGGTTTAATAAGTCGATCTTTCCGGGTACTCGCAAATGATATGATTCTTCTTTTCTTTTGTTTCTATGCAAAGTGTTACAATATTACAAAATGTGAGAGATGGTTGCTACTCGCAGTAATATACGTCAATATGCATATGCGGGAAGTCATAAATCAGAGCGTTCGTTTTGTTCGCCATCAACTCATCAGCATCAGCATCAGCATGGTGTTTAAGAAAAGCTAAGTTAAACATATACGTATAATGGAGTAAAGATTTAATTTATAATTATGTTGCTTTTATATTTAATTAAAGCAATTATTAAATTATAAATTGTATATTATTTATTGCCTTTTTTTCAATCTTTTATTTCCTTGTTCAAGACGCTTTAGTTGCAGACTGTATTTGTATGATTGCCTGCGTTAGAAGTCAAGTATATTTCCAAATATACCTCAAAATAAATATTTACTTGGTTGTTGAAAGTTCTACATATCATTATATTCATATTGATTGTTACTTTGACGACTATTAAAGCGTACTTGGTTACGTAGAAGTTAAATTTTTCACTAGTAGTAAAATATGGATTATTATTAACCACCATAGTGTCAGTCAACTTCACTAGGATCATACCGTTAGGAGGTATTATATTACAGAACTGTACTATTTTTAGTATTTTCCTGAAAACGTGAAACAATTCGACAGCACTTAAAATGTTCGTTCATAAAGAAGCATGCTTCCTACTACCAGTTTTCCCAGTAAGATTTCTGCCTGAGGAAATGTTCTAGATAAAGAACAGCAATCATTAGATATATCTCCATGGTTATAGTTGCAGTACCTTTTTTAGTTTTTTTAAAGGCACTACTGATCATTCTTCCAGTTTTGGGTAGCCCAAGTTCCCAGGTATTACATTTATTGGTCGGTTTTGATTCAATATAAAAATGCTGGCATGGAATTATTAATCCGTGTCAACCTATCCACTTATTTTAAGATGATATGTATGATAACAAAATAACGACCGTTTCATCAGCTAACCGATAGACGTCCACTGTTGGGCATGGGTCTCTCCCATAAAGGAAGGATTTGACATAACCGCCACGCTTGGCAGATGGGTTGGCGATTGCAGTAGGTGTTTGTGGTACTCAGAGGGTGCTGCTGGCCTTCCCCTGGTTATCCCTTAGTCACCTTATACGACACTCATGGGAACGATATGGGGTGGTACTATTCTTAGCCGGCACCACATGGCAAATAACCGTTTATTTTACAATAGCAGCCTTTGAATGATGGTAGGGCATTCACTAATAATGCCCGCCTTGGTAGCTTCTGACTTCAAGCTTGAAAACCTGTCGTCAAATACAGATAGGTTTGTTCCGGTAGCATTATTTGAGAACCAGTATCTCTAGGCTTAGCGTGGACCATCCTGGACCACATCATCACGTCACTTAACATGAAGTGAGAATATGGTCAAGCACTGAACCGTGTAAAAAAAAACTAGTTATAAACAAAAGACCTTTTAAATATATAAATAGATTATTTAATAATTATGTAAGTGTTTGAACACGATCGCAGTTGTCCTTCAAGTTTTGACTGAAGAAGTTTCAAACTCCTATTAATCCAGTTTAATGAACGATTTCAAATAGAGATAAAACTCATTCATTTGTAATAGAAAGTCAAAGCACGAAAGGTCACTTCTTTAGAGATTTCTAATTTCCATATTACAACAGTTTTGTAACTTTTTAAAGCCCGTGGTGGTTGAATCTTAATTTTTTTTTTCTTAGTAGGTATCTAAGTAATTGAGTACAAAATTAAGTTACTATTCGCTATATTGTATTCTTAAAAGTACTTTTATCTCTTATTACGTTTTTATACATTTCTATTTATTCTGTAGAAATAGTAAATTGCCTATTTGAGTAAATTGCATAAAACGAGTTGTCATAAAATACAAAAAACTTGATTGACTTATATTCAAAATCGAAAAGTTTCGGAAACCATTGGCGACTGACGTTTGTAAATCTCTCGATGGACGCCGCTGTTTTTAAGTACCACATTTTTTTAAATGTGGGAAACGCATCCCTATCATCTCTAATCCGGGAGTAAAACCTCCGGACTTGCTCGACGTGACGGACCGGGAATACCCACAGTACCATCCTCAGCTTTCATAGGGGGTGAAACGGGATTCTTCTAGAACACTCCGTGTCGTTCCAGTGGCAGGGCCAAAAATTAGGCCACTAGCTTCGTTTTTCCAATGAGTGAATAACCCGGTACCAGCTGCCCCATTCCCTTCTCTATCTTGTCTTGTCTTTCGATATTAAGTCGAAGGAAAAGGGAAGTAGAGTGCCCCAATCAGCTGAGAGAAACACTATCTCCCGCCCTCCTGCACTAACTAGAGTAGCGTGGAAATGGGTGGGGTGAACCTTTTCCTCTCCCTCCGGCGACCTTCTATCACTTACTTGAGCCTGTCTGAGTATCTATGAAAACCCGCAAAAATCCCCCACTTTCTTGCCATCACCCCGCATGTGTGCTACAATTGTCTCTTCAACATTATACGAAACTAGAGAGGATCAAGCACCCACGAATCTCTTGGTCCTCTTACCGTCAATAAATATGAAATACAGATAATAACAAACAACAAAAACAGCAGACAAAAATATAAAATAACAGCCGGAGTCAGGGCTTCGGGATAGTATGTCCGAAATTACCCCAAAACAATAAAAACCTTCCCACAAGAAAAAAGCTAAAACAAAAACCCAACAATGTACGTGGGGAATTTTTTCCCCGCCCGTCAAGAGATGGCCGTGACGCCATGGATATAGCTCGCGTTATAATAGCGCCAGCAAAAAACCGCTTGAACTTACCGTAAAGTTACACTGAAGCTTAACTTTGTTGCCAAGAAATGGCATCGCTGGTAGTTTCGCTCGCGCTATTAGCGGTCGGATTCAAAAACCACCAAAGCGTATAATATCGTGCCCGTATATATTAGTTATATACGATGTCACCAGAGGATGCTATACAAATTGTTAACGACCACCACGAACCCTAGGAAGATTCTCCATGTCCTAAAGTCTTTCCTAGAAGACCGCCGCGTCCAAGTAGTGGTCGAAGGCCTAGTATCTCGGGAATTCCCTATGAGAGCCGGAGTCCCGCAGGGTAGCTACCTTTCTCCGAGTTTGTACGCCATCTACACCAACGACATGCCTGTGCGCAGCTGGGCAGAGCTCGCATTATTTGCAGACGACGCTGCATATTTTCATGTAGACAATATGCCACAAGAAGTGCAAATTGAAGTCCAGAGATTACTTGATACCCTTCCTGAATGGCTACGGAGATGGAGGCTTAAGGCCAACGTAGGGAAGACACAGGCACTTATGACTAGAGTGATGATGAGTAGATTACCACCTTGCTTGACGCTCCAGGGAAAGACTATACCGTGGAGTCACTATAGATCGAAACCTGACTTTTTCAAGTCATGTAGAAGATGTGATTGCGCGGACAAGAGCGGCGAGGAGAATGCAGCGTCCAGTGCTCACCTCAAGGCTACCCTTGAGAACGAGGCTTGGTTTATACAAAACCTATTTGAGGTCACGATTTACCTATGCCGCCCCTGCATGGTTCAGTCGCTTATCGGATACGAACAAGAAACGGCTTAGAGCCCCACAGAGCATCTCGATTGGCATGATCGCGAGGGCACCGCGGTACGTCAGCAACCACGTAATTACGCGTGACTTACGGGTAGAGAGCCCGGATGCGTTCATAAGCAGTCTTGCAACCAACATGTTCCGCCGAGCGGACACTTTGGCGCACGTTTACTTCCAGAACATTGCGCCGTTGCACGCTACACCTCTCGACAGACGGAGAGGAAGAGGTGAATACTTGTCACTAATGTATAGGCCTTAGGCGCGCGATCTCATACGCCGGTCCTCGCCTAGCTGAGTAGGTAGTTGAAGAAGGAACGTGTCTATGACCCGTATAGATCGGGTGCATCTCACTGACCCCTCAGAGTCCGATCGATAGCAGGATTAACTCCCAGGAACTCAGAAAATTACTTCACGAGGGCAGCACCTTGTGTGGCTCACCCAGTAGACTTGTCCGTAGGCCACCGTCGAAGGGAATAGCCCTGATGCGGTTTCCCCGTGTCCCTTATTAGTTCGTAGTTTAGCTAGTAAGTGTAGTCTGTGTAGTTTTCTAACTGTGTTTTTTTTTATTTTTGTAATTTTATCATAAGGTGTAACTTAGTTTTAACTTACATTTTGTAATGATTTTTTAAATAAAGAACGAAAAATAAAATGGTTAGGGAAACACACGACGCATCGCTGCTAAACTGCTTGAGCTGAATAAGAGGACGCGAGAAGATTGCTATATATATATATTAGTTATATACGACAATCATTAATCGATACTATCGTATCTTAACGTTACTCGCTACTTTTGGTACCTCCTAATAACATAGAGTATTGCGTCCAGTCGTATTGCGTACGGTATGAGGTTGACGTCTCTTCTTACTTGTACGTTATATACCTAGCTGTTAGAGGTAGGTCATTTACAGTTTTGACGTCAACGAAACGAGCCTGTTTATCATCGGCGGTAAACTAGTTTATAAAACTAGATTCAATTAGTTCATGACTGAACGATAAACTGGTCTACTCATTTTACATTCACATAAACATTCTAAAAAAACTGTTCTTCCATTCAACGACCACCACTACTAGCCGTGTAAGGCATATTTTAAAACCTTACATTTTTTACCGCCTTTTTTTTATTTATATTAAAACTTAAAATATCATTCTCATATTTTGGTATATATCAAAAAACTGTTTTGTTTCATTTTTATAGATTTATCGTTTTCATGGAAACGCCCAATTCATGCGTCAACGTTACTTGCACGAAATGAAACAGTTTTATCTGTGTGTGTAAAGAATTAATGAAGCTAACATCAGTAGGAAAATAACAAAATGCGAGTAACGAAATGAAACAATGAACAAACATAATATGATCACATATTACATGTGAAAATTTATTTCTTTTCGATATGACTTGGATCTATTTTATTATTCCTTTATCTATGATTATATGGAAGAGCGCAATAAAATTGTAATCCGCAATTCCGCATGTTCATCAAACACTTTGAAAACTACGAATAAATTTGTTGACATGTTTCCAAACGATTCCGTTTGAATAAGGAATTCGCATAATTTGCATTAAATATATAGTGTATTAACCAGTGTCAGAACAAGGATCTCTATTAGCAACTATAGAAGTTACTAGCTGTGCTCACAACTTCGTCCGCGTGGAATAGTGACTTTGGGCAGCATTTTTTGGATGTATCTTTTGGTTTATTTTGGATTATAATCACCGTCGTTACATCGTATAGCCATTGGGGAACATAGCATACAGGCTGCTAAGATTATTAACATGTGACAAAGCCACATAAAGCTGAACGTGCGAAAAACAGCTAATACTTACATCCACATCCACAATTTCTAGCGTCTGACCATGGGCTTTATTAATTGTCATCGCGAAACTGGTCATAAGCTCACTGGCAACTGGACTCGTTTAAAACTAAACGGACAATTGTTTGGAATGAGAGGAACCCGAGGAATAAATACACTATCGCCTGTTAAAATATCTGCTTCTATCAGGTTTCGCAGGATCAGAAATTTAAAAGTGAAAATTTCACTTAATGTATGTTTCACTCATGTATGTATGTATGTTTCACTCATGTATTAATTAATCGCAAATTACTAAATTATTTTTTAAACATAAAATTTAAATATAAAAATTGAGAACTTGTATAAACTTGTATTTACAGTTTAACTAATAAGACGTGTTTACGTCGACTAACATGAAAACAAATTAACCTATACTATATACATACAATATGTATTTACAAACCCTAAAATATAAATAAATGAAATATGCAAACAGTCAGTGTTATCGAATGCAACGAAAAGCGGCCCGGCTCTCGGCGTACTTTATTTATACATATATAAACAACTTTCGAGAATTTAGATAGAATAAATGTTCGACGCGATTCTTTAAATTGACATAACTTTTTTATTTATGTACCGATTGACATAAAACAAACACTAAATGTTAAGTGAAGCTTACTACAATATAGTAGTGAAAACTACATCTATATCGGATGAGCCGTTTCTGAGATTAGAGTGCACAAACGCACAGACAAACAGACAAAATTTTTAAGAATCATTGTTTTGGGTGCTATTTGCGTTTATAAAGGTCCTAATAATATTTTTTTCTCATATATCTTCCATGTACAGACAACGATCCGTTACATTTTTATTATATGTATAGATAGATTAAACACTGCAAGTTAAATTCAGTATGTTCACAGATCAAAAGCACTTCATCCGCCTTGAATCGATAAAATATCACATACATATATTGATTTCTTGGTAGCAACATCGTTTAGCAATGATAAACCAACAAATATACTAAAATATTTTTTTACACAAGTAGAGAACGATGTATTGTTTGATGTAACATTCGTTACTTATCGACTAGGATTTTTTTAGGAATTGCAAGGAATTATTTTCCTCTATCAGATACGGAATTTATTAAAAGTCACAATCTCATATGAAGTGAAATTAATACGTAACCGAAGACGAGAGCATGTTAACTCTAGAGGTACTGGTTCTCAATGCTGCTGGAACACATTTACAGTTACTTCAGGCCAAATTTTTAACCTCACCACACATCTATCGGACGACGCAATCTAACAGTAACTAATATCGAACTTGACTAAAAACATTGGTTTATCTGTCTGTATATTCGGATTTAACTTTGTGTTTTCTGATTTCGCGTCATTGGACCCGAGTTCAAATCTCATATCCAACTCTAAAATCAGCCTGAGCTTTCGGTGAAGGAAAACATCGTGAGGAAACCAAAGCATGATCATCGGGAATCTTAAACTAATGCTCACTGGATAGCTAGAGTTACCACCCTCAAGTTTGGAAAACCTGTCGCCAAATAACAAGAGATGTGTTCCAGCATCATCACTTGAGAACTAGTACCTCTAGGCTTAGTGTGTTTACCATCCTGGACCACGTCATCACTTAACATCAGGTGAAGTTGTGGTCAAAGCACTGACCCTGCACCGTGTAAAAACAAACTAGGCAGTCATGGGGACTCCCGGCAGAAGTGAAAACTTTGAAATAGACTGCTTTTCGTTGTTTAAATGATATTTTAGATGTGGTAACATAAAAGGTTAGCTTAGTTTAGCAAAACTTGCAATCATATTTCACATTCCTTTTTATCAGAGATAAATAATTAAACTCTGGCAAATGCTTCTGCGACACCAAGAAAAGAAAAAAAAAAGTTATAAAACTTTCCATACCGTTGTCAGCAGGTTGATAGCTAATATCACATTAACATTAGCGAACCTATAAGTTTTAAAAATTAATAGTGATATTCATATTCTAGTTTTAAATAGATGGAAACGCTGAAAGGGCATAAATAATCAATCAAAACAAATAATGCGCGCGCATTCGCCATCTCGTTCATGTGGTCATCAACACAGGTTTATTGAGTTTGTGATTTATACTTCCGAGACGATATCGAAACGATAAATAAATGAAGTAGAGATAATTTTCAAGAGCCACGGGATCTTACTATCAAGAGTTTAATAAATAATAGCAAAATTCCGAAAGAATGGGAGCAGGTCTGTAGTTTTTATTTAATTGTCCATATTTAAGAAACTAAACTACTTACTTATTACCTACCCTTGGTTAATCAAGCAATTGATTAGTTCCCGTTAAAAAAATATTTATATTAAAAATAAAAAGCAGAAATGTAATGAAAATGAAAGTAATTAAATACTAATAAATACATAGTTTTTTCTTTTCTTTGGTGCGATTAAATTAGGTGATTGATAAGATTTATAATAATAAATAATTATTAATAATTATTTTTATATTTTTCATTCATTGTAATAATGTTATTCAGATTTGAAGAAGAGACAAGTAACATTTGAACAACTGAAGTTTTTGTTGGAATTCCTCAAAGAACACCCAATATTAGCAAAAGGTCTGACTAGGGGTCAAAGAGGTCGGATGGAAACTCTATTTAACGATTGAATGTACAGCAAGCATGTCGGCAACGACAACGATAAATGATAGGGGATGAAAAACAAAACAAAATCAAGATAAAACACGTAGTTGAAGTATAAAAACTTACTCCTATATTATAAACTCTTAGGTTCATATTATTACAATATTCATAAAGGAAAATGAGGTTATTATGAAAGAAAATAAATTTAGATTACTACGGTAAAAGGATTAAGCGGGGAACCTTTTTTATTCAAACTACCCCCCCGTTACTTTATAATTTAATTAGTGTAAATGTTTATCGCTTTATATACCTAAGTATTTTTTTAAATATTAATTTTCAGAATGTGTATATGTATTTTTCGCATCTACCTATTAATCGATTTTTTTTATTGTTTAATGCACTTTAGTGTCACCAATTTGGAACGTTTTGGAACCCCAAACATTTTGGAAACATTTAGTCTTATTTATTTCAATGTACTATCATCAACCCCAACTTGATTGCTGCACTGCAACTTCAAAAATGTCAGAGCAGTGCTGGTAATAGCTAAAGGTCTTCTCAACTGCACTTTAGGATATTTTTTTAACCTTAGTGTATTTTCTTCTTCATATATCGTCTGCTAACAAAAAGACCTCTGCTACTCCGGACATATTATTAGGCCTTCAAGGCACTGTTTGGAGATGTAGATTATTTTAGGAAAAATAAACGGAAGAGGAGCTCAGGGAAGGGTGGCTACAAGTTGATGTGAAGCAATAAAGAAGGCGGTAGGAGGCAGCATTGACCAAGCGGACAATTCCGCACATGATTGCGGCGATGGAGGTTTCAGCAGTGAGGTAATGAGAAAGATAAATATACACAGTTGTCTTATGTATCATCAATAACAGAAAATATGATAGTCGTATTACTTATTATATTGTTATGTGTTTATATTTAAATAAATATTAGACCCGGATGCAGTACGGCATTAAAATGTTTTCATTGCAAATATTATTACAGACAGAGATAACATATGATAGAGTTAAACCGTATCTTTCTAAAGTCAAAGGATCGACTAATACCGAAAGAGACGGTCGATAGTAAAACTTTAAAACGTAACATGCGCTTTGAAGATTTTGCAGCATTATTCTGAAAAGTTATAAAGATTAGAGACATTAATTAAAATTGTCTGGATTATACTACTAACTTTATCAAAGTCTATCAGTTTAAATATAATTCGGTAATCCTCAGTCGTTAGTTCTGGGTTTTTAAATTTGATATCAATCATGCAATTGTAACATCACTTTTTTTGGCTTATATTAATGCCCTACACTTTCACTGATGTTGTTATTCCTTTGTTTATTGCTGAGTACAGTTTATCGCATGAAAATACTATTAGCTCAGATATCAAGAGATATCTTGATTAACACCGGTTACAATACACTCTTCTTTTTGGAACAGGTTTGTGTGCGGATAATTCTGGTTTAATTTGTATAGCTATGACTTTGATCTATTGCAATCTTCCTGAAACTCTTATATATTTACCTTCTCAGTGCAAAACGTACAATACTTCTTAGAACAATGCACGTAAATTGAGGATATTTAAATAACATTTTTTTGCATCTTCTTTTTTTTTGTTTTACCTGTTTTCAAATTTTTTACAGTAGTATGGTAATTCATCTGTTTTATATACGTTTTAATACATGATGAATAGTTCTTGAAGTTGTTGAATGTTGCAAAAATTTGAACGCTTTTCTTTTTCTATTACGGCCAATGTGACGCCATTGCTTCTGATAGTATGCTTACCATTAAATACTCGTAGAGTCCAAAAATAACAACAACAGCTGAGAATCTGTGCACTATAAAAAAATCAAATTTCGAAATTTTTACCACCACATATTTTTTCCAAACCCCTTCATATGATTATTGAATGAAAGGGTTTGACTATTAGTAACTAGTACACAATACAAATTTTAAAGCCAAAATGGCGTTAGAAACAAAATGGCGGATCATAAAGTTTTGACAGTGAATACATTAAAACTGAAATAATATGTCAAAACAAACGACTTTATCAACTTAAAGAGTCGAAATTGAAGCGTGAAACCTCCACCCAAGTTAAGATTTCATAATGTGTCGAGCACTATGTGATATCAGGGTGGAATATACATTTTATACATAAAAATTGTTTTTTTTTTTTTACTAATTCTATTTTTTTTTAATTATATATTAGTCGACATGATCTTTGAACGAGCTAATTAGAGTCACGTAAACCATTGATAATGGGAGCTGGCTCACTTATCAGCCGATTTAACGGAATCACGATAAATTAGTGATTATAACAACGATTATCATTTCAGCCAGGTGTCTCCACTGACGTTACGATAAATATAAACGTTATATTAACTCAACTAAACGCACTAACGTATTAGAATTCGCTCCGTTACCAAGAGATATGGATCTTAGAGTTTTTATTATTTTGTTATTTTTCCTAAACTCTGCTTACAGTGATAGAAGTGGGGATTATGTTGACTTTAGAAGTGCATTCGATAATGATTTATATGAAAGTGTTATTAATGAAGAGCAATGTACCGAGCAGATGTTATTTCTAATGAATAATTCTCTTGGGTTGGACTGTGAGTAGTTGATTATTTTTGGTTTTTATATATCGGTACCTGTTTTATGTTTCAGGAGTAGAAAATTAACATGTACAGCCTAATTATAAGTAGTTTTTACAACCTATTAATGTATATTTAACTATAATTACGCCTGCGGTAAATGCGAATCTTCTTGTCCTCGTACCGCAGTGTCTCAAGGCGAAAGTCTTCGTCCAGTGTGTGTTGCACTGGCACTGAGACGTAGTCGCTTACAATTACCTAATAAAAAATCTCAAAGGGCAATGGAGAAGGCTATGCTTGGAGTTTCACTGCGTGATCGAATCAGGGATAAGGAGATCCGTAGAAGGACCAAAGACCAAAGAAAAACCGACATTGCCCGAAGAATTACTAAACTTAAGTGGTAGTGGGCTGGGCACATTGCTCGCAAAACCGATGCCTGATGGGACCAACTGGTTCTCGAATGGATACGACGCACCGAAAGACGTAGCGTAGGTAGGCCTCTGCATATGGTGGACCGACGACCTAGCGTAGGTCACGGGAATCCGCCGAATACAGGTGGTGCAATACCGATCGTCGTGGAGATCTTTGGGGGAGACCTATGTCCAGCAGTGGACGTCTTTCGATTGAATGGATGGATGGACTCCTGCGGCCTTATCTATGTTTTAGAGAGATTAGTGGAATGGTGAATACGAGTTAGTTTTGAAGAATTTATTTGTATGTGTCTTTCTGTAGCCAATTGTAACAACCAGATTCAGAATCAGAATTAGAATCAGAATGTTACAAAACTGCTGGTTTATGGTAGAAATATCTTTGCGTTTAAACTCTATACTGATTAATTATTTTCTCTCATATAGGTGATATAAATTAGAATAAAACTGGTCGTGGAAAACTCTTGTTCAACTTGGGTACTTGTGTTATTATTTATCTTATTGAAATGAAAGATTTAGTCAATATTGTAGAGTTTCCAAATTATATCTAGTTTAAAACAAAATTGTATGTCTAAATAACTCTTCTATTGTACTCTTTTTTTATGGAGTGTCCAATTTATCTTTTACTTCAAGAAAACTACGAGGAAATTACTAGGATGTAGTTTTTAAAATAAAACAAAAGTGTATCATCTAAAAAATATATCACGGATATAAAGTTGCATAATATTTTTTAATAAAGCATCTGTTTAGGATCTGATACATTTGTAAAATTAAATGTTTCGTATGATAAAGACAACTACTGAAACAGATTAATACTGAAATCATGCAGATGGCTTGTTAAAGAATACACGTGAAATTAATACCGCAAGGAATTTTAGAAGTATCAAGGATTAATGACGTAATTGTATTGTCGATTCGATAATTATTAATCGTAGTTCTGATAATAAACTAATAGACCTATTTTTGCATCTGTGACAGAGCATACTGAACAATGATTTATGTATCATAATTTTACAACAAAACATAATATTACGAATATAGTTTATTTATTCGTTTCTTTATGTCGGGAGGGATTGTCGAATCGTCACTGTAGAGTACATATGAGCAAAAATCATAACATTAAATAAAGGCATTAATTTACTTTTTAATTTTATTGAATACAGTCGTAACAAGACAATGCAACTAAATATTTAAATATAATAATAATAATATATATTACGTTTTTTTATCAACATATTTATAAAGTGTCCAAGCGATATCAATGAATGTGCAATGTAATTCTTTAAAAATTTAATACTTTAGTGTTGTTATATACTTCAATATCCTATTTTCTGATTGCATAATGTTTATTAATATGAAAATAGCCCTGGATAATAAATTTCATGCATGCGACTAGGTTATTAGTTAGAGAGCGTGGTTAGCTCGGTGGACTAATCCGCGTGTCTCATAGACGGTACGATTGAAAAGTCGGAGGTTCGAACCCAGGGTGGTTAACACATTTTTCGACGCGGTGCTTGCGAAAGCCACCCCGTGTCGCCCCCCCATCCCAAATGCAGCGGACGGCCCCGGGGGGTTTTAGTGGGTATTTCCGGGCGCTTCCCGCCCGGGCGAGTCCCACACTGGCACGGAACTCATCACTCCGTGCCCCCTTACCTATTGTATTGGGGGACTTCGGTCTCACTAATACAATAGGGTAAGGGTAGTGCGTAAATGCATTTCCCCCCGTCAAAAAAAAAAAAGGTTATTAGTTAAAAGTTCTTGTAAAGTAAAAGTTAATGTTAGTGTGTTAAATGGAGGCTGTTAACTAGAAAAGGTTTAAGAAAGGGAATTAAATAAATATTAAAATGTAATGCATAAGTAAGGTGCTAGTAGTATTAAAGAAGCTACTTTAGAAGTGGAAGTTGTGAACCATGTGAGTGATAAACTCAAATAGTTAATTTATTTTATAATTCTAAATATCTTATTAAGAGGATATGCGGTCGGAAAAGTAGGTATTTCAGAAATCTATTACTATCGCGTTGCACCCCCAAAGAAAGAATCATAAAACACGAAAGGGACAACTGCAACTCGCACTGATTTTACCGTATGCAAAATTGACGAAAACATCGCTTCGTAGTATCCTGTTTCCTCCTCCAAAACTGAAGTCCTTTTTTAATTTTCGTTCCATCTTTAACAGACTTCAAAAAGAAGGAGGTTATCAATTCGTCTGTTTTTTTTATGTATGTTTGTTACTCAATTATTTCGTAATTTATGGACAGATTTGCAAATATTTTTTTCAATCGAAGTACACTTCCCAGGTGGTCCCATTTCCACCAGATGGAACTCAGGGATATTGAAAAACCGTATATTATAGATATTTACATGAGTTTCATATATTCGTTTCCAAAGCTATGAAGTAGGCTTCACAGCTATACCTAAAGTACATACTTAAATTAAAAAGTAGAAGAAAAAACAAACTTTTCTAAGTAACCCCTTGAACACTTACCTGGCGTTTACGCTAGCTTTCCGTTGTTTTCCTATTGTCTTATTTTTATAGGTACTCACCACATTAAACACAAAACCGACTTTAAAAGATTACACTATAAAAAATGCACTAAAAAGTCAATAAATAATAACTTTATTAATCTGCTTCATTAATTTTGGAGTGTATTTATTATTTAGTGCGTTATGCATTTGTTTCATTTTCAAAGGATCCTAGTTACTACAACAACTAATTTTTGTAAAATTCGAAATGTACAGGCATGGTGGTGGAGGATTTAAAATATTTAGTATAAAAATATTTACCATAATGCTATCATCCAGGAAGGAAACAGGGGAATAGGTTTCTGTAGAATGCTGCTAGGATATACTCTTAACACATCGATGGAATCTTTTGACACTTTTTTTGTCAACTTAGCATATAAATTGATTTACAACGTCGCCTTATTTACTATGTAACATTTTTAACATTGCTTAAAACAATTAGTTTATTATTGGGACATTTAATTTTTTGGTTAAAGACATCCCCATTGTTCTATTTAATTTCACTACTAGGTCACGTATCAATGAGTTTTTAGGATAGTAAATCTTGACGATAACCGTTCTAAAGTAATTTACATTGTTATCTTTCTATGCATTACAATTGTTTTTATTGCCATTATAAAAATGTCATTTCTTTCAATTCGTAATACTACTGTCTCTATGGATAATAAATTTATTAGAATTATATTTATTGATGATAATTTCTATATATTTAATGATAGAAATAGTTATAAAGTTAGTCCTTTGCAATTACTTAACTAGTAACCTATAATTAGTAAAGTTTGGAATGATTAACCAAGATATTTGAAGTTGTGAGCCAAATTATGTACCCTCATTTTTTTAATTATATCTATATAAAGTCTTTAAGTGTGCTGTATTATAATTAGTTGGAGTCGATATATAATCTTACCAAGCTTACATAATAATATTGTAGATAGCTTTCTGAAGAATTTATCAAAATTAGAAATACAAGATATTTATAATCTAATTTTACATGTTTTTCTTTTAGTTTTGGATGCAAGCGCAAAGTTTCCCAGCGGCTTCCGCGGTGGGAACGTCAACGACTTAGGCGATTATTTTCAATGCCTAGGTATAAATGAAGTGGTTAATAATATGGAAATAGAAGGAAAATACTGCGCAATCATAGTGCCCTTCGAACAGGACCCTATACAGATACCAGAATTCCCGGCATGGCCTGATATTCCTTGGCCTGATCTACCGTGGCCTGAGATACCGTGGCCTCAACCTGATAATGAAACTATTGCTCTCGTTGAAACCTTTTCAAGATTTAGGAGATTTGCTATGGAACTTACTGGACAGACTCAACCAGAACTAAGGTAATATTATTGAAATTTGAAAAAGTACATTTACAGTTACACGTTTAGTAACATTAATGTCGTTTACACTAACCAGAATTACTATTGGTGTGGAAATATCTAAAAGGATGATGTTGAAAGGAGCAAACGGAACTTACCTTTATTTTTAGCCTTCGATTAAGCTGGTTCAGATTTTATTTTCCAGCTCACTTCACTTTTTGAATGTTCTATATAATTTGATAATTAATGTACACTTTTAAACATACGAGAGACAGCGGCGGCGGTTGCGTGTTGGCGTTCCGTTTTTGAATAGGGAGAGGAAGGGAATAATGTATACATAGACTAAATAGAGCGGGGACGTGTAGACAATATAGAGAAGAAATAACTTAGAATAAGAAGAGAATATATGCGATAATAGATGGCGTTAACAACTATCATAGTAACAATATCATATCATATATTATAATCAACAATATTAGTAATACCATAAATAAAATATCATCAATCCATCTCATTAGAGATTTAGAGTAGTGTTCACTTGACTAATTCTAGGTTACCCCAACTTATATTGATTTGGTCGGTTTTAACCATAATTCAACTCCAGGCTTTAAAACAGCATACGATCTTTAATTTTTATTCCACATATTGCCTGTACGTTTTACATCCAGTTATATAGTTAACTTTAAAGTCAGTGTTTGTTAAAATTATATATTTTATAAGAAAATAATATTAAAAGTTTACAAGTGGACAGTAGAATGAAATCTACAAATATAACGAAGATAACGATGGTAAAGTCAAGTGCATTTTATTGCATCTAGTAAATATTTTTAATGTATTATGAAAACTTATAACAATAGTAATATTTCTAGATATTAGAAAATCTAATATCATAATAATCATTCTAATTATATCGTACACTGAAGATAAGTCAGATAAACAGCGTTTTCCACACGTTTCTGCGCGTATTTTCATAATATTATCGAAAACAATTACATATGTACTATCTTAAGCTATTTATTTATAAGAATCTGTTTGACTCAATATAACAATATAAATGGTTCTTGGAAATTGTATTAATCATACGCATGAATGAGACTTATTTTCATTTAAATTTGTGATGTATTATGATTACCTTAGATTTTTTTGTTTTTTATATACGAAAACAAATATAATATTTTTATTAATTATTAATTTAGATTATTTATTTTTATTAATATGATCAACAGTTTTAATTACCATAATGACAATATATAATCGTACTTTAGACGGATTTAACTTTTACATGTATTTAAAATAATTTGAATAATGATCTTTTACAATAATTGCAAACATTTAAAAATTCCTGATTGCATACTATTTTGCCATCACTGGCTGTGTTCAAATTGAGTAACAGAAGTTTTAACATTTTATTCATATCAAAATATGAAAATTTCACAGTAAATATTGCAAATCAATACAAATCAATTGAAACAGTATATAATAAAACATTGTCTTAATTATAATAAACAAACTAAGCCAAGAGTAGACGTGAATATCCTAATTACAGTTGTTTTATGGTGAAATTTATCGACTAGAGATTCCAACGATTTTAGACATATTTAATAATGGTTTAATGCGCAGTTATAAAGATCAAGTATAAAAGGTACCAGACTGTAAAAGTCTACCTGACATTGTGGATATATGAATAAGGGTGAATAATACAGAGTATTTTTATTACAGTAGTATTTCATTTGGCTTCTTTTTTTTTTCAGAATATTCCCGATGGTTACAACATTAACAAGAGGCTCGACTTTGGGCATTTGTGTACCGAAAGTTTGCTCAGCTAGACAAGCTATAGACTTCTTTATTTCTGAAATACCAGTATTATCCAATATAACATACGGGGAGTATTTTTGTCGTTTGCCAAATGACAAAATATTTTCAGCTGCAGATTACGTTGCGATGTAAGTTTAGCTGTTTTTTTTTTTTTTCTACTTTCTTTCTTGTTTCTTAACAACTGTAGAAATATCATTATCAGTTGCTTTATTTATTTGTTTGAGTAACAAACATATAATTTACATGTGAAATTAAACATCTAACAAATCTAGTTTATAGCAAAAAACAAAATGAAAGAAACAAAGTTCAAATCAATTAATACTCTTAAATGTGAATGTAGCAAATGTCATATATAATTCGACGCTCACAGATCTACTAAGATATTATCTATTTTAAATAACAATTTTTTTATAATTTTATTGAAATACAATGGTATGGTGAAAATACACATTTTTAATTATTTAGAATTGCTAAAACAAATTCAGTTCACTATAATCAATAATGGACTTAACAATAGTTAGAGAATGGATTTCTTTGTGCATTTAGAATTTCGTATTACTTCATATATCAGTTGGCATATGATCGATGTCGTCTTTTAGCTGGTTGTAAATAAATAATGAAACTGTTTTTAATTAAAACAATTAACTCTTTCAATACCGAGTAATGAATTAACGTTAAAATTGTTTCAGAGTTCTCTTTTCTCTGATCGCAGTAATTATTGTACTGAGCACAAGTTACGATTTATACTTCGTGTTCGTGTTAAAGCGAGGTAAGTAAGAGATACTTTACGCTCACAGTAAACATTGTGTATTTGCTCCGTTTGTATGCTTAATAACTCCAATGACAGTTTCATTGAAATTATGAAAGTATAATATCCATTGAAATATTGGTTATATATATTTTCTAGACGGAATAGGCTCATTGCTTTGACCACAATCTCACCTGATGTTAAGTCACGATGTGGTCCAGGATGGTAAGCGTACTAAGCCTAGGTACTGGTTCTCAAGTGATGTTGCCGGAACACACCTATTGGTATTTGGTGACAGGTTTTCGAACTTGAGGGTGGTAGCTACCCAGGCGGGCATCATTAGAAAATGCCCTACAACCAGGCCATGGTTTCCTCGCGATGTTTTCCTTCACCGAAAGCTCAGGCCGATTTTAGAGTCGGATAGGTGGAGATCGAACCTGCGTCGATTGACGTGGAATCCGGAAGCTTTACCTACTGCGCCCTCATCGCATATTAATTGTGAGCGGTTTTCAACCTTATTTATTATTATAAAAGGCAATGTTATCTATATCTTGTTAAATGTATTTTTTTTTATCAGATTTTAGTTCATACTCTGTAACGTTAGATAATATATGGAATAAACTATGTGGATAACAGTGGACTAAGTAAATAAAAAAATCAACTGCTCGTTCTCTTAAAATAAATTTCAAAAAAAAAAAAAACCATTTTATACAAATAATATAGTAAATAATTGTTTAGATTAGACATTTGAATCTAACAACAGTACAGCTAATGTTAATAAGAAACTATTGAGGAAAAGATCTATTTATAAAAAACTAGATTTAATAGATAATAAATGCAAGTGAAATATCTGTTTGAGCTTTATTCGTTTGTTTATAAATAAAAGGACATAATTTTCCATCTTGCTCACTCATGAGATTCAATTTAATATTCTTTGCATGCGTTTTATTACCGTTATTTCAAATGCTTCATTCAATTGAAGTTTGCTTTAACTTGGATAAAATCAAATATTTTGTAGACTGACTGAAAGCTAGTTATGTCTCCGAATCAATTAGTTTTCACAATTTTTAGTTTTCACTACCAAATATTCATTTTATAGTTATCATTACACAAAGTTATCATTATAACTTGTTCTATATACATATTATCTTGCGAGATTAAAAAAAGAATTTCAAATAATAATGTTATATCTTCAATTATAAGTAGTTTAATGTATGGAAAAACATACAGACAGGCGTGCTCAAATATTATACGTTCAAATGGAATAAAGACGAATCTTTACACTTTTGTTATTATGTTGCGGATAAGGTAGGACAAACTTAGGTAGTAAAGAAAAGATGCTGGAAGAATGCGAAAGTGTCCCCAAACGCAGACGCAAAACATATATTGTAACAGTCAGTCTATATCGATTTTATATCGGACCAACCAGATTTCATTTCGAGCCCTTAGACGGGAGTCGGCAGTCTTGTAATATGTATATATCTCCTCACCAAAAAAAACCAATTCATTCAGGTAGCAGCCAAGCCGGGGTTCGAACTCTTGTGCTGGAGTTACCTTTTGCGGCAAGTGTCTTCAGCACTTGCCCATAAAGTTACGGGGAAGCTGTTAAGGTCCTTACGGTCAACAGCATTAGATATGTTTAAAAAAATTACAATTGTGTGCTAGCTCTAAAGCATATGCAATTATATGGTAACACCACGATGATTTCCTTTAACTAAGTATTTTAGAATTCTAACTAATGTAGGGACAGGTCAGGGTGCAGTAATTACACGTATATCGATATGTTTGAAACGTATATTTGGCCATGTATCATAAAACTCTATATGCTATCCGTGCCACGTCTCGATAATGACTGCCTTAAATACCCGATGGGCGACTAATTTATATTGTAACGCATGCAATACCTGTTAATAATATTCTTAACAAACAAAATATGTAGACATTCTAAAATACGTCTTTAAAAATATAGAAAGTTCTTACATTGATTATTGATTAATTCTTACATTGCTTATCGATTAAATCCAAAATTAACTCCACTTCCGTTTATCTATTTTCCGGTTCCGGTTCAGAAATGTATACGTAAATTCTATTACAGTTTCATACTACATATTATGTATATAAACAAAGTATACGAATAATTATCCTAACACTAATATTCCATTGTGAGTTCCGTGTACTGTCAATACATCACATTGTCTTCTTCGTTCTTTCGGTTTCGTTCATTCCTTTTTTGTTAATTCTATTTTTTATTTTTCACAGATTCATCCTCTATGAATAGCCTGTACTCTAGTTTCTCTATTTACACTAATACTCGACGTTTCCTCAACTTCAAATCATTTCCTGGTGCTTTAGAGTGTGTAGACGGTGTCAGAGCTATCTCCATGATGTGGGTCATCGTAGGTCATACTTTCTCGATGACGCTACTGACTTATATGCATAACTTACAATATGTTGTCGAAGTAAGTAATTAGTTTCTTCCTTTTTTAATTTGTATAAGCTCAGTGCATTGACCATAAAGATAATTTGTTAAACACACTAAGTGATGCGGCCGGAACAAACCTATTGGTATTTGTCGACAGACTTTAAAATTTGAGGGTGGTTTGTACGGAGGGTATTTTTCCTTTGCCGAAAGCTTAGGGTCATTATAGAGTTGTATAGGCTAGTTCAAATCACAGTATATCGTCGCGGATTCCGATCACACTCCCTACTGAACCAACGTCGCTTCTGTTCTTTGCCCCTTGTTTGTTATACCTTATGAAATGTCGTCTAGCCTGAAATATTTATTGAAACTTTAATTTCAATATTCACACTTTTATTCCTTATTACTACTACTTCTATTTTTAATACTTTAGGGAATATTTGTTATTACTGTTAAAATTTATTTAAATATAATTAAATTTTTGAAACGATGGACTGCCTCTAATTATTATAATATACTAAATTCATTGGGACTAGGATCCACATCTTATTTTATGTACAATACTTAAGATTTGATAAACAAATTACGTAGTATATTTATTTAATAAGCAAAATTTCATTCACAGAATTTAACAAGTTTCAAAATGACGTGGGTCAACTCGGCCCCAATTACGGTCGATACATTCTTCATGCTCAGTGGTATCCTTGCTGTTTACACAACAGTCGGCAAGATTACAAGGGGTGAGTGAAATAGTGTAATTTTTCTGTTTATCGACGCATATAATTAAATGAGGCTTATGAAGAAACTAATATCAAGTCTCTTCAATATATTAAAACAAACGAGTCGCTTAGAGATTTGAGATATTTAAATCCACATAACACTTAACAACTATTCGCCTCAGCATTTTCAATCGGTAATATAACTTGGAAACAATGAGATACAAAAAAGAATCAGGTATGCATCATTTTCTTTGTACATTTGAATGTAATAACTAGAAAGTTATTAGAACTGAGCAGTACAAGAAATTTCTATTTTTGTTATGTGAAAATTTGTTTTAATTTACCCTTACCGAAGTAAACTTTCTTAAGCTTCCGCAATAACTACTTGATTCCTAACTAAAATCAATCTTTGACGTTAATATGATAAATGCTTCATAATATGGAATTAATTACATAAAAGTTATCACATAACATAGTGGAATTACATGTATCGTTGTATTTTAGATTTTTTTAATTACATTGTTAACCATGAATGATCAAACAATTCGTTTAAATCCGGTATTTATTATTGAACGAACGTTCGAACAGGTGTTTTATTATATTAACATCGTATATTGTTATAATGTTTTAAATATAATAATAATTATAAAGAATTAATTTACTTATCTAAAGATTAGTATAACTGATTTTTGTGTATCGTACATTACGTACGTGCGTCGGGTAATGCGATATTGATTGATCACATAATTGGCTTTAATACTACAAATACAATATGTAATGTTTTTGTTTTTTTAAATTCACTAATTAAAAATAGACGAGGTAAACATAAATACTCATACTGTTTTAAGTCATATCAATTTGAAAGCGTTGGTTTCATAATTATCATTAGATCACTGTAATTTTGATAAATGAATTTGATTAATAATTTACCTACTGAAGATTGCCTCGTTGAAGTAACCAAAATGTAAATAGCTTGAGGATTTGAATTTGAATCTTTAATCTATAAATGAGCCAAAGGTTTTGCTGAAAGGAAACATCATAAATAAACCATAGCATGACGGTAATTTTCTGATAATGACAACTCGAGTAGCCCTCAAGATTGAAAATCTGTCGCCAAGCACCAATATGTTCACCAAGCAACATCACGTAAGAACTGGTACCTCTAGACTTAGTGTATTTATCATCCTGGACCACATTGTCACTTTTAATATCAAGTGAATTTGTGGTCAAAGCGCTACTAAGGCTAGCTAAATATTTGGTGCTACGCTAACTACCACCTAATTATTATAATTCGCAAATGATTCGCAAAGTTCTATAACACTACACTATGGTGTCATAAAGATATTGTTTCTTCTTCAGCATAAGATTTTCGAGTCGGCGAGATCTGTCCGTTCGGAATAATGGATTTATATTGTTAGCACTAAAGTCTCACAACGCGTGTAAATGTTTTCAGGTCGTTTCATAAGGACAATACATCTTTTCTACTTGAACCGGCTTCTTCGTATGTTCCCGCTTCTTGCCACGGTCGTATTACTTCAAATTACATTCTTCCACCATATATCTGATGGACCGTTCTGGGCGAACGTCGCCCATGCCGTCGAAAACTGTAAGACGTATTGGTGGTCTACTTTACTTCACGTGCAGAATTACGTAAACTCTCTTAATATCGTGAGTATCCTTTAGGGCTTACTTTTAATCTATTTAGCCGGTTCCTAGTAATTTTACTAATGTGAGGTATAATGTAGAAAAATGATATGTGAGTCTACTAAATATTATTACATTTGATGGTAACAGTGTAGAAGTATAAAATCTTGTTTGAGAGCAAAGTGAATATTAGGAGGAATACTAGCAGATTCTTCTATTCTGTAAACACTACTACTACTACTATAACTACTACTACTACATGGCGTTTCATTGTTTGCATAGTCCTAATAAGTCAATTAGCATTAATAGTTTTAATTTTCTTTTACTTTTTTTAGTGCCTCTCTCAAACTTGGTATCTGTCAGTGGATGTACAGCTGTACATGGTCTGCCCCATCGTCATGATATTTCTCTTTGGTAGAGAGTCTATAGCCTGGGGAGCTCTAAGCGTAATTGTCTTACTCTCTCTCGTGGCGTCGACTACATATAGCTTTCTGTACAACTTTTCTGCTGCCCTTACTAATCCAGCGTAAGTTGTTATAATTACTTTTTACAAATTACCTATTCACGACATGCTTCAGAAATATCTTGAGTCCTATAAAAAAGAAGATTAAGAAACGACATAACACACCTTTGTGTTAATGAACGAAGATTGAAACTACATTTATACCGTTCACTTTGTCAGGCAATATATTTATATTAACTGATGTAAGTTCAAATTAAATCTAGGACCGCTCTAAAATGAAATATATTAATCTTACAGACGCCTTGGTGAATTTAACAAATATGTTAGAACTTACTACCTCAATACATTACCTCGGGCTGCCCCCTTCTTCGTCGGAATGGTGTATGGCTATTTACTTCATTTATATAGGGATAAGAAATTACGCATGTCCAGAGTAAGTCTATTTTTATAATAAATGTCGCTTTATGATTTTATTAGTGTTTTTAAATAAGATTTTCCATTTCTTTATTCATATCACATAAGGTGCAAATACCTTCTATATTTTCTATATTAGTGTTTTGTATATATTTTTAAATAATTATACAGTAAAAATCACTCGGTAATTTTCAGTATAATCAAAAACTATTATATATTTATTTATTTATTTATTCAGGAAACAAAAAGCCATTACATAAATATGATTACATAAGAAGATACACTAAAAGGCCTAAAGTACCATAATTTATATTTAAATAATTAACAGTTATTAACTAAGGAATCGTAACGTACGCTCAATAAAAAGAAAAAGGTTACAATCATGAAGTACAAACAATAAATAGAACAATAAAAATAAATTTTGTGAAACAAACATTAGTTATTTATCTGTGGTGTAATCAATTTTTCATCTTCCTGCAGTTTAAATTTTTAACTAGTTTTTTGAATTTTGTTAGGGCCAGAATTTTATTTATTATCAGTTAGTTATATTATTAATTAATTATATTATTTACTTTCAGCTTAACGTTATTATCCTATGGATCATATCTTTTGTACTGATGGCTTTCTGCATATTTTCCATTTACCCAGTAACGCAGCCAGAACACACCGGTCAGATATTTGATAATTTTCTCAACTCATATATGAGAGCTATATGGGCTTGCGCTTTGGGTTGGTTGATATTTGCTTGCGTCCAAGGTTATGGAGGTAAGATTTACTTTTAAATGTCCATATTTAGATTCGTATCTAAGTACAGACGCACGTAACAGTATCCACAATCTCGTTAATAAATCATTTTAACAGCGTACATGAATTTAATTCGTTTAGAATTTTGTATCATATCATTGTACTAAATACGTTTGACAAGATATGTCAGATGAGACAAGAGACACCTTAGATAGTAATATTTTATCGAGGTTTTATATCAATGTATGTATATTCTATTGTTTGAAGAGAATTTTACCTAATATTTCGTAAAAATGGTCTGAAAATACTAACAGTCTGAACATTGAAAAGAATCTCTTTCTCAAGAACAAGCAACGTAATAATAATTATTAAGTCTGACTATAGTATTTGTTCAAATGTTTCTTCTGATACTGTTTTTTTATAAATATCTTTATTGAATTTTATTTTAGGTCCTATAAATTGGTTCCTTTCATTAAGACTATGGAAGCTACCGGCTCGCCTCTCTTATGCCATGTATCTAATTCATCTTCCTATCATCTTTACTGCCAATGGAAGTTGGGTTAAAACACATTATTATTCCAACGGTGAAACTGTAAGTAATGATATCTTTTGGATTAATTATTTTTAACATTTTATTTAATCTACTACTATTACAAAATGTACAACAGAATGTGTGGTTAATCATGTTTAATACTCCTACTAAGTGGGTTTAATAAATCTGCTTAAAAAATTATGATTTTTCTCTTTAAATTTAATCTAAATTTTGTTCCAGATTTACAGATTCATGGCCGACATATCATTGGCTTTTGTCGCTGCGTTTATCCTTTGTATTTGCATTGACGCTCCCTTCTCGACCCTCCAGAAACTTCTACTCAACGGTAAGAAATTCGTGATTTTACTTTTCCTTTTACTTTTATTAAAACATGAATATTAATAGACTTTTCATCAATCAAAAGATATAAATTAAGCTCCATTTTTTCACCTTTCACTTCTTCTAGATACAATAATCTCTTTATATCATATACATGAGTTTCCATTACTTCTTACTTTAATCATAGTCTGTTACATATATCTATCTGATCGGCATAGATCAGGATCAGACTTCAAACTCATTTTTAGGTTCATTCACATTACTAATCAATATGATATAAATGTGTAACAAATATTCATTATATTTACAGCTGGAAAAAAAACCACAGAGACCGCGACCGAAAGTTGAATCTCAATTCAGTAACATTGAGAAGACCAATTTATAGAAACAATTGAGATGGGCAAAAATTGTTATATTTACCTACGTAATATATTATATGTTGTTGACTATGTCTTAGTGAGGAATTAGTAAACTATTGAATATTAATGTAGGTTTAAGTACAAACACTTCTGACATTTTAACTGCGAATTGTAGTTTATTTTAAATATAACGTTCGAATTAAAGTGCGTGCTGGGCTAAGTAGCCTGTGTTTTTCGTTGAATTTGTGTATAAAATAAGACTGATATATTAGTTGTAATATCTTAGAGTTATCCTGTCTTGACGAGGATGAAACTTGTTAGAGATAAAACCAAGCACCGTTGTCGGAAATTAGATTATATGTTCCTAATAAACTGTACCGTTTATGTGACTATTATGAAATGTATTTATATCTAAGTTGATCAGATTCAGAGGCCGGTACATTTTACTCCAGTGGTTATTCTTAACATATTAATTTATATGCGAAATATGTTTTTGTAAAAGTTAGGTTTTGCATAAATATTTTGACTTCACAAAATGTAACTGCATTTAATTGTATTTAGTAGCCATTTAAAAAAAAAAAAATTAAATGTAATTTGGTAATTTGTAATCAATCAATCTATATGCCTACCTCGTAAATGAAACATTATATTATAGAATTGTAATTCGATATATAAACAAGAGATTTTGATCTAAAACCCAATTTCGAAGAAGCTAGTTAAAGTGCGTATCTCTGATCTACCTAACTGATTTCATACGTAATAGCATCATTTCAACATAGCATAAAGCACAGAAAACTACGAAAGAAGTAATGTTTGTACCTAACTGTTTCCTTTTCAAGTATCTCCAAGTGAATATTTAATATTTGTGCAGTTAGATGGTACTTCCTGGGATATCTAATGGATAATCGAAGTCATTGTTTTTATATTACATTATTGTGCATTATGAATAAGTTTTAAATAAAATATGTGTTATTTTTTCTTTAATTAATAATAACAAAAAATTATGAGGTGTATAATTTTGTCACGTGTCATAATTGGTGCCAAATAAATCTTATTAACCTCTTAATTGACCTATTTTTTGTGGAATCCAACTAATAATTATAACAATAAAAGTTGTAAGTACGTTTTTCAAAAGGTGTTGTTACTAATGGCTAACAATGGCTATAAGTATAATTTGCATGGTTTTTATACAAAAAATTATATATATATATATACATACATACATATGCTCACGCCTGTATCCCCGAAGGGTTAGGCAGAGGTGAAGTAGCGAACTACAACCACCCACATTTCGCCGAGCTTAGTTCCGTCCCAGATGTGTCTGGGGCGAGCCTGTCGCCATATCGGGCACAAATTCCAAACTCCGGGATGATACTGAGTAGAAAAAACCCAATAACACTTGACCCGACCCGGGGATCGAACCCGAGACCTCAGAACGGCACTCGTACGTAATACAACTGCGCTACCGAGGCATATATATACATGCATAAAAAATTATAAAAAAGGAGCACGATTGGGTTTCTAGTGGCTCTTCTCGGCTGGCTTGTTTTCCGAACCGGTGGTATTGTTTTTGACCTAAATAAGCGCCTTCTTAGGGCCTCAATTGGATATTTTTTTTAAATTTGATTTTGTTTTGAATAATTTTTTATTCTATAAATTTTTAATCGTTATTTATTGAACATACTAATACAATTTTTTTTAATATCTTTAAAACTACGAGTATAGGTATTATTATTCTACTATTTTGCGTCGAAAGGATAACCACCGCCAATATTCTAATAGTTTTATTAATTCAGAACAATTATGTATTTTGTAATTCATGTAAACTTTATAACAAAAAAGAAACGAACCAGTCATTTACTCTAAATTATTACATCAAGTAACTCATATTATCTTATTAAATATTTATCACAAATAATATCATGTTTTTACTAAGAATATTTGCTTACTCAACAGCTGAATTGCGTCAGAGAGATTAATTATATCGAAATTTTACGTAACGATGTCTGCATCGCCCACGATGGACGAAACGCCCACCACAGCCAAGCCTTTAAAAATTTATCGTACTTTTTGATCTAAATGAACCTTATTGCATAGAACATAGAACCTCTGAGAGTTAATTTCAGAGGAGACATAAAAAATCGACTTATAGAGTTTTCTACTTGAATTTAGACGGATTTTGATACAAAATATTCGATTTGTGGACGATAATAATTCATTTTTATTAATCTTGCTTTATAGAGGTGTAAGTTGAGAAATAATAAACATATTTATTCGCAAGTTAAAAGCTATATACAAAACATTATAGTATAAATATAAAAAATCGATTCATATAATTCGTAATCTTATTTATTCTATCATCATTCTCCTGCCTTTTCCCAACTCACTCGGGGTCGGCGCAGTATGTTTTCTTCTTCAGCCGTCATCTCTTCATTCACTCCTTTTTATTTCATACCATTTCTTACACACTTTCTTTGGTCTTCCTTTACTTTTCCATCCTTCCACATTCATATTAATTACTATTTTACCCACATGCGCTTCCTCTCTTCTCATAACATGTCCATACCACGACAAACGAAAACCTTTTAACTTTTGTACCACTGGCGCAACTTTCAAACTCCCTCTAATCCAATTTATTATATATCTTACATTATTTTCTAAGAAAACAATGACATACATTGTTGGTAAATTCTTAGAGTTGCTCACTTCGTCTTTCTTCGAGCTGTATATAAAACACTATTACAAACGATTGAGTTGTTTAGTCAACCATTGTTACGTTAGTTATACAGAGGTCCAATTTATTTTTCCGAGTTATGGAAATAAAATATGTACCAAAATGTCTTATTTAAGACTCACTAATAATTCGACCTGAGGGTTAGGTAGGACCTATACTATTGAAATTTCGAGTAATGGAGGTTTTAGGGCCTGAAGAAAAGGGAAAAAAATTGTGTTTCTGAGTTTTGGAGGTTTTCGACTTATCTAGATTCGATATAAAGAGGTTCTATTGTAGTTCACTCACGTGATTGTATGTATATATGTTTCTTAACAACTTTTAAACGATTTTATTTATTGAAATTAAAGTCTATATGTACATTTATGCTCAGTGAATCCAAATGAATAAAAGAATCCAAATGATAGTTTATAAAAATAATAAAAAAATACGACTCATTCGATAATAAGTATACTGATATAAGGAATTAAAGAAAAAAATATGTAATCGGTATCATATCAAAATTTTCCACACAAAAAAAAAAATAATAATAATCATACAATGTAATTAATACACGTGATAACAAATATATTTCGCATTCACGTGATATTAACGAAATATACATAAGTTTGCGTACGACCCGTGACGAAATATGTCGCTGTTTATTTATATGTAATCAGAGGGTTTAGAGACGACGCACGGCGAAAACATAATGCTATCGCAAACATTAGATATACACAACACACGTGTATACTGACATAATTAAACACATATACACAATTAATATAAAAATAGAACGGTACTACTAATCTATACTAATAAATAAAATTGGAATGTCTGTCTGTAATGTCAAATATTTGTTTTTACTAAATGTATATACGATGATTTGAATGTATAAACGAACCCTACACAAAAAAAACAATTTTTAAAATTGTTTTCTGTCTGTATCGGGTAATCTCCGGAACTGCTGGACTTATTTGGACGGGACTTTTCTTGGTAGATAGCTGAAGTAATTCCGGATAACTTAGGGTACTTTTAATTTTTAATAATTATAACTCCGAGTAAAAAAATAAAACTTTAATAAAATCTGATTCAATGCACGGTTTACGAGCAATTATTGTAATTTATGAGAAACATTTTTACTTTATTTTAGTATTAAATATTTTTTAAGAAAAATAATTAGGGTCCCGTACAAAAAATTAAAACGCAGTAAAGAATATATGAACGCGGGCGCAGCCGCGGGCAGACGACGAGTAACGTATGTTTGGAAGCAGCGTGAATGTATTAAATCACTAGGACCACGATGTCTTCAGATACCATACATATTGTAAAAAATAGTGAAAATGAAAGAAACTAAAGGATCAGAATATTAAATTTAAAAAAAATCTATTTACATTGTTCGTTTAAAAAAATATATACTCATAAATTGTTACGGCCGCGGTGCTCGCCTTCGTCCGAGGCACCGTAGAACCGTAGGGTGGGCGGGTTGATTCACTCACGCAAGATGTTATGTGTGAGCGCCGGTGGCCCGCCTCGTGGTGAACACCGGATGCCCGTTGTTTGACAGTCTGATCTCGCCGGAGTAGTTAGCGATGTGCGAGCGAGATCGCAATCGCGGCAGAGCAGGACGGAATAAAACGCGGAACTTGTTGAGAGTGAGCGAGAGGTGAGCCGAACTTGTTGTTTCTTTCTTGCGATTCTTCTATATTTGCGTGTACCGTTGCGCTCCTAGCAATTCTTCTCGTATCCTCCTTATGTTCAAGCAGTCTAGCAGCGGCGTGTCGTGTGTCTTTCCCTAACCATTTTTTTTTACTCTTTTTTTTTTTTTAAACTTTATTTATAAAAATATTACACCATGCAAATTACATACATAAGTTACATTTAATAATACAATTGACAAATAAAAAATAAAACAGAAAAAAATAAAACAAAACAGTCAGAAAACTACACACGCTACACTTACTAACTAAACTACGAACTAATAGGGGACACGGGGAAACCGCATCAGGGCTATTCCCTTCGACGGTGGCCTCTCCTTTGTCCGCGCCTACGGACAAGTCTGCTGGGTGAGGCACACAGGTGCGTCCCTCGTGGAGTAATCTTCTGAGTTCTGGGAGCTAATCCTGCTATCGATCGGACTCTGAGGGGTCAGGGAGATGCACCCGATCTATACGGGTCATAGACACGGTCCTCCTTCAACTACCTACTCAGCTAGGCGAGGACCGGCGTATGAGATCGCGCGCCTGAGGCCTATATACTAATGACAAGTGTTCACCTCTCCCTCTCCGGTTGTCGGGAGGTCTAGCGTGCAACGGCGCGATGTTCTGGAGGTGAACGTGCGCCGACGTGTCCGCTCTTCGGAACATGTTGGTTGCAAGGCTGCTTATGAACGCATCCAGGCTCTCTACACGTAAGTCACGCGCAAGTACGTGGTTGCTAACGTATCGCGGTGCCCCCGCGATCATGCGAAGCGTGATGCTCTGTTGGGCTCTAAGCCGTCTCTTGTTCGTTTCCGATAAGCGACTGAACCATGCAGGGGCGGCATAGGTAAATCGTGACCTCAAATAGGTTTTATATAAACCAAGCCTCGTTCTCAAGGGTAGCCTTGAGGTGAGCACTGGACGCAGCATTCTCCTCGCCGCTCTTGTCCGCGCGATCACATCTCCTACATGACTTGAAAAAGTCAGGTTTCGATCTATAGTGACTCCCAGGTATTTGACTTTTCTCTTCCACGGTATAGTCTTTCCCTGGAGCGTCAAGCAAGGTGGTAATCTACTCATCATCACTCTAGTCATGAGTGCCTGTGTCTTCCCTACGTTGGCCCGCAGCCTCCATCTCCGTAGCCATTCAGGAAGGGTGTCAAGTAAACGCTGGGTTTCTATTTGCGCATCTAGTGGCGTATTATCTACGTGAAAGTAGGCGGCGTCATCAGCAAATAATGCGAGTTCTGTCCACCCGCGCACGGGCATGTCGTTGGTGTAGACGGCGTAGAGGCTAGGAGAGAGGCAGCTACCCTGCGGGACTCCGGCTCTCATAGGGAACTCCCGAGACACTTGGCCTTCGACCACTACTTGGACGCGGCGGTCTTCCAGGAAAGACTTTAGGACATGGAGAATCTTCCTAGGGATCGTGGTGGTCGTTAACAGTTTGTATAGCATCCCCTGGTGCCATACTTTGTCAAACGCCTTCTCCATGTCCAGTAGTACAACTGCGACGTATCGTTTGTTTCTTCTTGCGGTATCTATTATATCAATGACCCTCGTGAGTTGGAGAACAGTAGAGTGATGCTCTCTAAACCCGAACTGTTCGGCTCTCAGGTTCATGTGCGGCAGCATCTTGGCCAGCACGAGCCTCTCGAACACCTTAGACAGCGTGCTGAGCAAAGTGATTGGCCTGTAGTTTTCTGGTCTTTGCAGGTTCTTCCTGGGCTTCGGTAACATGCGGACCAGTCCGAGCTTCCAGTCTTTCGGGAAGTGCCCCGAGCGGATAATACCATTGAATAACCGCGTCACCGCCGCGAGTGTTCTCAGCGGCAGGTGACGCAGCATTACAGTGGTAATGTTATCCGCGCCGGGGGCCTTCCTGGGCTTCAGTTTCCCGATCACGCGATTTACTTCGGCCGGGGTGAAGAACAGGGCGTCTGCCGGGCTGCCGCCGACTACAGGCTCAGCCCAGTATCTGTCTAGGTGTCGGTTCACATTGAAGACGTGCTGAAGGTCCGCTTCGTCGTTCGGGGAGAACTGTTCTTCCAAACACGTAGCAAAGATCTCCGCCCGATCAGTTGCTGTGAAGCGTGGGTAGCCATCTTCGCCCAATAAGGGGCGGACCGGCTCCGGTGTGCTCGATAGCTGCTTGCATAGACGGTGTACTGAGGGGACCGAGCTGTCCGTGATAATCTCGTCTATATGGTTCTCCCACGCTTCGGCTGCATGGTCATCTAGGGCAATTTTAACTCGTGTCACCATCGAGTTAAGTCTAGTCTTCGTGAAGGGGCAACGGGTATTCTGCCACTCCCTCCGCAGCGCTCGTTTCTCTTTAATGAGATCCTGAATCCGCCGGGGAAGAGGTTTGAGCCTCGACTCCGTCGGAATGGTGCGAGTAGATTTTTCTCGGGCGCTGCGGATGCAATGGGTGAGTTCACCCGTCATCCGTTCCACATCTTCCGGCGTGGACATCTTTCGCGTCGGTGTGGTGCTCTCTAGTTCCTTCACGAATATTGCCCAATCAATCCGCGTACGTGATGCTGGGAATAGTACTCGCGTAGGTGACTCGGAGACTTCGAGAAGGACAGGTCTATGGTCCGAGGGTAGATCCGGCAGTACTGTCTGCCTCGGTGGATTCAAGCGCCCTTTCATTAACGTTATGTCCAAAACGTCTTGCGACCTCGGGCTATGATGTGTTGGCTCATCTGGGCCGTGGATATCAAAGCCATAGTCTTCAGCAAGCTTCAAGAGTTGTCGACCAGGTTGCGTATTACATGAGGAGTTCCAGGAGGTGTGCTTCGCGTTAAAATCTCCTGCCATGATCGTTGGCGTACCTCCCGCCATTAATTCCTCAAGTTCTCTTTCCAGCATCTGAGTGGGCTGGTAATTTGGTCGGTATATGGCATAAGCCTTCAGGTCCCGACCATCGACGTGCAACAATACCCCCAGAGCGTAGAGAGTGACTGGTACTCTTTAAAGGGTATTGGCTGATGTACGACATTCCTCTTGACGAGGACTAAAAGTCCTCGGTACGGGCGGCCACTCGTCGGACTCCTCTCGTCTTTCCTGTATGCGAAGTAGTTAGGGACCCCGAAACTCTTCGCCTTGACGCAGGAAAGTCTCCGATATCAGCATCACGTCAATCTTCTGCTCACGGAGGAAGGCTATCAGTAGCCTTCTCTTCCCCGTGAGCGCCTGGGCATTCCAATGGCACACCCTTAACTCAAGCATTGGGATTTAGGAGCTTCAGTAATCCCAATAGGGTGGCCTTCTGACCTTTCTCACCCTCCTTAACGGCCGACAAGATCTCCTGCAGGACACCGAGGGTCGCCGTCAAAGTGTCCAGCTGCTGAGCCGGGGGGGGGGATGGAGGTACCAGAGGGGCAGGTTTATCTCTCGACGCACCCGCGGTACGATCCTGAACCGCGGGTTTCTTATTCTGGCGTCGGCGTCTTCTCCCAGGACCAGTCGTCGCACCGCGGCTTGTAGGTTCATTGGCCGGCGCCATCAGCGACGCTGACGCCGTCTCCCCTACTGTTGTCCGCGGAGGTAGTGCTGACCCTTTCGTCGCGCGTCCTGAGATGTGGTCGCCAGTGCGCGTAATAACGCCAGCCGTCCGGTACCTGGCTTCCCTACGGAAGACCGGACACTGCCTGTAATTGGCAGGGTGGGGTCCTCCGCAGTTGGCGCAGGTCGGTGGCTCTTCAACTGAGCGACCACAGTCACGTGCAGCGTGTGGTTCTCCACACCGGACACAAGCGAGTGTTCTATGACACTGCATCGAGCTGTGCCGGAATTGTTGGCATCTATGGCACTGGGCGGGACCAGTCTTACCGCGCCAGGCTTCTATTTTGATCCCCCTCATGCACAGTAATTCGTTTACTGCGTAGATGTCCGGGGATGTCGGTGTCCGCTTCAGGACGACGTGGAAGACGGAACCCGGGCGACCTCCGCGCGCCATTATGTTCTTGACGAACTCGGGTTCGAAGCCTCGCTCCTGTAAGGCGGCAACGATGTCAGTGGGGTCCGTGTCTGAGGGTAGTCCCCTCAGAGCCACCTTGAGGCTTCGCTCGGCAGGCAACGAGTACGAGAACCAGGCTACCCCTTCCTCGCACTCCGCCTTGGTGAGGTAGCGTTGTACCGTACGGTACTCTTCTACACTCTCCGGCACGAACTTCACCCCTGTCCCAAAGGGGCGCGCGTTCGGTGCTCTGCCGAGCTGTTGGGTCAGCAGCTTAAAGTGTCGTTGCCATTCCGGCAGACGCTCCACTATCAGTGGCGGATATTTTGGTGCCGGTGCCTGCTTGACGTTGGGGGCTGAAGGCCCCTTCGACGTGTCCGGATTCGGCTGCTGCTGTTGTTGTTTTTCTGCGGCTGGTGTGTGGCGGCCGGAGGCATCGGCGTCCCTTGCGCCGGTTGGCGCTGAGGCGCTCCTACCGCCGCCGCGAACGATCTCGCTGGTGCTGGTGCCGGTGCTGCAGGCACGGGAGCCGCCGACACCTTTGCCTTGACCAGGCTGGGTCCAGGCCTTGCAGTAGGCGTCGCGCGCGCTGTTGCAGCTACGGCCGGGTCGCACTGCGGGCTAGCCGCAGGTGGCCGGTGAGCCGCAGGTGGCTGCGGTTGCGCCGCAGGTGTCTGCGGCTGCGCCGCAGGTGGCTGCCGTGATGGTCGGTGGCGCTGGCGCTGCGGGAGCGGAGCGGCCGCTGAGGTTGGAGGTACTGGCTCTCCGGTCCCGGCTGGGACCGTCGAGCCGGCGTACCTCGCGGCCAGCATCCGCTCCGCAGCTCGTCTTCCGCGCCTGGTGAGCGCCCCTCCGTCTCTGCCTCTGAAACGCGGAGGTAGAGCGCCATCCACCGCAGCATCCCCAAGGAGAGGAGACCCGTCTCAACCAGTTGGGCGAGAACTATGGTGTCCCTCTCCTTGATGGTGTTTGGTGAGGATGCTGCGGCTGACGGCGGACGCCTCTCGGCGGTTGGGGCGGTCGGCGGCGCTCTCGCGCGGCCAGGCGTCGGCTGCGCACTCCAACTGCTTGCGGCCGGGGTGGGCGGGGGTGGGGGGGGAAACGTCGTCGTTTCCTCCGCTCGTGATTTTACCCGCGGATCGCGGGATGCGGTGGCAGATGGGGCGGGGGGAGGCAACGCCGGCCTCACCCTCGCTGCGGCAACGGGCACAGACCTGTTGCCGTGCGTATAAACGCTCTGCGGTGCGGGGGGAGGCAAGGATACTCTCGCCTCAACCCCCGCATACGTGCTGCGCGTAAAGGCGCTCGGCGGTGCGGGGGGGGCGAGATATTTCTCGCCTCAACCCCCGCAGATGGCAGCACTTCTCGACTACCGCACGGCGGCGCGGGGGGAGGCAAGATTTTTCTCGCCTCGACCCCCTCAAGCCTGCCGCGCGTAGAAGTGCTCGGCGGTGGGGGGGAGGCGGGATGATTCCCGCCTCAACCCCCGCAGATGGCAGCACTGGGTGGCTGCTGCTCAGCGGTGCGGGGGGGGGCGAGATATTTCTCGCCTCAGCCCCCGCAGATGGCAGCACTTGGCGGCCATGTGCCGCGGTGGTAGTTGGAGCGCGGGGGGGTGTAGTTACCTCACCCCGCAGGTATCGTTCGTGACGAAGGACGTTGTCCTTCGTCAGGCTAAGCGGAGTCTTCATTCGGGCGGCTTCTTCGGAGTCCGTTTGGCAGCTACTGGTCGTCGTGGTGTCCTCGTTGGATCGGGAGTCTTGACGCGTTTGGGTTCGCGTCGGCGTCCTCGGCTGCTTTTTCTTCTTCTTGGGTCTTCTTCTTTGGCCCTGAAAAGGGCCTTTTCCGTCATCACTGGATGGTGACGACATGGGCTTCTTCTGCTCGTAAACGCGCAGGAAATATGGAGGAGGGCTATGCCGAAGCACCCCCTCCGGCTTCGCTCCGATCAACTAGCGCCGCGAGGTGCTAGTTGACATTGCTGTGAACCAACCAGGCGATTACTAACGAACCACCTGTTGGTTCCCTTCGCTTCAAACTGTTTCCTCGAGCGCTAGTTGTTTACGAGGCCGATCCACCGTTGCGCTCGATTTTGGAACCACCCGTATGAGCTTAAGTGCTCCGGGTCGGTACCTTAAAGTGGACACCTCGAAATGAGGCGTCTCAATTATCTATTTTCGCTATGCTCGGCTCACCTTTCTCCATTTATTATATCAATATCATATGCTACATGTCTGTATTTTACATAAATACACTCTATAAACAATACCCTATCTAATATAACACAGAACTATAATCTACAGTTAGCCTAAATAAAGTTATGATCGGAAAACTCTCAATAAACTACTTAGACTATTCAATATTTAAGGAACAAGGTCTTTATAACTAAAATCTTATTATCTAGGTGCGTTATCTCTATCTTATATCTAAGTCTATTCCATATACATCTAACACACAAATAACATTTAGTCATACACATAGGCACTTAAAGTAACACAATGTTCAATACATATTCAATAGTTCAATGCTCAATATTTGATACCTTAGCGATCTATGCTAGCGCTATGTCAATATCTATATCTTTATTCAATACATAAAATCGCCATATTCTATAAACTCTATTTTCTAATGCTACATCGGGTCGGTCGCCAACATAAATGTCATATATTTTGAACATAAAGCTTTGCTAATGTTATAGAGCTTTATTGATTTGTATATTTTGTTTAGATTTCATCTGTAACATAATAGTTTAAACAAACGCTCATAAATTTTAGAAGAGAAGAATTCAAAGTGTTAATATTAATATTTTTCAATAATATACTTCTAATAATCAAATCAAAAAATTCTTTATTCAATTTAGGCTCTAATAAGGCGCTTATGAACGTCAAAACATTACCACCGGTTCGGAAAACAGCCCAGTCGAGAAGAGCCGGCAAGAAACTCGATCTGGTTCCATTTTTTTTATACATTCAGAATATAAATATAATTTTTAAATAAAATCTATACAACTTATAATTACAACCATTGTTAGCGGAAGCACTTATAGGTGCGTGAATTTCAGACATCACTATCGTTCACGTGATGATCCACCCTGTAATAATCTTTTGAAATTAAGACAGGCTTGACATGGTGCTTGAACTTATTGTCAGGTAAATCGGTAATGTTCTTTGAGATCTTATTATAAAACCGTAACTTTTATTAGATTTACTTAGCCAAACGCGTGGGACGGCCAACTTACATATCTTTACTTCTAATATTAAAATTATGACGATCAGTTATCAGATCAACCTTGTTCAAATTTGTACGATTGTATACCTAATTTATATTAAGTTATCGAAGACGTATTGAGAGGGCAAAGTTAAGATATCATATTCTTGAAATTTGTTCTTTAGAGATTCGCGAGGTCCCATATTGTATATTGCTCAAATAGCTCTTTTTGTAATGTAAAAATGGTGTCTACCTCAGCTGCTGTACCCCTCAGTAGTAGCAATGTTAACTGGAGAATTTTTCGAACCCCAAACGCAGCGGAACTAAGTCTTCCTGCCAAGGTTGTAATATGTGTAACTTGTTATCAAGTGTGATACCCAGAAACAGAGTTTTTTCAACTAAGTCTACTAAATTCCCTTCAATCTCTATCCTACAATCAATATGTTGCACATCGGGCAACGTAAACTTTATACCTTTAATTTTCTTAGTATTTAGAAGTCAATTATTTAAGGCAAACCACTTAGAAATGTTTGCCAGTGTATTATTTAACAGGCTAACCTCTGATTTTTTTTTCTCACTTTAAAATATAAGTGAAGTATCGTCTGCAAAAAAAAAACCATATCAGCCGAGTTATTAACCATTAGCGGTAAGACGTTAATATAAACCAGAAATAAAAACGGTCCTAAATCGACCCCTGCGGAACACCGATTCGAACTAACGACCCCTTGGAGGTAACCCCATTTACATTATACTAAATAATAGGCCAAGAAGGAGACAGAGGTTTCAGAAACCTCATAATGTTTTAGTTTCAGTATAAGTATACTGTGATCAACGCAGTCAAAGGTCTTTGAGAGATCGCAGAACACACCTATTGCATCATGCGAATCCTCCCAAGATTCCAATATATGATTTATTAATGTTGCACCAGCGTTAGTGGTAGGTTTGGATTTCTTAAAACCAATTGCCAAGCATTTAATTTTTTCTCTATAATCCGGTAATAATACTTTATACACGATGTAATCAAACCACATTTCTCTACTGACTTTCCTAACAAATTTAGCACCGGAAGTCAATTGTACGAAGTTTGGACCGGAAACATTCAGATTAATAACGGGTGTCGATAATATTTGATATTAACAAAACTTTAAATTTATTGTAGAAATTTACACAAAGAGTTAATATTAACTGAGTATAAATTTTAATATTATGTTTGAGTTTGAAATTATTTAATAATGGTCAAATTTTAATAACACACGCGTTTCATATTACTATATTTCCAAATATACATTTCAAATAATTACATATAAAACGTGTATATATTTTTCAAATTATATAGTAATTTGTGATAAATTCTCACTCAGCCATTTACTTTTAATATTTAATAATTTAAGCAAACGTTTGCAAGGAAAAACTTCTTTTTTTTTTCGTTGACCTATTTCACTGTTTATTTCTTAATTTGTTACGTTTTTTCGTCTAATACTAGCGACCTATTCGCTACGATTTTGCACGGGTTTAATATGTAATTAAAAAAATATATAAAGTATGTTACTCGGTGATAATGTGGCTTTATTCAGATGAAAGAATTTTTAAACTCGGTTTAATATGTCGATTACCCATAAAAATTAAAAAATAGGAAAACAATTAAAAGCTGACGTAAACGCCAGGTTAGTGCCTAAGGGGTTTAGTAGTTTTTGAGTTTATCTATACAACACAAAATATCAATTTAACCTCTTTATACAGACTTCATATTTACTAAATTTTAAATCGAAAAATACACAAATAATATAAAAGAAATATTATATGAACCACTTAAAGTATTGTTCATCTATATATAAACGTATATTCGTTTTAAAATTGGTTAATTTTCAGTCTTTTTATATAAATAAATATTATTAGGCAATAAAATATAATAATTTTGATTCATTAGCATTGAGATATTAAGCTAACGCATAACCTGTAATTACTGTTACTGGGAGGTCCTAGATTATTTATCACAATTGAGTAAACGTACTTAAAGAAAACAAATCAGTTCATTATAAAAGGTCGTCCGGTACGATTGATTCAGTGCTGACCAGTATGGATTATAATAAATATGAAATTTAACAATATTAATAGTTATGGTTATAATTTTTATAGTTATAAAAGCGTGGTGGTAGGATGACCACCATTCACATGGTGAAACCGACCTTAGGGAAACATTTCCGCGTATCCTGTGTCCGGAATCAGCCATTGTAGATCGAGGAGTTAGTGAGCCAATTGAGCTATCCACCACCGTACACGATTGTAACAAGCGTACCCTTGTGAAAACGTGTCATAAAGAGATGACATTGCGTGTTGTGTTCCAGGATCAGTATGTGTATATACATTACTAACGTTTAACTAAGGTTTTAGTCGTAGTGGATGTACCCCGGCATGATGGCGATTGTTAATAGTTAACTGCAAGTACATGTCAGCGACTACACCCACGTAAGGACTGTTCCAGCCGCCGGGGACAGGCGGATAAGTTTGCTCCCGGACACACTCCGTATCTCCCTCCGATGGCGGCACAAGACATGCTTTAATCCCCAACTAAGAAAGTTCTTGACGCTGACGTCAGCGCGATGCAGTGACACTGCATACATTTTTTTTTTTTATAATGCACAGCACAGTGACTGTACTGGACTTGATGGTAAGTACAGTACAATCCAAAACAGCGGCGACTGACACTGAACAGAATTCAATGCCAGTCACCGCTGTCATGCTGGCCTGCTTAAGTACCTCTTCACGCCTCTTTTGAAGGACAAAAGTCTTAGCATCTTAGCATTAGTAACACAACACTATCAACATTTGTACATAACATGCAGTTACATAGGTTTTGTAAATGACTTTTTTTGTAATAAAAAAATACAGGGCTTAGCTTGGATTAAATTTCGCGTAATTTTTTGCTCAATTAACGTTCAAGTCGAGGTTCTTTTCACTTTGGAGCGTTAATGCCAGTTACTTTTTCGGCTGAGTGCTCGCCTCAAAGTTCAATCAAAAAACAAAAAGAAAAGATTCTCAACTATCGGCGATCGTGATTCTTTATATAAACTCTTTATGTAAACAACAGATAAACAACACTTATTTTGCTGTAACAGTTTTAAAAAAGATTATAGTAAGATGTTAACGAAATTATATCCCTTCGTCGGAAACGGGCTAATTTTACTCCCACCCACATGCCGAAGCCTAAGACGGGCTTCAATCCAGAATTGAGAAAGTTTTTTTACCCGCTAATAATGCGAAACATTGAAATATCTTAAACTATACGCCACGTAGAAGGTACATAGGTTTTATAAGGGTCCTTTTCTGTTAACGTATAGGTTTGGTTAGAATCAATTAATTCCGTTTAACTATTGTTGACATTCGTATCATTATTGTGGCCCTGTCTTAGTAACAGCCCTTCAAGCTGATTATTTCAAGCGTAGACCACAAATCCTGGGGAGTCTCAGGTAAACAGTATAAAAGTCGAACAAAACAAGATAAAAAGAAAAGCCTTATTGGGTACAACCCACTTCAGTTCATATTTTATTTCGCGTACAAATCTGTCTGTCTGTTTGTTCTGAGTAGCCTTCGGAACAGCTGGACGGATTTTGACGGGACTTTTTTGCTAGATAGCTGAAGTTACTCCGGGTAACTTAGGGTACTTTTAATTTTCGAAAATAAATAGGGTGCCGTGTAAAAAATTAAAGCTCCTAAAAAATTTAATAAAATCCTATCCAATACACAGTCTTACGTGCAAGTGTTTGAATTTACAAGAAATATATTTACTTTATCTTAATACTACAGAAAAAAAAATAGGGTTCCGTATAAAAAAAATAACACGCAGTAAAGAATATATGAAACGCGGGCGCAGCCATGGGCGCACAGATAGTTGTAAATAAACATATCATCTATGCAATAATATTGACATAATTATATATAACTATATAAACTAATTTCAATCCGAATATTGTATTTGAATAATAATTTTATTACAACAGAAATATTTGTCCTTCATCGCGCATACGGGCACCATTACTATTATTAACAGGCTAATTATTCTTAAATTTTCCATAAACAAATAATAAGTCTGTACTATGTGGAATTAGCTAGGATTAAATATACGCGGGAGTTTTTGCACTCAAGTAACGGCCAAGGCACTTCATACCACTTTGGTGCCCTTGCACTTAGTGCCTTCAGCACTCGCCTCCAAAGTTACGGTGAAGCTGTAAAGGCCTATCCGATCGACAGCATTAGCTAGGTTAGAAAAAAAAATACTATGTGTATTCTCTCGATAAGTGAACGATGTTAGATTTTTTTTGAAAATTTTGACCATTGGAATCTACTTTGCAATTGATTTATTTATGAAAATAATAAAATTCAGTTAGTTTTAACTGATGTTTTAGATCATTTGTCATAATCGAAACATACTCGTTGTATGATCTTTGTTGTCGCCGATTCTAACCAATCAGTGGCCGCCGATATGATGTGTGGCCGCACGGACCAATGCCAAGCGCGATGTCATCGATGGCGGTAAAGTTCACATTAACCAGTCAGGGGCGCTTCAAGGACAAGACACAATAAGGAACTGTCAAACACAACAGACGGATTTACTACTATTTATATTGTTAACAAGCAAAATAATAAACTATAAACTACAAAGGTGTTTGTAATGAACATAAATTGGCGACTGTGACAGGACCTTCAATCTTTGAATTACAAATATACAATCAAACTGAAAGAAGTGCTCGAAACGGACATCTACAGGTGTACGGATGAAGAAATTATAGAACGACGCCATTCCCGGTAAACCTCTGTCCGTGCTATAGTTATAATATAACTTTACTAAATTCATTATGCTAAATAGTTTTTTACCACTATAAAGTGTTGTTTACACTTAGTATTATTAGGTATTTAGACGCATAGAATGCATTGAATTTAGGTTCATTACAAACACCTTTAGTAGTTTATAGTTTTACTTGTTGACAGTAGGCATGTAGTAAATCCGTCTGTTGTGTTTGATAGTTCCCTATTATGTTTTGTCCTTGAAGCGCCCTTGACCGATCAACGTAAACTTTATTGGCCGTCGATGACATCGCAGTCGGCATTGATCCGTGCGGCCACACATCATATCGGCGGCCGCTGATTGGTTAGAAACGGCGCCAACAATCATACCAAATTTAAATTTTGAATAAAATTTTTGGAAATTAAATTACTAAATATTACTTTATGGCATAAAACGCTCTCGTATAAGCGACTACTTGCATCTTAGACAATAAATTATCTGTTACTTGCTTCCTGGGTTTCCATTGTTATGTATAAATAGCACTAAACTTGTATTGTAACATAGAATTCGTCGTATTTTAATTTGAGATAATCTTTACGTTTTACTTTGCGGCTTGTTGTTATTTATGTCTTACCTATAGGGAACACGGTAGATTAATTGAATTTTGAAAAATATTCATATTAATTCAATTTTCAAATATTATTATAGACTATAACTATATAGACTACTAGCTGCTCTCCACGACTTTACCCGCGTAGTTCCCGTTCCCGTGGGATATTCAGAATAAAAACAATTAAACTACTACAAGTGCGATATATATACATCTACACTAATATTATAAAGAGAAAAGAATTATATTTTTGTATGTGACGAAGAAACTTAAAAACTACTGAAATGATTTAGATGAAATTTGGTATGGAGATAGTTTGAAATCCAAGGAATGGATATAGGAAAGTTTTTATTCCAAAAATCCCACGGGAACAGGAACTAGGCGGTTAAAACCGCGGAGAGAGACTAATAAATTATATTTTACAAGTAAGGTAATGTAGTTTAATGGTAAAATGGAAAATTTCCGACACATAACAAAAAAAAATTACATAACTGACGCTGGCAACTTCATTCGGGTGTGGGCGATAAATAAATAATAAATAACTTTTACTATTATTTTAAATGTATAAAGTAATACTAAAAAGGTTTAAAAAGGTCAGTAGTTAGTAAAAAAGAACGTAATATTACAAAAGAAGTGCCAGGCACATCGAAATAGTTTATTGTAAAATAGATTATTATTATATCAGGGAAGTATGTAACTACGTTTTGTTATTTACATAGTGATACAAATATCGCTAGAGAATTGTTGTCAGTTTTAATTAACTCTAATCGCTTCAACGAATCTTTCGACTCTATCTTTTACGAATTAAAGCCGACATTGCAATAAAATTATAGTCTCTAACTTATATATAAACGGCGAAAGATTTCCACAAAAGTTTCATAACTCCGTGAAAAAGCAATGGAGAGTGGTGTGAAATTAGGATAAAAAATAAATAAGTAAACATAAAGAGTAATAGTTGCAATAAATAAGAAATAAACAAAAATGGTGGATAACAAAAGAGTTACAAAGAGAGACAGAGGAAGATCGCTGAGCGTGTCTGCTAAAAGTAACGTATAATTTTGATGTTATTTTTACATTTACATAGACTATAACGTTTACTGATCATTCATTATACAGAGCATGTTTAAGATGGACGAGTAAATACATATATAAATCTCAATCAGAATTGACTAATCCCAGTATTATTTTCTAAAAAAATCTGTCAAACATGTTAAAATCTTGTTTGAACTTTACAAAATTTATTCACAATGGCGCTCGATGTTACCAGATTCCTAGGATTATGAATCGTTCTCACATTTCTAAAGCCAAGCACGATCGTATCGAATCGCGGATCGGTTCGAGCCAATTATTAAGTTAAATTGAAAGAAAACATGTTCATTAGTGTTTTAGATGTTAAAGATTAAGCTTAAACCGAATTAATACTCGTGTTTTCAATATACGCTCTTTGGCTTCTGATTCAGACAAAGCTTTTAGTGGGTCTGTGGTTTTGATTATCGTTAGGGCTTTATTCTCCCTACTCATGATGTTCCCCTTATTTTATCATTATCCTTATTATGTTAAGGGATAACTGAATAGTAAATATATATTTTGTTGAAATTTTCATGCCTTTTAATTTATGATTCTTTAAAGTTTATTTATATTACAATAAGTTACGTTTCACGACTAATCTTCGATAAACTAAATTCTGTTTATTAACTAATCACTGTATCTTAAATATTCAGTGGTTTAGGTAAAATATTACTTATAAAAGAGCGTATTGATAATATTTGTCTACTTACGATTACGTTGTTATAATCATAATAACTGTGAGGTATAGAGATCTTGCTTTCTGTAATATATGTGTTAAAATGTTGCAACGAAACATGTCTAATAGTTTTTGCTTTCAAATCAATATTAGTACTAAATTCCCCCTTTTCCTAAATGTTTTTATGCAGTTAAAGGTACCTTAAAATTAAGCAAAGTAATTAGTTTTATAATTCGACTGGTGAAATAATGCTCCATTTAAAATTGATAACTAGTGAAACGGACAATATAAAATATTTCAAAGTCATAGTTGTTTATGCCTAGATAGTTTTATTATTTTTTATAACAAGAATATTGGATCTTTGATTGGATCATCATATTATTAAAAGTATTTGTTAAACATTAAGATATTCTAAGATAAAGAAACTCTCAAGAGTAACCCATGAACCTGCATGTAGAGTGCAAAATATCACTGTATCACGCTGGTGGTGGATTCAAAAGCCTCTCCGGTTGGGGATCCGGGCAAGTCTTGGGCTGCTGCTGGAGAGGGGCCGGGAGTCAAGCCGAAACATAAACATGTTAAGCTGAGCTTACTTGTTATAGGACAAGTTAAAAAGATGGTGATTTGTTAAACATTAATGTTTCTTTACAGAATTCGGCTTCGGAATTCGTCATGTCCAGATGATATGTATGTCTTTCTGTATGATAGCGCTCTTCATTGCCAGGAGCAGCCTGGGCGTCGCTATTCTAGCGATGACTGACATATCGAGAAGGAACGATACCAACGTTGAGGTATTTTATTTAAAAAACATATAACATATAACTTTATTTTCATCTTATGTATTATCGAAAATAAGATTGTTTGACATATTACTTAGTGGATATATGTGGTTTGAATTCAATCAAATTTAAACCAGATAAAAATACATACGCATGAACATTTTTTCATCGCCTTTTCTCTTCTTGTTTAAGCTATAAATGTCTATAAAAAATGTCTATAACATCATTGGTTATTCATCATTTTTTTATCGCGTCTAAGAATTTTAACAGGTTACATAGGTCAAAAAGACATTCTCAACAATGATACTGACGGTTTTGGAAAGTGATTTATCATTTCACCAAATAATTTTATCGGACAAACACAAATTAAAATAATCCATAAAACAATAGAACGTATCCATTTATAAAATTCTGTTTGCATAACTAATAACTTTGAGACGAGCCAGCTTGCCACCGTTATAGTGAAAAGTTTTCATATCATATGTAAATGATATCTTATATTATTGTGTAATGCTTTAAGTAAATATTAAATATATAAAACGTATGGTCATGTGGTTGGGTTTATATATTACTGGTTTATTCCGACGACTTGTGTTATTTTAAGAATTTTCTATTTTATCTTACTTTCTTTTTAAACAATGAAATTACTACATTTCAAGCGATACAAGCGCGTACACCTTTCATAAAATAGTTGTTTTATAACGCAAAAAATCACGTTTTTATTGCCTTTTAATTATTTATGCTTTGCTTAATTAAAAATATTTTTACGTTCTGTAATGAATATGCAGTTTGCCTAATATTAATTTATTCTTTTTTTTTCCAATAAATACCCTTTTTTATATTGATTCAACGTCTAATTTTAATACAACAACAAAAGATGATTATCTTTACAACAAAGCTATTGAGAACATTAAAATACGTTAAAGATTAAACATAGAAATCCCTTGTTTAAATTTAACCTCTCGAGCACTAACCTGGCGTTTACGCCAGCTTTCCATTGTTTTCCTATTGTCTCAATTTTATGAGTAATCGACAAATCTATTGACATTGAAATCTAGATTTTCATTTATTCGATCTAGCCGGTATTGCTAAAGTACATAAAATATGAATAGGTAGATTTCCAAGAAATTTTGATTAACTGAGAGCGATTTTGACTGATTTTGAGAGCGATGCTTTCTATTGTAAAAAACTTAGAAACATATGATTTTATAACAATCAGTTTTATTAAAAGATACAAGATTTTCATTAAAAAAAAACTACAAGGGTCAGCTACTTAACTCGCATTTAAAAATGAAGTAAAAACGACATCTTTATAAAGTAGTTTCAAAGCTATTACTGATATTTATCTGACATATTATAGGCGATGAAGGCACAGCGGGTATGTTGCCGGATTCTACGCCAATCGATGTGGGTTCGACCCCAACTATCTGACTCTAAAATCGATCTGAGCTTTCGGTGATGGAAAACATAGTGAGGAAACTCTAGCATGGTGGTAGGGAATTTTCTAATGATCGCCACCTGGGTAGCTAAAACCCTCAAGTTTGACAACCTGTCGCCAAATACCAATAAGGTGTGTTCCGGCAGCATCAATTGCAAACCAGTACCTCTAGGCTTAGTGTGTTTACCAACCTGGACCAGATCGTCACGTGACATCAGGTGAGATTATGGTCAAAGAAAAAAAGTCAAACCTTCTAAAAAAAGTCGACTTCCATAAGGTAAAAACGTTGGAGTAATTTCAGATAATGAAACGGAAAAATTTCGACTAATTTTGATATTATCACCGCAGTGGAACTTTTAGCGAATTTTATATTTGTCTTGACATTCATATTTATTTATTCACTTAAACGTTTTAAATAGAGTTATGTAAATTGAAGCGTCATAACGTTTTTATATACAGACAGATAGACTTATTAATATGTCATCTTAATGATTTATTACATTGATTAAATGGAATCTCTTTATCAGATAATTTGTCATAATGTATATATGACCATGTCATGAATACGATTCAATTAATATTTTTAGACATATTATTTTAATTACGTTTATTTGAATACGCCCAAAAATTTTAAAACCTTATTTTAATTATTGGTTAATTCGTAAACTTAGTTTTAAATTGATCTTTAAATTAGACAGTATTAACGATTTGCAATTAAAAGAAGGTGGAGAGAAAATAAGCTCCTTTGGTCACTAAACCTTGTTTTATAGGTTTATATTGTATATAGGTTTTACTCGCTGTAATGCCTTTTAAACCAGGTAACATAGAGGTTATGTAAGAATATTATTTCTTCCTGAAACTCGATGCTGTACAATCCACTGCTAACAGGTAGCTGCATGGAATCAGTTGATTATGTAACACGTCACTTTGGTGGCTAGTCCAGAGAAAAGTCCAGAAAAAATTCAGAGACTAGGCACTTAAATAATACACTAGCAAACATTTCCAAATGGTTTGCCTTAAATAATTTACTTCTTAACACTAATAAAAACGAAATGTATAAAATTTATGTTGCCCAATGTGCAACATATTGATTGTAAGTTAGAGATAGAAGGGAATTTAGTAGGCTTAGTTGACAAAACTCTGGTTTTAGGTATCACACTTGATAATAAGTTACAAAGGGGTCCGCATATTAAAACTTTGGCAGGAAGGCTTAGTTCCGCTGCTTTTGCGGTTCGAAAAATTCGCCAGTTGACGGATATTGCTACTGCTAGGTTAGTCTACTTTGCTTACTTTCACAGCTTAATGTCTTACGGTATTTTGCTATGGGGTACAGCAGCAGAGGTAGACACCATTTTTACGTTACAAAAGAGAGCTGTTCGTGCAATATACAATATGGGACCTCGCGAATCTCTAAAGAACAAGTTTCAAGAATATGATATCTTAACTTTGCCCTCCCAATACATCTTCGATAACTTAATGCATATTCGTAAAAAATTAGACAAGCTAGATCTAGTGAATGATCGTCATAATTTTAATATTAGAAGTAAATACAAGTTGCCCGTCCCACGGTTTAGGTTAAGTAAGTCTAATAAAAGCTTTATAGGTAATAGTATTCGGTTTCACAATAAGATCCCAAGTGACATTACCGATTTACCTGACAATAAGTTCAAGTATTATGTCAAGCAAGTTTTAATCTCAAAAGGTTATTACAGGGTGGATCATTACGTGAACGATAGTGATGTTTGGAATTAACCCACATCTCTGTGCACCCGCTAACATTATTAAGACTGTGATTTGTATAGTTTTTTATATGACAAAAAAATGATATATATTATATTTATAAAAAAAAAGAACTAGATCGAGTTTCTTGCCGGCTCTTCTCGGCTGGGTTGTTTTCCGAACCGATGGTAGTGTTTTAGACGTTCATAAGCGCTTTTTAGGGCATAAATTCAATAAATAAATTTTGATTTTTAGTCCAACTCTCTGCTGAGTCAAAAAAGTTGATACCAGTCATATTCTCATAGACTTTCAAATTAGTGTAATGGGAGATGGAACCAAACACCACTATCTCCAATTCCTGTATATTAAATCTGTTCTTCTTTAATGTTAATTGGTCGAAAGAAACAACAACATTAACTAATGATACATATAATTATTTATCGACAATTTTCAGTGTTTATTTATTGTTAAAAATAAGCTTCCTGTAGAAGACTAATTTGGTAGACTATATATAGTATATACGTATTGTTGACAGATAAAGAATTTACATACGTATAATTCTTAATTAGGGTGAAATAGTAGGTGAATAGAAGAATATCCATCATCAATAACCGAGGTCAGGTTGATTGCTCTGGGTCCCCCCGGACGAATGACCTAACTAGGTCATGCCTCCTACGGGAGGCGGGCGAAGAGGTGGGGTTGAGTAGTGTGTCCACTCCCCCATCCCCGCTAGGCCATTGCACGACGAGGCCCGGTGGGTTCGCTGCAGGGGGCGACCCGGTGCTTGCGAAAGCCACCCCGTGTCGCCCCCATCCCAAATGCAGCGGACGGCCCCGGGGGGTTTTAGTAGGTATTTCCGGGAGCCTCTCGCCCGGGTGAGTCCCACACTGGCACGGAGCTCGTCACTCCGTGCCCCCTTATCTATTGTATTGGGGGATTTTTATCCCCTAAATACAATAGATAAGGGTAGTGCGAAAATGCATTTCCCCCCGTCAAAAAAAAAAAAAATAAAGGTTGATTGTTCTGGGCCAGTGGACTCTATGTATTATGATTCTTCAGGGTTCTTAAGTGTTGCGTGTGGTGGTAAATTATAAAACACACATTTTAATTAGTTATTAAAAAGACACGACTTTAAACTAAAATTGTGTAAGATTCCTGCATTGGTGTATATTAAAAGAAGGAGCTTGTTACAGGTATACGAATGGGACAAGAAAACACAAGGTCTGATATTATCGTCATTTTTCTGGGGTTACATGACCATGCAGATACCCGCTGGCTTGTTGGCCAAGCGTTACGGTGGGAAGTTAATACTCCTGGTGGCTCTGCTCGCTAATGGTCTCATCTGTGTTATTCTACCCACAGTTGCCAGTTTTGTAAGTAGATTTAAAATAGTTAAAGAATAACAGAAATCTGACACAATCTTATTATAAAACTAGCTGTGCCCGCAACTTCGTCCGCGTGGAATAATGACATTGGGCAGCATTTATTGGATTTATCTTTTGGTTTCTTTTGGATTGTAATCATCATCGTTACATCGTATAGCCATTGGGGAACATAGCATTATAGGCTGCTAGGATTATTAACATGTGACAAAGCCACATAAAGCTGACCGTGCGGAAAACAGCTAATACTTAGATCCACATCCACAACTTTTAGCGTCTGACCATGGGTTTTATTAATTGTCATCGCGAAACTGGTCATAAGCTCACTGGAAACTGGACTCGTTTAAAACTAAACGGAAAATGGTTTGGAATGAGAGGAACCCGAGGAATAAACACACTATCACCTGTTAAAATCTCTGCTTCTATCAGGTTTCGCAGAATCAGAAATTTAAAAGGTGAAAATTTCACTTAATGTATGTTTCACTCATGTATGTATGTATGTTTCACTCATGTATTAATTAATCGCAAATTACTAAATTGTTTTTTAAACATAAAATTTAAATAAACAAATTAAGAAGTTTATACAAACTTGTATTTACAGTTTAACTAATAAGACGTGTTTACCTTCTTTTTTTTTTTTTTTTGACGGGGGGAAATGCATTTACGCACTACCCTTACCTATTGTATTAGTGAGACCGAAGTCCCCCAATACAATAGGTAAGAGGGCACGGAGTGACGAGTTCCGTGCCAGTGTGGGACTCACCCGGGCGTGAAGCGCCCGGAAATACCTACTAAAACCCCCCGGGGCCGTCCGCTGCATTTGGGATGGGGGCGACACGGGGTGGCTTTTGCAAGCACCGCGTCGCAAGACGTGTTTACCTAACTTGAAAACAAACTAACCTATACTATATACATACAATATGTATTTACAACCCCTAAAATATAAATAAATGAAATATGTAAACAGTCAGTGTTATCGAATGCAACGAAAAGCGGCCCGGCTCTCGGCGTACTTTATATTTACATATATAAACAATCCACATATTGCCAGCCTAACCTGAACCCTATTTCATATGAATGATGACATAAATCTGAGGTCAACTTAAATTGGAATTTTAAAATTTCCGAAACTGATCATTTTTAACTTCTATTTATTATCATATTATTATTATTATATAATGATACTTTTATATAGACCATTATTATGGAGTTTAGTAAAGTTTCAGTCAAAGCATCTGAACAGAGAAAGAATTTAGATAGAACAAATGTTCGACGTGATTCCTTAAATTGACATAACTTTTTTATTTATGTACCGATTGACATGAAACAAACATTAAATCTTAAGTGAAGCTTACTACCATATATTAGTGAAAACTAAATCTAAATCGGATAAGCCGTTTCTGAGATTAACGTGCACAGACGCACAGACAAACAGATTTTTTTTCTAAGAATCATTGTTTTGGGTGCTTTTTGCGTTTATAGAGGTCCTAATAATATTTTTTCTCATATATCTTCCATGTACAGACAGCGATCCGTTACATTTTTATTATATATAGAAGAAGATAGACTTAGTAATGTTATACGCGATTGCTGGAAGTATTTTGAGAATAGTTATGAATGAAACGTCTTATAATGCTTACCAACAGGGTGGATGGCCTATGGTGTGTTTATGTCGTGTGCTGATGGGCCTCACCCAAGCGTGCCTATTCCCGGCAAGTCACACGCTGCTCGGGAGATGGCTGCCGGCGAACGAACGCACTACCTTAGCTGGCATTGTTTATGGAGGTATTATTTTGCATTTATCATTGCACATAATTGTTTAAAATTATTGCTAAATTTTATTGACAACATTACATACATTTATATCCTAAAAAAAAAAGTTTAATGTTATAACTTTAAAGCATAACATAAATTTAAAAAATATATATATTAGTCAGCAACTGCAGTGGTAATTACCGTGAATAAAACTTTTCTTCATAATCTAGGAACCTCGGTGAAGATATAATTGCTAAATGTGGCATGAGAGCTCAAGCCGCGCGGTTAGTTGTGCTCGGTTTATGCAAACATAGTCTTGGAATAATAAGGTTTCATATGAACTAATTTAAACTTTTATACTTAAAACCTCTGTTTCTCCGTGAATAATTTTAATTTTTTTTTTTTTTGCGAAATTCATTACTTACTAACATTGATTAAAATTTGAATACTCATTGTAGGAATAAACGAAAAAAGAAATAATCAATTAATCTATGTTTTAATTCCTTATAGTCATTTAAAGGATACGTAAAAGTTACATCTAGCATTATTTCAGAGGACTCTAATTAATTTATGTGTTAATTAAATAATAGTTTTGTTTTGAATTATTTCTTAGTTCGTTATTTGATTAAATTTCTCTTACGTTCAGTGGTAAAGTAAAACTTTTATCTGGAATGATGCTTAATTATAACTTGCCCTGAAGTAAAATAATTACCAAGTTAAATTAAACTACGATACGAAAAATTTCATTTTATAACTTACCTAACTTTAACACAAGTATTTAATGCTTATTGAAAATTCTACAATGCAAAATATATATTCTATAATTCGATGTAAAACAACTTAAATTAATAGAATAACAAAAAAATATATATATTTAATAATATAGTATGGTGGTATATGATTTTATGTTATCTATTAAAATCTACCTGTGTAGCCACAAACCTCAAGTTTAAAAACCATTCTCCCTAGCACCGGTAGGTGTCACTTGAGAACAAGTACCTCTAGGCTTACACTAATATACTTAACACCCTGGACCGCATCGTAATTCATCACAGAGTGAGCTAGTGGCAAAAATCACCGAGCCTCTTCATTAGCAAACTATCAATTCCAGGGTCTCAAGTCGGCACAATCATAGCGATGCCAGTATCGGGACTGCTGGCTGATACGCCAATAGGTTGGAAACTTATATTCTACAGTATATCAGGGCTCATGTTCGTGACGGCTGCCATGTGGTACTGGTTCGCAGCCAGTTCACCGGACGAACATCCAATGATGACAGAGGAGGAGAAGTATTATATCGAGATGGGGTTAAACATGACGACTTTGCAGATAACGGTATGACTTGAGAAAAATGTATAAAAAGTGAGCGTATGATAGTATGAATGAATGAAAAACAACGAATATAACTATAGATTGTCTGCAACTAGCGGTCAATTTTATCAAATTGCATACTTTAATAAGCATTATTAATATTGTTTCCCTTACAGTTATGTTTTTGCATTAAGACGTGCAGAAATTTACATTCGAGTTAAAATGTTAGATTTTAAAAGAATACATATAAACAAGAGAACTCCTTGATCAAATGCTGTTGTTTAATATATGTAATAATAAATTCGACTGTAATTGCCTTGTTATCCAAATTTATTATCATGTGCCGTATCGGCCACACTGCATACGAGAGACCCGTAAGCTGCATCTGTTCGCGTCTATGCCCTGTAAGACGAATGCCGGTGAGCGCGTACTGTTATACCCCCGCTATGTATGCCTTAATGCTGCCCTGACAATCCCAGGTCAGCATAACTCCCTTAGCTCTTAGGAAACAAACACAGATCAGTCAGTCGGACTTGAGCTTTCATCCTGGACGGTTGCCTAAAGATAATCATATCCTCTGCGGAACCATATATCCAATTCTATATTTCTATTAAATCTATTAAAAGTTCTCCGCGAATAATAGTTTTTTTTTAAAAAAAAAGACATTCTTAACACGTCCTATAACAGCACCATTTTGGAGAATGACAAAATTTTACAACAATCACTTCAATAATATTGAAATATTTGCGTCCTCACCGGCCCCGTTCAAGAGACTTATAAAGGAGACTATTACTTCTAACAATTTATTACTTTGTGGATCCAATGAATTAACCAATTAATATTTGCTCGTCTAGTTTATGTTAGATTATTTTTTTTCTATATTCTAATTACTCTTTTGTTTAATTTTAATATTTGCCCTCATTTGTAAGTTTACGTATTCCGTGGGCAACGGAGCTGATTACACTATAAGTACTATTTAAATATATTGTTGAGTTCGTTTACATGTATTTGGTGTAATTGTTTGTTGTCCTTTTTTTTTTTCGAGGGTTATGCATTTACGCACTTGCTGTCCAGCCAGACCTAAAAGGGACGTACCCTTTCAGGTCTGGCTGAAGCGCGACTGAAGATGTGTGACAGTCTCTCGCACGTAAGTACAAGGGGCTGTCACACAGGATTAGTGTGGGACTCGCGGCGAGAAGCGCCGTTGACCACTACCCACTAAACCCCCCGGTACCTCCCGCCACCTAGTTGGAGCAAGCACGGGATCGAACTGGTGCATGCACCGCGAATGCTCCAGTGGCCGCCAAGATAGACAACCTAAACACATCCGGGAGAGGGTAGGGAGCACCCTCCCCTCCCGGCATGTGTGGCGCGGGCCCCCCCCCTCATCTAATTGTTTGTTGTCCTAAATAAAAAAAAAGAATAAAAAAAAGAGAAGATTTCGCTTTCATTCATATAAACAATTGATGTTCCATACTACAAGAAACATCATTTAATTGTACAATACACGAACATCGTAGTAAATACATTAACCGTTCGTTTCTTATTATTTGGGATCAACGAGAGAATAAGTTTACATCTCACTGCCTTATTTGAAAGTTTGTTAACAGACACTTCATTTTTAAGGGACTTTAGGGAGGGAGGGGATTTTATATTTTATGGCAAGATATAGTACACAATAAAAAATATTTGCATTCCAGGGCAACCGGCCGACGCCGTGGAAAGAGATGTTCAAGACGGGGCCGTTCTGGGCGATCGCGGCGTCGCACGTCGGCAGCACAGTCGCTTACGTGTTGTTTCTTCGTAGACATGCCAACTTATTTGGAGAGAGCGATGCATATATCGTTAAAAAACGTTTGTACCACTTTATATGATATATGTATCTATTAAATTACATTTAATTAACTAATTCAGGATAGTCGCAATAACAAGACGGGGGGAAATGCATTTACGCACTACCCTCACCCATTGCATTGGTGAGACCGGAGTCCCCCAATGCAATAGGTAAGGGGGCACGGAAATACCCACTAAAACCCCCCGGGGCTGTCCGCCGCATTTGGGATGGGGGCGACACGGGGTGGCTTTCGCAGGCACCGCGTCGCCCCCTGCGGCGAACCTATCGGGCCTCGTCGTGCAATGACCCAGTGGGGATGGGGGAGAATACTTCTCTACCTCACCTCTTCGCCCGCCCCCTCGAAGGGAGGCATGACCAGCTGATCAATAGTCCGGGGGGGGGGGGGGGGCAGGATGTAATAACAAAGGACCTGCTTAATTTTTTATCTCAATCGATTAATTCGTCATTTAAAAGTGTGTAATGTACTGTAGACTATGCGAGCTATTTTAGTTATAGACTTTTATAATTTTTTGATTCAGTATCCAGTTATCTTATTCACGCTCTGTAATCAGATATTGTCCCTATTGAAGGAAAGACCATCGTAGTACTGGTAATATTAGAAGGTTTTGTTTTCGAACCCACGCCCATAGTGCACTGCACCATCACCACTTTTTTTTTTTTGACGGAGGAAATGCATTTACGCACTACCCTTACCTATTGCATTAGTGAGACCGAAGTCCCCCAATGCAATAGGTAGGGGGGCACAGAGGGACGAACTCCGTGCCAGTGTGGGACTCGCCCGGGCGTGAAGCGCCCGGAAATACCTACTAAAACCCCCCGGGGGCCGTCCGCCGTATTTGGGATGGGGGCGACACGGGGTGGCTTTCGCAAGCACCGCGTCGCAACCACTTAAAGTTCCAAATATGAAAATCACGATACTGCAACTTCACAAATTAAGTAGATCTCACTAGCAACATGTTGACTGGAAAATTAAAATTGCTTTAATGACAACAAAAGAACAAAGTTTAAACGTGAAGTGCCTAGAAAAAAAATTGAGCAGATATTTGAATTAACTCTGTTTATTATTAATGTGTCGAGTACCCGTAAAAATAAGACAACAGGAAAACAATGGAAAGCTGGCGTAAAGGCCGGGTAAGTTTAGGGGTTAAATTCATATTTTATCAAATTAGAATTATTAAAAAAAATACGTTATAAAGAGTTTTTTTTAACAGTAACATGAGCGCCTGTTGAGTTATTATGGCAATGTAAAAATATAATACGTTATAACACGAACTAGTGCTAATAAAGTATAAATAAATGTTTCATTTTTTTTTTTCAAAATTTAAAAATAATAGAGTAAGGTCTGAACTCTCTTTTTGTCTTTATCTTACTTACTTACTGTTTGTACATTTCAAATTGCGGTTAATTTTATGAGAGACAACGTTTTTTTTTGCAAAGGTTAATATAGAGTGGATCATTATGTTAACAATGGTGAAGTCTAGGAATTACACCCTTCTCTGTGAATTCACCAATAAAGCTTGTAACAGTGTGATGTACAGTTCTAAAAAAAACATATTAAACAAAAAGCCAGATCGAGATTCTTGCCAGTTTTACTCGATGACTGGATTCTCTTCCGAACCGGTGGTTGTATATTGACATTCATAAGCGCCTTATCAGGGCCTAAATTTAATAAAATATTTTCAAATTTGAATTTGCTTGTCTCCAAAGTGAATTATAACTCTAGAATCACTAAACCTATTTAAACAATTCTTGTTTTAAATTTTGATGTAACTTGACCAGATAAGTTAACAATTGAATATTTTCAAAAAATAGAAATACTACTCGCAAGCAAAACTGCGGGCACAGCTAGTATCATCTATAACTGAAAATAAATATAAGATGTTACTCGGACCGGTCAGACACGTTAAAACTATTATTTAAATTACATACGTAATGAGTACATGTAGACAAGTGGAATGTTCACTAAAATGATTTGTTAGATGTAGTAATTAACCCCCCGAACCCTTAACCTGACCTGGAGTTTACGCAAGCTTCCATTGTTTCCCTATTGTCTCGTCTTTATGTGTAATCGACATATTAAAAGTAATGACATTCTAGCTGATGAGATAATTTAACCAGCATCTTATTTTCAAAAGAATTATCTTTGTTTAACAGAGAGTCATTTGATTACCAGTATTATTTATGTTAAACAAACTTACGGAAGTTAAGAGATTAACTGAAACAATTGTTTCATTCTCTTCTCCTTTTTTTTGTAGTTTAAATATAAACACAATTGACTAGTGACTTTATTGAATTTTCACATCTCTCGTGCCACAGAGTGCGATACTGTCCGCGTTACCGTATTTCGGTATGTGGGTGGGCAGCGTCGTTTCCTCGACTGTGTGTGAGAAGATCTACAACAGAGGACTGCTGTCTGTTGGAGCTTGTAGGAAAATATTCAATTCTTTAGGTATGTATTACTTAAGTAACTTCGCAAGCTGTGCAGGTGACCCGCTTTGTGATTTTTCATTAATTTATTAACTGAAACATTTTAAGGGTGGAGTGCACGAAATCTCCAGTTATAGTAAAGTTTAAATTTAAACTTAATCTTTACTATATCTTTAACCATAGCAGTAGCAAAGTTTCGAGTGCACAACCCAACTTTTAGTTAGGGTTAAAGTTAAAAGAGTTGTCAGTTGAAAGAGACATCAATCTCCTAATAAATATTAAGGAAAATATTTTGAGTATGGTAACATCGTAAAAACTGTCAAAAATAATATTGATAAATAGAATACAAACGTGTTGTTATTGTTGTCAGTTTGGACTAAAACGAAGATTTTGGATATATTTCGTTATGGATCAAATCTTATTTACTGTAAAAATCAAGTAAGTTTATCAAGAATAAAAAAAAAGTATTTGTCTTACATTTATTACTGTAATATATATCCTAATGAAAGACATGTTAATTATTATTGATGCTGAGTAATATTAAGTATTCAAACACTTATTGATAAACAAGGATATTATTTTATTTTAAAAAACCTGATGGCATTAGCTTGAAACAAAAAGAGAAAACATCGCTAGAAGACGATTCCCATAGAATATCTTACAATAGAGACATATTTTTGTAGAATGTAAATAATAGACTTTATTAAATATTGTTGGCAGATGTCATGACAATCGAAATAAACTTGGTTTAAATTTTAATCGTCCAAATTTCGTGGGTTACGGTTACAGTTAAATTATGACGTAATTTAAACTAAACTCAGATATTGCGACACGTTTTAGCCTAACTGTAGATTTAACTACGTATTTGACTCTTGTTAAATATAAGCTTAGATGATTCACGCCGGCCTTATTTATAGTAATTAATCTTAGACAAAAGATCAAGTTGTGTGTAACTCTTTACTGTGATTGGTTATGCGATTACTAAAAGCAAGTCAGTACTAGTCCTCAAAGTTACAGTGAAACTGTTATGGCTTTCCCGGCCAACAGCATTAGCTAGGTTAGAAGAAAAATGATTAGTGACAGCATGGCTCACGTAATCCTTTAGAGGACCGACTTTTTATTTTTTTTAAATTAACTTTTTTAATTTAACTTACATTAATAGCAATGTTCGGAGCCGGAATCGGTCTCACTGCCCTGGCGTTCCTCGGACCCGATCACAAGAATCTTGCCATAGCTACTCTCATAGCTGTTCTAACCATGTCTGGATTCACTTCTGCTGGGTTTATGGTAAGTTTTACTTTGTCTTAGCTAAGCGAACTAAATATAATCTAACAAATACGTTATACTTCATTACTTGGCCAAGAATACTACCACCTCATATCTTCCCCATATCGCCTGCCAAGCGTGGCGATTAAGGCAAAGCCCTTCTCATTAGGGAAGACTTGTATGCAACAGTAGACGTCTTATGGTTGAATACACGAATGGATGGATAGACTATTATGTATATATGCAAATTTTACGTTATTTTTAAACTGTATCGCTCGACGCTTGACCTCAATTACACGAAATGGTAAGTGAGGTTGAGCCCGAAGATGGTATGCGATCGCTCAATAAAAATCTAGAGTTTTATCAACACGAAATGAGTTCACGCTATTCGTTCTTGTTAAACGGGGTTGCTATATGTCAATGAGCTCCGTTTGTGTTTTATAGATGTTATTACGTCGGGCAACACTCACACCCCATATCAATATCAAATAAATCTTAAGAGACGACTTGTTTATTCACTAGAATCGTCGCAAAACGATAATTGATGTTCTCTCCGAAACCTCTCTCTACAACCGGAATGATATTCAATATTATATCCGTATCGACCATCTGCTGTTCTAGTTTTAACATTTCATTACACCAGATGTATCTTTTCGTATTTTCTATAGGAATTAATATATTAATCAATTAATTGCTAGCTTCAGGAATTATCACCAAAAAAAAATAAAAACATATATAATTCATATTGAAAAGAGTAATTAGATCTTTTAACTTTTATTTCCTTTTTTTCCTTAGTTCCATTTTGCATGAAGTTTTCTCTAAAATTGAAGTTGATTAAGCAAAAAGTAATTTTACTAAACAAGTAACGTTGTAAAAGTAATTTTGTTTGAGGGGTCGTTTGAGAATACATCGAGTTTTAAATACATCTTGATGATTACTTCATGGACATAGTTGAATTTTCATAAGACATACATATGCTCACGCCTGTGATCCCCGAAGGGTTAGGCAGAGGTGAAGTAGCGAACTACACTACCAAATTTCGCCGAGCTTAGTTCCGTCCCAGATGTGACAGGGGGCGAGCCTGTCGCCATATCGGGCACAAATTCCAAACTCCAGGATGATACTGAGTAGAAAAACCCAATATCACTTGACCCGACCGAACCGGGGATCGAACCCGAGACCTCAGAACGGCAGTCGTATGCAATACAACTGCGCCACCGAGGCAGTTTCATAAGACAAAGAGCAAAATTCATGTACACGCATAATAAAAGTATGTAATAATTCAAAACAAAACTACGCACCTTATTACAATATGCTTTTTATTACTGGAAAACATTTTTTAAGAAAATATCCGTATTAGAAATAAAAAAGCAGCCTCGGTAGTGCAGTTGTATTACATACGACTGCCGTTCTGAGGTCTCGGGTTCGATCCCCGGTTCGGTCGGTCAAGTGATATTGGATTTTTTCTACTCAGTATCATCCCGGAGTTTGGAATTTGTGCCCGATATGGCGACAGGCTCGCCCCCTGTCACATCTGGGACGGAACTAAGCTCGGCGGAATGTGGGTGGTGTAGTCCGCTATTTCACCTCTGCCTAACTCTTCGGGGAAAACAGGCGTGAGCATATGTATGTATGTAGAAATAAAAAAATGAAAAGAAATTGAATTCTTTACACTACTGATTGACTTTGCAGGTGAATCACTTGGACCTGTCGCCGCACTTCGCTGGCGTTATGCTCTCTCTAACAAATTTCGCTGGGAGTATCGGCAGCGTGCTCACTCCCGTCGGCACTAGTCTTATCCTGCGAAACGATTCAGTAACTATCTATTTTGTTTTTAAAAAATATTAATGTTTTTGATGACATAAGGTTTCGGTACGAGGGGGGCGGGGGTTACTACTAATGGTGATTACGTAAACATTATTTACTTATTGATCTTGTTTTTTATTGTTCAAAATTATGCTAATGACATTGTCGTTTGGGGGTAAAGATTTTATTACTAAAAGGGAAGGGAGTGATAAAAAAAAAAAACAATTACAATTTTTGGTGAAAGAATACTTGAACGGCCGCTAAAATTTAATAGTATTTTATGAATTACATTCACAAAACTTATATACCTATTCTAAACTATGTTGCCTACGATATCATAAGGCGAACGTTAAAAAAAATCGTTAACTTTTAATTTCCAGTTTCCAAGTTGACCAAGTTCTCGAGGAGAGTTTTTCAATTTAAAAACATCTGGTTATTACTTCTCTTTAATGAAAACTCACGCTCATTGAGGTTGAAACTCACAAGTTTTTAATCTCAGCTCTAATAGTTTCAAAATAATAATTATGTGTAACATTAACGAGATTTTATATTTCTAATATTTTATGTAATGTTAAATAAAGGATGATGACGTCACCCGATAGATGAGGTCCTATGGACAGATTCTAAATAGTTTTGGTAACTCTTCCCGATTCCGGAACGCGACGCGCTTCAACATGTCACTGTGATGAGTTCCCGCCATTTGCATCACGGTCACACGCGCTCGGATAACTTAGTTTGAGAATGAAAAAAGGCAGATTATCTAAGAATAATGTTGAGGACAAATGAATATTTCCTTAAATCTTTAACATTAACATTCAATTACGAGAATAACATCGCGAATCACAACACACACACACACACACTAGCTGGAAACACGAGAGAGAGAGAGAGATATCATATGTACCTCATGTGTGTAAATGAGATAAATGATAAGTTTGTAGACTAAGAGTAACTATGTGTTAGTTGTAAGTATTAAAAATGTATAAGAACCCGCGCCGACCGCCGGCTAAGTTAGCTAAATAGGATCTTTCCCCATCACCCGAGAAAACATGCGTGCCAGCGCCCACGCCCGCGAAACCGCCGTTCCCGTCGCCGGGGACTGGCGGGCAATTTTGCTCCCGCACACACTCCGGGTCCCTCTCAGGCGGCGACCCAAGACGTGCTTCGTTCCCCAACTGGGGAGGCTCTTGACGTCGCCGCCAGCGCGATACAGTGACACTGACCATAACTTGAGCATTACACGCACAACACTGCAAACACACTCTTGCACATAACACGCAGGTACATAGGTCCTGTAAGGAACCTTTTTGTTTTTATTTTAATAAATAAAAATGTAGGAAACAGCTAGGATACAACTCGCGAGAGAGTTTTGAGTACTCAGGTGACGGCCAAGCCGATGTTTGTACCACTTTGGTAGCTCTTGAGCTAGTCACCTTATTGCGGCTGAGTGCCTTCAGCACTCGCCCTCAAAGTTCGGTGAAGCTGTAAAGGCCCTTCCGGTCAACAGCATTAGGTAGGTCAAAAAAAGGCAAAGTTGTACCGGCAAGATATACGTTTGTAAATACATGTAATACGAATATAAATACAGTCCACATTCTATAGAGAAGTTGGGGTTTCATTGGTGAAGAAAGCATCCCCTTCAAATAACATTGAATTGCTGAAAAACACAATTGTAGATTCAATTTACTTTAGTATTTCTTATTGACATTACAAAAAATTCCACTTACAGTCGGACGTGAGCCGATGGCGCATTGTGTTTCTCCTTACGGCAGCTCTGTCTGTTGGCAGCAACATTGTATATATCATATTCGGTAGCGCCGAGCGGCAACCTTGGGACAGTCCAGACTATAAAGACAGAAGGAAAGCTGATCCTGGTAAATAATTTATATTGTTTCTTTCACGTCTGTACTAACAACTCATTTGCTAGAAGACGTATATTTTTCTTGGTATATGCTGTTTACTGGTTGGTACGGCACGCGGCCTAATGGACTGTAATCCTTTTTTTTTATTTTATTTTTTTTACGGGGGGGGAAATGCATTTACGCACTACCCTTATCTATTGTATTGAAGGGATCGGAGTTCCCCAATTCAATAGATAAGGGGGCACGGAGTGACGAGCTCCGTGCCAGTGTGGGACTCACCCGGGCGAGAGTCGCCTGGAAATACCCACTAAAACCCCCCGGGGCCGTCCGCTGCATTTGGGATGGGGGCGACACGGGGTGGCTTTCGCAAGCACCGAACCTGCAGCGAACCCACCGGGCCTCGTCGTGCAATGGCCCAATGGGGATGGGGGAGAATATTTCTCAACCCCACCTCTTCACCCACCCCCCTGAAGGGAGGCATGACCCAAAGGTCAACATTCCGGGGGCAGGATATATTCCTGCCCCCTAATGGACTGTAATGGCGGTGTCCCTACTTAATCGAGTTCGTTGAGGAAAAATACAATGTACAGTGCCTGGGGTTGATGTCCTTTCTCCCAGCGTCGACGTGGCGATGAGGGCGAGGGTCCGGGCAATACCAACACGAGAGAGACTTCTTCTTCAGCCTGTGCTATATTCCGCGAGTGCGGTGCGTAAGGCGTTTTATGCTTGACTGACTCTTGCGGTTTGAAGAGAGGGGTAAGAGGACAGAGGGGGGTAGGAGGGGTAGGGTTGCCGTGTCGAGCCAGTCAAATTTCGACCAAACTCGAGGCACAGTAACGTTCCATTTTCCTCAGCGAACTCGATATTAAATTACAATTTAATAAATTAAACTGGCGTAACCACCTGATGACATTGTTTTATTACAAGAGGGTGTTGGATTAAAAATGAGCAAAGCATGCGTTGACCTGTTGATCATCTGCTGCTTCTCGTGTATCCAACGCCCTTCTCTGAATGGTGTTCCCCGACCGCGCTGCTCGGGGTATTGGTAGCTCAGATCATTCTGATCGCATCGCGTGGTATCGCGTCGCATCGCGTCGCAACGCATCGCGTCGCATCGTGTTCTGTTGTAGAGCTAATGAGACGAATGGAAAAGCAAAAATATTAATTTTAAGACAAATATTTTTTTTATTGTCCCTCCCATCCTCTAGCATGACTAGAGATCTTTTTTACTATTTGTTAATTTGATTAAGTTTTTTCTTTATTCATTTGTTTTTTTATTTTTCTAGTGTGCTCTTTTTTTGTGCAATTTGTTTATTAGTTCTTTTGCCCCTTTACATAGTTATCTCTCTTATTCTAATACGTTTATTTTGTCGAAAGACACGTCGTGCAATTAGTTGAACTTTATAAAATTAATAATTACTAAATAATGTGAAAATTGAGAGAAAACATATACGAAGGGAGAAGAGACGGAATAGACAGAACAGTTACTTAGAATAATTGGACAGACAGATCTTATACTAAGACAACACTTACTCTATGTCATTAATAATTTGTAGTAATAATAATGTCAGGATTTACTTATCAAACAAAATTAGACAATCAAATCCAAAATTAAAATTTAAAGTTAAAATTACAATTTCAATGGTGACAAATATTTGGCAATAATTACCGTGGATAATATTTAAAAAATAATCTTAAAAGCAGCAGCAGAGATAGAGAGATTGAAAACTAATAGGTTAGCGTGACACACTTTATTATGAACCTCATTTTCATCCGGATTTTTAAGGTTTAAAATTGTCACCCCTACTGCAAATATTCATTATAAAAAATGACCTAATCAGTGCATCAAGCTTTATCTATGGTACATGAAAGTGATCAACTTTTGTTTTATTTTATTATTGTTTAAAAAAATGTAGTGTTTTATAGTAAAAAAAAACTAATCCATTTAGTTTTTTTTTATACTCGACACAATAATAGGACAAGATAAAGAAAATGAACCTTAAAAATTAAATTTGTATTTTTTAAATGTAACGAACTGTTAGGAGACCGTCCCTGTTTGTCTTTTTAAAAACAACTACACATTGAAATACTAAAATATATATATAAGATTTACAATGTTACTGACTTCCGAATTTAAGTGGTTACCACCGAACTCCGCGAGGTTTGAATCCTGACTGGTTGAACTAAGTGAAATTTGTAATAAAGTAAATTAAAAATGCCCAATTGCAAAATTGTGCATGTGATAAAACAACGTCATAAGCTAAGACGCTGAGTAAGCTTTGTGGACATAGAAATAAGGGTTGTAACAGAACTTTTTTTTTTTTATTTTTCAGAGGAAATGCTTCCTGTAATTACGTATAAAGTACAATCGAAAGAAGACGAGAAAGAAAGTACAACGTGATAAGTTCCTAAATGAATGTTCAAAGGAAGTTAGACGCAAAACTATGTCTTACTGAAATGGACTTATTGAAGAATATCTGCTGATAGTCATATTTGGATGTGAATAAAAATATAATGTGTTTGAATAATTGAAATGTATCATATTTTTGCCTTATTTAAAAACCTGGATTACTCCAAAATCGGGTCATACATTTGCTAAACCTTCTCATCTAAGTACTAACACCTTTTAGTTCTTCTGCTGTTGATTTTAGTTCTTTGTGTTTTTACTAATGTTGTTGCTAGTGCGTTAGATGCTGAAGATATTTATGCCTTGATTAAGAAGGAGGTAACCTCTCCGGCGCAGCTGTCAGAACATTTTTTTAAATATATACACATAAATAATCTATATATATAAGCACGGTTTGTTTTTTTGTCCGAAGTAAACTCGAAAACTACTGGACCGATCAGCGTGAAACCGCAACCATTCGACGCGGAATTAATCCTAGATGATTATAGGCTATATATTTTTCAAATTCTATGAGCCCTTCGCCATGTTTTCTCAATTTGTTTGTTTATTATTCCTTTGACGCACCATCGCCTCAAAACTACTGAACATATCGGGATAGGACTAATACCTTTCAACGCAGTATTTTTCCTAGACAGGTATTTTTTGGATTTCACCGATCCTCTCTCATTTTTTTTTTTTTCGATTTACTCTTTTGTACATTTTCCACTTCAATTTACGCTTATACGAGTCTACATTTTTTCCGCTAATAAAAACAAAATCTTTTATTCATTCATTTGTTTTTTTTTTTGGAACGCGGGCGGTGCCGCGGTCACCAGCTAGTACAGTATAACTACTGACGAGGTGAGCTCTAAAAAAATCCTACTATCGTACTTCTTAGAATTTGTTCCATACCGTTAGTTATTTGACTTTAAACGGAAATTCTCAGCTTTAAATTAAGATTTTTTTATAATCGTTTTGTTATACTGTATAGCATTTAAATACAATCTTGCATGATAGTAAGTAAGGATGTGACTTAAGTTGGTAACTTATTAAGCCTAGACTGTCTAGCTCTCAACAGATGTTCTCAGAATATAGCGATTGCTTAATATTAAAAGTTATAGGTAGCCGTGATCGAATCAAAAATGAGGAGATCCGCAGAAGAACCAAAATAGCTGAAATTGCCCGAAGAATTGCTAAACTTAAGTGGCACTGGGCTGAGCACATTGCTCGCAGAACCGATGCCCGATGGGGGCAACGGGTTCTCGAATGGGTACCATGCACCGGAAGACGTAGCGTGGGTAGGCTGCCCACCTGGTAAAGGCTGCGGGAATCCGCTGGATGCGGGCGGCGCAAACCGGTCGTCGTGGAGATCTTTGGGAGAGACTTATGTCCACCAGTGGACATCTTTCGGTTGAATGGATGGATAAGTAGCCGAACGCGACTACCATATTATAGTTTCATCTTGATGTTTTCTTTCGCTAAAAGCTTAGGTTTATTGAATAATAGATGAACTCGAACCCACATTCAATTTGGGTTATAATGTTTATAGATTCTGTGGACGTGGTATCCGAACACATTCCTATAATATCATCGCTTTATAAATAGGTAAAGATAAAATTGTACTTTTTAGTAAGGGAAAGGTAGTTTTAATTTTATTTTTCGTCATGAAAAAATAATTGAGGGTACAGATCGGTATCTTTTGAGGTACCTCTCGGGCAGTCGAGTTGAGTACGTGCATGAGTCGACGTGTGTTTGTATATAACGGCGGCGCATTGATTATTTATTGACCAATGGTTGTTGTTTCTTTAATAGTACGAACTTAACTATAACTAGTACATTATAATAATGTAGTGTCTTATAGTTGTTTTTATTGGACATTTGGATATAAATTTTGATAACGAAGTGTTCAATTTCAATCGTGAGTGACGATCAAGAGTGATCGTGCCGAGCCGCCGTCTTTGGATGTCAGGTGGTATCACAGTTAAGGGTAGTGCGTAAATGTAAGGGTAGTGCGTAAATGCATTTTAAGGGTAGTGCGTGCGTAAATGGATTTCCCCCCGTCAAAAAAAAAGGTGGTACCACAGTAATACATTAAAGATTATGAGAGTTCAGAAAGGTCAAAGGGGTCCGTCTTAAACCTGTCCATAAAATTTTCGCCGCCGGAAATAAATCTAGAAAAAAATCCATAAAATCATACGTAGACTCACAAATGCGTATAACCGAATGAAATTATTGTTACTTGGGGTAAGTTTCTTAGTATATTTTTGCTACAGCTGTCAAAACACGTGAAACGAAATACAGCTGCTTATTTGTATACGTGAATGATTTCTTTCGTGGTTTTTTTATACAATTAATTCTAATGAAGTATAGGTTACGAGAAACACTGGTCACACAGTGATGACAACGGTGAGTTAGGTTAGGTTAGTTTTAAAAACGGTGTTTCTTCTTCTCTTCTTTGTCTTCCTGGGTATCCCTCTCCTTCCTATGTCTTGTCAAATTAGACAAGACGAGTAAAAGAGAGGGACCCAAAATTTTTCTTCTTCAGTGGCGGGCTTCTTCTCCTATTTCTTTGCCCGCCACTGAACTATCCCTTTTTTTTCGTTTTTATGGGGGGCAGGAAGTATATCCTGCCCCCCGGCTGACAGGCCTAACTAGGTCATACCTCCTACGGGAGGTGGGCGAAGAGGTGGGGTTGAGAGGTACTACTCCCCCATCCCCGCTGGGCCATTGCACGACGAGGCCCGGTGGGTTCGCTGCAGGGGGAGACGCGGTGCTGCGAAAGCCACCCCGTGTCGCCCCCATCCCAAATGCAGCGGACGGCCCCGGGGGTTTTTAGTGGATATTTCCGGGCGCTTCCCGCTCGGGCGAGTCCCACACTGGTACGGAGCTCGTCACTCCGTGCCCCCTTACCTATTGTATTGGGGGACTTCGGTCTCACTAATACAATAGGTAAGGGTAGTGTGTAAATGCATTTCTCCCCATCAAAAAAAAAAAAAAAAAGGTTATTTTTAAAACAAACCACACGAGCCGAGCGAGCGAAGAGAGCCTGCGGCCGGCGAGTGCCAGAACAAATCGGTCACCATTTATTCATTAAATGCTATGGTTACAAGTCAAAATTGCAACATGCTGACATGTTAATCGTTTATTAAATTAAAAAAAACTACGGTACTCCGGCGGGGTAAAGAGTGGGGCCAGCTCCCCTACCTCCATCCAATCTCCCATTCACACTTGGTTTAAAATTTTAACTTTAATATTTATCATCAACTGTGTAACATCTCTTCTTATTTGGCCGAGTGTGAGTATCGACGCCAGCTAAAGGGTAAAGAATAGACATATTAGAGGTGTGCCTACACTTATATTAAATTCATGAATTATATTTAATTCATACACAACATACGTGAGTATTATCAGATACATAAGATTATGTAGACAGACGAAATAGAGTAAATATTAACTTACACGTTTCTATGTTATTATAAAACAAAGGTATAATTCAAACAGAATTTGAAAATGCTTTGTTTTGTGCGTATCTACATCTGATAGATAGATTTGATCATTAAAATTCATTATGTAAATAAAACGCTTATGTTACGATTTGATGTTACTTTTACCTTTCAACGTTTATATCAAACTTATCACATCTCATATTACGTATGGATACCTCGTACTAAAAGACAGTTACTCATTTTACGGAGAACGTAAACCAATTAATTTTACAAGCCCTTGTTTAACGAATTAAAATGTTTGATTACTCTAATAAAACCCACGATCTTATTTATCTTAATAAGTTAGTACGAGTAGCTACGGAAAATCAGTATTACTTTGCATTTAAACCGCAATAGCTTTTAAAATAGATGGCTTTATTTAACATCTGTATTTATAAATACTCTAGTTAATTGTAACTGTTTGAAGTTATATAATTTTAAAATTACTAAATTAATTTAAATGTAGTTTACAGATTAATACAGGAATTAACCTAAGCAATTATCTAGGCTACTAATTATTATAAAATCGTTTCACTTGAATGTAGTAGCGAAACAAAGTTAGAATAAAGTAAACATAGGTACATTATAGAATAATAGGTTTATATTGGCATTTTTCCCGACAGGTAAGATATTTATCGTACAGTACAGTACAGCCTATAGAGTAAATATCATCGGCCATTCTTTCCTTAATTTTTTTCGTTCATTTTCTCTCTCTAAATTCTTTAGTTATTACGTAAGTACAACCTTTTCTTACATATAATTATAAAATATATTGTGTTCTGTCTATCTATACGTTAATAAGATCATAATAACTGTACGGCCTAAACGAACTATTTTCTGCTTCGTATGCAAATTGTGTTTTATATTGAAGAAAAGGGTCCTGTACAATAACTGAACCAATTTATACGATTATTTTTATGAAATGTGACGTGTGTAGGTAAGGTAGTCGTTGACGATATAAAAGTCCATGAGGCTAAATGTTTGAAGAACTTGCACGTAGGCGCCTCTTAAGACACCAGCAAGCTGCCAACCCTACTCCTCCGAGTGACTTGTTCCCCTGTGGCCTGTTGCTCTCGGATTGACTTGAGAAGTCACAAAAAGAAATGTTACCACGACGCTCGCCAAAATCATACTGTGTAGATGTAAAGGCCAATGATGACGATGTACTGAAATCAGAGACAACATTATCTATATGAAAAAAAAAAAACCAAATTTTTACAACCTGATGTTGAAAACCTGCAAACTAAAGTCGAACTAAAATTAGTTATATTTTTAATAATTAAGGTTGAATTTTAAATAAGTTATCATTTATAATCTTACCTTCTAACAGACGAGACGAGACTATTTAGTTAAGAAAAACACAATACAAATAAAATGATAAGAGTTAACTATAAGCAGAGTTCTCGATAACAGACGCTAGTTGTTGTTCAGAGAATTTCTAGGAAATTACTATTATCGTAAACTGTATGCGGTAAAAGACGTAAATTAGGTAAATTTAGACGGATTTACAAAAATAAATTGATGAACAAACAAAATGGACGTTGAATTTTTACGATATCAATTCAAAGATGGTTATAATGGAGTAATCACCAAACATAGTGAGTACATTCGTTTTTACCACATTAGGTTTTATGAAAGGCGACAGGACTCTGACGTGATAAGAGAATCCAGAATGCTTCTTAAATTAAAGGACAGGATATATAAGTCCATTACAAGACATATTTTATGGATCAGAATGTTGAGTTAGTATAAAGATGATGGATGAGAAACGAGATGCGAGTGTTGAGATGTATGTGAAGTGTGGCAAGAACGGATAAAGTCAGGAATGAATATATTACACTTTGAAAGTGACGCCAGTGGCAGAAAAGTTGAAAAAGAATCGATTATCGTGGTATATACATGTTATGCGAAGAGAGGATGTGCATGTAGATAAAATAGTAATAAATAAGAATGGGAAAGGATGGAAAAGTAGAGAAAAGTGTGGAAGGAAAGATATTCAAAAAGGTGTAAATGAAGACATAAGGCTGATAGATATCTATGAAAGAAGAAAACATACAGCTTTAACTCCACGTGAGTTGGAAACAGACGACGAGAATACAATTTTGTTTTCATTGTAAAATACATTTCCAGAGCTCATTATTGGTGTCCGGCATATCCAGGCACTGTATATGTTTGTCAGCTCTGTGGTTATGGGATTGATCAGAGGCAGTGTCGGTATCGCTGTGCTGGCCATTAACGAGGAAAGCCGACGAAATGATACATATATACAGGTGACTATATATATTATATTTTATACAAATATCTTTTATTTATAATATAACAATTTGAAATGCTATTCTTTTAACTAGTACTTTTAAAATGTATCTTAGTATGCTCAGTACTAAGCTAGTAATACTAATGGCATGACAGTTACACGAAATCAGGTTCTTCCATTAAACGAACTTCCAAAAACGAAAACACAACAATCCGTGAGGTACAACTGATACTACTAGAATACACCTATTATAGGTATTCTATATAGTATTATATAGTATACTATATAGTATATAGGTATTATAGGTATTCAGCGACAAGTTTTCAAACATGAGAGTGGAGAGTTAATCAGGTGGACGTTATTCAAAATGCTTTCCGTCACCAAAAGCTTAGGATGTCATTTAGACTTGGATTGCTGGACTCGAACCTGACCTCGCCCATTGATGCGGAATCCGGTTGCACTACCAACTGCGCTATCATTGCATCAGCAGCAGTCAGCGAGCTGGTAGGGTAATATATAATAGGGCTGGCATATCCAGATATACCTGTAGGCTGTAGCCCGACATGCTAATTATATAATAGATTCTCATCACTCGAGTATCGTTAACATTAAGAAAGTGAAGCGCCAGACCTCCATGGTGCTAGGTCGTCTCTATCCGTTCTACAACAACAAGAGCAAAATGGCCCTCCGCCATAAGATTACCCTATACAAGATGGTGGTCAGACCCATCATATCGTATTGCGCACCTGTCTTCAGTCACATCACTCGATCACGTATGCACGCTTTACAAAGGATTCAGAATCGCTTTGTAAGGAAGGCAGTAGGTGCCCAATGGTTCGAGAGAACTGTGGATTTACACAGGGATCTCAACCTGCCCTCCATTAGGTCCGTGTTAAAAACCCAGTGTCGCGCATTCTTCGAACGCGCAGAGACGCACTCGAATCCCCTCATCGTGCGAGCCGTCTCGTACTTGCCAGGACGTAAGCCGCGTCGTATACGTCGGCCGCGTAGGATCTTATCGTGTCGCGACGATACCATAACTCGTAGTAATAGGATCTTCCCTCCTTTACCTCGTACAAATGCGTGCCAGCGCCCACGCCCGCGAAACCGCCGTTCCCGCCGCCGGGGACAGGCGGCTAACTTTGCTCCCGCACACACTCCGGGTCCCCCTGAGGCGGCGACCCAAGACGTGCTTCGTTCCCCGACTGGGGAAGCTCTTGACGTCGCCGCCAGCGCGATACAGTAACACTGCCCATGCATTGAGTAATTACACGCACAACACTCTATACACACTCTTGCACATAACATGCAGGTACATAGGTCCTGTAAGGAACCTTTTTTTTATATTAATATAAAAAATGTAGGGATAGCTAGGATACAACTCGCGAGTGAGTCTTGAGTACTCAGGTGACGGCCAAGCCGAGGTTCGTACCACTTTGGTAACTCTTGAGCTAGTCAACATATTGCGGCTGTGTGCCTTCAGCACTCGCCCCCAAAGTTCGGTGAAGCTGTAAAGGCCCTTCCGGTCAACAGCATTAGCTAGGTTAAAAAAAAAAAATTAACATCAGATAAAGTGTAGCCATTTTGTCGAGTTCGTATAAAAAAAACAAGTGTTATTGGCAATTTTTACAAAATAGCATCTATTAAAATAATGTATAAATGTATGGCACATTTTTTCAAATTAAAATTTTATGGGACAATCAATAATTTTTGCGTGCTAAATGTGTTTAGATTTCATATCGTTGTAATTTTAATTGAATATTTTTCAGATTCATAATTGGGATAAAAGAGTGCAAGGGGCAGTTTTATCATCCTTCTTCTTTGGATACGCTGTGATGCTGCTTCCTGTGAATATATATCTTAAACGTGTACCGGGTAAATTACTCCTAACAGCGATACTTGTCGTAAATGGGGCACTTTGCACCGCAATGCCTACGATAATTAATAAGGTACTTTTTATACTGTATAGACAATGGTTTGACCACAATCTCACCTAATGTTAAGAGACGATGTGGTCTAAAATGGTAAACATAGCCTAGAGGTACTGGTTATAAATTGATGATGCCAAAACCCACCTATTGGTGTTTGGCGACATGTTATTAAACTTGAGAGCGTTAGATACCCAGGCGGGCATTATTAGGAAATGCCCGTAACCGTAAAACTAGGACTCATTTATGAGTTGGATAGATGGGTTCGATCCTGCGTTCATCAATACCGAATCCAAACGCACTATTAACTGTGTCATCATCATTTAAATAAAATCAAATCAAAATCAAAATTTATTTATTCAATTTAGGCCCTAAGAAGGCGCTTATGAACGTCTAAAACACTACCACCGGTTCGGAAAACAACCCAGTCGAGAAGAGCGCAGGCGAGAAACTCGATCTGGTTCTTTTTTTTTAATAAATATAATACATTTTTTTAAATACTTTTTTTAATATAAAAAAAACAATACAAATCATATTCTTAACCAATGTTAGCGGAAGCACAATAAACGATTATATAAACGTGAATATCAACATTGTTTATCTGTTCGACCATTTCGGTGTGACTCTCCTTTAATCTGTGCAATTCCTTTCTGCATAAACTGTAATCCCGGAACTGTTCGCTTTCATCGTACCAAGCTATTTGACGTAATTCTGTCTCAACGGGCATCGTTGTTTTTAAAGAGTACCCTCCCTACCTACCGTTAAGCGCCGCACAGCGATTTTACCGAGTTAGTATAAAGAAGTACTATTATCATCTACAGAATCAGTGTATTTAAAACATTCTTAAATTTACTTCTTAATCATTTTCACGATTTTCCCAATTATTTATACGGTGAAGAATGAAAAGAGATTGCCCTTGACGAACATAGGTTTGAATCCACGTTTCCAATGTTAAAATGAGTCTGTGTTTTCAATGAAGAAAATCATGTTAATAAAACTATTGCATGGTGATAGACCATTTTCCAACATCCTTTTGGCTAAATACAAGTTTAAAAATTTGTCGTGAAGCATCTATTGGCGTATACTATCTTGGGCCACATCGTTGTTTAACGATATTTTTTTTTAAATATTTCCAACGCTTTTCACATCCACCGCACAATGCTGAGCTTCTAACATTAACAATATTAAAGATAGAATTATTTATTGTTACACCCTTCTGTTATATTTAATAATTTATTATTCCCAATATATTTTGTCCCGTCGAGCCAGGCGAAGCATTTCGAATATCTGTAAGGCAATAAAATTATTTCATAACACCATTATTTGAACATTACTTCTATATATTACGATTCGTGTCTTTTTCATAACGACTGTAATAATAAGTTAGATAAATTCTATTTTCTAAAGATTATCTATTCTGTAGCTCTTAAATTCCTACCCAATATCCATGGCCTTTGTTATATTCATAAATAACCTTTGCATGTAGCACATAACAACCGTATCTATTTTTTTACATCTATACTAATAAATAAAATTGAAGTGTTTGTTTGTAATATCAATTTTTTATTTTATTTTTGTCTGTCTGTCTGTTTGTTCCGGGTAATCTCCAGAAAGCCTGGACGGATTTTGATGGGACTTTTTTTTGGTAGATAGCTGAATTTACATCGGGTAACTTAATCGTTAACGAAATTAATTAGGTTTCCGCGTAAAAAAAAAAATGAAAACCTATAAAAAATTGAACAAAATCCGATTCAATGCACAGTGCTTGAAGTTATGAGAAATATTTATCTTTATCTTAGAGCCAAATAATTATACGAAAATAATTAGGGTTCCGTATAAAAAAAAATAAAACACAGTGAAGAATATACCTATGAAACGCGGGCGAAGCCGCGGGCACACAGCTAGTTTGTTGTAAATTATGCCCCTTTAATTTTAGGGTGGCTGGATAGCAGCGTGCAATGCCCAATTATTCTTAGGAATGGCACAAGGTTGCTACTCGATAACCTACGAGATATTATTAGATAAATGGATACCGCCAAATGAGAAGAAATTATTTAGCGCTATAATTTATGGAGGTATCATTGAAAGTGTTATTTTTTCATTCAAACATATTATTCGAGCATTCCAATCAAATAAACGCTATATATTTAAAAAGGATTCTTGGATTATCTTTTGTTCTCGACGTTTTGGCTGAGGGTTGCATCGATCATGATTACAGACACTAGAGGTGTGTGATGTCACAAACATTATAGGTGGAAATTGTTAATGTAATCAAGGTAACAAGTATAAACTAAGAATACATTTAACAAAATATCCCCAAGCGCTGGAGGCGACGCCGCGCACAGCTAGCTAGTGACAGTTAATGTAATCCGACCAAAACGTCAGGAACAAAAGGTAATGTCATAATTAAAGTTGCCTTAAGATTATTTAAAATGTACGAACTTATGGAATCCAATTTTTTTTTGTAATATTAATTTCATCTAAGTTTATGGAGCAAACGTGTAATAATAAAAATAAACAGTTTTTCTCTATTTTTCCAGGAGTGCATTTAGGTATAATTATAGCATTTCCTGCATCCGGATTGATCTCACCTTTGCCATTAGGCTGGGAGTTGATATATTATTCTTTGGCAATGATCACTTTAGCGATGGCAGTTGTGATCGGAACCCTCACGGCAAGTTCACCCGAGGAACATCAAGCCATCAGCGAAAAGGAACTGGACTACATTCTCGATTCTTTAAGTCTTCATCAAAAGGTATTATATTCTTTAATATCAGTTAAAGAATTAAGCTCGTAGTTAGCTTATTGTTAAAGCTAAAGAATTCTGGAATAATTTGCCAGGACAAATTCATTCCAAAGAGCTCATCAGGGGATATACTCAGCGAAAAGCTGAAGAAGCCCTGATGCTCAGTAGGAATCAGCTACGAGTATTAGTGAGAGCGCTAACTGGGCACTGTTGTTTGGGCAAGCATATGCACAACATCGGTGTCCAGAACACAAGAGAGTGCAGGTTCTGTGAAATAGCAGACGAAACACCAAAGCACATCTTGTGTGAATGTGATCCATTAATACCCATACGTAACCGAATTCTGGGTAAGCATGTGTTTGCTCCCGGAGGAGGTACAGACGCTCTCTGCCAAAAAGATACTACAGTATATCCAGGTAGGTCTAGGCAGTGAGCTTTAGGAATATGGGGGGCGATCACGATAGATCTATCTAGGTCGCAGTGCCACAGGACTGTTTTAGCTTGTACAGCCTCTCTCTCGAATAATAATAATAATAGTTTATTGTTAACATATTCATAAATTGTTATAGAATGTGTGTCTATCATTCTGCATTTTTACCTTAATTTTTTTCGTAGTAATAACATTTTTTTACAACATAATATCAACGATGTACATATATCAATTTATTAATAAGTAAGTTAAGATTACATTTAACAAATTATCTTAGAAAAAATTGTTATGATAATCAATTATTTCTATAGTTTTTTATTTACAATGATAAGGAATTTTTTAATGTTCACCTGTCTAGTTACCACCTTCACATAATTTTTTTTGCCACTAAACATTTACAAGCAGTTGAGAGACAATTCTTCCTGGTCTAGCGCCAAGACCAATGTCATCTTCGACTATATCACAGCCTTAAATGTAATGCACTTTATTATACATCTTCGATAACTTAATGCGTATTCGTAAAAGTTTAGACAAGCTCGATCTAGTGAATGATCGTCATAATTTTAATACTAGAAGTAAATACAAGTTGTCCGGAACCACGCTTTAGGTTAAGTAAGTCTAATAACAGCTTTATAGGTAATAGTATTCGGTTTTACAATAAGATCCCAAGTAACATCACCGATTTACCTGACAATAAGTTCAAGTATTATGTCAAGCAAGTTTTAAGCTCAAAAGGTTATTACAGGGTGGAGCATTACGTGAACGATAGTAATGTCTGGAATTAACCCACATCTCTGTACTTCCGCCAACATTATTAAAACTACGATTTGTATAATTTTTTATATGACAAAAAAAATGATATATATTATATTTATGAAAAAAAAAACCAGACTGAGTTTCTTGCCTGCGCTCTTCTCGACTGGCTTGTTTCCGAACCGGTGGTAGTGTTTTAGACGTTCATAAGCGCCTTCTTAGGGCCTAAATTGAATAAATACATTTTGATTTGATTGATTTTGATTTAATTTCCTTATATTATAGAAGACACTCGAGTCTCCTTGGAGAAGTATTCTTAAATCGCCGCGGTTTTGTGCCGTCGCTGGTGCACAAGCCGCTAGTAACGCAATATTTGTTTTCTATTTGGTTGAAATGCCAACATATTTACGCACATTTCACATGCCGCTGAAAGAGGTTCGTATTCAATACAATTTAAAATTATCTCATAAGTACATACACATTATATAAAACATTTTATCCGTATAAAAATCTAGGTCCTTCATTTTTCTTCCACATTATTTCAAATTTTATCTACGTGCATGCCGAACCCATTCTGTAACATATAGAGTCGTAAACAGTTTTACAAAAGCCGTCGCATCCATTCAAAAAATAAAGGTTTTAATGTTCGTTTATCAATCTACATGTAACACAAAAAGAACTCCTTACTACTTACCTGATTAATCTATTTGAGTAATTTGAGTTTAAAAACGGAACATCGATTAAAAATCTGCAACGTTTTAAACTAATCAACAGTATCATTCTCCACCATATCTGCATTGGATTTGACGGGGATTCATTTTAGACGACTTAAATTATTCTATATGTAAATTCCCTGTTCATGCCAAAGTATTTTTAAACCTTATAAACAAAAATTTGAATTCAAATCAAAGCCGACTTTACCAAATTTAGTATAAAAATGAACTATAAAGTTGGTAACGCCACCTAGTGTGGCTACTTAAAACCCCCACCCCTTTCCCTGTCGTGCACTTCTGTGTCGACCGCGCCCGCGCATACAACGCATAATTACTCATTTCGCAACTCCGCTATACCTACTTGTGCTCCTAACCGCGCCCGCGCCGCCTAAATCGGTGGTTATATTCACTTTTCTGCCTTGTAATATAAACTATAACGCATATTGTGGTGACATCGAAGGCGCTTGCTGCTGCTGAGGAACAGGTCAGTGCACGACTTCCTTGTTCCCGCATCCACCACGCTTCCCTTGCCGTTTTGGCCTACCGCGCCGACTCGAGGCGTCTCCAAAAGTAATAAAATAATAATTGCTTTATTAACCCTTTGGGCACTAACCTAGCGTTCCGTTATTTTTCTATGGTCTTCCTATTGTCTCATTTTTATGGACAATCGACATATTGATCAACTTATGTTTACTTTAATTTATCTATTTTTAATACCATAAAAAAAGATTACAAATCGATCCACAATTGACGGATAAATCGCGTAACAAACATACAAAAAAATGGGTGCGTGTACGTTATGTACGCGCGTGAGAAGTTATACTTCTTTGGCATCATTAAAAAATAGTTTTTTAATTGCATGCAAATAATTAATTACAATAAAATAATAGAAGGATTGGAAAAGGATCATCAACAAAGTTCATTTTAAATTTGAAAAATTAAATAAATAAATATTTATTTTCTTACATTAAGTTTAACATAAATTGTCTTATTATTCGAATTGTATTTTTAATGAAATGATGTCCACTTCCATAGTATCTTCCGGTAATGTCTGAATCGGAACTTCAGTTATCAGTGGCTTATGATAACTAAAATATGATACGAAAAGTTTTGTATTAACAGCGTTGAGATATCGTACAAATTATATATATATATATATATATATATATATATAAACCAAATTTAGAGAATAATAAATATATAAGACATAGTTTGTACTAAATATTATAAAATTCTTAATTTTAAATGTTTATTATTGATTATTTAATATTTTAAAAATAAATTTAATAATAAATTCAAAAATTGAATTTAAGGTTGGTCATTTTTTAAATATTTTTATTGATTTCTTAATTTAATATTCACTTTTCATTTTTATCAAAAAATTTTCACTAAATTTATTTAGTTATTTTTATAAATATTTATTATTTATTCAATGTAATAGCAAATATTAAAAATTAATATTATGATTTGATGTTAAAAAAAAATGAAAACAGTTATAAGAGGTGACGAGCGTACCAACATGCGCGACTAACGAGACTTAATGAGCGGTTAAGCAGACAACTTCATACTGTTCATTTCGTGTCACAGATGCGCGCGCATCTTAACATTTCACTCTCATCATTTTTTCATAACGCGCCTAAAGAAGTATAACTTCAAAAAATACAGAACATATTTTGTAATAATTGAGAGCACGTCACGATACGATAAAAACTATATCAACAAATCATCTCTTGAAAATAGCAATTAAAGAGGTTTAAGTCAATCTAGAAAAATAATCTTCTTTTGTTACAGAGCGGTCTTTATTCGATGCTTCCTTTCATGTCTATGTGGTTGATGTATTTAGGGACCGCACCAATTCTAGATTGGATGTCGAAATCTGGATTTATCAGTTACATCTTCAGTATCACACTCTACAGGAAATTTATTAATTGCTTAGGTATGAGGAATAATATTACTAATCTGGTTTATTACTGCATCATTCGCAGTTCTATCTTTTGATCTAATATTTAAACATCTATCGAATAAAAAATTACGCCCATCTGCAAAGCCTAAGGATTTCTGATTAAATCCACTAAAAGCCAATATTAATAATGTAATCTGGATTAGGGATTGACAATCGACACAATATGCATTCGCCTCATATTATGTTCAAATCGCATTCAATCTTCACTGTACGAGAAGAAAGCCTAGGAATGCTATTCTTGTATAAGCCTTCATCGTTCATTTTGCAACCGATTAGCTTATAGAGAATATTCTTTATAGAATAATATTCGCTGTATTATTTTTGTTTATCATTACATGAACATTACTGAAATGTAGACATATTTATAAAAGTCTTATCATTATTAACGACTTATCATTCCTCAATCCATGGGCTGTTTGAATTACAAATCGATAAAACTGTGTTGTCTTTTTTTTAATTTGTTTTAATGGAATTTAGGCTCAGTGCTTTGATCGCTATCTCATCTGATGTTAAGTGAAAATGTGGTTCAGGATGGTGAACACAATAAGACTAGAGGTGCCGGTTCTCAAGTGATGCCGCTGGAACACTCCTATTGGTGTTTGGCGATTTTCAAACTTGAGGGTGGTAGCTACCCTGGCGGCCATTATTAGGAAACGCGTTACCACTATGCTTTGGTTTCCTCGCGATGATTTCTTTCACCGAAAGCTCAGGCTGATTTTAGAGTTTTAGATTTGAACCCGTGTCCACTGACGCGGATTACGGTCACACTATCCACTGCGCCATCATGCGAATTCTAGCACTATGCTAATATTTCTCAAGTTCTCGGTTAATATTTTTCCTTTATCAAAAAACGTACTAAAGAGAGTAAAATAAAATGTTCAATCGTCAGAATACGATTTGTTTAAAATATTGTTTTTGTGTAATATTCTAGTAATAGTCGGAACGACTGGTTACATTATGTAAACTTACATATATTGTGTAGGACATTTTCAGACCTTTTGAAACCTGCTACATGTACAATAAAAGACTGATGAGGATGAATACAAAATAATAACAATATATTATGTTTAAGGAGCATTCGGTATAGTTCTCGGGTTTGTAATGTTACCAAGTCTAAACGATGTACTGGCGTTATCAGTTGTATCGACAACAATACTGGGACTTCTCGGGTTTCAGTTTTCTGGATTTCTGGTGAGATTTATTAAAACACACAATAATTACGTAGTTGATCGTCAGTAGGAGGTTTTTAAAAAAGGCAATTTTTGTCCTTTATAAATTTATTACAAACTAATTACATTATAATACTTAAACCTAAAATGCAACCTGCTAGCTCCGGCGATCGAGCGAGATTGTCCATTTCCCAACGTTTCACTGTCCCACGATACGTTGTTTTACGTTGTCAGCATTTCGGTATTTCGCGTGGGAACTTCTGCTGTAACTTGAGTGCGGAATGTGGTGGTGTGTTATGTACTAAGTACAGTAGGTACTAGGTAACACAATTGTAAACACTATGTTTTTAATAACGTATATTCAAGCAATATGTTTAGAAGAATATATAAGACCGGAAAATAATTTTTCGATTTAGCGGAACTATATAATAAAAATAGTGGTGTAATGTATGTGGGCGTTTATGTTGTAAAGATTAAATATTATAAAATAGATTAGTAGCCTTATTGCCATGGAAATGTATGGTTCACTTACCAATAAGTTTACAAACGCTATGCTTTGTAAATATTTACTTTAATACTTCTTTATAATGCTTTGGTTCGTTCTCTATTAGAATACGGTTCAATAATATGGAATCCACAATATAACAAATACATTAACCTTTGCCACATCTGCCTTCACTTACTAATCGTCGAATAGTGAGAGATCGAATTTATTTATTTAAACGTCTTAGAAGTTTTATAGATTCTCCGTTTCTTGTCAGTGAAATTAATTTTAGGGTTCCTCGACCAAAATGCCAGAAACCACTTCTTTTTAAAATCCCTGTTGCTCGAACGAGGTATGTGAAGAACACATATTTATTTCGATCGTGCGATATATATAATAAGATTTTTACTAAAATTGATATATTTGCATGCCCCATCAGTTCCTTTAAAAAATTGCTGAAAATAGTTTTAAATTTATAGTGTTTGCCGTAATATTATAGCTTGTAATGATGGAGATATTAGTGTTGTTATATTCACTTGACTTGACTGGTTTATGTATTATTGTTATGTAATTCCATATGTGTATGTTATTAACTGTGTGTTTCCCAAATAAATAAAAAATTGCGAAGTATTATTGAAATAAAAATTAATCATTATTTTACAGAGCAATCATAAAGACATGTCGGAGAACTATTCCGGGTCGATAATGTTACTGAGCAGTACAGTGAGCAGTCTCATCGGCGCCGGAGTACCCTTTATGTCTGGGCTCATTCTCGGTAACAATGCGGTAAGTTCGAAACATACTAAAGTCAATTATTTAATAATATAATTTCTTTCCATGTATCATCATTTAATAAATTATTTGAGTAAAATAACCTCTCTTTATACCATGTTTTATGTGTTGAATTACAACAATATTTATAAATGGATGTGGTACGAAAAAAGAAGTTCACGAATTTGCGAATACCGTACAGATACGAAATAGACTCTCCCAGCCTGTGTGACGTCAGATCCTTTGAAAGTGGCGTGAAGACGTGCACTAGTATGCCGGCATTATGACTTAATATTTATAGCTCTTAACTATCTTTGCTATACAATAATTATAATATTAAAGTTATAAAATCTAACATTTGAAATACAGAAGAAGTTGAAAATCGAGTTAATAACAAAAAAGTGGTTGCGGAGCCTAAACTAGAACCTCTTGACGCAATTCCATTTATAATCACTACTCCATGAATACTAGAGAGAAGTTATCACGACAATAAAAAATGAAATAGAAAATTCTTCTATTATCAGTAATGTCTTCTAGACCTTTGCAATAAATATGCGAGTATTCGATCCGACGCGCCTGATGAATTCGTTGCCTCGTACTGAATTCCTGGGTATATATTAGATTGAAAATAACTGGGGGAAGATTGTAACATGAAATGTCAAATAACATATTCAATGATAAAATGTTATATTTAAGAGACCCTTAATAAATAACTATTTATATAAAAAGTGTGAAGTACAAAAAAAACATGAACAATAAAGTTATAGTCAACACGAGTGAAGTTGCGAATACAGCTTGTTAACTTGTTAAAATTTAAGTAATTTTTATGTTTTGCCAGTATCAAAGAATTTAGGAAGATAGCAATTCCAGAGAGAAGTCATTTCAATTTACTGATAGTTTAATATAATTTGGAAACTTTCTAAATCTTCCCAACCTGATGGTTATTGAATCATAAAGGAAGGTAGACTCATAGCTAATTCCCATTTTGAATACCAAACTCGGCCAAATACTATTTTAGAGAGAGAAGACAGAGCGACAAAAAGTGAAATTTAACAATCGGAGCAAATTACCTGTAATTACAAAAGGTCGAACCCTTAAATTAACTTAATTAGTAAATTGGGGCTTAAGGCTAAGTAGCCGAGGGAATCCTTGGAAATGGTTAGTCGCGTGTTAAAATCTTTATTCAATATAATCATGTTATTTAAGTATTCTTAAATCGTTACTTGCTTTTTTTAGCAAAGCTTAGCAAAATTACTTCACTTGTTTTGGTGTTAAATATTAGGCAATCCAAGAAAAATAATACGACTGAGAAACAGATCAATTGATAGTCACTATCATCATGGCCCACACTACATCTCGTAGCATTATATAACACTTTTGTTCATCCTGAAACACGATGCCAGAAATCGTCAGAGGCTTTTGTCAGCATCAGCAAAGTAACTGCCCTTCTTTTAAAGTTATATAAGTACAATCCACAAGGACGCAAACTACAAGCCTTAATTGTTTAGATTTACTTTAGGAGAAACATTTTTGAAACGACGATAGTTTGCACGTTCTAATATGTCCACGGTGGTTTGCCTATAATAATACGAATTCGGTAAAACAACATTTTGAAATTGATAAACGATCTGATAAATACATATATGTATGTGCTATAGTAAATCTTTATTTATCACTAATTATGTTATGGTTAAGCTTTGTAATTAACAAGGAAAATAATAGTTGAATATTCGTTAAAAATATCGAATTCGTTTGATAGATCACGAACAAGTTTATTTTTTATAGAAAATCTAAAAATTACGCAAAATAGAAGTTCACAGTTTCTGTATTTAGAAGGGATGCGCACTCACGATATTGTGTCTTAGTAGGCAAAATAGGCAATAAAAGTAAGTTATTCAAATTACCGTTCAGGTGGATTCAAACAGATGGCGCTCACTATTTCTAACGCTGGCGAGCTTTTACGGCCTGACGAGTGTCGTGTACGCTGCGTTTGCGACCAATGAACGACAAGCTTGGGATTATGAATCTCATAAGAGGACACAGGGGCATTATAATTATGTTATGAGTATGTTAATTTGATTTGTTATTATGTATTAAAATCAATTTTAATTTACATTTAAATTATTACAATAGTAGAGCGCTCAATTCCGAGTTATTCCTAATTTTCTTACACTCTGGGAGAGTATTTAAGAGTTAATGTTGAGGGCTCAAATTTTCAGGCATTTTTTAAAATTCCAATTCTAATATTGCGTCGGGACCGACACACAAAAAATATATATTAGGGTCCTTTATTTAAACGACTATTTTTTGTTTGTCCGTCCGCACCGAAGCAAAGCTCTGAGAAAAGCAAAAGAAACATAATCTTTTAAAACAGTATTAGTACGAATCCAAGAATTTGAATTTCTAATGAGTTATGAAGAAATATAGTGGCTTTAAGTCATCCTCTATATAAACAAGCTCTTCGATTCACTTGAAAGTAGCTGTTAGTTTAAACTTTTAACCGTAGGGATTCACACTAAAACACTTCATTTATTCCACTTGTTTATTAACACAAAGAAACTATATCTTGATATATATGCGAAAACAAATCCTAAAGTATTTACAATAATAATTTGATCCATACCAGTGCGACAAAGCGTTCGACAGCGCGATTGAAATCGACTTGCGCCATCTTTTGGAACAAATGAATGAACATTCAATTAGACAGTAGCCCTCAGCAATAATCTCGACATTGTAATGTCGTATGGGGGTATCGGTTGCAGTTGATAAAAACAAAACTGCTAAACAAATTTTAAGACGTCTGGTAGATATCACTTTCAATCTAGATAATAATTCTGTTTAGCTTTCAACTATACGTAAAGAAAAAGGATATCAGTTAGTTTGGAGTCATAAATTAAGATCGTAAATATTAATCTTTCTTTTTCAGGTGAAAATCAAATCCAACTCGAAGAGTTAACCAACTCGAAAGTTTATCACGAAAGACAAGACATCGATACCGCCTTCTGATCTTTTATTAAAATTTATTATCGCAAAATGTATTTTTTTTCATTTATGTAAATTGTTCATTGAATATATTTAATTCGTAATATAAACTTTTGCCAACGACTTTACCTGTGTGAATTAATCATTCAAACGAACCAACAAACCGAGTGTCCATTCAAATCAGTAGTTTTAACTGCACCATATCTCGAAACGTTCGAATTTATATTTTAATTTTTGAAATGTAGTCAACTTTTTAAAGAAAACGTTATCATCCATTCATCCATCAACCGAAAGATGTCCACTACTGGGCATAGGTCTCCCCCAAAGATCTCCACGACGACCGGTCTTGCGCCATCCGCATCCAGCGGACTCCCGTGACGTTATCCAGGTTGCAACCCAGCTTGTGGGGGCCTACCCACGCTGCGGCTTTCAGTACGCGGGAGCAATTAGAAAACCCGTTGACCCCATCGGGCATCAGTTCTACGATTAATGTGGCCAGCCCATTGCCATTTCACTTTGGGAATTCTCTGGGCAATGTCGATTACTTTTGTTCTTCTGCGGATCTGTTCATTTCTGATTCGATTACGCAGAGAAACTCCGAGCATAGCCCTCACTATTGCCCTTTGGGTAACTTTGAACTTCCTAATAAGGCCCATTATAAGTGACCACGTCTCATGGCCATAAGTCATCACTGGCAACACATACTGCTCGGAGACCTCGGCTGTTATTCTGTCATTACCTGGTGCGTTGTTGTTTTTGAGCAGTTTGAGATGCCGTTCGAATATCGGGTTATTCAAGCTCTGTGGTCGTTAGCTAGACTTCGAGTGGACTTTCGTGTCGATGTGTATAGCTGTCCGTAGAAATTCTCGACTTTTCTCAGAAGCTCAGGTCTGGAGGATATGATTCTACCGTCATCAGACTTCAGCGTGGTCAACCGGCTATGCCAAATAGTGAAATCTTTAGCAAAACTTTGGATTCTTTGTTTCACTCTTTAGCCTCTTTAATATGATCGGTGTTAAACCGACGTAGGTCACATTTAAGAGACTTAGAGGTTTGTCTATTGACCTACCTATATCTATTAGCATCGTTTGACTACTGTAATACCATTTCACGTCTTTCCTCCATGAGCTCAAAGTACAGTCAAAGAGCTTGCCAGTTCTACGTATACGATGGGTCTTAAAATATTTAGACCCGACCGTATGGACAGCTTCCACAAACCTTATCAAATGTTATCAAAATCTGTAAAATTCCGAGATGTTTTATTATGAAGGTACACATTATTATGAGATTATATTATCATCTATTACTGATTCATATATCTCTTAATAATAAAACACAATGCTAACGTAATAATAATTCGTGATGCTAATTCGATGAATAAAACGTTAAAAAGAAATATAAGACAATCTCTACTTACTTCATAAAAGTAATATACTACACCGTAATGAAAAATAATATGAAATAATTTATCATGACCCATGATAGCATTTAGATTGCCACGTATTAACTGTCGCTCATAATTTTGATATCTTAACCACAGTAGACATAAAGCAGATAGTTAATCAAATCACAAAATAAAATAATAACTTTCATCGCGGAGCTGTAATATTAATTAAACATGAAATTTATTTATTTATTCAAAGAGAGAAAACAACAGCATTTTTGAGATTATACATGGATAAAAACAGTTTACACAATACTATAGCCAGTTACAGTTTTCTACTACATGTACTTTATAAAATAACAGGATTGTGTATGCATTGTTTATGTATGTTTGTGAATTTATGTGTTTGCGTGCGTGTGTGTGTGTGTGTTTATGTTTGTGTGTATGTTAACTGTTATGACATGTGATGCAAAGACGTGGTTAGAATTTTGATTATGTTATTTTTAAACGATCCTATATGTAGATGAAATATGTCAATCTGTGAGTATTTATTGTTATATGTATGTGATATTCTATTAATAATAGAGTTGTTTGCGTAACAAGTACGGGTGTGAGGTACGTGGAACAATCGTGTGGCCGTGTGTCTGGTGCGTGTAGTCGGTGCGTTCAGACAGAGCTCCTCCAGGAGCTGAGGACAGTCGATGCGACTGTTGATCAGTCCGTGCAGCAGCATCATGTCGTGCATCTCGCGACGACCCACTAATGGGACCAGTTCATAAAGTTCACAGCACTTTTCGTAATCTGTGGATGTGTGAATCTGTGTGTAACATGAAAATAAAAAAGAACGAGATTTGGTGTCAAATGCAAAATAACATATATTTCACAAAATAGTTTGGTTTGACATAATGTAATATATATATTTTTAAAAAAGCAAAATATTTTACTAATCAAAAATACTTCGCACTAGGATATTACATGGCATTTAACTTAAATAAACCTATACGTCTATTACTGTTATAAAAAATCAAAATCAGTTAAAATTGTCTATGTTATTTAAAAAGATGTCATAAATATTTAACTGAAAGCATTTTCTCAAAATGGTGTTTGCGGACGTTAGCACTGTATTGCTTATACCCAAATAATATTTTGTTATTTCTCACAATCCTTATCATATTAACAACAGTAAAATAAAAAAGTTCCCAATTATTCTTTTGAGAAATAACTCTATCTATATAAACAGGCGCATAAAATCTCAATAAAGTTTGATAACATTATGTTTTTATAATACTTAATCCTGTAATGTTAAATACTTTTATTTTAAAGACACTATAATATTAGCGGGAGTTTTACCGGTGGTAGAAAAGTTGAAAGGTTCTATTTTATCATGGTATGGACATGCTAAGAGAAGAGAGGAAGCGCATGTGGGTAAAGTAGTAAAAGTAAAGCTAAAGCTAAAGCAAACTAAAGCTTTCAATAAGCTTGGTTTAATACTGCGTTTAAGAAAACCATTCAAGAAATCAGAAACTTAAAAAAAATAAAATTTTGCTGATGCCCGCAGCATATTGGAGTTTGCAAGTGTAATTTGGAATCCACAATAAAGATACACATCGTCAGAATGGGAAAAAATTCTTCATAGAATTTTAAAAATGCTAGATTAGAGAATAGGTTACACCCTTACCGACTTTCTAACAAGCGCTTCGAGTCATAAGGAGAGATTACCTTCTTTTTAATCCACTAATTCACACGTACTAAGGAAATTTTTCATATTCCTTTCTGTCGAACAAATTATCTCAGGAACTCGTTCTTTCAACGGTCCTGTTACATATATAACAAATGTTTGAATGATGTTGACATATTTTCAAATACTCTGTCATCTTATAAAATGAAATTGGCTAATATTTATTATAGAAAATTATTATAACATACGATTTTATAATACTAATATTTGATTTAAATTGTCTTTTTATTGTTCTTATTATTATTTGTAACCTGAATGATTGGTACCTTTTTATTTTTATTGAACGTACGTTACGATTTCTTAGTAAAGAACTGGTAAATATTAGATTTATGATACTGTAGGCCTTTTAGTATATCTTCTTGTGGAAAACATTTATGGCTGTATGTCACCTAAATAAATAAATGAAAAAGTGCGGATGGAGTGTGTGTGATGTATGAAAGAAGAAAAAATATTGCTCCGGCCCCATGTGAGTTGGGAACAGGGCATGATGACACTCTATTTTTCACGTCAGTTATACATATTTAAATTTAATTATCTATTAATATTAATTATTAATTGGACTATCTACTACCTGGTTTTACTACCAGCTCTACATCTGGCAGTAGCTCAATCCTATGCTTTTATCATTAATATCTAGTAAATTCAACTTTAACTAGGTTAACACAAGGGTATACAGATAGGAAGTTAAACTGCCACCCTTGGTTAAGCCGCGGAGGTCAACATTTTACGAAGACCCTACCTCCCCGAGGATTTGGTATTTAATCTCCCAATAAGCTTTTCAGATCTTTTTCGTACAATTAAGAATATAGTAGTTGCATTTTTACATATTTTAGTAACAAATATATTTTTCATATTAAGCTTCTTTTTTATATTTGCTAAAACAACAATTGCAGTTCTTAACTCACTACACACATTTTGTGTACAGTGTTCGTTGTTGTAGATTTCTAACAAACAATGTAGAAAATAGTTTTAAGAAGAAAATGAACACCCTAGCAAGCCTGTCCTATTTTTTTGTTTGTTTGTTCGTCCATGTCTGAAATCGATTCGGATGTTAAATTAATAAAAGACCCATAGTTACAAATAAATAAATAATATAAATGTAAATGATTTGTGTTTTTTTTTTTCATATTGAAATTTCTCTATTGTAATATTGATAATTTCAACGTATTATTTAATACAAAAATGTTCTTACATAACCAATTTGCATGACTCATTTCTTAATTCACATGTGTGTTCTCTGATCAGATTTAAGCATATATTTTGTTACATCTCTGTATAGTGCAAAACATGGTCTCTTTTCGCATCTATTTGCTTATTCGCTAGCTCCTCATAAAATATGCGATGGATGTTGATGTGGTTTTCACCTTGAATTAAATGTTTTATCATGTAATGTTTCCTAATTAAATCTATTGGAAATAAAAAAAGTAGTATTTTGAAATCAAGTCGCCAAAAAGTCAATTTTGATGGCCTACGTAGACTAAATCTTAACAGATACTTCAAAATAATATACTAGAGAATTCTTTATTATTTTTTTTACACGGTATAGGCTGTGGTCAAAGCACTGACTTTGACTACCATCTCACCTGATGTTAAGTGACTATGTGGTCCAGGATGGTAAACACACTCAAGTTATAGTGCCTAAACACACCTATTGGTATTTGGCGACAGGTTTTCAAACTTGTGAGAGGTAAAAAAGGACATCAGGTGCATTCTTGAAAATAATGAACAAGTAATATACTTAATAAAAAAATTATGATCCAAGCAGAGCCGCAAGTACATCTAATTTTATCATTTATATCAATTCAATCAATCATCAATTATATCAAATAATTATATAAGTTTCACAGTCAGATACTATGTTTTATGTCACAGCAGCTACACTAATTAGCGGTCTCAGTATTTTATCTTCAGATTAAGATTTGAAGATGAACTGACGGTAGTCATTGTTTTTTTAATGGTTAAATGCTGTTAACCGGAAGGGCTTTGATGACTTCATGGAACTTTTGAGCTAACGCAAGGGCACCAAAGTGGTGCGTACCTCAGTTTAGAGTTTGGCTCAGGTGGTTCCACCCATCCAAATCTAAAATAAATCCGTGCTTTCAATTAAAAAAAACATCATTAGGAAAACATAGCATAAAGACAGGGCATTTTGTAATAATATGTACGTAGAGATACGACCAAATCAACTTTGAAAACCTGTCGCCAAACGCAAAAAAAAGGTGTGTCTGGGACCATCGTTTAAGATCCAATACCACTAGGCTTATTATATTTACTATCCTGAACCAAATCGTCACTTAGCATTAGGTGCGATTGTGGATAAAGCACTGAGCGTAAATAGTATTTACGTATGGTTGTTTGGGAAAGTTACGGTCTTAAAGCCCCTTATAGAGTACAGGTGTGTAGGGTGCAGCATAAAGCGTGTTATTTTAGTGCATGAAAGTGTCATTATATCACGCTAGCGGCGGGTATGTGACCCTTCTCTGTTTCGGTTCGGAAAAGGCTATTGCCGGAGAAATCCTAGATGTCTATAGATAGCGTTATTCTCTTAAAGTATAGTTTGGTGGAGGAGAACCAAAATATACTAACTCCATCAAGAACCACACATGTACTGGAAAATGAAATAAATATTTATCTAAACCTCTTAGAGAATTTTATTGCGTGTTTTAATACAGTAAAAACTGAATTTAAAATCTGTCTGTTTAAATGTTTTCTAACAAATTTTATATATCAACAATTAAAGCCAATTATTATTATAATATTTCTAAGGCAAGCCAAATTTGGATTCTCAGCGATCGATGTAATGCGATTGAAAGTCAAAGATACGTAGATAACATATCACACGGATTTCATATCACATGAACATAAATAATGACTATCATATAAACACACATGTTTATATAAGCTGTCCTCCTTGAATATTTGTCATATATTTCATCTTAACACTTACAAATGAATAAATACTAAACGTTTCGGTAATAATATTAAATTCTCGTGATTCTTGACATAATTATCTAAAAGAATTGCGATGAAATATGATGCTCCTTCTTTATATTTTTAAAATGTCGTCATTAGATATATACTGTCTTTTTTATTTTTGTTTAATTGGATATTGTTTTAATAGTAAAATATTTTTTTAGGTAAGTTAATGTACTGAGGATTTATACAGATAATTCCTCTGTATAAAATGGGTATCGTCGATGTCGAATATATACTAGCTAATTCTAACAACATATTTAAACAAATTTAATGAATAAACACAAAGCAAACACAGTTTTTCACTATCACAGCCGCTGGTGGTAAATTGTCTTATTAAAGTCTTATATTGATAATACTTTTAAGATTAACAGTATATGCAAGAAAGATCTATAAGATTATTAAGAGGATATGCGGTCGGAAAAAAATTGTTAAGTAGGTATTTCAGAAATCTATCGTGTTGAGGCCCAAAAAAGATTTATAAAACACGAAGAGACAACTGCAACTCGGGCAGATTTTACCGTATGCCAACTAGCCGAAAACATCACTTCGTAGTATCCTGATTCCACCCCCAAAACTGAACCAATTTTTAATTTTCTTTTAGTTATGGAATAAAAAAGACTAGCTATGCCCTTTTTGATTTTATTCATCAAATTTGTTTGACAAATGTCTGAAAATGACGATATAAATTCATTTTAAAATTTTCTACAGTTTAACATAATGCTATGTTATCCAGGGAGAAAAAAGGGGACTACGTTTTAACGAAATAAACACCACTCGCATATCGTCTTCACAATGTATATTTTTCCGTTATAATTGCCTTATGGTGCAGACTAAGAATAGTACTATCCCATATCTTGCGGTGGTCATAGTCCCCCAATACAATAGATAAGGGGGTACGGAGTGACGAGCTCCGTGCCAGTGTGGGACTCACCCGGGCGAGAGTCGCCCGGAAATACCCACTAAAGCCCCCCGGGGCCGTCCGCTGCATTTGGGATGGGGACGACACGGGGTGACTTTCGCAAGCACCGCGTCGCCCCCTGCAGCGAACCCACCGGGCCTCGTCGTGCAATGGCCTAGCGAGGATGGGGGAGTGTACACACTTCTCAACCCCACCTCTTCGCCTGCCTCCCGTAGGAGGCATGACCTAGTTAGGTCAGTCAGCCAGGGGGCAGGATAAGTTTCCTGCCCCCCATAAAGATGGAAAGTTGGGACAGTTCAGTGGCGGGCACAGAGAAAGGGGAAGAAACCCGCCACTGAAGAAGAAAATTCTGAGTCCCTCTCCTTCGCTCATCTTGTCACCAACGTAGAGAGGAGAGGGATACCCAGGAAGAGAAGAGCACCACAAACACCTACTGCGATCGCTAACCTGCCTGCCAAGGTTGCCGATTATAGCACCCCTCTCCTTATGAACGATACAATGATGCGGGTAGTGCAAGACCTGTCGTTATGAAGGTCTTCGGGGGAGACCTATGTCCAGTTGAGTTTATGGAATCTATTGAAAATATATACTTGTTTACATATCAATATTTTGTTCCATTACATCGAATAATAAGTGATCGTCATCACAATATATCAATTTGTGGTGGCGAACGTCGAACTATCAACGTCTACGGATAACGGTGAGAGTTGATCATTCTTGCTATTTATAAGCTATGACCGTCAACCTTAGAGTATGTCAAATTATAATGGTGACCGTCGGAAGAGACAGTTACCATAAGAGTTACGACCATCATTATTAGCGATCGATCAACTGTTACTGTTATCTTGTGGATATGGTTAGAAGGCATTAGCTACCTTTCTGTCCTTTTTACGTATAAACTCCAAAACAAGCTGAATGTAATGCGGGCGAAGCTGCGGGCACAGTTAGCTGTAAATGAGAGCAAACAATGCAATTTATCTATACGTAATAATATATAGCGAATATCAACTACGTAATTAATATGCCAATGCCAGACGAGATAGTGTGACACCTTTAGTTGCACTTTGAAGATAGTGAGAGGAACAATATAGTTGCTTATTGAATCCAATCGAAAATATGCGTAGACGAGACTAATAATCGCGACATTTGTCGAAATGTATTCGTTACAAAATATATTTTGATCATTTCACCTCGAGGCGCAAGCTTCTTTACTAATGTTCTGTGGATATCCGAAATACTTAAGAAATATAATATCATAAATGCCGCTTTACGTAAATCACAGAGAAACTTTTTAAAGTGTAACAAGTATTTGATGATATAATCGCAAAGAATTCTACTCCACAATGAGTTGTGTTATGTAATTTAAATATAGGCTGTTTACAGTACAATTCCATTAGGTAATCACTAATTGTGTGATAGTACTAAATATAACATGACAATTTAATCATTGCATGATATATAATGCGTTTCGCTTCTGTATTTTTCTACATTAATACTTAAACAAACTTGCGTTTTACATGTGAATGTTAACAAATTGATATCATTTGATACAATCATGGCTTCTGAGAAGGTCGCGTATGTGAGCGTACCAGCTTCTGAGGAGGATGAGGGTATGTACTTAAATATACTCGTATTTATTGTCTCGCTAACTTTGGTTATCGGTTTTGGGATTGGACTGAACATATATTCAATATTGAAACTGAAATTCAGTGTTAAATATAACTTTTTTTGGTATCAAATCAAAATAATGTTTCTGACTTTAAAAATAAACTACTAAATATAAAATTGAATTTTGACCGTAAAACAATGACGGGATTTTTCCATTATTTATACCGTAAGAACGAATGAACCGCTTCTTATGATTATTTTATTTCTTGGGTTGATCTTCACCCTAAATAATAGATCAACCGTAAATAGATCAACCGGTTCTCATTTATTAGGGAAACGTCCAGTATGCAAGCCGCCAAAAGGATTCGGTGCTCGTCATATGCAAGCTTTGATACTGTTTATCAGCTTAACAGTAGCTTACACTATAAGGTCGCAGCTGAGCGTAACGATGGTAGCCATGATCGGTCATACAGTACATCACGATATGTCATCAAATAATGGCAGTATTAAAGCTATTATTAACGTGTCAAATTTTAATAGTAAAACTACGCAAGGTTGGAGCGCTTACCGCGTGAGTAGACATTATGAATTTTGTTTTAAACATTTATAAAATAAACTTGCTTCGATCTTTTTTGTTTCAGAATCAGAAAATCCAGTAAAATTTGTTAATTGGCTTTAGCCGTAGTTATCTGCAGTATGACTAAACTAAATTGACTGTTTATTTATTTATGTAATAGTCTTACAAGAACTTTCGCAATAGTTGTAAAATACTTGAAATATGATGTTATAGTTCCGATTAAAAGTAACATTTTAAAGACAACATTATTACGCATGTGCAAGAATGTATGAGAAATGATGTGTTAGTGATTTGAGTCTTCTGTATTGCGTCTGAAATATACTTTAACCGGACAATTTAATATACTTTAACCTGTAATAAGTTTCTGTTAAAGCGTAGTGCATTTTTAGTTAAAGTATAAAAAAAAAACGAAAAAAGCGTAATAAAAAAGAACAAGTCCTAAAGCGTCGTATTGTTGCGATCTATTTGCAAATATATATTTATGACGTACTCATACGCAGTGGATCTTAGATAATTTACGACATTACGGAATAATCAATCGTTTTGTAAAATCATTGGAGAATACCTCAGTTTAGTTGATATGTAATGAAGAAATTATAAATAGTGCATTTTCTAAAGCCTATCTTGCTAGCTACCATAATCAAGTTTGCGAACCTTACTAAGCATTGTTCTGTAATTGTCAAGCAAACAGTGTTCTGGGAGCATTACTTAAAAACAGTACTATCTTAAGACACACTGACATTTAAGATCTTATGATCAGCTTTTTAGCTGATTAATTTGCTTAATTCGACAGACTTACGATTGGAATAAATCGACACAAGAGATGATAATGTTTTCGTTTTTCGTCGGGTACACGAGTATGATGATGCCCATGGGAATGATTGCCCAAAAATTTGGCGGGAAGATTCCGATTTTGGTAGCTCTGTTTGTAAACGGAATCCTTTCTATCGTCACTCCTTGGGTACCAATTTTTGTAAGTATTTATCATTCAGTTCTTATGACGAAAATATATTTATTAGTAATAAATATGTAAATACGCCATCAGCTATAATCACTTCATTTATTCGTTTTTCTTTCATATTATTCCTTACATTTTCATCACTACTTTTTTTTGGCTTTTCTCTACTTTTCCTTCCTTGTATTTTCATAGTCATTGCTTTTTTATCCACAGAGCTGCTCTTCACCTCCTCTTGCACCTGCAAATTTTCACCACTTTTCTTTCACTGATACAACTTTCAAACTCCCTGTAACATATTCATCCCTGGCTTTATCCATTCTAGTGACACCACACAACTAGCTCAATATTTGCATATCAGCTACATGCAATCGTTTCTCACCCATCTTTCTACTAGCCCAGCATTCTGATCCATACAATATGACTAGTCTTATGGTGGACTATATGCCCTTTTCTTTAAGATGCATCACAAATCACACCAGATACCTGTCGTCATTTCATACAACCTAAGTTGATTCTTTGTCTTACTTTTCGGTCGATTTCCGTCACATTGCAAGAGTGATTCTAGGTAGCGGAAGTCACGAAAGATGAGCACTGGTGCGCTTTCGAGTGTTATATTGGCTTTAGACGGGAGATACCGTCAAATAAGCAGAACAAGTATTTGGTTTTTGTTCTGCTAACTTTTAGGCCTACCTTCTATAAACTTTGGCGCCAATGTTCTTCAATCAATCATTATTTTGCACATCTTGCCCACTCTTACCGATCAGCAGATTATCATCGGTTAACGTCATGCAGGAGGGTGAGGCACTCTTATATATTCGACGTAGGGTGTCCGTTACTCACAGGAAGAGGTACGGACTAAGAGCTGAACCTTAGTTCAGACCGACAGCCACATCAAAGTTGACTGTGACACCAGCAGCAGACCATAACTGAGTACTACTACATTTGCTGTACTTAACCTAAATCAACTATATGTACATCCCTGGTAATCCTTTCTTCTTAAGGGTCCACCACAAAACTTCACGAGGAACTAGAGTTTCAGTTTCAACAAGATTATAACTAACTAGCTGATCACCTTTGTTTAATTTATACATCTAAGAGACATGTACAATACAAGGTACAGTCTGCTTACCTTGTATCCAATGTATATATTTATACTTATGGTAATTAATATTTTATAGGGAGGCTGGTTGAGTTTTTGCTTATGCAGATTACTTGAAGGGATGACCCAAGCCGCTTTCTATCCCAGCATCCATACTATCCTTGGTAAATGGTCACCACTAAGCGAGAGAGGAAGGCTTAGTACCTATATTTATACAGGTGACATTCCTATTATTAAAATTATACGACATTTCTACAGATAAATAAAATTAGTATTAGTATGTACGGTACCTATACGAAAAACATTTTTTTTTGTCTTTTTGTTCCGACTAATCTCCGAAATGGCTGATCGATTCTGATGTGACTTTTTAAACAGATCGCTAAAATCATAAGACGTAAAAAATATGGTCCACTTTTTTTCCAATGATTATTAAAAATAATATTACGCGGTAAATAATTGTGCGGGATGAAAAGTATAATACTCAAGAAAATATAGTAAAAAATAAAAAATAAAAAAAATTGTCAAATTTATCGATATTTATAATAAAATGATTTTGTTCCCCAATCTCACAAAACTACGAGACCGAATTCGATGAAATTTTGTATCATAAATAGTGTAATTGAAATTAATCGCTTTTCTATTACTATTCATTAAAATTTACAATGAATATTTTTGAAGAAAAATTTTTATCTGTCTGTTTGTCTGTGCACGCGTCACGTAATAACTTCCGGATGGATTTTGATGAAATTAAGTATGGATGTATATCCCGGTGCAGAATTGTAAAGTCAACCCAAAATAACGAAAAAGGAAATGGATTTTTTTGTAAGAATTAAGTCGCCTTTATAGTTATGAAAATTTGTATTTAAGGTCTTACTTAGTTATAAATATAAAAGATGTAGTCTAAATCACCGAGTAACAAATAGCGTTACAAAAATTTTTAAAACTCTCTCTAAAGTTAATGAGAAGAGGATACCAATTTGTATGGGAATTTATTCAGTTTTGGGTACTTGAAACTTTGTATTTTAGGGTCTTGGTTATGAAAGAAGTAGTCTATATAATGGAGTAACATATAGGTTAAATGTGTTATCAACTTACCCCAAAAGTAAGTAAAAAAGGGATCAATTCCACGCGGACGGAGTCGCGGGTACAACTAGTAAACATATGTGCGTATTCATTTGATTGTAGCAATGCAATAGTGTAATAATTATTTATGCTTATTCTTGCTATTTTGAAACAAATCATGTCACCTTATAGATACGCTGGCATGATATACTTTACGTAAAGAAAAAAAAAACCTTAAAATTAAAATGCCTTTTAGAAAATATTTTAAATTTACCCATCGCTTCAATAATTCCTTTCTTAATCCTTCATTACTTCAGTAACAGATGCTCTTCCTTTGTAATGACTTTGTGTAACATATAAATTTCACAGAGGCGAACTTTTTTCTAAATAAAAATGAAAACAAAGCCTAATGAAAACGTTCACTTAAATTTGCTCCACGTTTAACTTCTTTATTGCTAGAAAATGTATGAATAACCTTATTGTGGTATTTGGGATTCCACGGGTTTTTACTGTGTTATTTTATAACCGACTTCAAAAAGGCAGGAGATTTCTCAATTGAACCGTATATTTTTTTATGTGTGCTCGCGGATAACTCCGTCTTTTATGAGCCGATTTTGATATCCCAAGGGTGGTTTCACGATAAGGAAATATTAGTACTTAGTAGGTGAATAATATTGTCAATGAATATCTGTCCTGTGTTCTGATGTTGTCTTGTTTAGGTGATTTTGTTTTTATTCTTCGTTATTATTCTAGTTTTACTAACAGATTTTGTGATTTCTTTTAATTTAATACGTTATTGCTAATTATATGTTCCGTAATTTTAAATTAAGTGCCTACGTAGGTAATAGTGTATTAACTGATTATAACAATAATCTTATTATAGGTAGATAGTTATTAATATTTAAATGTCATTGGATTCAATTTGGAATAATTCATTTTAGTATTTTTCTTTTGTTTTATTTTAACATTTCATCTCTTGAGTGCTTTTTTTTATTTTAATAGTTACTATATGCCTAAGTTGTATTCTCTGTTCTTTCATAATTTGGTAATGTTTTTGCCAACCTTAAATATGAACCGTCTATCGTAAAATTGGTTGTACCATTTATTTAGAAAATAATTATTTAATAAATTCTGATTAACTAAATCAAAATACCTATTACTTTGTTGTAAGTAATTTTCTTTTTTACTTTTTGGTTTCCTGTTTGAAGTCGGGGTTTTTTTTGTTTAAAACTATTTAATTTTTTTGAAAATTTGTGATTTAGTAACGACCACTAAACATGTTGACATGAAATTATTATTCGATCACTGCCACTGTCTTATGTAATGGTATACCGCGCGATAAGGTATTTTTCAGAGCGATGAGGCGATTGGTCGAGATCCATATGCAGTGCATTCAAAAAGCGCGCGCGTTCCAAATGAAATAATTCCCGTCCCCGATATCGGTAAGAAAATATATTAATTGTTTCCCGTCCGATCCGCACAGGAGTCCCCCAGGGCTTCATTCTGGCGCCTGTCCTCTTCAACCTTTACATAGCGAACTTACCAGACCTAAATCCGAACCCGAAAGACGACCCGCTCGAAGGAGTGGCGGCTAGTAAGCTTCATTTAGGTCTCTATGCCGATGACACGGTTATTTATTTTTCATATAGACGTAGAGACATTCTCAGATCCCGCGTCCAAAAGGCTGTTAACATCTTAAGCCTTTGGTACAAGAAGTGGCGCATAGCGATTAACACGGGAAAGAGCACCGCGATTATGACCTCCGTAGAGAAATCTGACCCTCCTCGTCCAGTTACTTACCTAGGAGTAGAGATCCCATGGGCAACCGAGGTCAAGTACCTCGGTGTCACACTAGACGCCCATATGACTTTCAAACCTCACGTCTCCTTTCAAGTGGTTCAGAACCGCTTCACCAGGAGAACCGTAGGTGCCCGATGGTACGAGAGAAATGTGGACATCCACAGAGACCTCAACCTACCATCCATTAATTCCGTTATCAAGTCCCAGTGTCGCGCATTTTTCGACCGCGGAGAGACACAACCGAATCCGCTCATAGCGAAAGCCGTCGCGTACTCCTCCGACCCGCTAGCTCCGAAACCTTTTCGGAGACCGCGTAACGTTCTCACCGATTACGATGATGATATCACGTGCGAAAATAGGATCTTTCCTTTTCAACCGATTCAGTATGCGTGCCAGCGCCCACACCCGCGTATCTGCCGTTCCCGCCGCCGGGGACAGGCGGCCAATTTGCTCCCGCACACTTTCCGGGTCCCCCTCAGGCGGCGACCCAAGACGTGTCTCGTTCCCCAACTGGTGAGGCTCTTGACGTCGCCGTCAGCGCGATACAGTGACACTGCCCATGCATTGATCATTACACGCACAACATTGCAAACACACTCCTGCACATAACACGCAGCTACATAGGTCCTGTAAGGAACCTTTTTCTTATTATTTAAGAATAAAAAATATAGGGACAGCTAGGATACAACTCGCGAGAGTTGGGTCACTCAGGTGACGGCCAAGCCGAGGTTCGTACCATTTTGGTAACCCTTGTGCTAGTCACCTTTTGCGGCTGAGTGCCTTCAGCAATCGCCCCCAAAGTCACGGTGAATCTGTAAAGGCCCTTCCGGTCAACAGCGTTAGCTAGATTCGAAAAAAAAAAAGAAGAAATTAAGCTAAATCGGCCCAAACAATATGCATGAAGTAACTAGAGTATCTTTGATAGCCGAACCATTTCTCTCTATTAAATCATTTTATATTTTACTTTATCGCGAGGACAATTAATTAAATTTGAATAAAGGAATAAATTAAAAAAACGAAATGAGAATATGAAAATATAAAACAATAATAAACCTGGCTGGTAAAGAAACTCGTCCCGTATAGTACTGTACTTCTTTTTATCAGAATTTGTTGTAAGAAATCGGCCATAGAAATTATCCGATTGTCTAAGACCTTCGCTTACCTCATTCAAATATCTGCACGGTATAATGTATCGAGTTACCGGATCTTGTGTTATCCATCAATTTACTATATTTAATAAATTGTACGTCGAGTGCCGCTTATTCTTCATTCCCCACAGTGTGTATGATCACATTACTAAATCTGGTGATCTCAAATAAATGGTTGAGAGACCGATTTTACCTTTTTTTATATCCTCTCACTCTCGATCCAGTTGTCTTTATGAATGCAAATTCTATTGTTTCTCGGCGTTCCAAATATTCAAATTTTAAATGTTTTTCTTGAACGGCCTCGATAAATCGATTAAAAACTAATGTTACATTAGCAGAACGCACGGGTAAGATATGAACACGCAGTTGACATGAATAAACTAATAGTAAACCGGGTTTTCTTAATTAATTGAAATAAATAAATGAAATGAAGATATATAAATAATAATAATATTATAAATATTACTAAAATAAATTATTTAAAAAAATATTATTACATCTTTGAGGAACGAACAATGATTTTAACTTCATCGATATAATAGAGTTCATATATAAAAAGATCTCGCAGAAACTCATACTCTAAATAACAATAAAGTCCTATACACTTATTTTATAATTTGAAGTCGACGAAATACAATTAATTCTGTTATTAATTCTACATGATTTCGCATGAAGAAATACGAGCTTGAGCAACCGTCAAAAGATTGGCTTAATTTATGAGCGTGACGAGGCGAAAGGGTCTGTTTCGAGTTTCAACACGCTTTACTCAAATTTTGTTCTGAATACACGGATGTAAATTGCGTCAAACTGTCTTAAAGATTCTAATAACAATGCTTTACATTTCAATATAAGTTTTGTAAACAATTCATGAAAACGTGCAAAAATTAAAACATGTTTACATTAGGGTTACGTAGTCAAAGGCTGTATACAATGAACAGTAACATTTAAGGGATTACTCTCTAATCTTTAAGTTCGATTAATACTGTCAACCTTATTCGCTGATTTAAGAAAATATTTTCTTGTGTCGAAAACGCTTTATTATATAAAACTTTTACTACATATAATTAATATACTCACGTAATGAAACCTAATTGAAAATTGAGTTCAACGTGAAATTAACTTATTGATCATCTTATCGATTAACAAAAAACATTTTAAACCTAATAATAACATAAATAAAAACGCATGTTGCTCAGCAGCGAAATTCATACATGACAAATTAAATAGTATCATCTCGGCAATGGTTTATGTTCTTTAGATTTATTTAGTAATGCCAATATTATAACAAGAGCTAATTAAATTGCTCATAGAGTAAAATGAAACACAGAGCGATTCATTTAATTAATTCGATATACATTTAGATGTAGACCCCTCAAGTCACAATATATAAGCTAAATATAATAATGCATATAAACAGTGAAAGCTTTTAGTTTCATTGAATGCCAATCAAATTGTTTCTGCTGATAACGTAACCATAGTGTTTGTTATATGAACTCGTATATTCCACAATGAATCCGAACATCGTCCTCTACACATTCCAAGTTTGGGAGCCCATAACTTACTTGTAGAATTGTTATGAATCGCTCCATTCGGTTGTTCATTCCATTATATTATTCAACGTGATTGTATCACGTTTAAGGGTACTGTATACTGTTTGGCACAGATACTTTGCCCTTTGAGACGTTCAATAACATAATACGTAATGAAATAAGAAGACTACTCACTTCCCTGAGTACGTTATTATCCTTGAGCTATATAATAGCTCAGTGATTAACTCGATCACATAATCTCGTAAAGAAAGGTCAGCAGTCACCAGCATTTTCTCAGATCGGGAAAAAATCGATCAACTGTTTAACATCCAGGTGTCTTGTGTGTCACATTTTACCCCTCATATTTGTTCCAGGTTCCCAATTCGGTACAGTTTTCATTTTCCAAATATCAGGAGTTTTTGCTGAAAGTCCATTCTTTGGTTGGCCTGCTACTTTCTGGCTTTGTGGTACGCTCAGCTTAGCGGCGTTTGGTCTGCTTTGGAGATTCGGAGCGGCTACGCCCCATGAGCATGCGACTATAAGTACTGAAGAGCTGACTTATATCATGGAGGATGGTAGTGCTGATATGTTACCCAAAGTAAATAAATTTTATTCCTTATTATGTTACTTCTATGGTTGGTATGACGCTGGTTTCTTTTATTTTTCATAATGTTTATTGTAGTCTTTAAATTGTTCAAATAATTGAAATGCAGAAGCGGAGAACTCCTTGGAAACATATTCTGACCAGTACTGCAGTTTGGGGGTTGGTGGTAGCACACGTTGGCAGCGTCGCTGGATATCTCCTAGTGCTAACACAGATACCCACCTACTTGAATGAAGTTCTAGGAGTTGATTTAAAAAGAGTAGGTATACATGTAGCATGCTTTTATGATATTTTGATTATTCCATTTCATAATAATTTCGAATGTATTGCAATCTACAATTCAAAACAATAGTTTTAATTATTGTAAACTGAAAAAGAATCTTTTTATTTGAAATGTTCTACATATATATTATATATATGTATATTATATATAATGTTATTATTATATAATATATATAAAAAAAACATAAGCTTACGCCTGTTATCCCCGAAGGGTTAGGCAGAGGTGAAGTAGCGAACTACACCTCCCACATTTCGCCGAGCTTAGTTCCGTCCCAGATGTGACAGGGGGCGAGCCTGTCGCCATATCGGGCACAAATTCCAAACTACGGGATGATACTGAGTAGAAAAGCCCAATACCACTTGACCCGACCCGGGATCGAACCCGAGACCTCAAAACGGCAGTCGCACCGTAATACAACTGCGCCACCGAGGCAGTTTAATATATATATATATATATGTAGAACATTTCAAATAAAAAGATTCTTTTTCAGTTTACAATAATTGAAACTATTGTTTTGCATTGTAAATTGCAATACATTCGAAATTACCAACATTACAATAAATATATTTCTAATAGAAGTAGATGCCATGACAAAATTCTCTAATACAAAATGTTTCCGTAAGATAATGTAGCATATCTTTTCTCATTTTCAGAATGGTCTTTACTCCTCCTTACCATATATATCGATGTACATAATGACATTACTCTTCGGGAATGCGGCAGACTTTATGGCCAACAGAAAGATTATGTCGGTGGCCAATATTAGACGCACAGCTAACAGCATTGGATTAGTGTTGTCTGGAATGTTCCTTATCGGTTTCAGCTACGTGGATAGTACATTGCCGGCGATTTTAATACTGATACTGTGTTTTGGGCACTCACTCCGGTGTACATGTTGGATTTCATGTAAGTTCATGTAAATTGGCATTTGTAATCAGTATTTAATTTAACTGCCTCGGTAGCGCAGTTGTATTACATACGACTGTCGTTCTGAGGTCTCGGGTTCGATCCCCGGGTCGGGTCAAGTGATATTGTGGTTTTCTACTCAGTATCATCCCGGAGTTTGGAATTTGTGCCCGATATGGCGACAGGCTCGCCCCCTGTCACATCTGGGACGGAACTAAGCTCGGCGAAATGTGGGTGGTGTAGTTCGCTACTTCACCTCTGACTAACCCTTCGGGGATACAGGCGTGAGCATATGTATGTATGTATGTATTTAATGTATTGTAATACCATCTGATGTTAAATGAGGATGAGACCGATGATACAATTACGTTCAAATAGAAACTGATTCTTAAATACTGTTACCAATGTCCCGAAGTCCTTGGTGAAAGATTTTCAATTTGAGTTGGGTACAAATTCAAATCCCAGTATCATGTTATGATTGCTTAAAGTTGCTGTTATTAGCTATTTCACGCATTATCATATCCTTTTATTTAATAATAATATATATTTTTTCAGATTAATCAGATTGACCTAGCACCGAACTTCGCTGGACCTATAATGGCGTTGGGTAACATGGTTGCAAATTTGAATAGTCTTTTAGTTCCAGTAATAGTTTCAAACGTAATCAAGGATGATTTGGTAAGAATAATTTAACCAGTAAATTCATAACTCTATACTCAATATCAAATTAGATAATGCTACCGTATAGAAAGAAATGGGCCTAATAAATAAGCTTAAAGACGCTCAAAGGGCAATGGAGAGGGCTAATTCAGTTCTTGACGCTCTAAATTCTGCCTCACTATTGAACGAAATTCGTCAAATCAAATTTCATAGAGATCGAAAGATGTGAAAAGCTGTTGCTGAGAAATCGGGAGATTAATAGTTGTGGCCTTAAAACCTTGAAGTAAACCAAAAAAGCAGGATGCATTGAAAACGCTGAAATGAAAATATCGAAAAATAACTATAGATTATCTCCAACAAAAACACAACATTTGATTAACACATACGAACATATGATAAACGAAAATATCCCCTTACCTTATTCTATAAATTGTTAATAGCATGTAGAATGTAAATATTTTAAAAACCGCCAGGAACTTAGTTATCATTCTAATAATTCCAATTTCTCTAGTATTATAATTACTTATATAATTTATCTTGTTTTTCAGAGGAACCAACATAAATGGCAGATAGTTTTCTTGATTATAGCTGGATTCCAGTTTATAACTAATGCAATATTTGTTACGTTCGTGAAAGGGGAAGTTCAACCCTGGAATTTTTATGATGAAGACGCAAATGGTAATATTCAAATTGTAATTTTCATAAATTGTTTTTTTTTTTAATTAGTTATTTTCCTTCCTAGTTTTTGAAATTCTATTAGCTGATGATATTTTTAATTTTCAATCTGATATTGAGTTAAAAGGCAAATAATATATATAGATATAATTAATGAAACACAGATATCTTAAGGGAATCATATCATTTTAGTGAGTGTTTATTCTATTGTTGCAGGTTCAGTGAAAGAAGAAACAAAGACATTAGAAGAGACGAAAACAATTACATTTGAAGAGAAAGTTATACCATCTATATAGATTATATCGAGTCATTTTAGAATATTATAATTTTATTCATTATTTTTTATTTATTTATCGAATAATACCCCATAAACTTACATACATATAACGTAATTTTTTGTAGATGAATAACCAAATGAAACGATGTTTCAAAATCAACTGTTTGTGAAATATTAAGTGAATTGAAATTAAAGATTTCGTAGAGATTAGAGTCCGTTAATTTTTACACCAATATACGCGTAAGCTGCGTCCATCTGAAGCATATTTTTAATATTACTGATGTGTACACTGTAGTCTCATGAAACAGTGCCCAATTTATGTCAATAATTTCATATTCCTACATACTTAGACGTTATTAGTAATTTATAAATAACTGTGTGAATATATTAACACTAAAAAATAATATTATTAAACTGTAAATATAATTCTTATATTTCATTGTCTCTTTTCTTAACTCCTGATTTTGTTATACTTTTCGTAGTTAGACAATCATTAATTACAGGTATATGATACATGACGTACTAATAGTTACATTTAAAAACCGCATAACACGAATAAAGTATGAGTCTAAAATCTTCGGTGGCGCAGTTGTATTACATACGACTGTCGTTCTGAGGTCTCGGGTTCGATCCCCGGGTCGGGTCAAGTGATATTATGGTTTTCTACTCTATCATCCCGGAGTCTGGAATTTGTGCCTGATATGGGGACAGGCTCGCCCCTTGTCATATCTGGGATGGAACTAAGCTCGGTGATATGTGGGTAGTGTAGTTCGCTATTTCACCTCTGCCTAACCCATAGGGTATAACAGGCGTGAGCATATGTATGTATGTTTGTAAAAGCCTTTCCATAAAAAGATACCATGTATCACCTTTCTTACTGATTTACTTCACTTGTCCATAATAGGGAAACGTCGGATGACACCATGATCGTGGCCCAGGGGGGTGTGGGTTTGAACGAGGTAGAGATCCTGGCTACGGAGGGAGTGGCTCTAGTAGTCAGGTGCATCGATATGCTGCAGCTGAGGGTCGCGTTGGAAAAAACCTAGGCTCTGCTATTTCAGGGGCCTCGGCGCGTAGCATCTCTTGGTGCCAGAATCTCGGTGAGAGGGCACCGAGTCCAGGTGAAGGCCCAGATGAAATATCTGGGTCTGATCTTAGACGGCAGATGGCGGTTCGAACCCCATTTCAAGGGACTTGAACCGCGCATCGCCAGTGCCGTAGAGGCACTGGAGCGGCTCCTCCCAAATGTGGCAGTGCAGTGCAATGCTCGCACGGAGCATAGCCAACTATGGGGCACCAGTACGGGCGGACTTCCTTAGCGCCCATAACATCCGTGTGCTGCGGGCTACGCACGCAGCGCCCGCAGGATTGCTCGCAGGATCCCTGTTGTAGGAGCACTAAGCGGAGGTGCTCGCCGCCGTGAGATGATTGAAGCAATGATGGCGCAGTGGATAGTAAGGCCGGATTCCGCGTCAATCGACACGGGTTCAATTCCCACCTAACCGACTCTAAAATCGGCCTGAGCCTTCGGTAAAGGAAAACATTGTAAGGAAACCATAGCATGGTGATAGGGTATTTTCTAATTATCACCGCCTGGGTAGCTACCACCCTCAAGTTTGAAAACCTGCCGCCAAATACCATTAGGTGTCTTTCGGCATCATCACTTGAGAACTAGCACCTCTAGGATTAGTATGTTTACCATCCTGGACCACGTCGTCACTTAACATCAGGTGAGATTGTGGTCAAAGCAGTGAGCCTATACCGAATATGAAAAATAAAAAAAAGGATATGAATAATACTGTATTGTTTAAAATAGCTTCGTAAATAACCATTTATATTTTTGTATTAAGTAAGATATAAAACTGGTTAGTTTGGGTTATCATTGGGAGATAGAAAGCTGCTACTAGTAATAAATAGTTTCAGAAGCTATTAAAAACCAATAGCTGTTTTAGTTCGTTATGACAAAAACCCGCTACTACCCATCGCTAATCAATATATCAAATATTTGTCTATACCCGCTTTCTTTTTTTATTTCTAACCTAGCTAATGCTGTTGACCGGAAGGGCCTTTCCAGCTTCACCAAACTTTGTAGGCGAGTGCTGAAGGCACTCAGCCGCAAAAACGTAACTAGCACAAGGGTTACCAAAATGGTACGAACCTCGGCTCGGCCGTTACCTGAGTGTACAAACTCTCTCGCGAATTGAATCCTATCTAATCCCTACATTTTTTATTTACATAAAAAAAGGTTCCTTACAGGACCTATATACCTGCGTGTTATGTGCAGGAATGTGTTTGCAGTGTTATGCGTGTAATGCTCAATTCATGGTCAGTGTCACTGTATCGCGCTGGCGGCGACGTCAAGAGCCTCCCCAGTTGGGGAACGAGACACGTCTTGGGTCGCCGCCTGAGGGAGACCCGGAGAGTGTGCGGGAATATACCCGCGTTGATGACATTTATGGTATCATACGCAAAAAAGTGGCATCAATTAAAAGGTCACAGTAGTCAAAACATGATCATAAATTCACCTACTTATGAATATAATAGGAAGTTCTTTTATAAAACATCGATGTTTGTACGAGGATGCTATTTCACATGACATATCATCATACTATCATGTACATACTAACAACAATTGATTAATATGAAACAATAGATTTATTTCTAATCAGATTTAATTTTTATTTTTAATTTATTATCATTTTATTGGTTTAGTTCTGGATTAATAAAATTAATTGGTAACTAACTACAGTCAAAAATGAACTCGATATCACACCTGTTGGTTGTCCCAAATTAAAAGGGGCCTAATTATATAAACAATTGTTTGCTTAGTAATCGAAATTTGATTGAAAATTTCAATAAAAAACAACAACTGAAATGTAATAAATATACAATATATTAACAAATAGAGTAGAAAATTGTAATGAAATATGTTATCATTGCTTATTTATACATAGCGTATTATGACCCAGTCGGCAGTGCGGTAGGATTCTGCGTCAATGGCGTAGGTTTGAACCTACCTATCATATGAGTCTGACCTTTCAATGAAGGAAAACACCGCGAGGAAACTTCCGGCAGCATCACTTGAGATCCAGTACATCTCGGCTTAGTGTTTTAATCATTCTGGACCACATCTTCAACTAACAACAGGTCAGATTGTGGTCAGAACGCTGAGTATATTTGCAGTGTAAAAAAGCATTCAGTTGCAATCGAAAATTTTAATATTTAATAATAAATTACATGGCGTTTATATTCAGCGCCCGCGCTATACGAGGGCCCACTGATTGGTGCGACTCATACTTTACATAGACAAGTACTGTCATAAACAACAATGTTTTTGGCTTCAAAACTCTAAGTTACTATTAAAAATAAATATATACACACTAACTATACATAATTATAGTGTAAAGATTTAAAAACTGCAAAATTGTACGATAGGCGTCCAGAGACTATTACAAGCACTCACAGATTAACCAATTATATCCTAAATATTGTTGTTCGTTTTTCAGTTCTTCTCCATAAAGTATTGCTGATAACGATTAAGCCAAGATGTAATTCCTGGCTTTACTGCTTAACAGTTATTTATATGCCTTTTTTGTAGTCTCATTAGCTAAACATAAAAATTCCTATGATTATGTAAAATTCTGTCCTTATTTTATATAGTCATTATTATATGTGATATACAAATGATCGTCATATCAGGTGAAGACAGAAGTCAGAGGCACTCATAGAATTAAGATAATTACGTTTGCTTAAGATAATAATATGATGGTAGATCATAAAGAAATTTAACAGAGAGGACAAAATGCTGAGCGAGTAAAATTAGATTAAAAGTTCATTCATTTTAAAGGATCAGAAGTTATTTACTTTTTTACATGGTATAGGCTCAGTGCTTTGACCACAATCACACCTGATGTTAAGTGATGATGTGGTCCGGTATGGTAAACACACAAGTGATGCTGCCGGAACATACTCGTATATATTGGTATTTAGCAACAGGTTTTCAAACTTGAGGGTGGTAGCTACCCAGGCAGACATTATTAGCAAATGCGATACCACCGTGCACTTTAAGATATTTTAAGTCCTCATTTAATAAGACCTAGAAATCTTTACTTGCATCTATTCATTAATACCTAGAGGCTGCTTGAATTTGCAATCTCAGTTTTGGATGATGCAAAATTTACATTTGCCTATAAAAATCATTTAGATTATGTTTTAAATTCAGCGTTTTATAGTTTTTTTTTCATTAGCCTATCTAAAGATATACATATTTGAAAATTAAGGGCTGTAAAAATTATTGATAGCATTTCCTAAGAACAAACGGAGCAGCTATTACAAATACTATGTTAGCATCTAGCTCTAGATTTGAACATCTATGATATCTCACATAGATTCACACAAATACACAAACCCATACACAACACACAATGTTATTTTGTAAATAGTTCGAGGAAATAAAAATATTTACATATTTGTAAAAGGAAAGTCTCAGCTATTTTTTTGATCTATGACATCCTAATGAATTAAATAGTAAATCTATAAATTCATTTCGCACATTAACCAGACAGACATACACACTCTGCAGAGTGTGTGTGAATTTAACACTGTGAATTACTCTACTGTACTTGATTATTGAAGTACATGCCATTTTGAATCGTTAACAAGAATTTTAATACCAAAAAAGTAAGTACCATTGTAACTTTTAAATATTTAATAAGCTACAGGAATGATAGCTCAGGGGCTGTATGATCGAATACCGAATCAACGAATGTAGGTTCTAATTCTATCTACCCAATTCTAAAATGTTCCGCAGCTTTTGGTGAAGGACAATGTCGTGATACAATTAGAGCACTTGGGTAGGGTATTTTGTAATGTCTATCTGGGTAGCTATCACCAGTAAATTTTAATATGTGTTGCCAGGCAACAATAGGCGTGTTTTGATAAAATTTTCGGGAAACGTGCTGTACTGAAAATGAGATTTCCTATTTATGTCAAGTCACGTTTGTCACCATTTACTCTAAAAAATTTCAGGTTGTTATATAAGCTAGATCAGTAAATAAGAGATAGTCGTATAAAATTAAATAAGGCGTATTAAATATATGGAAACCTTTGAATTAACGTCACAGATACTAAGCATATAAATTACAAGAGAACAATGTCTCAAGGACTCAAAGACTCAAAGAGAAAGGAAAAATCTCAAAGTGAATTTAAACAAGATTACAGTAAAGTACCAACGAAGGAGTTGATCAAAGATTCAGGTTTGCGTTATTTTTTTCCATAATATATGATAACATAGGTATAAGTAACTATTCCATCTTTTAGTATATTATAAAATATATTGGATTAAGCCATGTAATTATTTCATTTATTTAAGATACAATTGGCGTCTTCCAGTCAGAAAATTTTATTAATATCTATGTTTATTTACTTTTCATTACGAGTTTTATTAAAATTGTTAGTAACAATTAACATTAGCGATACGTATTCGTTTTGGTAAATATGGTTACCAGAAATATAATTTCGTTTGGTGGATTTTAAATGTGGATCAGAAATATACAGTTCATGCGCAGAATGTCACCCGTAATATATTTACCAGCATACCTTACCTTTGTAACATTGGTCAAAGAGTGAACCTTCAAACTGAATATGTTACGGCAATGGGCTGGCTCCGTCGTGAATAATGCTGAACTCGCTAAAACTTGTTGTCAATACAAAGCAAAATTATCTCTTGAGCTATTTTTGAACTCACTCTTATCTGAGGCTATTTTAAAAGAAACGTGAGAATTATTAACACATCTGAATAATGCCTAATCAATCATAAATATTTACCCGTGGTTTTTAAAATAAATCACATTTGCGGTGCAGTTAATCGTATGATGTTAAAAAAATAACTGGAACTATCAATATGGATCTTTAACATAACCTGTTATTACTACCCTCTGAACTGTTACTTCAATTGTTTATTTACAGAAAAAGAATTACCAAAAGAATATGGCTATGGAGTGCGTCATCTGCAACTAGTAATATTTCTATTATGTTTAGCAATAAGCTTCATAGTGAGAGCACATATAGGAGTAACCATTGTCGCTATGACCACTATCGGTCATCAAAACACACATCTTACAAACATGGAAAATATCACAGTAGAAAATGTCAACATGAAAATTGATAAAGAAAATTTCACTGAATTGGCTAAATATAAATATTTCAACCAAACTAAACTCGTCGATATTGAAGTGGAAAATAATACAGAGAAGCAATTGAATAAATTTGAAGTAAGTAAATTTGTTTTCGACTGTACTTAGAAACTTTACAGTAAACATAAAATGTTTTGATGAAATGAAGTCGTTCAATGAAAATATAAACTATCATAAAGTAAAAATATAACATTCTCTGTTTATACTTGTTTAATAATATGACTGATTTAATAAACAACTGTAGATATTTCTTTATGACATTTTATTTATTATCATATTATTAAATTACTTAACCCCTTGAGCACCTTCCCGGCGTTTACGCCAGCTTTTCATTGTCTTTCTATTGTTTCATTTTTATGAGTACTCGACGCATTAATTAGAGATTCAAATATAGTAAACACATAATGATCAAAACCAAACAACTAAAAATATTTTTAACATTTTCAGACCTACAATTGGTCTAAGCCTATACAAGAGATGGTATTAACTTCATTCTTTCTTGGCTATTGCATCATGACCTTACCTATTGGAATAATAACACAGCGATGGGGCGGCAAGCTGCCGTTACAAATTTCATTGTTTATTAATGGCGTCGCTTCAATTGTTACACCATGGATGGCTGTATGGGTAAGAGAGTATTTAAATTTAATTTATAAAATTCTAATAATATAAAAATGGTGAAACTTTCAACGAGACTGTTAGATATTGGTAATCAGAAATATTTTTATATATCTAGGACGTAATGGATGCTAAACTATATTCATAACACAATAATGACCACAATTTATTGGTAAGCATTTCTATTGAAAAAAATTTCAGGGAGGATGGAAAGCAGTATGCTTCTGTCGTATAGTTCAAGGACTAGCTCAAGCTGGGACCTTTCCTGCCATACAGACGTTACTTGCTAAGTGGGTGCCTAGTAACGAACGAGGCACTTTAAGCAGTTATGTGTACACAGGTAAATAGCACTTAATAACAATATAGAATATAAAATTTTAATTCAAAATCAAAATCAAAATTTATTTATTCAATTTAGGCCCTAAGAAGGCGCTTATGAACGTCTAAAACACTACCACCGGTTCGGAAAACAACCCAGTCGAGAAGAGCGCAGGCGAGAAACTCGATCTGGTTCTTTTTTTTTTTCATAAATATAATATATATCATTTTTTTGTCATATAAAAAACTATACAAATCGTGGTCTTAATCATGTTAGTGGAAGCACAGAGATGTGGGTTAATTCCAGACATCACTATCGTACACGAATGATCCACCCTGTAATAACCTTTTGAGATTAAAACTTGCTTGACATAATACTTGATCTTATTGTCAGGTAAATCGGTAATGTTACTTGGGATCTTATTGTAAAACCGAATACTATTACCTATAAAGCTTTTATTACACTTACTTAACCTAAAGCGTGGGACGGACAACTTGTCTTTACTTCTAGTATTAAAATTATGACGATCATTCACTAGATCTAAATCTAGAATTGATTTATTTCTTTTTCAGACTACCAGTAGACTTATGATATGTTACTATTATTTATATTTCATAACTAGCTATTTTTTTTAATACGGAACCCTCATTTTTTTTTCTAATAAGATAAAGTAAAAATATTTCTCTTAAATTCTTATAATCTTAATATTTATCCATTAAACTGTGCATTGAATTATATTTTATTCATTTTTTTACGCGGAACGTTAATTATTTCCGAAAATTAAAAGTACTCTAATTTACCCGGAGTAACTTCAGCTGTCTACAAAAAAAGTCCCGTTAAAATCCGTCCAGCCGTTCCGGGGATTACCCGGAACAAACAGACAGAAAGACAAAAATTTTGTTTTTTTTTTTTTGTATAAGTATTGGACATACATTCATATCAAACTTACAAACAGACACTCCAATTGTATTTATTATTATAAATATAGATGTTACGCTGTAGAATCATTTATTTGCAAACATAATATTTAGTATGAAGATAATGTCAACGCACCAATCATTGTAAGTTGATAATTCTGACATAATTTACTTAACGATTTACGAATATAAACAAGTTATTTTCATAGTAAACATATTATCTGGTTAACTGCCGTATTTTATTTTAGAAAATTTCGTTTAGGCACGTACATACATTATTTGTAGTAGACTTTTGAGGAAAAATTACAAGACTATAATAGCAAGTACACTATCGTAGGTAACTTAGACTGATAAATATTCTCACATCAGATAAACAGCAAAGTCTATCTGTATGTGAGTCTATTAGTTGACTTATAATTCGAGAACGAATGAACTAATTTGTATGATTCTTGTTTTTAAATCGCAGATATTATAATTTCTGGTCAAGTTTTAGGACGTACTAGCTGTGCGACTTCGCTCGCAAGGAATTCAGACAATTATATTCTTATAGATAGCTTATAACATCTTTCTAGACGCAAACTATTTCTACCAATGTATCCTTATCTCTATCTACGTTCCATCCCGTTCCGGCTACCTCCCAGACAGCCTTCTCAGTACAATGGTAGGTCAGAGACCCCGTCCCATTCTCTCTTGGTTTGACAATGCGGCAGGGTCCAACCCCCAAGATGCGGTACTGAGTCGCCGTCTGTGCTTAGCTTTCGCTCTCATAAGCCCAAATGGCCGCCTGCACATCATACTACCCATGTGATTGTGAGTATCACCTCCCGCCTCAGTCTTACAATCAACGGCCTTATGGTCCTGCTCCCCACACCTAAAACATTGGTCTCCCCAGTCTACCCCCAAAAGACGCTGGGTGAGTAAGACCCAGGTCCAAACACTCAAAAGTGACACAGGAGCATTGATCAACGTGAAAATCCAAAGTTGTTGTTTTAAATTTATTAAATATGTTTCTTTAACTATTTATTGTTAATTTTATTATGCATACACTTCATTATTAAGAATTTTTAATGAATCTGTTAATTTTGTCTCATACATATATACATATGCTCACGCCTGTTTTCCCCGAAGGGTTAGGCAGAGGTGAAGTAGCGAACTACAGCACCCACATTTCGCCGAGTTTAGTTCCGTCCCAGATGTGACAGGGGGCGAGCCTGTCGCCATATCGGGCACAAATTCCAAACTCCGGGATGATACTGAGTAGAAAAAACCCAATATCACTTGACCCGACCCGGGGATCGAACCCGAGACCTCAGAACGGCAGTCGTATGTAATACAACTGTCGTAATACAATTTTGTCTCGTCAGCCTTTTATTATAAATGTAGATTTTCTTATATTAAATACTATGTATGAGCATATAGGGGAAGTAATCAGAATATTAGAAGAAAAAAACTTCATAAATATGACCATTATTGCGTTCCTTTATATATCCTTACATTGTATAACATATGGGTTGTTCTGTTTGTCTCTCCGTTACACATATAAAAATCGTTTCGTTCATCTAATAACTTGAGCTACGTTGTCGTATCAGGATTCTAATATTTGAAAATGGCTATTTACAATCTAGATCGAAGCCAGGCTGCGTAAGAGGTGACTCGTGCGTAACCGCTTGGCCGACGCGTTTGACAACCTAAACCTGATCCAAATGATACTACGCCGATCTGTAACAATTTAAAAAATATTCAACAGTATTCGCTATCTCTCTTTAACACTTGAAAGAAAAACTCAACAGATTTCATTAATCAATAGTCTAGAAATGATAATTCATTTGTCAAATTTAATAACGAGCAAAATTGACTTATCAGATAAGATGTTATTACAAAATATAAAGGTGAATACTAATTGAAAATGATTTTCAAGAACAGGAACACAGATTAATACAGGTAGTGTTAAGAAACAAGTATATTCATGTACCAAATATTGGATCTTACACTTTAATAACTTTTATTGGAAATTTTATGATAAAATTATGTTAGTTCATTTATCTATTTATTAAAAAAAATAGAATTTATGGATTTGGACCAGTTTACGGAACATTTACAGTTTGAGAAATCAGTCTTTTGCATTCTGATAGAAAGACTACTAAGTAATTTCTAGAATTTACCGTGTGGTACCGGCTAAGAATAGTACCACCACCACCACATTTTTTCCTGGGTGTCGTAAAAAGCGACTAATGAATAAAGCTGAGGATGGAAAGCAACTTCCTCTGAGTACCACAAACACCAATTTCGATTGACAGATTGACGTTTGTCAAGCGTGGTGATTATGTCATTTTTCTTTTGGGTAAACCTATGCCAAATAGTGGACATCTTTAGGTTGAATGAATCAATATCCAATAGAAAGCCGGGAGATATTATTATGTGGAAATAATTGTATGTGTTTTAATATTTACCAAGACTCTCTCATTGCCATTACGGATAGATAGTGGGCCACCAGAGTCGCTGCTACAAATATTGCCACCTTCAGCTCCTGAGGTGCATATAGTAGTATCCAGTATGAAGTTACCGAATGCCTCCCTACATTCAGCATTCGAGATGACACGTAAATTCACGTGACTTTGAACTTGATCAGGTCTAATTAAATGCTCAATTCCTGGACAAAAATAAAGTTTTTGTAGAAAATGATGTTTTTATCGTCATATATAATGGATCATATATAATGGATCATATATATATATATATATTATAATAGTATAGCTCGTAATTTTACTACAAATACCTATACCGAGGAACACAACATTTTTTATGATACTCTAGTGGTACAACTAACTTTTAAAATAACCACATTTCTGATATATATGATCGCTAATTCTGAGAACCGAATTCCAATAGCTCCTGTACAAGTACAAAACAAATTAAGCGACAGGAAAAGAAAAATATTACCATCGCCGGTCATTCCGTAGCCTGACGCTTGAGCCCAGACATTAACAAAGTTGTTGTTTAGTAAAGAACCCGATGGTAAGGATATTGGCTGGATCACATCTGCAAAATCAAGAAAAGCAAAATGTTGTAATACTTCAGGAATTTCTACATAATATACATTTGCAAAAATTAAGTAACAATACTCATAATATTATTATACTCAATTTTATAAACCTGTAAAATAAACCTGTATTTGTTGACCATTTCATCACGTATGTCAAGTTGTTTGCACGTGATTCATAACAGGGTTACTAGAGGACTAAACATATTGGATTATCTGTTTATCATATTTGGGTACAAATTATCTTGTGTCTTTAGTATCATACTTAGGTAAATGTCATTGGTTATTGGTATAATGAAAAAAATATCATACTTACTGCTGTACGGTACCCAGCTGAAATAAACGACGGCGATGTCATTGGCTAGGGTATTTGTATTCCAATTCTGATGCATCTGCACATTACTTGTAGTGACTCTAACACCTCCAGTAAAAAGAGTGGTCGTGCCAAACACCAAGGTCAATTGACTAGCCTGAGACCAACCGTCAAACCAACAGTGGGCAGCGGTAACTGTGACGGTATTACTTAACATCGAAGAACCACAAACTGATGTACGTCCATCTCTTAAATGATTGAGTTGACCGACCTGAATACAATTGATAATAAATGTAAAGTTAAAAGTTCTCAATAAACTATATTTCGAACATATACATTGTATACTAACTATTATTCAAAAAGTACATACATTTATACACAAAAATTTTAAATTAAAATAAAATACTATGCCGTCCAGCTCGCCGCCAGACGGGAAGGTTCCCAGGAGGCTGGCCATATTGCCACGTTGGATGGCAATGCTAATTCGCTGTGCCAAATATTGGCCAGCCCTCTGGTCGCGAGACGTGTCGACTAGACGACCCGCAAGATTTTTTATGCGATTATGATTGGTCAAATTTGCTGACTTTTCATTTGGTATGTTGGCTAGCATCTTTAATAGATTTGCTGTTATAGATAGTCGCTAACATCAGTCCTTAAATATTACAACGCGAAATCCATTTCATAACTGCAGTCTTCCGATAAAGTAATTGGTCAGATTGATAGCGGGATATAAATTTTGCAGGGCTTTTGTGGCCGACAAGCTTATGACTACCAGAACATGATAAAAAACACGCAATTGTGACACGTTATGGCGTGCCGTGTTTTAGGAAGTGCATTAGTAAGAGTACATCTAGAAGTTTTAACCGTAGTTATGGATTCTCATCTATCAGTGGTTGTCATGGTATTTGGATTGTAATTTGTTGTCCAATAATTTTGCAAAGCTCAAATTACACGAAAAGTATTTTTTATTATAACATGGTAATACTATTATTTTATTGGCAATACGTGTGTGATTCCGTGGAATGTTACGTCTGTAAGAATTTATTTAAATAAAATTCAGTAGTTACTAGGTATGGATGGGCTCCAAGGGGTGCAGGTGATCCTCCCGTAATTCTTGTCCCATCGAAGTTTATAGCTTTCTCTGTCTGTCTGATGCGTTCTGCTAATGGAATACCAATATTCTCGTGATATCGTAGTACTGGTTCCTCTGCTGATACCAGTACAATTATGGCCCAAAATATAATACTCTGAAGAGACTTCATTCCGATGACTGTCAAATGTATAATATCTGTTTTGTAAGCTTTTAAGCTATATTATATACTCTGATCTATCTTATCGCTTGGTGATCTAATTCAATAAGGTAAAAGATACTAATTCTTAATCAATGAATATTATCAAATCAGAATTTTTTAATCGTTATAGTTAGCAGGGGTTTTCCCACAGTCATAATACTCCTCGACATTTTACCTGTAATTAAGGAATCAGTATAAAAATAGAATAAGCATTTCTTTATCATAAGTGTAAATATATAATAAAAGAGCAAAATTTGATTATAATTCTACAACAGACGCAGTTCTCGTGGTGTTATGTTTTACTCTTAATGAAACGGTTAGTACATTATAGATTACATGGATAGAGAATTTTAAACAGTTTTTTAAAGAATTACAACGCGTATAAAGCAAGCAATTAAGTAATAGTAATTAACAAGATTTAGACTTTCGACGTATTTTTAGGGGCCACCATAGGAACGGTGATCGCGTTCCAATTAAGTGGAATGCTTGCAGACAGCAGATGGGGTTGGCCATCTATATTTTGGGCTATTGGTGCCATTTGCCTTTTCGGTTTTGTAATTCTCACCATATTTGGATCCCGGTCACCCTCAGAGCACAATTATATATCTTATGAAGAGAAGAACTATATATTGGGATTTATTGTTAATGATAAATCGAATCAAGTAAGTCACTATCTATTGGTACTTCATAGACTTTAATACTAATTTTTTTGTATCAACTAACATCTAACCGTCAAACACGTTGTTCAGTTACGACGTGATAATAATCAAAAACTATATCAGGTATTATTTTGAGCATGCCTTCCTTCGAGGGGGGCAGGCGAAGAGGTGGGGGGCATTCTCCTCCCCATCCCCATTGAACCATTGCACGGACGAGGCCCGGTGGGTTCGCCGCAGGGGACGACGCGGTGGCATGCCTAGCAATCCCGTATCGCCCCCATCCCAATTGCGGCGCACGGCCCCGGGGGATTTCAGTGGGTATTTCCGGGCGCTGATGCCCGGGCGAGTCCCACACTGGTGCGGAGACGTCCCTCCGCACCCCCTTACCCATTGCATTGGGGGATCTCGGTCTCACTAATGCAATGGGTAAGGGTAGTGCGTAAATGCATTTCCCCCCGACAAACAAAACAAAAATGAAGGTATTATTTTGAGAGCACTTTTTATTAATATTAATACTGAAACACTATTTAACCCCTTGAGCACTTACCTGGCGTTTACGCCAGTTTTCCATTGTTTTCCTATTGTTTTTCTATTGTCTTATTTTTATGGATACTCTACACATTAAGTATTTAGCAATAGTTTTTAACTCAAACACAGCAAATCTCCAGACATTCATTTCACGAATCAATTTTCTTCATCGAAATCCTCCTTTACTGAACGATCCTACTCATATGAGATTTAATAAAAATAATTTTATATAGCAGTTACTAATAGGTATTTGTAAGTCTTATTTTAACAAAAAGGGATAAATTTCTTTACAGAAAAAGACAGTACCTTGGAAAGCGATTCTTAGTTCAAAACCGGTTTGGGCATGCTTCGCAACGCAAGCGGGCAGTGGACTAGGAATGGTTTTCTTACTTACACAAGTCCCGACATACATTCACTACATTTTAGGAATTGACGTTAAAAGCGTAAGTAAAAGCGAAAGTTATAAAATATTTTAATGTCTTAAAGCCACACTGTATCCTAATTATAGATAACTAAAATGTTTTTTTTTTATAGATTAGACCTGTTATTAAATGTGTTTAAATTGATAAAACGTTAAGTTTCTTATCCCCTTTTGACTAATCATTCAAATGATATCGTTAAAATTCAAATCGTCCACCAAAGAAAATAGCTTTAACTAGATTATTTATTAGCGTGTATTAATCATTTTTATCAATGTTATCTACGGAAGATATAAAAAATTGAACTTTGGTTAGTTTATGAAACAACCTGATGATTTTATATAATTTTCTAGTATTTATGAGTTTTATTTAAAAAAAAGATCCTTTCATTTGTTCATCAATTTCTATAATGTAACGAAATGAATCTTTAATTTAAATATTTCTAATTACATTGACATTTTGTTATTCCCGGAGATATATTTCAAAGTAGTGTTCATTTACAAAAGCAAAAATGAAATCCATACTACATGTTATAAAATGGTCTCCATTGGTATATTTCAGAGAGCGGTCTACTATCATCATTACCTTATGTTGCGAGCTTCTTCGCAAGCGTTTCGTTCGGACTGATATCAGATTTTTGTACTAACAGAGGTATTGTTACGGTGAGAAACGCGAGAAGAATCAGTAATTCTTTCTGTAAGGATTTTGTTTTTTTATCTAGTTATCTTCCCTAAATCAATTCAGTCATACTTTGCCCTTTTTAAAGTAACAATTAAATTAAAAAATAGATTGAAAATTAAAAGGTTTAAAGCTATTCAATTCGATAATGAGCATGAAATTTCGGTAAAGGATAAGATCGAGAGGAAACTATAGCAGGGTGTAGGCTATTTTCTAATAATACTCACCTGGTCTACCACCATCAAGATTGGAAACCTGTCGTCAAATTCTAATAGCGTCTCTAGGCTTAGTGTGTTTCCTATTCCGGAACACAGCAATAGTTAACATTGTTCAATAAGAAACATTCTAGATTGAGTACCAAATAGTTATATAGAAGTTTGTTTGTATGTATTCGCATTGCAGCGCAAGTCACCGTCGCTCTTTGCTTGATCTTAGTGTCGTTCGCATCGAATATCACTTTTGTTGTGGTTTGTCTCGTTGTCGGGACAAGTTGTCAAACGGCAATGAACACTGGATGGCTGGTAAATATTTATTTTACTATTTCTTTATTTTATAATAAAAAATAAGCATTAATTAAATTTGAGACGCAGTTGAATATTTTTGGCTACTTGATTAAATTATAAATCGTAAAATGTATAATTAACCAAACGAATTAAAAACCGAATAATAAAATTCATTCGCCTCGAAAATATTGTAACCTACCAACGAGTTTTGTTTTCTTTAGGTAAATCATATAGACCTCGCTCCAAACTACGCTGGAACCATTATTTCCTACGGCAATGTAATCATGAACTCCTTCGTACTAATCTTCCCTGTGCTGGTCTCCCAAATTGTTATTGACGTGGTGAGTATCCCACTAGATGTTTAACATTTCATATGAGTTACATTTGTTTATAAAAATGTGTAGTTATCATAATAAAAAGGTAATTCATACTGGCAACAACTAGAATCAATAATTCGTAATATCATTCACAGTTAGGATGGTCCATAAATTTACTTTTAGTTATATTTGTAATACGAAAAAAAACTATATTATATTCTCCTGGCAAGTGCAGGTAATCTGGTCCATACTACAAAATTAGTTTTAAAATATTTATTATTATTTATCATACAGAAATATCTGCTTATTTATCTGTTGCTTGAACAATTTTTCAGTCATTATAAAAGCGTTTACACTAACTACTATTGATTTATTACGCGCGTCTGTCTGTCAATTGACTTACCTTTGGATAAATAGTTCTAGATCTTTATTTGTTTAGTTCACTGCCTATCGTGATGCAACTACTTTTTTATTAGTTTATATAACAATATAGGTCTAATTAGTGGAACTGTAAATGAAGACAAAATAAATAAATCAAAACTAAATTAAGTCATTTTGTCCAGTAGGTTGTAAAATGTTTGTAATCTGTTATTTAGTTAAATAAAAATCAACAAAAGGATTTATCAACCTATATCTAGTGTAATACTGTAAATAATTATAAATTATTTTTCTTTTACAAATAAAGCTTTGTGGAAGCTGATAGATGTGGCACGAAAACAAAGATGAAAGGATTTGAAAGGCGTCTGTTAGAAGAACGCAGTACGCTCTGACCCCGCGGGGAAATAACATTGATTGATCATAGCCCTGAGGCTAACAGTGCGATTGATAGCGAGCTGTTTAAGGCAAAAGGCCTTTTGAGTCTCATAATACGCTTCCGTATCATGGTGTAATAGAAACGATACCAATTTTATGGAATATAAATTTCACCATATTCTACTTATGAAATCTGTTTCCAGTAACAAATTATTTTCTTTTTTTAATACGTATCCAGTTGTAGGAGTTAACATCAATCAGCTTCTTGTTTCATATCAATTTAATTAATAGTAACATGAGGCTGAACCAAGTATTGAATTTTTATGAAATCTCTCATCGCTTTTTGATTAAAATATTTTACCAATTCATTGAATTCGATACTAACTTCAGTGTTTGCAGGAATCATGAGGGGGCATTCAAATGCGATGTAGCGATATGAAGAAATAATATATGTAAAAATGTGAAAAATAAATTACAAAATGCAGGTATTTTAAGCTGATAATGTTTTTTTTTTTTATTTTTATTTCAGAGGAACCAGCATCAATGGCAAATTATGTTCGGTTTGACAGCCGGTGTAGCTCTAGTCTGCAATACGTTATTTGTGATATTTATGTCTTCAGATACACAACCTTGGAACGACTTCACAGAAGGTACTGTTTCAGTAACAACAGTTTAATTATATTAACATTTCAAACTGTAGAGAAGTTCTTTATATCTTGGAGAATCAAGTGAAAATGGTTTGAGTGGATTTTCCGTGATTCATGTCCAAGTACAGCTTATTATTCTGCAAAAGAAAGTCCAGAATTGAAATAAGCAATTTATTAAATCTTCCCAGAATCTGGCAGTTACTGTCTAGTGTCATATCATGCACATACTGAAAATATGCGGGATGGTAGGGCTGAGTTGCGGATACTTTAGTTTCACACAAAAAGCAGAGATGATTTACTGATTGCAAATATTTTATTATTTGACCTAAAAGTTTTTATGTGTGCTTTTTATGAAGCTATGATACTCTTATTGTTATTATATTAAACTTTATGCTATTAGTCATAAACATGATTATATGATTTTTGCAGATATTCCGATGGATGGTATAAAACCAAATAAAGATGCAAAATAAACACAGACGAGCAAATTTAGTTCGAGGCATTTGTCTTTTTCTCGAGAAAGAAAGAGATAAGATGTGAAAAATAATTACTTTTTACTTTTTTATACATACTTTTCATTCTCTGAAAAGGATTTTTTTAAGTCATGTATAATGTCATATTTTATTATTAAAATATATTGATTATTTATTATAATTTTACTTGAATAATTATCTGTACCCGTGTAGTAAAGTTGTGTTCTAAAACAATGTATTTAATATCATTCACTTAAGGATTAGCTTCTATTGTTATTTGTATATTGTATTTGAGATGTATACTACTAGTATTTAGTATAAAACCAATTTGACTTATTACTCAGTCACAACGTCGCACAATAGCGATGATTTTAATATAAAGCCTAGTAAAACATCATCATTCTCCTGCCTTTTCCCAACTCACTTGGGGTCGGTGCAGTATGTTTTCTTCTTCCATACGTCCCTATCAGCCGTCATCTCTTCATTCACTTCTTTTTATTTCATATCATTTCTTACACACTCCATCCACACTTTCTTTGGCCTTCCTCTACTTTTCCATCCTTCCACATTCATATTCGTTACTATTTTACCCACATGCGCTTCCTCTCTTCTCATAACATGTCCATACCACGACAAACGAGAACCTTTCAACTTTTCTACCATTGACGCAACTTTCAAACTTCCTCTAATATATTCATTCCTTATTTTATCCATTCTTGTGACACCACACATCCATCTCAACATTCGCATCTCAGCTACATGCAGTCGCTTCTCATCCATCTTCTTACTAGCCCAGCATTCTGATCCATACAATATGACAGGTCTTATGATGGACTTATATATCCTCCCTTTCAATTTCCCCTTCAAGCCTAGTAAAATAATTATACTAAAAAAAGATCCTTTGTACATAGTACATGTGTCAGAAATAAAATTTATTTGGCAATTTTTAGTTCAAATTTGTTTAAACAATTTATTAGTAAGATACAAGAGACAAAGGAAGAGATAATAAAATATTTATAGTAACTGTATAAAATATTCTCACATGCACGCTTATTCAAGTACGAATATAAAAAGCAGGAAGAGGACAAAATATTAATAAAAATAATAATAAATCTTCAAGCAAAAACCAAAGCGTGTCTATTATCGTATCTTTCTCTCTCATTACATATTAGAAGTTATTTCATAATTAAAATTGTCATATAATATCTGACGCAAATCACATAACGTGGGCTTGAAAATGTCCTCTCATTACATTTATTTATTTATTTATTGTACCAGCAAAGTGAACATCAGCATCATTTATAAGTTACATTGGCATTATAGCCGCGCTAGGTGTCGCCTCAATTATAAGTACAAATCACAAGCTCAAAACATCAGCTCATTAAAAAAAAATATTATATAAATTATTTGATAAAAAAAGAGAAATTACATAACAAACTAAAAATAAATCGTAGGTATAGTGCTATAAGTTATGTTATACATATAATAATTGAGTAAAGAAATAACCAAAAAAAAAAAAAAAATAATAATACAAAAAAAAAATACAACATCGAGAACAAAACAGTAAAAAAATATAATAATTAACAGTAAGGAGCGATTATGTCATAGCTGCTATTTTCAATTTGAGATTAATCTTAAAATTACGAAGATTATTTGAAAATATATCCAAATGATGTAATTTATGATGTCCATCGGAACCGTTTCTCTCTTCTCGGTTGAACTCAGTGTCACTAAATGCATTGTAATTATTTATTATCCTATTAATAGGCGAGTACACTCCCAGATTCGTTTGGACATCGATCCTTACAAACTAAATATCAAATACTTATACTAATGTATACAAATGATATATATATATATACATACTTAAATTCAAAACCATATAACTTCACGCCTCTGTCACACCAGGCTAGACAGAGACTACATTCTTCCACCTGCTACGATCCTGACACACGTCTTTCGCTCTTTCCACTTTCATAAGCGCTTTCCTGGTCGCGGGAATCCGCTAGATGCCGGTTGTGCAAGACTTGTCGTCATGGAGATCTTTGAGGGAGACCTATATCCAGCAGTGTGTTTTCATACACGCTCTTCGGTTACGGGTACTTTTGACCGTGGCCTTTCTTCGATCTGGTTGAGATACGTTAGCATAGGTCTGGTCGACCATTTCCGGCTTACCTTTATAAATTTGTTTCATCATTCTTCTTTCTTCCATCCTCTCCACGTGCCCAAACCAATTAAGAATTCCTTTCCCTATCTTTGCCACTAAATCCTCTACTACACCACAACGTTTGCTCATCAGAATGTTCCTTGCTTTATCTATCATTCTCACCAGACATAGCATTCATTACCATACGTAAGTATAGGAACTAACCTCTATGTACAGTCTATATTAGATACCGGTATACCATATTATATTATAACTAAGGTTCCTTCTACTGATTGACATTTTGAAGCGAACATAGATTGGTCAAAGGTGCGATTGAATTCCGCATCAATGGGGATAAGCTCGAACCCACCTTTTTTTTTTTTTTTCGAGGGGAATGCATTTACGCACTAGTTGTCCAGCCAGATCTGATAGGGACCCCCCCTTCCAGATCTGGTTGAAACACGTCTGAAGATGTGTGACAGTCTCTCGCACGAAAGCGCGAGAGGCTGTCACACAGGATTGGTGTGGGACTCGCGGCGAGAAGCGCCGTTGACCACTACCCACTAAACCCCCCGGTACCTCCCGCCACTTAGTTGGAGCAAACACGGGATCGCTCTGCAAGCACCGCGAGAGCTCGAACCCACCTATCCAAATATATAATAAGCCCGAGCTTTTGGTAAAGGAAAACATCGTGAGAAAACCATATAGAGTAGTATAGGGGTAGAGTGTTTTCTAATAATGCTCGCCGGGTGTCCACCACCTTCAAGTTTGAAAATCTATCGCCAAGCACTACTAGTTGTATTTCAGCAGCATCAATTGAGAGCCATTACCACTAAGCTTAGTGTGTTTACCATCCTGGAGCATATCGTCACTTAGCAACAGGTGAGATTGTGGTCAAAGCACTGAGTTTATATTTATATATCATATATTTTTGGATTAGGTATCGTTATCTATTTAATAATTAGAATTTTTTTTGACATAACAAACAGACACTTCAATTTTATCTAAACTAATAACAATTTATTAGTATAGATATATATGTAATAGCGGCGCGGTAGATGTACTCTGGCATCTATCTCTTTCTTCTATAGCTATCTCTTTCTTCTATAGCTATCTCTTTCTTCTATAGCGGAGGCGGGTTCCTTCCTCTTTTTTCTGTGCCCGCCTCCGCTCTGTCCCTTCTTCCTTCCTTTTTATGGGGGGCAGGAAATATATCCTGTCCCCCGGACTTTTGACCGTAGGTCATGCCTCCCTTCGGGGGGTTGGGGCCAAGAGGTGGTGGGGGGCATTCTCCCCTCCCCATCCCCATTGGGCCATTGCAAGGACGAGGTTCGGTGAGTTCGCTGCAGGGGGCGACGCGGTGGCGTGCCTTGCAATCCCGTATCGTCCCTATCCCAAATGCGGCGGACAGCCCCGGGGGGTTTTAGTGGGTATTTCCGGGCGACTCTCGCCCGGGTGAGTCCCACACTGGCACGGAGTTTGTCCCTCCGTGCCCCCTTACCTATTGCATTGGGGGACTCCAGTCTCACTAATGTAATAGGTAAGGGTAGTGCGTAAATGCATTTCCCCCCGACAAACAAAAAAAAGTGTACTCTGGCATCACAATAGATTATCATCTATTGACAGTCATTATTGTTCTTGTAATTAATATATTTATCATCAGATTAAGTGCATACATTTTTCCTTTCAGTAGTCGCCTATTATGATAAATAAATGAACATCATTAAAATTATATTTAATTAATAAAAAAAAAAAATCCTGGATAAAATGATTCAAGTATTATTTGAAATCATGAAAATTGTATTTTATTTAATGAACACGGTGTAAAAAAGTAACTAAATGTATCAATTAAGCAGCAACAGAATTTAACCTCAAAATCGAAAAAAAAAAATGCTAAATACTAAAATATGTATTCGAATTCATGAGGACTGTTATACATTATTCGCATTTTTGCATTTTTATCACACACCGATAATCAACAATAAATACATTTGTTAATAATGTTACATATTTGCATTAGTTTAAAGACTGTAGGTTTAGCAAACAACTAGTGACTAATACCAACCTTTGGAAAAATATGTTGTTACCATCCGATTCCTGTTACACACTTCCATTTTGTAGGAAAACTAGAGGAAAGATGTTACATATCAATAAAAATAAAATCTACCGAACCCACAGAGCGTAAGTTTAACTCGTTATTTGTTCAGATTCTTTCAAAAGTACACCGCATTTAGTTCGCTCGCCGAGGCAAGTAGGTAGGTAGGTTGCGACGCGATGCTTGCGAAAGCCACCCCGTGTCGCCCCCATCCCAAACGCAGCGGACGGCCCCGAAGATTTTAGTGAGTATTTCCGGGCGCTTCACGCCCGGGTGAGTCCCACACTGGCACGGAACTCGTCACTCCGTGCCCCCTTACCTATTGTATTGGGGGACTTCGGTCTCACTAATACAATAGGTAAGGGCAGTGCGTAAATGCATTTCCCCTCGACAAAAAAAAAAAAAAAAGGGTAGGTAGGTAGACGAAACATAATATGCGTAATAATTCATCCCCTTATCTCATCAAGATATCGTGTAATATTTAATCAGAATTGCTGCTCAAAGTCTTTTCGTTTGTTTAAACTGATAATATTATGTCTCCTTTATGTACGAAATACATTTTAAGTGACGAACTGATATTTACTTATAAATCGTCAAAGATCATTTAAATGTTATAAATATGACAGAGAAGTGAATTCTTTCTGAAGTGAAGACTTTCCATAGTATAAAAATGCATAATTTGTGGTTATATCTATAACCTCACTCTAAAAATACTATTTTATTTTATATATTTATGCTTTAGGTTTTATAAATAAGTTATGTGCTATTGGAAATGCAAACACAGTTTGCGTAGTGCATTCGTGCGTTCAGTGCATCAAATAAGCGCCTTTTGAGGGCCTAAATTGAATAAATTATTTTATATTTTTAAAATCAAATCATAGATCCTTACGTCGCATAGAATGAGAGAAAGTTCAAAGCGATGATGGCACAGTGGTTAGTGTGACCGGGTTTCGAGTCAGTAGACGCGGGTTCGAGCAGGCCTATCCTGAAATCAGCCTGAACTTTTGATGGAGGAAAACATCGTGAGGAAACTATAGCATGATGGTATATTTCTAATAATACCCACCTGGGTAGCTACAACCCTTAAGTTCGAAAACCTGTCGCCAAATAGCAATAGGTGTGTTCCGGTAGCATTATTTGAAAACCAGTACCGCTAGGCTTAGTGTGCTTACCATCCTGGACCACATCGTCACTTAACATCAGGTGAGATAGTGGTCAAGTATCTCCTGCCCCCCCCCCCGGACTGTTGCCCGCTGGGTCATGCCTCTCTTCGGAGGGGTGGGCGAAGAGGTGGGTGGGAGATTCCCCCCCATCCCCATTGGGCCATTGCACGGACGAGGCCCGGTGGGTTCGCCGTAGGGGGCGACGCGGTGCTTGCGAAAGCCATCCCGTATTGCCCCCATCCCAAATATGGCTGACGGCCCCGGGAGGTTTTAGTGGGTGTTCCTGGACGCTTCACGTCCGGGCGAGTCTCACACTGGCACGGAGTCGTCCCTCCGTGCCCCCTTATCTATTGCATTGGGGGATTCCGGTCTCACTAATGCAATAGGTAAGGGTAGTGCGTAAATGAATTTCCCCCCGTGAAAAAAAAAAAGGTGAGATAGTGGTCAAAGCACTATATCGTTTAAAAAATACTGTCAATTGTAGATCTTGTCGGCTATAGAACATCAGTTATGTATCGTCTCGCCGATATGACCAAAATAATGAAGTGTGTCGACACTAAAATAAATATAACAACTGTGTCTTATCTACACCATTCTTATAATCACGATACAAAAATAATTAATTTAAATAACTGTAAAGATGAACGCTATTCCAGTCAGATCAATTTAAGCAGACGCGTTATAATGAAAACTAAGGCGCAAGACCTCGGCGAAAAAGGCCTGGTCGACTCTGACGGTTTTGAAGGTAACATTCATTTATACCGTAAATTAAATTATACCGTAATTTTTTTTAAACATAAAATACATCATCAAGCAATTAAATGTAAGCTATATACAAATGAATAAACCAACACAACATGAAAAGTAGGTAATATAAATAAATTAATATAATACGAAGGAGCGACATCCCAATGTCTTTGAAGCTTGAAACGTTTTGAAAAAAAAAAACTCAAACGTATCACGGAAATGATTTAGATATATGGTAAATAAGAATTCTTTTATTAACATATCCCCTTTAAAAATTATTGCAACAATTCGGGTATCATTAAAATTGCAATAAATCTCCAATATCTTGTAATTTTTTGCCAAATAACATTACAGCAAATAATGCAAGCTAATTTATAATAGTTGCCAACAATAGATCACAGCTTACATTCAAATGTATGTATGTATATAGCGTTTTGTTTATTACCGACCACACTCGCGACTCTATTCCCGTGGTTTACAAAATTATTTAGATATCTATACTAATAAATAAAATTGAAATGTCTGTTTGTGATGTCAAAATTTTTGTTTTCTACTAAATACAATTGTATGTACATATATACGATACCTATAGCAAAAGTATATTTTTTTGAATTCGTGTCTTTCTGTCTGTTTGTAATGGGTAATCTCCGGAACGGTTGGACTGATTTGGACGGAACTTTTTTTGGTAGATAGCTGGAGTTAATCCAGGTAACTCAGGGTACTTTTAATTTTAGAAAATAATTAGGGTTCCACGTAAAAATCTAAAACTCATAAAAATTTGAATAAAATCCGACTCAATGCACAGTTTTATGAGCAAATGCTATAATTTTTTTTTTTTTTTTTTTTGCGTTATATCTACAATCAGTTGCACTATTAGCAGATGTGTTGAAAGCATATGTTGTTGCGGGTGAGCTCTCCACTGAGAGCTTCTTCCCCTTCAGGACTGAGAACATTACTTCCGTTGAATAATGTCTTTTCTTTTGAGCCTTTTACTGTAATTGCGGGTAGTCAGCTTAATTGCTAATTTATTTGGATGGTTTTCAAGGCGATTTAAGTATTTTGAAGAAGTAGATCGGATTTCCTCCTTCACCGTGTTCATATTCAGATGTTTGTGGATTTCTGCATTTGTGACATACCATGGTACGTTAGCTATAGAGCGCAGGATAATATTTTGCATTCTTTGTAATATAAATATACTGGAGTCACAAGCGCTTCCCCAGAGTTGTATTCCGTACATCCATACAGGCTTTAGTATTGCCTTATATATAAGTAGCTTATTATCTGTAGATAGTTTAGAGTTTCGTCTAACTAGCCAGTATAGGTTTTTATATCTCAAATTTAGTTCTTCTCTTTTTGTTTTCATATGGTGTTTCCATGTTAGTCTGCGATCTAGATGTAGGCCTAAATATTTTACACATTCATTATGTGGGAGTGTAGAGTTTTCAAGTTTCACAGGTGGACAGTTTCCTTTCCTTAAGGTAAAAGTTACGTGGACTGATTTTGATGTGCTCGCCTGGATTCGCCACATTTGGAGCCAATTTGTTATTTGGTCAAGTCCATGTTGAAGGGCCAGTGACGCTTTATCGGGATCCTTGTCGCTAACCAAAATAGCAGTATCATCAGCATATGTAGCAGTTGTAACGCCTGGTATATTGGGCAGGTCTGCAGTGTACAAAGTGTACAACACAGGGCCTAGGATAGACCCTTGTGGTACACCTGCTTTGATTTCATAGAAATTCGATGTTGCATCTATTTCTTTCACTTGAAATAGTCGTGATGTTAAATATGATTTCAAAAGTGGAAAATAGCAATGGGGAAGGTATTTTCTGATTTTAAACAGAACTCCTTCATGCCATACACGGTCAAATGCCTGTTGTACATCCAGAAACGCAGATGAGCAGTATTCTTTGTCTTCGAGTGTCTTCCTAATTTTATTACATACTCTGTGTGCTTGCTCTACCGTCGAATGGTGTTGTCTAAATCCGAACTGATGGTCAGGTATTGTGTTATTTTCTGTTAGTATTGGTAGGATTCTTCTTAGTAGAACTTTTTCAAAAAGCTTTGATATAATTGGCAGTAGGCTTATTGGCCTGTATGAGGTCACTATGTTTGCTGGTTTACCTATTTTATGTATCATAATTATCTGGGATATTTTCCACATATCTGGATAATATTGGGTTCTCAATATACCATTAAACAGGGTGGTAAGGAAAACAACAGCCTTTTTAGGCAGCTCTTTCAGTATTTCTTTTGTAATTAGATCAAAACCTGGAGCTTTTTTTTTTATCTTTTAAGTCTCTAATCACTCTGCATAATTCTCGAACAGTTGTAGACTTTGGTGGTGGAGAAAGCTGGTATATTTGACCTATCGTTGACTTTACTAAGTTTTCAGATGCTTCATTTTTAGATGTGTTTGGGGTAAAAAGACTTCTGCTAGATGTTCAGCAAATATATTAGCCTTTTCTTGTGCTGTCGTAGCCCAGCTGTTGTCGCTTTTCTTTATTGGAGGTTTAAATTCTTGGGGTCTGTTATAAGCTTTAGTGAATTTCCAAAGAGAATATCCCGTAGACGCAGAGGCTGTAAGCGACTCCAGTTTTGTCTCTAGAGTAGTATCACGCCACTGATGTAATATTTCCCTGAGTTCTAAGGCAGCCTTGTCAAATCGAATTTTGTCTTCTCTGAGCCTACTTTGTTGCCATACTCGACGTAGTTTTCGTTTCTGAAGTATTTGTTCTCTTATATTTGCAGGTTGGTTCTCAGGTTTAGGTAGGTTTTCAATTTCAGGTGTGTTTCTCCAGCATGCTTCTTGTATGAGCATAGTTATATATTTTGTTGCTTTATCAATGTCCTCCGGGGTTTTTAGACATATTTTAAGTTGAATTTTATTTTCTATAAATTCTCGAAATGATTCCCAGTCGGTGTATTTGTTATATAGTCTATCTGGAACTTCACAATTGATGATCATTGTGCTGATTGTTAGGAGTACCGGTGTATGATCAGAAGAGCTATCCCAGCATGAATCAACTTTAAAGTAATGCTTTGACATTCCCTTTACTACAAAAAAAAATCTAATAAGTCTGGAACTTTTTTTTGATCTGTTGGCCAATATGTTGGTTCTGAGGATGAGAGAGCTATTAAGTTGTTTTTATCCATACTCAACTTTAACTGTCTTCCTCGTGTTGTTGTAAGACGTGATCCCCAATGTGTATGCTTGGCATTCCAGTCACCTCCAACTACGAATCGGTGTCCCAGTGATTCAAATAGTTTAGTGAACAGAGGCTCTGCTATTATATGTTGGGGCGGGCAATAAATTGCTGATAGATTTAAATGTCCACAATGATCATTTATTGCCACTGTAGTAGCTTGTATTTTATCTGTTTGGAATTCTTGTAACAAATGATGTTTAATTGTTTTTTTTTTGATGATTACCGCTGTTCCTGCATGCCCGGTTCCATCTGGGTGATTCGTCAGATAACAATGGTATCCTCGCATTTTAATGTTGGATGACCTGGTACAATGTGTTTCTGATACTAAGACAACATCAAGCTGATGCTCTCTTATTAACTGCTCCATGTCATAAGTATTTGGTCTGAGACCATTTATGTTCCAGGTTGCTATCCTTAATGACGCCATTAAACAAATTTGTTAATGAGTTTTTACCATGAGCTCCATCAGTGAACTCATTTGTTGAAGGACTTGGTCGAATTTTTTTGATTGGGTTATCAGCATTTCTTGTAATGTTACTTCTGTTGTGTGTGAGGGCATTTCTTTTTCTGCATTTGTTTTTTTGGTGTGTTGTACTGTTTCAGCGTAAGTTTTGTTGTTTGATTGAGTGAGATAATTATGTTGTCTTTCTTTAGATGGTTGTGGGATTAACTCTTTTATACCAAAAGGTGCAGAGTTATTAGATTTGCCTACCTTCATACCTGGTCTATTTTGTGTTTTTCTTGCAAGTATTTCTCTGTATACTTGGCAACCTTTGTAGTTTGCTGGATGTGGTCCTTGGCATAGCGCACACATTGCTGGAGTATTACGATCATGTTTGGTGCATTCAGAGGTTCTATGAGACTGTCCACACTTTACACATCGATAAGGTCGCATGCAATAATTTTTTGTATGTCCATATTGTTGACACCTTTGACATTGGACTAAAGAATGTCTTTTTCTTGGGTCTTCAATTGTTACTGCTTGGTGGTATATATATATTTTAGTTCCTTAACACTCTTATTGTTGTGTCCTGGCATAAGATTTACAAAGAAGGTAGATGTTGGTCTTTTGTCTTTTCCAAATTTAGCATTTATAATTTCACCCGAGACAGTATTACCCGTATTTTCGATTTCCTCCTTTATATTTTGTATTGGAGTGGAAGGATGCAGATTTCGTATTACTATTCTGAAGCAACGTTCTTCTTTCCTATTGAATGTGTGGCCTATAAGATTTTTTTCTCTGACAATAGTAATGACTTTTTTATAGGATTCAATGTCCGTACAACTAATTCTTAATTGGTTCTTGTTTACGATTTTGTAAGTAAATAGGGTTTTTTCTGTTACAGTTTCTAGAAGTTCTGTTAGTTTGCTGACATTTTCAATGCCATACAAGACAATTGGGGGAGGTTTATTCAATTTTCTATTTTCAGTTTGAGCGATTGCTTCAGGTGTATCAACACTTAATTTTTTAAATCTATTTGAAGTCGTAATTGCTTCAGGAGATGGGCTCTGAAGCATTTTCCTTTTCTTAGAACTCCTGTGAACAGGCACTCTCTGCCATGGTGGGCACGTCGTTAGTTTCTCAGGATGTTCCTCATCTTTTCCCTTATCTTGATTTTCTATGTTATCTGGACCAGTAGCCAGATTAACTTTAGGTATCGAGTTACTTCTAACTCGTGGTAGAAACATTGAAGGATGAAATGTTTGCTGTATGACCTTCTTATTACCAGTAGTATTACTCATCACAGTAGCCTGGTTACCCACTTCTGTGCAGTCTTCATTATTATCGCTATCAGGAAACAAAAGTTTGCCCCCCCCAGAGACGATGGGGCTGTCTGAGTTTTGCTGTAAGCTATGCTCAGAGAAGGATTCTCCAGTATGACTGGTACCTTCCTGGGGTAGTTTGTTTTTAATTCTTGCTTCCATTTTTTTTTTTTTTTTTTTTTTTTCGTTTTTGCATGCATATTGGGCATGCGACCTAGCCTTTGATGAACCAACACCTGCATACAAGGCAGCATGTTTGGTTTATTTTCGGAGTACCTTCTCCTATACCAATAGCCAACCAAGGCTAACGAGATTGGTCTTCCCGGGTCCGGGCTTTGATTAAAGTGGCGGCCCCTACTCGCCACTGTCATCCTACTATCCTTAGGTTTGTGCCATTTTGTAGAGATTACCCCGCCATAGATAATCCCGCACCCCTCAAGTTGGACCGCCCAATTGCCCGCGACTGCACAGAGCAGCTGGCGACTATATCTAGAAGCCGTTTCGCTATCCGCAACCTGCGACGCGTGTGGCGGCATAGGGCATATGCCTCTGGGAGATGTCACCCAGCACCACGCTATAATTTATGAGTAAATTTTTTTAGGAAATAATTAGGGTTCCATATAAAAAAATTAAAACGCAGTGAAGAATATATGAAACTCGGGCACAGCCGCGGGCAGACAGCTAGTTTTTAGAAAAACTGAACATTATGTTATTCGGGAATTGTACATACGTAATACGATCGACAATTTATATATCATTATATCTTAGGTTGAGAAAAAAGTTTTTTCGCATTTTATGTGAAAACTCAAGACATTTTTCCAAAGTTTCTTTACATTTAATTACAGTATACATGTGCCATATTATTTGATGACTTTCTGGAATCTTGTAGGTAGTACCGTGATCCCGTTGCTGTGGAAATTTTGGGACTTCTGATCAAAATACGGGACAAGTAGTTTTGGCAGTCCTCTCTTGATGTTAACCTGACACTGCCTAAAGAATTTTAATTAACCGAAACAGGTGGAAAATGAAGATGCATGGCCAAGGCTGTATCGCGGATCCATTAACACTTCCCAGCCAAACTCTCCTGTTTTTTTGCTGAGTGGCTAAAGATTTATGTGGCCTTTTTCTTTTTTTTTTGACGGGGGGAAATGCATTTACGCACTACCCTTACCTATTGTATTTGTGGGATCAGAGTCCCCCAAATACAATAGATAAGGGGGCACGGAGTGACGAGCTCCGTGCCAGTGTGGGACTCACCCGGGCGAGAGTCGCCCGGAAATACCCACTAAAACCCCTCGGGGCCGTCCGCTGCATTTGGGATGGGGGTGACACGGGGTGGCTTTCGCAAGCACCGCGTCGCCCCCTGCAGCGAACCCACCGGGAAGATTTATGTGGCCTAGCTTTATCATAATGAAAGACCACACCATTTCTATTCTGGATCAGTTCCGGCCGCTTCCTCATAACTTCTAGCTTTAATCTCACTATTTTTTGGAAGAAGAGATCCGAATCAATAGTTCTGCCTAGGGGTAAAAGATCATAATGAACAATAAATACCCTTCCAATCCCACCATACACACAGCTTCACCTTATTGTGAATTAACCCAGGCTTTGCCACAGTCTGTGAAGCCTGACCTTTGAGCATAGCCTTTTTCACACATTCTCGTCTTATTTGATCTAATTTTCATAACCAGTTACGCAAGTCGAGTACAAATATTAATATATATTAAATGTTACAGTGTCAAAATGGGGCTACAGGCACCAGCAATGCGTTATACTGTTCTTTGCTTTGACCATAGCGTACAGTATGCGATCATGCATGGGGGTATCTTTGGTCGCAATGACTGATTATACTGGAGATAGTGACACACAGAATCCCACAAACAATGGTAGTGGTGAGGTGGAAGATGAATTCAAAGTTACAGGTGTTATGAATGCTTTAATGTTGACACCGCCGGTGAGTATCTGCTTTTGTAAATTGCAAATAATATTGATATCGTCATTGATTTTAAAGAGAAATTTGACCTTAGATTACATAATGCAGAAGAGTACTGTATCCTATTAAGCATTTAATTTATGCACAGTAATGTCATAAATACAGATAACGTATTTACACAGCTAAAAGCAGCTGAGTGATGAAAAACCAGTAAAATATGGGGTGCCCCAAGGATCAGGATGAGGGCCTGTGTGGTACTTGATGCATATAAACAATATGTGTGGAGTACTGAGGCACTGTTCATCATACATGTTTGAGGATGATTTGTGCACTTTACGCGCAAGCACCGATATAGCGAACACCTTGTCCAACAAGTCACTGTTGGCAAATGGTCACACGTCGACGGAATAAATTTGAACACAGAGATAACAAAAATATTGTATATACATTCTCCCTATTTACCTTTAAATAATACCCCACCGCTATTATTTGATAATTCTTTTGCTTGTTTTCACGATAACCTAAATAATTGAAGCTGCAAACCAATATAAAGAGTTAAGTACGCAATATATTTGGGTATGAAAGTTGATGAACATTTATCTTGGACGGAGCATATAGATTTTATATGCAACGAACTGAGGGTGTTACTAGGGAAATATTATCCTCTAAGTTACCGAGTTCCTACTGCCACACTAAAATTACTGTATAAATCCTTGGTAAATTATATTTTGGACTATGCTCTAGACTGCTATCGATAAAGTAGAAAATATCCAAATGAGGTCCATTAAACACAATCACCGCAAATTATTTAAAATTCCGTTACCTATATCATAAAATTCCCGCGGAAATTGAACCTAGCTAAACTCTACATATTTTATTTCTTAATAATAATAAGAAAAAAAATAGGTTCCTTACAGGACTTATGTACCTGCGTGTTATGTGCAGGAGTGTATATGCATTGTTGTGCGTGTAATGCTTGATGCATGGGCAGTGTCACTGTATCGCGCTGGTGGCGGCGTCAAGAGCCTCCCCAGTTAGGGAACGGAGCACGTCTTGGGTCGCAACCGGAGGGTGACCGAGAGAGTGTGGTGGGGCAAAGTTAGCCGCCTGTCTCCGACAGCGGGAACGGCGGTTGCGCGGGCGTGGGCGTTGACAAAAAGTGAGCGAGATTTATAAGGAAAGATCCTATTTGACGAGTGATTGTATCATTGCGGTCCATTACGATATTGCGCAATCACCGCCTGTTGTGGACGGCGGTCTGGCGAGTACGAGACGGGGCTCGAACTATGAAGGGGTTCGGGTGTGTCTCTGCGCGTTGGAAGAAGGCGCGACAGTGGGTTTTAAGAACGGACCTAATAGTGCGCAGGTTCAGATCTCTGTATAAATCCACAATATATACCAATGGTAAATGTTATTAATAAATATAGTAAAAGAGCGATGGCCGCGGATAAATATGTGGTACCGAGAGTTACCAATGTGTATGGAGATATAACTCTCAAAAAACCAAACCCTATATATATTGAATAGTTTAGCCGCAGACATCGGATAAGAAAAGAATATTTTATAATATTTTATATATATTTTACCATAATAATAGTATTGTTTGAGATACTCTTGAGGTAATCTAAAATGTATATAATTATATAAGGAATCGTAATACCATTACTTGCAGTTAAACTGAATATTCAGTTTTGTGGGTCAGTAACCCATATTATAAAATGTAAAAAAGAGAATAAATTAAAAAAAAAATAAATAAAAAGTGTAAATAAAGAATGTAATACTCTCTGTGCTTCCACTAACATTAGTTACGACTATGATTTGTAGTTTTTTTACATAAAAAAAATGATTTATATTATATTTATAAAAAAAAAAAAACCAGATCGAGTTTCTTGCCGGCTCTTCTCGACTGGGTTATTTTCCAAGCCGTTGGTAGTGTTTTAGACGTTCATAAACGCCTTCTTAGGGCATAAATTGAATAAAGTTTTTTTTATTTTGATTTTGAACGATGCAGGATAAGATGGATCGTATAAAGTCCCTTATTGGATTTCTAATTGACCAGTAAATAAGTGTAGAAGAATACAGGATAAAAAATGGCAGAAACTATGTTACGAATAATATATATGTAATACATAGTTTGTTATATTAAGTATATTTTTGTAAATGTTTGTAGTATCCCAAATTCAAATGGAGTAAAAAGGTCCAAGACGCAGTGATCGCATCATTTCTTTGGGGCTACATGGTACTACAGATTCCTGCTGGACAATTAGCCCATAAGTTCGGAGCACGATATCTGCTGACCGGAGCTATGATGTGTAACTTTCTCGCATCCATTTTACTACCTTTAGTTGCGTTTTATGTAAGTATAACTTTATATCTTACGGTCTTCAGTTCCATAAACTTCATTATACATTTGATTAATTTAAAATTTTGAATGTAGATATATTTAAAAATTTAGATCAAAGGTGAGATTTTTACATTAACTTACTTAAATTTCGACTTTATGCTACAAAATGTCAAAATACCTAATCTCGTTTTTAAAGGATAATTTACTGTATTCAAATTAATAGATAGTTGTAAACATAGAGTAATAAGAACGATAGTTCCATACTAAAACTCACTTATCATTGAAGCCAAAAAATTATGAATGTTGTGTTTCGATGTGTGTGTGTGTAACGAAAGGCTTACGTTGTAAATATATTTTCTTATCTAATCCTTGCCCTAGAACACTATATAACCATTAAACAAATGCTCATAACTATTATTGGGTTTAATAATTAGTTAAAAGTTCATATATTTTTGTAATATCATTTACGACATCATACATGCATACGGATTTAGAGTTACCGCTTTATTTGGCGTTAGATTGGATCGCGACATTCTGAAAGAAAAAAAAAGAAAAGACATTTATTATCATATTTACGATAGATTACAAAATTCACAAGAAAAGCTATAATTATATAAACGAAAAAAAAAAAAAAACATGGCACAAAGGATCGCCGTCAGCATTTACCGTTTATGACTACTCTTAGTGTTTATTTACATTGTATAATTAACTGTTTTTATATTCTAATCTAGTTAAATTAACCAACCATACTAAAGATATTTATATTTACATGTCTGCAGGGTGGCTGGGTTTGTACCATCATATTTCGAATAATTCAAGGACTCACTCAAGCCTGCATCGTTCCTGGTTTGCACACGTTTTTCGGTAAATGGGCACCGCTGAATGAACGTGGCAGATTAACAGCGCTTACTTATGGAGGTATACTACTATTATTTATTGCATTAAATATATTGCAGTTATTGCACCACATTGCTTAATACCTCGACTTACATTAGAATATTTCTATTTGACTTAGGCTTCCTCAAACTGCACAGGTATTATGTTATCTGATATGTACAAAGCCTATGTAAAAATAGAAGCTGTTATTCATGTGGATTCAATTAAATAAACTCAAAAATTACACAAACTCTGTAGATATAATGTAACATACACAAATACACATTTTTTATGACAATGATATTATAGTACTGATTAAATTATTATTTTTTATAATATAATTAAAAGGTATAGACAGCATTTGATGTAAAAATGTTGATATTCAAATGATGCTACCGAAATACACTATCACTCATTGATTTTCGAACGTTAAAAGTCCCTACTTTATGGAGTTTATAGCAATGTTTTTTCTTTAACAGAGAGTTCAGAATTTTAATTTCTTTTGATGGATCCACCCATCTCCGTTTTTTTTTATTTAGTTACATCTCAAAAATAATCCTAGTTTTGTTTACTTTTTTTTGTGACTTTATTGTTTTCATCTTATTCCTATTTAAATTAAGTTAATTTTAACGGGTTTTCACGCGTTACCTTTGCTTTTTTCTATTCTGACGTTTCGGCTGGGTTTCGCCAACCGTGGCCACGGGCTCACTGGCGGTGCGCGGCGTCGCCTGCTGCGTTGAGGAGTATTTTGATGAACTACCCCCGTTTGGTCTTTATATTTATTATAGTCACAACACACAACACTAACAGTGTCCATCGTTGGTGAAACTTGCTGAAGCTTGGTGAAACCCAGTCGAAACGTCGGGATAGAAAAAAGCAAAGGTAACGCGTGAAAACCCGTTAAAATTAACTGAATCTTATTCCTATTTTACAATCTTATTCTATTTCTTATCTATGAGTTCCTATTACATTGTGGTTATGTCGAATCTTCATATTTACTTAAATCCTATTTCTAATTTACAATCCTTATTTTATTTATTCATAATTCTTATCATAGTTTTTATATATTTATTTCTAATTTTATATTTTATTATAATTTTTTGTTCAATCTACAATTACCTGCAACCTTAAATAATAGCAAGTACATGACTTTATACTCAAAAGAATTGAAACTTAATATTACGTTTAAAATACTGTAGACTTGTAGGAGGGAAAGAGAAATCCATATTAACGTGATGTTTTTCAATTTCAGGTCAAGCTCTTGGAACTGTATTAGGTCTACCCATGACCGGTTTTATTGCGGCATCGCCGTTGGGTTGGCCTGGACTGTTCAGGTTCTACGGCCTCCTCTCCGGTATTATCGGTGTTATTCTCTGGAGATACGCCGCTGATACACCGGCGAAGCATCCAAAAATATCTGCCGGTGAAAGAAGATATATAGAAGACGGTCTTGGGCAAAAAGAGGGATACGAAAATGTATTAGTGTTTTATTTAGAGACATTTAGCATGAAAATAAAATATGTGTTAATATTGAGTAAGCTTAAAGAACGCAATACTAACCAAACAGATCAGTATCGCAACCACGACACGCAAAGCACTAGGAATATCAATGGAAGGATAATTTCACCTCTTAAAAATCTATCACTTCTTGATCAACTTAACTAAATATCGAAAACATTAATTCAATAAGTTACTAAAACGCAACTGTACATTAATTTTGTTATAATACAGTTTAATTATATTCGTAGAAGAAAATGCCAGTACCTTGGTCGAAGATTCTACGTTGCGGTGGTGTATACGCGATCATTATGGCTCACACCGGCAACACGTGGTGTCAACTTATATTATATTCCGAAGTACCAGCATTTATGGACAAAGTCATGGGAATGAACATCAAAGCTGTAAGATCCACAATTGTATTCAAGTAGAGATTTTGTTTCAAATCTTAAAGTTAACATTATCTTGGACAGAAAACATCATAACGAAACCAAATAATAAGCTTAACTTATGGTGGGTTGAGCTGCAAATTTGTTCTCAGAGACATGCTCCGGCAGCATCATGTTAAAGCCAATTCCATTAAACTAGATCGTCATTTTAAACCGTACAAAGACGTTATGTTGATTATATTGTGTATATGATGACGTAATTCTGTTGCAAGTAATGACTTTTTTAACTTTTTGCTCTTCTCACATTTCTTAACTGATTTTACCTATTCATTCATATAACTTGGACACTCTTTGTTTACAGAATGGACTCCTCACTGCCCTTCCATTTATGGTGATGTGGTTGACAAACTTTTTTTTCAGTTGGCTAACCGACATGCTCATAGTGAAGAAAATCTTCAGTGTGACCAACACGAGAAAAATTGCCAATTCCATCGGTATGCAATTTAAATTTATTATCATGTTATACGTATACATTTCCTTCTGGAATAATAATGATAATTTATTTTTTAGTAAGTTTGCTAAAATTATGTAATTTGTCTCAAATTCTATTGTAGCGTTGTTTCAATGCAAAGTTCGGTTAAAACCATGTTTTCTATACATTTACAAATTATGTTTACAGGATCCGTTTTACCAGCTGCAGGGTTAGTTATCCTAGCGTATACACCTAAAAATATTTACATTGTCGAAACGATTCTAATATTAATCTGTGCCACAAAAGTATCTAGCCATATGGGATTTCAGGTTAGTATAGAATTTATATGTTTCCCTTTATTCTTATTTGCATCTATCAAATGAAACCTTGTGATAGGAAAAATGGTATCAATAATACTTGACCGTGGGATTATGAAATTTGTCATATCTTTAATATCTTCTTGAGCGTTTAAGATATACAGATAATAAGTGTACATAAACCAGCCTTACACAAAATTAATAAAAGACGGAAAACTCTTTTGTTTTATATTTGAATATTAGCCATTTTCTAATGCTAACGTGATGATCGCAAGATTAGACCCGTAACTATTTATATAAAAGAAATATATTATAAAAGAAACGTTTTTCGTCTTTCTGTTTATCCAGTTGTAACTTGAAAGCTAATGAACTGATTTTGAACTTTATTTTTTGTTTAAATCATAAATGTATTATACTATTTTGCCAAATATTAATATCTACATATTTAGTTTTCTTGGTTAATATATGAGTATAGAATAAATTATGATGAATATGGTTTATGTACACGGTATAGGCTCAGTGCTTTGACCACTATCTCACCTGATGTTGTGGTCCAGGATGGTAAACACACTAAGCCTAGATGTACTGGTTCTCGAATGATGCTGCCGGAACACACCGGTTGGTGTTTGGCGACAGGTTCTCAAACTTTAAGGTAGCTATCCAGGTGGGCATTATCAGAAAATGCCCTTCCACCATACTATGGTTTTCTGACCATATTTTCCTTCACCAAAATCTCAGGCTGATTTTAGAGTTGGATAGATGGGTTTGAATTTGCGTTCATTGATGCGAAATCCGACCGCACTTCCAACTAATCCATCATCGCTTCAAAATTAGCTTGAAAACAATGACGATAATTCTCTCTTCGAATATTTTCAAAATATAGAATACAATTGAGATTTTTCTGTGTCAAAAATGTATACAGTAATCTCTATTTTAGGTTAACCACATCGACATATCACCTAACTTCGCTGGAACTTTGATGAGTTTGAGTAACTTTGTAGCAAACATGATAGCTTCCCTCGCACCAATCGTCACTGGCTTTATTCTTACAGACGTCGTAAGTATTATAACATATTCAAACCTTCTTCTAGCACTTATAATTAATTTAATTGCTATTGAATAAGGTATCAATTCAAATATCAATCTTAAAACTAAATTCTCAGCCTAAATTATTATCGTTTAGAGCTACAAAATAGGGAAAGAGGTAGTTAAAAATGTTACGAAAATTACTGTGTATTTTTATTTAAAAAACAACATACATCGTTTTTTTCTAATATGATTTTTATTTGTGAATCAAAAGTTATAATCTGAAACACCCCTGGATGATGGTACAAACATAGTAGCACAATGTTAGCTGAAAAGTATGAAAAATCGGTACCTTTTTTTTTTTTGACGGGGGGAAATGCATTTACGCACTACCCTTATCTATTGTATTTGAAGGATCAAAGTCCCCCAAATACAATAGATAAGGGGGCACGGAGTGACGAGAAGCGCCCGGAAATACCCACTAAAACCCCCCGGGGCCGTCTGCTGCATTTGGGATGGGGGCGACACGGGGTGGCTTTCGCAAGCACCGCGTCGCAAGCAAGCACCGCGTCGCAGGAAAAAATCGGTACCTAGCATAAGGCTGAATAAGGAACCTACGTCTAACAGTGACTAATAAATAAAATGCATGAAAAATATAGAGAAATTAAAGTTGTTTAATTATGTTAATATATATCTTTGCAGACAAACGAATACTTATGGAGCAAAGTATTTTTCGTCGCAGCTGGTTTCTATATCATGACAAATCTATTTTACGTTATATTCGGTACCGGTGAGAAAGCGGCTTGGAATGATCCGTCTGATGCGAAATTCAATGAATATGAAGAATTACCAATGATTGTGAAACCGAAACTTGAGAATATAAATAAATGAGTTAAATTTTCATTTAATAACATTTTAGGATTTCTTATTCTTAAGTTAAATTTTTGCACTTAATTATTAAATTTATTTATTAAATTATTACTCGTTTTAAAAGCTAATACTATTGGAAAATGATAGCCAATAGACCGCACTGTAAATCAACGCTTAGTATGTTTCATCTACTGCTTAGTAACGTGAAGATTGTTTTCTATTTATAAAACCAGTTTATAGGGTAATCATAAATAAATTAAAAAAAGGAATAAACGGTTTTAAAAAATTGGTAGAATCTATGAAAGCTGGGGAAGCGTCACAACAAAACAAACCTGATAGAAAGCGGTGCTGCTTATATTATGTTTTCGTCCAATGTATTGGGGTTTTTAATTCACAATGGAACACGAACCATTCTGTCTCAGTCAGCTAGAGTCACAACCTATTATTGATTGCACTCAATTAACAGTCCTTTTTAAAAACAGGTTGACATGTTTTACTATTATTTCCTCATGTTTTTATGTGGCCATATTGCTTAAGTTATAACGCCAAGAGGAATTGGTTGTGAATGTACATACAAGCCGATAGTTTTTCCATTTAAATTTCATACAAACATTATTATAATATCGTGGTTACATCACTATTTTATAGATTCATCGAGAAAAATTATTTAAACTTACATTAGTCAACGCGATAATAATCCATGAAACCACCATCGCTTTAAAAAAAAGAAACCTATCTAGCTCACGACTTATAAAATTAATTCGGAGACTGTATAATTTCAAACAGAATAGAAGAAGCCTACCGCGGCAGTTTTTAACTTTAGAGAGATGCGATGGGTTTGCACATATTTTTTTGTTGTCCGATATATAATCATATAACTCATTGCATAATAATTATTACGATTAAGGAAAACAATTTAATACCACTTGTGTCATATCTCTCTCTTCCTATGAAATGAAGAGATAACGCTTACAAACATATTTACGCATCAAAAGTGTCAATTTCTGCATATCGTTTGACGTATGTGCGAACACGAGCCGAGATACACGGTTCAAATAAACAGATCTTTTATCAAGAATTTGTTTATCAAATTGATAAAAAGGAAAACGAACATTTAAAAAAACTAGGTTACAATATAACAAAGGATCTTTGTTTCGGTAAATACGTTACTCTAATCGTGGATGGTCGTCAAAATCTTAACTAAGAATCGAATCAGACTAAAGTGTTTCTTGATCGTGTAAATATCGTTACTGTAAATGTGTTTTAGGAAGGAATAATTTCAAAAAAATATCGTAGCTAGGTTAGCTTTTCAGGTCCGATATTATAAAGTAAGTGAAAACCCTGAAGAGTAAAATCAGAATTTACTTTTCTGTATTCAAATTCATGTGAAAATGAAATTCTCCACTGATTTAGACAATATTGTTACCAAGAGCTACTAAGGAAAGTATTGTTGATTATCTCAAAGTTACGTTAGCAATTGACAAAGACGAATTATGTTGATTTCTATTGCTTACAATCTAGATAACATATCAAGTTTAGCGATAGTCAAAGATTCCAATTTATCGGTACTGGACGATGGTCATAGATTAACATGTCACCAAAAGATAATGTCAGTTCTTACAGATCATCGACTTAAATCTTCTTTGATAAAAAAGGGATTTGCGTTAACATAACTTTTTATCCTCCTTTTAGTTTTCCTTAACAAGTTAATCCTTCTGTATTTACAATTACACGTATATCGCCTTTAAAAAAATATTATGCTCTTTAAAGTTGAAAAAGTGACATTTTTACAATTTAACAATTATAATTTTCACATTAGTCTCATTCTACTCTTTTTATTCCTTTTCTTTATTAATGTTCTAGAAAAGCAGAGCTCTTAAACGAAGCTTCGTCGTGATGATAATATAATTATGTGGAATGGTGGAGCAATGACAAGAATGGGAGAAGAGAAACTAGCGATCATTACCAATAGCCTATAATCTTATTATTGTTTAACAATGTAATTGTTTATAGAAAAAACAAAGACCATTAGACACAAATATTGTTAAGAGATACCGCTAGAATGTAATAAATAAAAATTCAAAATAATTTAAAAATTGTCATTGGCGTAAAATAATGAGTGATTATATTACTTACAGCGATTTAAATCTACAGGAATAAAACTAGTTGGATTTTATTTTATATAACGGATAACTCGTTATTTTCCTTCGATTTCTATAGGTTAAACACATAAATGTTAGGTTTAAAACTTATATCCCCTGGACTGATGACTTTTGTCAGCGCTTCTCTTTAGAGAAGTGGTCGAAGAGGTGGGTGGGGAGAGAGCCTGTGGGTCAGGCATCGACATTCTACCCCCCAACCCCAACGGGCTAAAGTATGGACGTGGCCCTGTTGGGCCTGCCGCAGGGGACGACGTGGAGCATGCTTCCGCTATCCCGTATCGTCCCCATCCCAAATGCGGCGGGCGGCTCCGAGGGCCCCTTATCAATTGCATTGGGGGACTTCGGTCTCACTAATGGTAAGGGTACTACGTAAAGGCATTTGCCTCGTCAAAAAAAAAAAAAAGGTTTAAAACTTATATAACCAAGGGCAGAAGGGGACCTTCCATTGAACTGGGGAAGTCGTCGGGGGACTGGTCTTGGTTAACCGGGGCTGGTGCCTAAGCGGGTAGGGACCTGGCCTTCGGGCTGGGTCTTACGTCCGGGGTTATGTCGCGGTGCTTTCTTGAGATCCCATATTGCCCTCCTCGTGTGGCGGTAGAGACGGTCACTCATAGGGTTTTAGTGGGTAGTCCTAGGGTCCTCTTCCCTAGTGTTAGTCCCACACACCCTCCCTGCCCCCGCATGGGAGGACGATGCCTTTCCCTGTGTTAAAAAAAAGGTTTCAAACTTATATTAAACTGAAAAGAAGAATATTCAGATTTTCATTTCAGACAAAATCACGACCTTCAAACGTATGTTCCTCATCATCGTGTCAGGGAAAATAAATATTTACGTTGAATTAGATTTTATGTGAATACTGACTGATGGAAATTGATATCTGATCTTCTTCGAACATTTTATAAAAGCTAATATCTATTACTTTTTTATTTAATTTTTTTACACGGTGCTTTGACCACAATCTCACCTGATATTAATTGACGATGTGGTTCAGGATAATAAACACACTAAACCTAAAGGTACTGATTCTTAAGTAATGATGTCGGAACACACCTATTAGTATTTGACGACAGGTTTCTAAACCAGGCGGGCATCATTAGAATATGCCCTACCACCATTCTATAGTTTCCTCACGATTTTTTTCTTCGCCGAAAGCTAAGGCCGACTTTAGAGTCAAAAAAGCGGGCATCGAACCCGAATCTAAATTTTACATTTATATTAACTTAACTATTCCTTAGGAGTGATTTCAAATATCTAATGCATTTAGTGTCGAAAGGTAATAAAAATGTATTTATTAACATTGTCATTTATTTTACTTCTATTGACATTACACTTTCACATTATATACAGATCAAGATATCTTTGAAGGCAGAGATCGCAAAATAATATAAAACAGAAAATGGTCTTTGAAAATAAATATAGATTTAATTTTCGCTATTACAAGTTTATAATTGCAAAATTTGTTTTTAATTAAACCAAACTAGTTTGGTTTTAATTTTGGATTTTTTCCCAACAGAGGACATAGAGTATATATGGCATTCAAAATCACATTCAATGGATTATTTTTTACTTAAAATTAAGTAACATAAACGTGAATGTATAAGATTAACTTTTTCCTTAATCCAGGCTAGTATAAAAAAAAACTTTTGTACCACCATAAATGTTCTGACAGTATTCCAAGAAATTTTCATTTATTATCAAAACTAATATCGGATATTATTATAACACAAAAACATGTATATACCTTCTACCCCACGTGACAACATAAACAGTTACTTAGTATTCTTTTAACGGACTTACAAATGTTTAGAAATATAATTCAAAAATTATCTTACGTATGGCCTAAATCGTATAAATGAAATGAATGTTGCTTTATCAAGACGCGATCAATTGATATTGTCGCATCTCTAATGGTAAATACGATTCGACAGGTTCAAGCAGCGAGTCTGGAAATTCCACGATATCACATTGTACACGAAACCCGTTACACAGACATAATACTACGCACTGATACTATCAATGAATCACTTCACGCATAAAAAGACTTATTAAAAAAATCTTTATTCAATTTAGGGCCTGAGAAAGCGCTTATGAACGTCAAAACACTACAGTCGGTCAGTGATGTCTGGAAATAACCCACATCTCTGTGCTTCCACTAAAAACTACGATTTGTATAGTTTTTTATATGACAAAAAAAATGATATATATTATATTTATAAAAAAAAAAAAAAGAACCAGATCGAGTTTCTTGCCGGCTCTTCTCGACTGGGTTGTTTTCCGAACCGGTGGTAGTGTTTTAGACGTTCATAAGCGCCTTCTTAGGGCCTAAATTGAATAAATAAATTTTGATTTTGATTTTGGTAACAACCCACAAGAATCGCGGTCTATATATTTCTTATAATTGTATAAAATATATTTGTGTATAGAAATTAAACAATTTATAGTTATAACCGTTTTTTAAGGACTTTGTAGCAGAGCGATAATATCGTCCCATAAGGAATAACAAATGAATATATGTACATATGAAAGATAAAACAATATTATCATAAACTTAAACCTAACTCTGTTAACTTAACTAACGTATTGACATTTTTGGATGTTGGTTCTGCTAAAAAACTATTATTAGGCAAGCCTATATTAGTAGTTCTATTCGGTCCAAAACATGATACTCTAAAAGTTTCATTCCGAGCACACTCCATCAGGACATGTTGAACATCCTCAATGACTCCACATTCAGTACAGTTTGGCGATGGGTTCTTTTTCATCAAAAATGCAAACTTGTTTGATGGAATGTGCCCCGAACGAAGTCTAAGGACAGTCTTTAGATAATTTCTGTCACACTTTATGGCGTCCATCCACGGATGTAGGGATATGTGTGGCTGGATAGTTCTGTACCAAATACCCTTTTCACGTGATCTCTCGTCAAAATATACTCGCCACGCATATTTACATTGTTCCTTAACCACCTTAACGTGATCTGAGAATAATGGTAACTCCTTTTGTGGAATGCCGTATTCGTTGTTATCAGAAGCATAGATAAGGGTGTCAATTCCACACATAACTATCGTTCACGCAATCATAACCTTTTAAAAATATTTTCAAAAGTAATAACTTGTGTGACACAGTGCTTGAACTTATTGTCAAGTAAATCAGTAAAGTTCTTTGGGATCTGGTTGTAAAATCGAAGTCTATACCTAAAAATATTTGACTGGGCTTATTCAGCGTAAGGAGTGGGCGGCTAATTTATATTTATTTCAAACGATTTTAAAATATTCGTGTCTTTTACAGTCAGTATGCATGTCGCATAAAAAAATAGGCACGAAAACACTGCACGGCAACAACAAGGAATATGGAAAATAGGACTCACCAGTGGTCTGCGGTTGTACGTCGTTAGTAAGTAAGTCTTCTATTTGTGGAAATATATCGTGCACACTTGTTATCACTATAATAACTCTTGTTTAACCATGGACAATGGCGTCATGGATATTGCTACTGCTAGGTTAGTCTACTTTGCTTACTTTCACAGCTTAATGACTTACGGTATTTTGCTGTGGGGTACAGCAGCAGAGGTAGACACCATTTTTACGTTACAAAAGAGAGCTGTTCGAGCAATATATATAATATGGGACCTCGCGAATCTCTAAAGAACAAGTTTCAAGAATATGATATCTTAACTTTGCCCTCCCAATACATCTTCGATAACTTAATGCATATTCGTAAAAAATTAGACAAGCTAGAGATCTAGTGAATGATCGTTATAATTTTAATATTAGAAGTAAAGATAAGTTGGCCGGAACCACGCTTTAGGTTAAGTAAGTGTAATAAAAGCTTTATAGGTAATAGTATTCGGTTTTACAATAAGATCCCAAGTAACATTACCGATTTACCTGACAATATGTTCAAGTATTATGTCAAGCAAGTTTTAATGTCAAAAAGTTATTACAGGCTGGATCATTACGTGAACGATAGTGATGTCTGGAATTAACCCACATCTCTGTGCTTCCACTAACATTATTAAGACAACGATTGTATAGTTTTTTATATGACAAAAAAAAAATGTTATATTTATAAAAAAAAATAGAACCAGATCGAGTTTCTTGCCTGCGCTCTTCTCGACTGGGTTGTTTTCCGAACCGATGGTAATGTTTTAAACGTTCATAAGCGCCTTCTTAGGGCCTAAATTGAATAAATAAATTTTGATTTTGATTTTGATTTTTCAATGTGCAATCGCAAGAGATGTAATTTATAAACAACCAGCTTACGTAGTTTAAACCAGACCATCTCCGCAACCTGTACAGACGTTGATATTAATTGCTACTTCATTTATATTCAATTTGTTTCTATAAACAATGAAAAGCCATTCCCAATTATCCTCATAGCTTAAGCATTAGTATGTAAATAATGTAAATTTACTACGTACTAATTCATTCAACCATAAGACGTCAACTACTAGACACAGGTCTCCACCATTAAAGGGAGATATTGCCGACACGATTGGCTGGTGGGTTGGCGATCGCAGTAGGTGTTTGTGGTTCTTAGAGGATGTTGTTGGCCATCCCCTGGTTTATCCCTTAGTCGCCTTTTACGACACCCACGGGAACGATATGGGGTGGTACTATTCTTAGCCGGCACCACAAGGAGTAAGTACTCATTCCTTTGAAATCTACCACACATTTTCGAAGGGAAAACTTTTTTATTATAGTCAGCCTACTTAGTAATCATTGTTTTTTGTAATAAAGTCACAAGTACTGACACTATTTATCACGCCTCGTTATTCTGCAACTAGGGCGAGGTCAAACGTTTTCACTTTCAATAGATAGTATTATTTTCTTGTTTTATTTAGTTAATGCAAACATTTATATTAAGGGTTTCGTAACGCTATTGTCAACTGTATGTTGCTCACAGAACGTAAATCGCCGTGACAGTGTAATGTTTTTAAAAGTGGTAAAAATCAAGGGTGTTCTACAGCCTTTTTGACTTACGTGAGTTTATTTAGATCTCTTTCATTGACAAATGAAACTACTCTCGAAGATTATATTGTAAAAGTCTTTGTGTCATGCTACTTGGAGAAGAGCACTGGAACTAAAATTGCTACTCTAGAACAGAGTCCATTGTACCAGTTATGATTTCGGAAGTCGGAATCAAGGTCGGAATTTGGGTAGGTAGATAACTATTTATAAAGAACATAACAATGTTTAATAACCATGTAACATTTTATTTGTGGAATCGGTCTTAATAACAAACAATTTTGTACGAATTCGTTGTCCTTGTAGTTTTATTTTAATACCTTTAAAACCGAAACCTCCTTTTCGACAAATATTAGATTTTAGACTAATAGAATTTATAATATATGTATTTACCTAAAGTTGCTTTAGATTCTTCATTTACTCTTTAACAATATATTAAGCTAAAAGTCAAGGTAGAAGTGCACGCGACCAGAGACTATGTATACATTTGCCATTTACATATTACAGATAATAATATATAGTAATGATGATAATAATAGTAACTTCAAAAACAATAATTACCTTATATCTCTTGGAATTGTTTAAAAACTGGACCTAAATATTTTGTCTATTATTTTATCAGGTTGCTCGTGCGTTCAGATAATGGTAAATTCTTAATTCTTATCCGGAAGCGACACGGTCCGTATTGATCGATATCACCTCGATGTTATAGATCGAAACCGCGCGGCGTGAGAGACGGTACGCCATTAGACGTACCTACATTTATTTAAAATAATTAAATAATATTTAATAATGGGTTTAGACAAAGATGCCGGGCACGATGTTATTAAGCCAAGTAAGTGTAGCTTTTATTTTTAAACGATTAATAAGTTTGAATGTATATGTAAAAACATATATAAGATAGGAATAATATACATATATATAACGTGTAAGATTCGCGGTTGACTGAGATTGGCTTATGTAGATGAAATAAAAACAATGGTCATCTTATAAGCGCTGGGAACTGACTTTGAATGTAGTTTTTAGTTATTGTCAGGGATCTTATTTAATTTTGTATTATATAATATAGTCACATAGTTAATTAGATTTTAATGTCTGTATGAATCACCAACTTTAGCTTGTCGCCTTGCGAAACCATTCAGTTCTTGTATTGGTTTTTGCAGTCATGATATCAATGACTGGAGATAGAACCTCACTTTCACAATGGTTACTAAAATATTTCGGATTGAACTGTGCTTAACATCATGCAAAGTGAAATCATTCTATTGTGCTGACGTGAAATATTGCATTTATCCTATCAGTAGATATAGTTAACTCTAAGAAAACGTTGTTAAAATACTCAATTTCTTGAAAAATATGCATGTACTAAATTTAGATTAACTCCGAAAGGCTTTAACTAGATGACAGAAAATTATAGTTTTGTATGTAAAAAAAAACATTATTTTAAATATCGGTAATATTTTTAATATCAAACGGACCGCTGCACGAAATGTAAACAAAAATAAATATTTTTTTAATAATTATTATTCATGTAGCAACTTGAATCTATAGCGTATCAAATACGTAAACTTTGTACCCCTTTTTACGAAAATTGCGACGACTGAGCAGTATGAAATTTTGCACGCTTATAGTTTATATAGAGGAGTGCAGAATGCTAATATTTTTTTAATTATCCATAAAGAATACATTACATACACTACTATGTATTTGACACAGACACAGATCTATCATTATCCCTTACGATTAGGTATGCTTTATCATTTGCGACGCGGTGCTTGCGAAAGCCACCCCGTGTCGCCCCCATCCCAAATGCAGCGGACGGCCCCGGGGGGTTTTAGTGGGTATTTCCGGGCGACTCTCGCCCGGGTGAGTCCCACACTGGCACGGAGCTCGTCACTCCGTGCCCCCTTATCTATTGTATTTGGGGGACTCTGATCCCACAAATACAATGGATAAGGGTAGTGCGTAAATGCATTTCCCCTCGTCAAAAAAAAAAAAGGTATGCTTTATCAATCACATGTAAATGTCAGGCTTGACATTTATTTACCGTGTAGATATTGACTTCCATAATAAATAAAAAAATCGTATGTTTGTTACTCGATTTCTCCGTCATTTGTGGACTGATTATGATTTTTTTTTAATTGAAGGAGTACATTTCCGATATGTTCCCACTTCCACCAGATCATGATCTGATCAGTGGAACAGGGAAATTGAGAAAAACCCTCGAATATGATAGACACATACACGTGTTTCATAAATTCGTTTCTAAAGCTATGAAATAGACTTCACAGCTATACCTAAAAGTGCATGCTTAAACTAAAAAGTAGAAAAACCTTTTTTAATTAAAAATAAAACCGACTTCAAAAGAATAAAATATAAAAATGCACTAAAAAGTCATTAAATATTTTTTTTATTAATTTGCTTCGATAATTTTGGAGTCGGTTCCAGCTAGAGGTAACCAATGTACTCATTAACAAATTAAAATCACTGCCTAAACTTTATCACAATTACATAATACTAATTCGTTAAATAAAGGACTAGGGTGATTTTAAAGGACAATTAATCAAAATTGCGAAAGGTGCGAAATAGCGACGTATAAGTTGGCACCGATTCCAAAATTAACGAAGCAGACTAATAGAGAAATTATTTATTGACTTTTTAGTGCATTTTTAAAATTATTTTTTTTGAAGTTGGTTTTGTGTTTAATTAAAAAAGATTTTTTCTTAATTATGATCGAATTTCAATCACAGACGAGCACTAGTTTTAATGAAGCTACATACAATACTTACATATTTTTTCTTAAAATAGGTAACTATTGTCCAAATGTCTTTTCCTCCTTTTTTATTCTACATTGATAAGATAGGCCTTTCTTTTGTTAGTTAAGGAAATACCTTTAACAAAAATAATATTATAAATTACTTACTAGTAATGACGGCACTGACCTTAGAAACACTTGATAGTTATAATGTTTGTTCAGCTTCTGAATAAGTAAAAAGTAATTTATTGTATACGTTTTAATGTAAAGTATATTAAACCCTCTGCTTGCTTAGATACTTGTTTTAGCTATTTTTCTCATTTAATAGTTCGCATAATGTAGTAAAAACGAAACACAATTGTTGTCTACATAATTATTTCGTTTTTTTTTTTACAATAATTAATCCTTTTTAGTGTATTAAAATTATAATTAAGACCGGTTCCAACTCCTACCTAACTGTTAGACTGTATCGAAACCGGCTACCGTTCTTTAAAATGTTTGCATGTTTTTTTAGCATTTTTAGGTACACAATAATAGCTTATACCGTCCATACATCGCTTGCATTATGTGTTTTTATTAAACTATCCGTGGTCCTATGTATACTCAGTAATATCTCTCTGTTCGTCAATCTGTTTGTTGCTCGGTAATGGTATTTAATTCAAAAATCTTTTAACTAAACAAATCATAGATATACAAAAATTTTCTTACATATATTACGTTATTTTATTTTAATAGTATATTAAATCGCTTTGTTAATCAAATAGGTACTCGTTTATATTCCGATGATTTTAATATGGTTAGAATACGTGGGTCATTTTCCGTTTGATTATATTCGTACTTTTCACTGCTTTTTTGATTATTCTAAAGAATAAAAATACTTTTAAAGCAAGTAAAATGGAAATTATAACAATTTTATCGTATTTGTTACTATTAGATTTTCAGCATAATTTCCCCTCATATCAAATGTTGATATTATAAAATTTGATGATGTGGTAGCCGGCCGAGTGAGTACGCTGAAACATTTCTATATTTCTATAGGGTTTTCTTTTTATAGGGGGTTCGGTGACAGATTTTTAACAAAAAACCTGGTTAACACCAGGCTGACCATTAAAAAAAATGTTCTAACGTAAATAATATTGTTTCTATGTTTTTATTTACCGAAAACTTTAAACTCTATATTGGTATCTGCTATGTCCAAACAGGCTACTATAAACCTGTCATCATTTTATAAACTTTATAAACAATTTATCATTGTTAAATGTAAGGATATAACTACGACGTACGTGATAGTAAATGCGTTCTTTTGTTTTTTTTTTTATTCTGATGCTTCTCTCGTTTACATTATTCCTGTGGTACATTATTATTATTCGAGAAAGGGGCTATGCAGGCTAAGATAGTCCTGTGTCACTGCGACCTAAATAGATCGCCCCTATATTTCTAAATCTTTTTGGCAGAGAGCGTCTTTACCTCGTCCGGGAACAACGCATGTTTACCCAGAACTCGCGTGGTACAAACTGAAGACAACATTCTCACAAACTAGAACTTAAGTAGTTGGCTGCAAAGGTTGATGTCGATTAATGATAGGTGTCATTAAATAAATAAGTACATAGAACCGTTTAAAGATGGAAACTTAAAAAAAAGATATATAAATTATAATAAAAATGTATTGCGTGCTCAATCCGCTAGAATACTTTTATAATACCTAAGCCTTATCTTCCGGAAGTATTGTTTATTGGCCTTTACATAGTTCCGTCTACATAAATAAATAATCTTTATAAAAAAAACAATATTAACCAACATCGTGATACTAAAAGTAATTGTCATGGAAACGTCGAGGATAATGCTAACTTTCTTTAACTCTATTAGTATTTAGATTTATCTCTAATTAATTCCTAGACGCGCTTGCGACTCTGTACGCGTGGAATTCCAAAAAAAAAAAACAATATTAATAAAACATTCATATAAAATACTAGCTGTGAGCCCGCGGCTACGCCTACGTTTGTTATATTCTTCCCAGCGTAATAAAGATTTTTAACAATCCATTGAATCGTATTTTCTTCATAGTTTGATGAGTTTTAATTATTATATATGGAACCCTAATTATATTCCAAAAAAAAATTTTGCAACTAAATATAGCACACCTTGGTCTGAATATGTGGGATCAGGGTAAGTTTCACGGAATCACGAAACCAGTATCTAGGCTTAGTGTGTTTACCGTCCTGGACCACGGCGTCACTTAACATCTGGTGAGATTGTGGTCAAAGTACTGAGCCTATATCGTGTAAAAAATCCATCATTGAATTTAAAAAGTACATCAATCACTACATAAAATTGTGTATTTTCAATTCCTTTAAAGGTACATGATACTTGTGGGATACGATAAAGTTATTTTTGCCATTCTAAAAATTATATATGCAAACAGGAAAATTTAACCTATTACCTAACTTGTGTATTCCTAGACGTTTGTATTTACTGACATGCTAGATATATCCAAGTTTCTAGTAAAATATAGTACTGGATTTATCGTTTAAAAATACTTAGAATAAATAATATCAGACTATACTTTTTTCTACTATCTATAAATATCTCCGCATTTATATTGTTCTAAAATTTCCAAATATCAAATCAATTCAAATCGTAGCAACTCCTAAAACCAGTTTCTTCAATTAAAATATTAATTCTACCCAGTAGGTAGTTGATAAAAATATAACGAGTTATAAAAAGTATCGGATTTAATATAAAACTATAAACAGAAAATGCAAAAAAAAAAAAAAAAAAACAATGTAAATTACTATTAAATTGATGGACAAACAATATATAAAATTAATTTATTTAAAAAAAGTCGTTCTACAGTCTTTTATTCGAGTTACATAAAAACGATCTTTTGTATAATAATATTTTTTGACATTGTAATAAAATTACATCTTCGATAACTTAATGCATATTCGTAAAAATTTAGACAAGCTAGATCTAGTTAATGATCGTCATAATTTTAATACTAGAAGTAAAGACAAGTTGTCCGTCCCACGCTTTAGGCTAAGTAAGTGTAATAAAAGCTTTATAGGTAATAGTATTCGGTTTTACAATAAGATCCCAAGTAACATTACCGATTTACCTGACAATAACGTTCAAGTATTATGTCAAGCAAGTTTTAATCTCAAAAGGTTATTACAGGGTGGATCATTACGTGAACGATAGTGATGTCAGGAATTAACCCACATCTCTGTGCTTCCACTAAAAACTACGATTTGTATAGCTTTTTAAATGACAAAAAAAAAAATGTTATGTTCATAAAAAAATACAACCAGATCGAGTTTCTTGCCGGCTCTTTTCGACTGGGTTGTTTTTCGAACCGGTGGTAGTGTTTAGACGTTCATAAGCGCCTTCTTAGGGCCTAAATTGAATAAATAAATTTTGATTTTGATTTTGATTGAAGCAAGTAAGAGGCGAACACCCTTTACTTAACGTCTTTTAATGATGGAATATGATTTATATCAAATAAATAATTTATATAAAATATTATTAATTAGAAACGCAAACAGGACTACTATTTTTCTAAAATATAACATTTATTTCTACCTTGGAAGTGTGAAGGCGAATTCAATATTATGTTTGCTAACGATACACATGTTATGATATTACGTACAGTAATATATCGCAAGATTTGTCCGTGGATATTTTTGGTTATTGTTGACTATGTCGCCGGTGGTGTAGCCAATGCTAGCTCGACGGGACTCGTACCCCGGGGGGCATTACCTCAGAACAAGGATAAAACCAAATAAATACTAATTAAATCATCTATGATATATCTTGTAACTTATACTATGTCTATTTTCTATAATTGCATTGCATTGGTTCGGATGTTATTACATACAAGTCATCTTTTGGAGAAAATTTGTAAGAAAAGGTATCGGTAAATCTCTTTAAAAATATATCTATTTTATACCATTTACAAAATAATATAATTAGAAAGTGTAAAATATTTAGTAATTGGTGTCATTTCTTGAATACTGATTAATTATCCGATAAAATCCTGGTAAAAATTGGTTTAGGAAGATTTTGCATTGTTTTTTATTTTTATTTATTGATTCTCATTCAAATATGTTAAATATTTACTAATCGAGATGAAATGGGTTCATATTTAAATAATTATAAAGAATTCACGTCTATGACTATGTTTATTTCTGAATAGTTGTGTGCCCGCGGCTTCGTCCGTGTTTTATAAATTCTACAATGTGTTATATACTTTTTAAATCATTGTTGGAAAATAATGTTTTAATGGTTCTGTCCATTGAATCATTTTTTGTTCAGAATTTCATGAGTTTTCATTTTTTACACGGAAACTTAATTATTTTTCTTATATTTTTTTGGTACTAACAGAACTGCCTCGGTAGCGCAGTTGTATTACATACGACTGCCGTTCTGAGGTCTCGGGTTCGATCCCCGGGTCGGGTCAAGTGATATTGGGTTTTTTCTACTCAGTTTCATCCCGGAGTTTGGAATTTGTACCCGATATGGCGACAGGCTCGACAGGCTCGCCCCCTGTCACGTCTGGGACGGAACTAAGCTCGGCGAAATGTGGGTGGTGTAGTTCGCTACTTCATCTCTGCCTAACCCTTCGGGGATAACAGGCGTGAGCATATGTATGTATGTATGTACTAACAGAAAGCAAATTTCTCACAAATTTAAACACTATTCAAAACAAACCTGCCGGTGGTTGAATGTATAATTCGAATTGGATTTTTTTACGCGGAACTCTACTTATTTTCGATATAAAAAGTAACCGTTACGGAGATTAGCAGAAACAAAAAGACAAATAGACAAAATGTTAAAGATTGTAATTTGGGTATGGTATTCATATGTATGTAATAAAAAGTGAATATGTTGTTATTACAAACAGACTCATTAATTTTATTTTAATAGTATTGATATAGATAATGGAATCTTGTTTTTAGCCTCTAACTTGATAGCCTCACGCTGACTCTGGTACCTTCGTAAATATTTACCGTTGTCACAAGTATCGAACACGGTATCATATAATATATCGTTATTTTTGCGATCAACAGTTATTTATGATTTTATTTTTACGGTCTAGCAAAATCAGTAATACATAGTTTACGTATCCTCAGCTAAAGTAGAATGTTCATAGCATTTTTCTCCAGGTATCTTTAGGATGCTTAATATATTTATTATCGTAAGCAAAATGATACAAATGATTCTTACATAAATTCGATTTCAAGTGCTCTCGATTCTTTATCAGCGTTTAAGGATATTTTGCTTAACGAAATGAAACTATAATCTCTGCGGATAAAGTAGTCTGGTTGTAATCTACTACAATGGCTTTGTTTGTGTTCTTACGACGACTAAAAAACGATTGTGATAATGGATATTTTTCATCCAAGTTTTTTTCGATAGCGAAACGTATGATGTGAGATTTTAAATTACAGTAACTATTGAAACTTATAATACAATGTTTATTTCTGAATGTATAACTATATAATGTAATAGTTGAAAATTTTGAAATAAATTATTAATGATCAAATTGCAATCAAAACAATTTACAGTACTCCAAAAACCTTTAGAATTGAGCTCTACAGATGCTATTTGTCATTGTTTACGGATTGTGCAAAAAATCATTGTATTCAGATATTGTCCCTTTCTATTGGCAATTGGATTAAAATACAAAAGACAATTAACATCGCCATTTATAATAAAAAAAAAATGTTTATTTAACAAAAGAAGTTATAGGCTGGTTCTATTTATTTATTTCTAATTAGCTGTGCTCGTTGCTTTCGCGTGAATTATACATTTTTACTATTCGTTTTACATAAAGCGTTCACAAATCGTACATTTAAAAAAATCATGATTATTATTCTGATTCAAACTATAATAGCTATAACCCCTCCTCATGACTGTTTGTGTTCCACAAAAATAGGATCGGCTCATTTCAAGCGAAAATTTCAAGTGGTATGTTTTTGTGTATAATACATATACTAAATATAACAAAAAAAAAACCATTGTTTGAATATGTATAAACAAAAGTTTAAATAACACTAACAAAAAACGACGCCGTAATACATTGCTAATCATAAGAATATTATCGTTTCTGTGGATGTTGGTAGGGCTACAGTGCCGCCGCCCCCTTATCTATTGTATTGGGGGACTCTGATCCCTCAAATACAATAGATAAGGGTAGGGCGTAAATGCATTTCCCCCCCGTCAAAAAAATAAAAATAAAAAGGTTGTCTATTAATTAATCACGTGATGTATTTTTATACATTTTTGACCAATCTGGTGATACGTTTCAGATTATCATATTTAAATACTATGTAATATTAGCCTTATTTACTTCTAAAAAATTTTGGAAGACTTAAACCTCGCGCATTTTTTCTGGTTTTGCGTTTCGCGCGTTTAATGAAAAATAACTACCTACACCTGATATGTGACTGCCCCTTGTGATATTTTATATTTTTTCTGAATTCCATACCCAGACTTTTGATCCTCACGTTATTAATGAACGATTCTTCACGTATGTCAAATAAATAAAATTGGTACATACAACACATTATACTATATAACAAAAATCATGTAGATCGGTTAAGTGGTTATCGAGTTATCAGCTAAGTAACGGATAAACAGAGAGACGCTGCTTTTTTATAATGCAAGAATGACTTATTTCACATATTATTGGGGATCAGAGAAAGACAGACAAATAAATTAAACATTATTTTGAGTAATTTGCTAAAAACTAATAATGATGATTTTTATGAGGTTTTTTTTCTATTATTTAGACTATTTTTGTTTATACTCATATCCTTGTTCTTCTTGTCTTACATTATATAGAACACAACGTCTATCTCCCTTTCTGTTCGTTACTTGGCTTGTAACTTGAAAACTACTGAACTGATTTACATGATTCTGTTTTTAAACCAAAGATATATTATCTGGTCAGATTTATTTTGTTTCGTTAAGTGGTATATGCGGTCAAACATACAGATAGTCGTTGTGTTTTTATAAAATGTAAAGATTAAGAACGGTTACAGGTAGTGTGGTGTACTTTGCTATGTAAATAATAAAAAAATAAATAAAAAGTCTTTATTGCTGTACAGAATTTCTCATGCTATAAATTAAGGAAATAAAGTGTGCCTAAACTTATTTTTACAATTTGCTTTCAATAATTTAGAATATATCGGCAAACGGTGATTATTCTGAAACAGATTGTCTTCCGACAAAGGGCTCCTCCAAAGATTTCCACTTTGCCTTGTCCTTGTCCATAATGGACCCGCCATTTTCTTGATTTCATCGTCCCATCTTTTGATTTGTCTACCACTTTGTTTCTTTTGCTATCTCGTGGGTGCCATTCTGTTATTAGTCTTGTCCATTTCTCCTTCTTCTCTCTTATCTTATCCCCTGTCCATCTCCACGTTGTTTGTAAGTTATGTATGCGTTTTTAAATTTGGTTCTACACTTTATGTCTTTTAATTTTACTCTGTCTCCTCTTTTAACTCCTATTGTGCTCCTCTCTGTTCCGTTCTGACAAATTTTGATTTTGTTATCTAGTTGTTTTGTTAAAGCCCAGGTTTGACGTCCGTACAGTAAACATGGTATAATAAATATATTATATACTTTCCTTCTTTCTTTCATAGGCATTTCTATATTTTTCATGACTTCACTAAAAGACCAAAATCTTTGCCAAATATTAGTTATTCTTCTTTCTATTTCTTTTTTCATGCTGTCTTCATTTTACATTAGTTGTCCTAAGTATATATACTCAAGTACATATTCTATTTGCTAGGTATTAACTTTTATGATCTCCTTTTGTAAAGAATTGACAATCATTGTTGTTTTTATTAAGTTTATAGACAAACCTGCCTTTTTACTTTCATTCGCTAATTGCTGTTACATTATTTCTAGTGTTTTTTGGCTGTCCGAAAAAATTTTTTAGGTTGTATGCGAAACGTAGGTTACTCAGGTTTTCTCCATTTATATTTAGTCCCTCATTTGTCCACTACAAGTTTCTGAATACCATTTCCAAGACGGCTGAAAATAGTATTAAGTAAGATTGGATCTACTTGGCGTACACCTCTGGTAATTGGGAAATTTATCACCTGTAGTAATTTTACTTGCCCAGTACTCTTGGTGTATACATTCTTAAGTATTCGTACGTATATTGTTTGTACACCTTGTGTTTTAATGCATCTTAAATAACTTCATGTTCTAGTGTGTGCTTTGTTAAAATCAACAAATCCTAGTTAGTAAATTTTGTTATAGTCTTTACAATTTTGTAGTATTTGTCTATGAGCGTGAATATGATCTATAGTTGAAAAATTTCTACGGAACCCAGCTTGTACTTTAGGCTGATTTTCTTCAAGCTTATTGGTAATTAATATAAATAAATTATATTACCTACAATTATTAATAAGGTACATATGAAGCGTTAAAATGCGAGTTAAAAATTGGTTCAATAGCCTTACTATTTTTTTAATAGTATAAAATAGGCCAGTTTGGGCATATCTCAGTAAATTGGTACATTTGGTATGCTTTCAATCATGCCGAGAACTTAATTTGTGTGTCAAACTATATCAGTTTCCTTTTCAAACAGAATCAGTTTTCGGAATCCGGCATCTGCAAACGGCGATGCTGTTCATTGCCATGGTGCTGATTTATGGAATGAGAGTCAACATCAGTATGGCGATCGTAGCTATGACAGACCGAGATGATGAAAATGTAAGTTCCATTTGTACAGGAGAGATACTATATAACAATATTATGAAGATTCTTTGTTTCAAGCTTCCCACTTATTCAGGAAGATGCCCATCATTCTGTGCTAGAAATAAATATGTACCTTGGTCGAATGTTTATCGAGTTTCTTGCCTGCGCTCTTCTCGACTGGGTTGTTTTCCGAACCGGTGGTAGTGTTTTTAGACGTTCATAAGCGCCTTCTTAGGGCCTAAATTGAATAAATAAATTTTGATTTTGATTTTGAATGCGTACGATTCATCCTCCCTCGTGTACAACAGGCTTATTTAATTCTGTGTCTACTTTCCGGATTAGACATATCTAGGGCAGTAGATGTATTTTACTCTACCATGGAAAATATTTTCTTACATGCCAGCAGTTTACACCAAAAAAATTAATATCCGTTATCCTGTTTGGTTCTCCAGGTAATTGTCAAAAACCATCTCACAAAGATTAGAATATCATAAGAAATGGAACATGTTTCGACGTATTAGTGACTACGATTCCTTTTGTTTATTAGGAGAACATGAAAAACTGGTACAAACCATTCGTTATGATAACTAAATTCGTAACCGTGAATGTAAAATATATAAAAACAGTAAATTTTTTTGGTCTTTTATAAAATCTAAGAAATATTCTTTGGGTTTACCTGATACTATTATATGCATTATGGAGATATTTCCTCATCAGACGGAAATGAGATAAGTAATTTAATAATACATTCCATTCTATTTTTGTTAATGATCTCATGAATACAAATAGTACCACAACAAATCGGAAAAATAATTATAACATATCATTTTTCGCTTAGTACCGGATAGTATTTGAAAATATTAAAAAAAAAGTAGATATTAATAAGGGTAGTGGTCCAGATGGTTTGTCTGCAATCTTCATTAAATCTTGTAGTCTGAATTTAGCCTACCTTATTTTTATCCTATTTAGTAAATCACTTCAATCAGTTATTATGCCAATTGGCTGGAAACGCTCATATGTCGTTCCTGTTTTTAAATCTGGTGATAAGCATAATATACTCATTTATACAGATTTCAAAATTTAGTCTATGTCTCTAAGTCTAAGTCTTCTCCTTTCTTAGACACAGTTATCGATCAGTAGCATGGATTCTTGAATAAAAAATTAACCGAATCCAACCTATGTGAGTTCATCTATCGAATATTAAAAAATTAGAACCAGGGTTATAAGGCGGACGCTGTGGATACCGACTATTCGAAGGCATTTGATCAAATATAACATTATTTGCTTATACGTAAAATCAAAGAAGTTGGTATACACGGGGACCTTCTCCGTTGTATTACATCATATTTCCGCCAGCCCAGCCAAGCAGTTACTATTAAGGGCCACTGTTCTTCCTTTGTGCCTCTCACTTCAAGTGTTCCCCAGGGCTCTTATCTCGGTCCTTTTCTATTTAATTTATTAAAAGACTTTTAATTGCTCATCAACTCTTATTCTTATTTACAACTGTTTACTTCGGACTATATTGGAGTATGCTTCTATAATGTAGAATCCATATTATAATAAATATATAGATATGATTGAAGTAATCAAATACAAATTTCTCAAGCACAGCATTAGTTTCATAGCAACCCATCACTTCCTAAATTAAATTCTTTACTTAAACGAAGGTTATGACGAAATCAAATGTTTATATTTAAACTAATCCTTAACCTTCTCTATATTTTCTTAGTGAACAAGGTTTTAGGTGCTCTAGGCATAATGCCAGAAAACAGTTTTTATTCGATGTTCCTCTCTATAGGACGAACTATGTTGCAAACACATTTCTGTATAGGACTTGCAATATGTATCATTAATACTCTAACAACGCTGACATAAACTTTGTTGCAAACATAACGTATTATAAAAGAGAAATAGAGCAAAGTGTGATGTATTTTATATTTAATGAATGTGTATATATAATAATGATCAATTTGTATTTCTCTTCTATTTTACCATTTATGTTATCATTAGCAAATATTAATTCTGTTGCGTGTTTTTATACCTTTTTTTTACAGTGGAAAAACTTTATTTGGAGTTTGATTGTACTGTAATATTTAGTATTTACCGTAAGTACCGTGTGGTGGTGGCCAGAAATAGTACTACCCGTATCTTCCCGTGGCTCTCGTAAAAGGCGTCTAAAGGATAAAACCAGGGAATAGGCACCATCATCCTCTGAGCACCACTAACACCTGACTGCGATCGCCAACCCGCCTGCCAAGCGTGGCGATTATGGCAATCAATCCCCTTATTAACGACACACTAATAAACCGGCCCCTAGTCCCCGGCAGCCCCACTATTCCTGGTTATAGTAATAGCGACCAAGGTAACGGCGGAGCAAGAAGTGCTAAGAATTTCCGGCAGAGATCCGGCTACCAAAACTAACGACGGAACGACTTGGCAACGTATAACACACGAACATTGCGGACTGACGAGAAGATTCTTGAGCTAGAGGAAGAAATAAGTAAGTTACGATAGGATATAATGCGATTATCTGAACAAGGAAGCAAATATTCAATGATATCTCTGTGATCAGTTCAGTTAAAACCGGTAGCGATCAACGCATGGTCATAGGCACATTGAATCTGAATGTCAAGCTTAAAAGATAAAGTTTGATGAAGTCTACGTTCTGTCCGTTGCCCGTCCAAATACAAAACCCTGAGCGCTTTCAGCTAGAACTCAAGAACCGCTTCGATTGCCTAGAGAGCGAAGTAGACGAGTACAATAATGGGTTTTTGGAAGTTGTACGTACTTGACTTTACCCTCGAGCTCATGGAGGAAAGATGTGAGATGGTATAGCAGTCTTAAGTCGATGCTAATAGATATCAGCAGCTCAATAGACAGATTTCCCAGTTTCTTAAACACGATCTACGACGGTATAATACTAATCGAGGCTATAGAGCGAATCAGAGGCTCCAAACTTTTCGCTAGAGATCTGGCTGTTGGACATAACCGATTGAATAAGCTGAAGGCTGAGGACGGTAGAATCATATCATCCAGGCCTGAGCTCTTGTGGAAAGTCGAAAAGTTCATCGGACAGCTTTACACATCATCCCGAAAACCCACTCGAAATCTAGCGCGAGACCCGATAACTAGATTAACCAGACAGTTCACTGAACATATTCCAGCCGTCATCCTGTACGAAATTCGAATGACTCTTAAACAGCTCAAGAATAACAAGGCGCCGCGTGATGACGGAATACCAGCTGAGCTGCTGAAGGCAGGTAGGAAACCGATCCTTGAGGTCCCTTCAGAAGCTCTTTTATTCCGTCATACTCGAGGGCAAAACGCCACAGGCGTGGCACAGAGGTGTGGTAGTCCTCTTCTTCAAGAAAGGTGACAACACTCTTTTGAAAAAATGTGAACCCTTGTCACTTCTAAGTCATGTCTATAAACAATTTTCGAGAGTTCTCACAAACCGACTAGTTCACAGGTTTGAGGACTTCCAGCCTACCGAACAAGCCAGCTTCCGAAAAGGCTTTGGCACCGTAGACCACATTCATACGCTGCGGCAAATTATACAGTAGACCAAGGAGTATAACCTACCCCTTTTTTAGCGTTTGTGGACTGCAAAAACCCTTCGATTCGATTGAAACCTGGGCTTTACTACAGTCTCTACAGGGGTGCTAAGTAGACTATCGGTATATCAAATCGTTAAAGGATTTCTACGAAAACACCACCATGTCAGTCCGATTTACAGGACCAGACCTCGAAACCTATACCTTTGCGGGGTGGCGTTAGACAGAGAGACGTTATTTTATCGAAACTGTTCACCGCTGCCCTCGAGAATGTCTTTAAGGTTCTGGATTGGAAAGGACTTAGCATCAACATAACATAAACAGCGAGTACATATCATACCTCCGCTTTGCTGATGATATAGTAGTCATGGTTGAAACCGCAGAAGACCTAAGTACGATTCTCGGTAACCTCAGTAGAGTCTCGGAACGAGTTGGTCTTAAAATGAACATGGACAAGACGAAAATCATGTCTCATGTCCATGTTGTGTCAACTCCTATAAAAATCGGTGACTACGCTTGAAGTTGTTGATAGTTATTTATTCATGGAACATACCGTCCAGATAAGTAGATCTAACTTCGAGAAAGAGGTTAATTATCGAATCCAACTCATTTGGGCCGCCTTTGGGAATCTACGCAAAATCTTCTCGTCCGAGATACCGTAGGGTCTCAAGACGAAAGTCTTCAACCAGAGTGTGTTGCCAGTTATGACATACGGCAGTGAGATGTGGCTGCTTACAATGGAGCTAATAAGGAAGCTCAAAGTTACTCAAAGGGCAATGGAGAGGGCTATTGGAGTTTTACTAAGTGATTGAATCAGGAATGCGGAGATCTGCAGAAGATCCAAAATAACCGACATCGTCCGAAGAATTGCTAAACATAAGTGGCAGTGGACTAGGCTTATTGCTCGCAGAACCGATACCCGATGGGGCCAGCGGGTTTTCAAATGGTACGTACCCGAAGACGTAACGTCAATAAGCCCCCCACACGGTGAACCGACGACCTGGTGAAGGTCGCGAGAATCCGCTGGATGCGGGTGGCGCAAGACCGGTCGTTGTGGAGATTTTTGGGGTGACCTATGTCCAGCAGTGGACGTCTTTCGGTTAAATGGATAGATGGATGTATGGATTTAGTAATTAGAAAAACAAACTAAATGTTTCCCTACATAAATTAAATACTTTTGTATGTGAAGAAATTTTGTCCTAAAAGCAAATTTATGAAGATTTCCCGATGCAAAAATCCTGGCACTAAAGTAAATATAATACAGTTTTCATTTAATAAAGATTTGATCTTGAAAAATGTCATTTATCTTCGATGGTAGCAGATGTCCATCTAACAACACTGATTCTAGTATTTGTTAGCCGTCAGAATAATCTCGACACGTGTCTAGTTAAATATGAATTTTATCTTTTAAGATACGATGATATTATTTTGATTGAAATCATATGACCAAAGCAGTTTATTACGTTAGTAAACTTTAGGTATTTAGATATATCCTGTTTGACAAATTTTACTGAATGGGATTATCAAAATCACTCGTAGAGTTTTCCATATCTTTCTGAAGATAACTTCTGATAATAACTTGTATCTCATTTCGCTAATATCAAAACAAATTTCACTAATATACAGAAATTTAGCTATCACTCACAAATTAGTATAATATATCCTTAAGAATCGCTAATTACCTCCAATCCTCCTAGCTCCAATTGCAAATTAGATCCTTTCAAATTAGATATGACAACTACAATATCTTAAAATCGTTGCAATTAATATAAAGATAAACCATTAATATCTATATAACTCAAGAATAAGTAAATATATAACTGCTTGTTTTTGTGTTAAGATTAATTCATTTTGGTAACGATGTCTTTATTTCTGTGGCAAATCTAAACAAGAACCAATTTGATTATCCATATCAACAAATTAAGCATAAATAATTTGAAGTAATATAGCAAGTTCCTGACTTTATGTTTTTCAATTCCTGGACATATGCCTAATGTATAAGTACTCATTGTAGAAGCCATATTCAGGTAGGTCAACAAGCATCCAGGCACCTTACAACTTTGCACTAACCGTTTCAAAGTTTGATTGCTATTAAAGTTAGTTTAAAAGCTACTATTAGTAATTTCAATTAGCAACAGACTAATCTATAAAGTTTGAATCCATAAAATACCATTAGTATTGATGAGTACTTTTCTAAACTTAATAAATAATTAGCGTAATTTAAAACGAAATGCGGTCGGTAATAAATTTTAATAATAGATATTTCAGTAAGCTATTGCTATCGCATTGAGCCACAATGAAATAGTTATAAAGGAAGAAAGAGATAGCTGCAGCTCGTGCTGATTACACTTATGCAAAATATACGACATCATCACTTCGTATTCCTCTGTTTCCTCCTCGAAAACTGAACTAAATATTCAAATGAAAATCGTTTTGACTTTGGCTATAACTAACTATAACTTTGAAAAAGATCTGAAAACGACGGTAAAACGCACTTTTCTCATTTTTGAAGGCTTCTAATTTTTATGATAATTATTAAAACATAGAGGTATGGCCGTGGTGTATATTGATATTATATGGTAAATTTAGATGTAAAATAGAAGCAGATTTAAGCTCACATAAATTAATTGTGAAAGAAGATTACTAACTGCATAGCTGCTTGAAATATTATAAGCAATTTTTTGTGACGCAAGTCGAATTAAACCTCCAATATAAAAAGGTGTAGACCCAGAGACCGCAGAATGTTTTATTTTAATTTAAAAAAAAAAGATATTATATGGTATAAAAATATCTACTTTAATGGCATTACCATTCGTTTATAAGCTGTAAAGTATTTGTGTCTGTGTGTCTAAGTCATAATATATTAGTTAATATATAAGTCTAAGTCATCTTAAAGCAAAACTCATGTGTAAAGTCGTGCAGTTCATATTATATTTTATTTATACTGCGGGATAAAAATTAACTTACTGAATATGAAGTAGTAGGTCACAGTTTTGGCTAGTGCATAAATGCATAGTGCGTAAATGCATTTCCCCCAGTCAAAAAAAAAAAAAAATGTCACAGTTTTGGTATATTTCAATAGCCATAAAACATCTAAACAAAATATTTGTGTTCGTATTTGCACGTTATTACGGTAACAAGATAAAGCGCTTTCAAATTATTACTTTTTATTTTACAGTCATTCAACTGGAGTATGCAGACACAAAGCGTCATACTCTCATCCTTCTTTTGGGGTTACGTGATCCTCCAGATCCCTGGGGGTGAGTTAGCTGCTAGATTTGGAGGGAAAATCCTCCTCACCCTGTCAGTTAGCATCAACTCCATCGTGTCACTTGTCATACCCATCGCTGCTTATTACGTGAGTTTATTGAAATTACTAGTTATATAATTGACATAAGTAAATATGACAATAAATAATTGGAAGCGTAATATATTGAAGCGATGATGGCACATTGGGTAGTGGGTTCGGACTCCGCGTCAACTGACGCGAATTCCCACCTATCTGACTCTAAAATCGGCCTGAGCCTGGTGGTAGGGCATTTTTAATGATGCCCGCCTGGGTAGCTACCACCCTCAAGTTTGAAGACATATCGCCAAATATCAATAGGTGTGTTCCGGCAGCATCACTTAAGAACCAGTATGACTTAACATCAAGTGAGATTGTGGTCAAAGCACTGAGCATAGCCCGTGCAAAAAAAAAAACTGATGACAAATAAAATACTTGTAGCTTACTCAAGAATAACGTTACACCAGGATATAACAAATTCAAAGATTATAAATCCAGATTTTAACATTATGCGATAACCTAATTAAATGACGATTGATCAGATATAATATTTTTGGCAAATCATAAGTTATATGGCTCCTAGAAATAAATGAAAATACAGTACGTATATCAAATTGGTCCATAAAAGCATAACAAAGATTTCTGAAGTCCGCTGTATACATAAATAAGTAGTTACAAGCAAACGTTCACAGACAGACGGTTTAACGCAATTTGTGAACGTTTGCGTGCGTAACCGTGATCTTGCTTCGAGAGCAACTGCTTTAGGAAGTCACGTAGTTGCTTTAACAGTGAAACTAATCAGTTTAATACGAGTTTTAAGAAAAACGAAGCGTATAATACTTTGATAATGACTAACGGATTGCAAAATTACTTTATTTTATAATATAGAGTACTACTTTATAATATCTTAGTTAATAATGAAATCATTTGTTTTCCAGGGTGGCTGGCAAGCAGTATGCGCGTGCCGCGTCATGCAAGGGCTCTCGCAAGGTTTCATTTACCCTTCCATGCATAATCTAATTGGCAAATGGGTTCCATTAGAAGAGAAAAGTAGACTGGGAACAATTATTTACGCTGGTAAGCTGCTATACTTTTATATGTGTACTTCTTAATGAATGAAATATAAATTATAAGATGCAAGCATAACCAGTTTTCGTTACACCTCATACATTACACTTTCCTTACCTTTTATTGCTTGACCTCAGATCTTTCTAAGGTTAACCAAACGCAATTATTGACTGCTCTGACTTGTCGAGCGAACTGCATACCTGTTTACTAATTCATGCAATTAATAATGATTATAAGTTGATCTAAAAGGTGAGGTCTTATTACAATATTTTGTCGAGTTTCTGGTTATTGACAATTTAAGAAATATTAAATAAATTAAGTTTTTAACCCCATAAAACTGGTGCATAAATTGAATGAAAGAGTATATGTAATTAAAATGTCCAATGTTTTGTTTTTTCAGGAGGTCAACTAGGCACAGCACTTCAGCTGGTAGCGTCAGGTTTCATAGCGCAGTATTGGGGTTGGCCGGCAATTTTTTATGTAAACGGTGCACTCGGAGCGATTTGGACTGCAGCATACGTATTCCTCGGATCATCTTCTCCTCAGGATTCAACTATGATTAGCGCTGAAGAAAGACATTACATCCACACATCACTGGGCCATATTGAGAATAATAAGGTCAATCAATTTATTTTATAATTATTACAATTATTAACGCCTGCACCAAATATTTTATCGGTGTTCGGCAATTCTTAACTTTGAAAATCATAGAATACTCATCAATCATTCTCATGCCTTATTTATAACTCACTTAGGATCGGCGCAGTATGATTTCTTTTTCCATATGGCACTGTAAGCCGTCATATCTTCAGTCGCTCTTTTTTCTTTCATATTATCTCTCACACATTCCATCCACACTTTTTTGGATCTTCCTTTACTTTATATCCTTCCATATTCATTACTAATTTATACATATGTCCTTCCTCACTTCTCATAATATGTCTATACTACGAGAAACAAATTCCTTTCACTTTTTCTACCACTAGTACCACTTTCAAACTCTCTCGAATATATTAATGCTTAACTATGTCCATTTTCATCACACAACATAGCCACTGCAATATTCGGATCTAAGTACATGCAATCGTTTCTCATCCATCTTCCCTAGCTCTTACTACTTACTTATATCATAGAATGCTAATTGAATATTAGAAATATGAATTGTGAATATAAAAATGATAATAATTATTTTACAGAAATTGAAAACCCCATGGAAATCTGTTCTTTCTTCGATGCCATTCCTGTCGTTGATATTCGTACATTGCTGTCAAGCGTGGGGTTTTTGGACTCTAATGACAGAGATGCCATCTTACTTCAAACAAGTTTTGGATGTGGACATAAAATCGGTACGTGATATTTGATGTTGAACAAAATATCAGTACTCCTTTACTTATTATAATCCCTCCGTTCTCTATGCACAAATAAGCAAAGCGTAACTGCTCAATCCCTTCTCCATTGACGCTTATATAATATTCAAAAGGCCCCAAAATTTATTTATATAAAACCGAATCGCCTTTTCTCGCCGATATGCAAATGAACAAGCTCAACAGAATTTATACATTTCAGAATGGAGTGATATCGGCCATGCCTTACTTAGCTATGTACCTACTGAGTTTCCCCTTCGGATTCCTTTCTGATTATGCACTGAAGAAAGGCTTCCTAAGCATCACGGCTACAAAAAAACTTAACAATTCAATTGGTAAGTTTAAATTGGTTTAAGTTAGTAAAATTAATTTGACCCAAGATAAAATAAACCTTGGGGAGAGATAAAATAAACTTTTGCATCGGCCTTTGCGATTTTAGATCTTAAGATTTTGTAAGTATCCCTCTCTGAGTTTTAATCTGCTTTTTTAAATAGAGTTCCATAATTAGATTTGTCTTACACTAAACTAAGTATGATTTGTTTAAGTTTAATATGGCATAAACATAATACAAGAGTACGTTGTCAATACAAAAAGTAATATTGCAATTTACCACTTGAAATCACTCCCTTTATTCTGGCAGTTTCAAAGCAGATATACCATATTTCCAAAAAGCAAAGTAAGATTTTAACAAAAATTGTTAAAACCTTAACCCAAAATGTTTAATTTTGAGAAACGTAATTCTTGTCGTAAATTGATTTCGCAACGGATTATTATAAAAATATTTGCATTAAGGTTTTGCATTGTTAAATGCAAATAATTGTGCTTCTTGAATTCCACGAAACCATAACATACGAATACTTTATTGTTTTCTTCTTTAACTTGAGCACTTACCTGGCGTTTACGTCAGCTTTTCATTATTTTCCTATTGTCTTATTTTTATGGGTACTCGACACATTAAAATTGATCATAATTAAATTAAATTAGATATTTTGATACAATACAATGCACTTTTAAATTAAAAATAACATTTTCATTTAGATAAATTATAGTTATAAAATTTTTAATAAACATTTCTGCTCCTAAAAAGATTTGATAAGCAGTTCCATAGAAATCGTATGTAGAACCGTTTATTATTTAGTGGATTATTGTATGTCTGTTTGAATATATAATAGACTTATTAAAACATATTACATCAAAACAAAACATCACAAATTATAATAAACCTTATCCATATACCAATTTTTCTGGTTCATAATAAGTATGAGTCGAAATGTTAAATTAATTGTATTTCAGGTATGTTCGGTCCAGCTATAGCTTTGGTGGGTCTTTCTTACGCACCTGCCGGGAATTTGACAATAGCCGTTCTGCTCTTGACCATTGTAGTCGGTTTGAATGCTGGACATCTTACTGGTTTCATGGTAACGTTATATTTGTATATTCCAAGTTCAAGCCGCAATTTTACCAGAACGTTGAAACATTGAATTAGATTTCAAAAATATTGTATCTACTGACACCCAAAAAGTTATTAAGTCTCAGATTCCTATTAACTAAGAAAAACTCGTTAATACCTTTCCCATTTTCAGTTGGTTCACATCGACATGGCTCCAAACTTTGCTGGTACTTTGATGGGTATCACAAACTGCGTCGCCAATATTGTCTCTATCATTGCACCTCTTGCCGCAGGGGCTGTTCTTCAAGATGAAGTGAGTATTCTACGTAACTTAATTTTTTCCCTATTAATTTTTAATATATTGCAACATGAATATTTTTCGTTATTTTATTTTGTATTTGATCACCGCTTTGGCCATACTCTTACCTGATGTTTATTAGCCTCTCCAGTGATGATGCCGGAACACAAATGTGATAATTACCAAGGCTGCCATCATCTCCCTACCCTAATTTCAGTTTATTTTAGGACTGGGGCAAGATGTCTACGTCTTTCAATTCATCTAATTTAAAATCATCATCGTATTAACTTCCTTTCTAAACATATCGTCTTTCACACAATCGTTATTTAGTTTGCACTTTTTTTTTGTGACGGGGGGAAATGCATTTACGCACTACCCTTATCTATTGTATTTGTGGGATCAGTCCCTCAAATACAATAGATAAGGGGGCACGAAGTGACTAGCTCCGTACCAGTGTGGGACTCACAAGGGCGTGAAGCGCCCGGAAATACCCACTAAAACCCCCCGGGGCCGTCCGCAAAATAATGTGTTGCCCACCCTGGGTTCGAACCTCCGACCTTTCAGTCGTACCGTCTATGAGACACGCGGATTAGTCTACCGGGCTAACCACGCTCTCTACCGGGCTAACCACGCTCACCGGGCTAACCACGCTGACCGGGCTAACCACGCTCACCGGGCTAACCACGCTCACCGGGCTAACCACGCTCAGTTTGCACTTGCCCTTCCCCTATAACCGTCTTCATTGATATTCAAAACATTTCTCTCACATTCCCTTCCTCCCTTCACATCATATATACCAGGCCAGACAACTACTCTTTAACTTCTCCGTTACTGGCTCTAATTTCAAACTTCCTCTAACGCCTCATTCTTTTTTCTCGGTATTAATGTAATATATCCTACAAACATACTATGGTTTCCTCGGGATGATTCTCTTCACCGAAAATTCAGGTTCATTACATGTGAATTTGGATAGGTGGGTTCAAACATACATCCATCGAACCGGAATTGATCAGTTCCCGACTGAGCCGCCATTACGTCGAATATATAAAATACGTTAGATCTTCTTGACCTATTAACTAGATGGGAACTGACTAGCATTATCAAGTACATCAATAATTGAAGTATATTCTCTTAGTCGTCAAATAAGTAAAGAGGAGAAATGGTTACGAATTTTAATATACTCATCTCATACTTTTAAAATTTCAGACTGATCCAAACGAATGGCGTACAGTGTTTTATATATCTTCTGCAATATACATTGCTGGTAATCTTTTGTACATAATTTTCGGCACGAGCGAAAAACAGAAATGGAACGATCAGCTGAAAGAGGCCAACGATAACCCTAATGGTGAGCATATTAATCTATATTCAAATAATAATATATCTATATTCAATTTAGGCCCTAAGAAGGCGCTTATGAACGTTCAAAATACAACCACCTGTTCAGAAAACAACCCACTCGAGAAGAGCCGACAAGAAACTCAATCTGGTTCTTTTTTTATAAATATAATGTATATCATTTTTTTATATAAAAAACTATACAAATCATAGTCGCAACCAATATTTGCGAAAGCACAAAGATGTGGGTTAATTCCAGACATCACTATCGTTCACGTAATGATCCACCCTGTAATAACCTTTTGAGATTAAAACTTGCTTGACATAATACTTGAACTTATTGTCAGGTAAATCTATTCCTTTTATTTATTCTATTACATATAAAGCTTTTATTAGACTTACTTAACCTAAAGCGTGGGACGGCCAACTTGTTTTTATTTCTAACATTAAAATTATGACGATCATTCACTAGATCTAGCTTGTCTAAATTTTTACGAATATGCATTAAGTTATCGAAGATGTATTGGGAGGGCAAAGTTATGATATCATATTCTTGAAACTTGTTTTTTAGAGATTCGCGAGGTCCTATATTGTATATTGCTCGAACAGCTCTCTTTTGAAACGTAAAAATGGTATCTACATCTGCTGCTGTATCCCACAGCAAAATACCGTAAGACATTATGCTATGAAATTAAGCAAAAGCAGACTAACCTAGCAGTAGCAATTTCCGTCAACCGGCGAGTTATTCGAGCCGCAAACGCAGCGGAGCTAAGCCTTCCTGCGAAAGTTTTAATATACGGACCCCATTGTAACTTGTTATCAAATGTGAAACCTAGAAACAGAGTTTTGTTACCAGCTAATTATGTTACCTGTTAACAATAGCTGAATCATTCCTTCGTGTTAAGTAGATTAAAACTAACATTAGAAGTAATTACGACTTATTTTATAGCGTATTTTTTACCGTTTGACTGTTTTAATTTGAAATAATGATAACGTTGTCATCAAAAATATGCTTTATTTCCAGGTTCAACGTCGGATGCAAAACTTGAGAAAATCGTATGAGTCATAGTTATAGTAATTTATTTATGTAAAATAATGTTGTATATATATATACACAAACATACAATACAAAATATTTTGTACCTGATTTTAGTATTAAATAAATTTAATTGTTAATTTTGTTATTTCATTTTTGCAAACGAATCAGTTTCACCCAAGTTAAACAAGTAATAAAATAATAATGATAAAAGTTAAACACAATCTGATAACAGTAGTCCATTATGTATACATGTGTCTGTCTGTTTATTGAATAACTTTCCTCTTTTTTTTACACGGAATAAGTTCAGTGCTGTGACCACAATCTCACCTGATGTTAAGTGACGATGTGGTCCGGGATGGTTAAACACACTAAGCCTAGAGGTACTGGTTCTCAATTGAAGCTGCCGGAACACACCTATTGGTATTTGGCGAGAGGTTTTCAAACTTGAGGGTGGTAGCTACCCAGGCGGGGATTATTAGAAAATGCTATGCTATGGTTTCCTCACGATGTTTTCCTCCACCGAAAGCTCAGGCTGATTTTGGAGTCGAATAGGTGGGGATTGAAACCGCACCGATTGACGCGGAATCCGGCCGCACTACCCGCTACGCCATCATCGCTTCATCTCCTCCTCCTTCTCAACATCTTCTCATCTCAACTTCTGGTATAAACCACACGACGGGCTTATGAGACGGTTTGCACTCTCAGGAAAGAAGATATACATATATTAGAGGGAGTTTGAAAGTTGCGTCAATGGTAGAAAAGTTGAAAGGTTCTCGTTTGTCGTGGTATGGACATGTTATGAGAAAAGAGGAAGCGCATGTGGGTAAAATAGTAACGAATATGAATGTGGAAGGATGGAAAAGTAGAGGAAGGCCAAAGAAAGTGTGGATGGAGTGTGTAAGAAATGATATGAAAGAAAAAGAAGTGAATGAAGAGATGACGGCTGATAGGGACGTATGGAAGAAGAAAACATACTGCGCCGACCACAAGTGAGTTGGGAAAAGGCAAGAGAATGATGATGAAAGAAGATCTATGTAAACAAAATATCCCAATTAAAATTTCGTATAAGGACAAAAATCAATATTTTGTAACCAAATACCTAAATAGTAATGGCTTATCTTATTGGAGTAAATTTAAGTACATACACCAAAATGATGTACTACAGAATTGTGGTCTTCATAAAACTTGAAGGAAATTTTCGAATGACGTATTGGGTATCTCTTACGGTCCTACTCACAACAATATTGTTCCTTCTTGGACCTAATTCTAAAGTCAACGCGGACGCATTTGCGGGCAAAAGCTAGTATATAGCATATATATATATAAGTAATAGTAAAAATATGCATCACTAGGAAGCTATTGATTTTAATGCAACTTTTAGATTACACTAACAATAAAATATTTCTACGATACAAATGTCATAAATAGTTTTCTTAGTGTGATGTTTTGGGGTCATAGGCCTGTGTAGTTCACAAAGTAATTGGACATAAGGATGTTAGATTGACTTAACAGACGGGGTTGTGTTAAATTTCACTAAATATGTGCTCACTCAAGATCGTATTAGAATCCAATATTAAAAACCTTTAGTATATTCCAGACAAAACTATTTTCATAATTACATCATTCGGGCTATAAAAGTTAGTTAAAAATGATCTAGATCTGTCCAACCGTGCACAGAAGAGACGGTTACCAAAGAACATATTGTGTATTTATTGAAACTGTAGTACTCCACAAAATAAAGTTCTAATGATGAGAACAAGTCTAAAATGTATTATGTTATCAATATCATGAAGGTATAAATCAGAACTCCTATGCTATATTTTTGACTTACATCTGCAGGGAGGCAGGTACAGAATTTTTTTGGAAACTGTTGATGACCAGGTGCTTGATGAATATAATATAATCGTTTCTATTAATAATATGTTACCATGGCAACCATTGATCGCGTCAGCCATCTTGGATGCAACCGTCTGCGAACTAGTGTGTTGACGACCTAATAAAATTCTCCTAGCCCCATATGTATATTGTTCTGATGATTTCTGGATATGGTCCCATGACGTTCTTGCTGTTCTTGCGAGCATATATATATAATATTATGCCTGTACATTATTATGCAGATGCCTGTGGGATTTTTTAAATACGTTTGAGTACTAGTTAGCTTATTGCGGCTGAGTTTCTTGAGCACTCGTCGTCAAAGACACGATGAGGCTATAAAGCCCCTATCGGTCAATAGCATTAGTTATGCTAAAAAAACATACGTTAAATATGTAGATGGTAAATATTAACTTGTCGTCTATGGTGACTATTATAACTCCATGTCAGTTTCATAGCTTTTGCTCCTATAATTAAGTTCGGCATTTGGTATTTTAATTTGTTTGGTCTTGGCAGAAATATCTAGAAGGATGATGTTGAAAGGAGCAAACGGAACTTACCTTTATTAGTAACCTTCGATCCAGCTGGTTCAAAGTTAACTTTCCACCTCACTTCACTTTATTATTGTTTTACGTACTTATAATTTAGTAATATAATCGAATAATTAATGTACACTTTTAAATATAATTACGAGAGATAGCGGCGGCGGTTGCGTGTTGGCGTTCCGTTTTTGAATAGGAAGAGGAAGGGATAATGCATACATAGACTAAATAGAGCGGGGGCGTATAGACAATATAGAGAATATATAATTTACAATAAGAAGAAAATATATATGGTAATGATGGCGTTAACAGGTCTTGTGATTGCGTTTGTTTTCTGCGAAGTGAATTTAAAATTTATTTCTGTGCCCCCATTGAAACCTTTTGGCATTAAAATCTACTTGACATAGTGATTTAATTTATTGTCATGTGTAGAGGACTTCTCTACGATAGGAAAGTGCATCGAAAACTAAAGCGACGTCATCCGCTAGTGTTTTCCTTTACAAGGGTGATGGGCATGTCGTAGGCCCTTTCTACGGTTGATATTGTCGTTCACGGGAAAGGAGAATCGCTTAATTCAAAGAACAAGGTGACGATCTTTCACTTGCTCTCACTCTCGGCTAACGTCTTGATGATATAACAAGGATGAAAGTGACCATTTATGGCATTTACAGTCACTATGCCAGACACTATAGATGTTGATGTGTCAGTTTTAACTACACTAGCATTCCAAGCACTAATAGTTTGTGTTAGAAGTGGGTATTATTTTTTCTTTCGCAAGTTTTAACCATATTGTTACATTTAATTGATCCAAAACTGTAAATATCTTTTGTCACTTTCCTCAAACACCTACGTCATCCCATGGCAAAGTATCCGTTTTATAATAATACCATAAAAAGATACTCTCAGGCTTATTAATTACAACTATTATTCAAACTTTTTGAATTTACTGCAACACTGCTGTTACGATATAGGTATTTAAATACCAAGTATGTATTTTCTAATACAATGTATGTTAATTATGCTGAAATGAGACGAAATCCAGTGCCCCATCATCGCTTTAAAATAAAATTTTAGTACCACTAATACCTGGTATATAGGAGGCACTGCAAAACTTTTTTCAGTTAAATTAAGTAAATCTAAATTAACAACTGGCAAAGGTATAAATAATACGGTGTCCTTTGAAAATCTATATTACTGTCTTCTAAATTCTTTGCGTAATAATCAAAAGGGTTTTCAAAATCGCGAATCACCGTTCTTCCTTTGTTCATTTAATAACATATCTTCAATATAAATATCAAAGTCTATTTCGTAATCGTAATTCATAAGCATAAAGCATAACATAACAATGAACACTATGCGTTGCGTAAAACACCTCTCCAGCTATAATATTTTACCTAAGGGTCCGTTGTGATGAACGCATAGCGTTGCCCGATACTCAAGTATTGTCCATGATAGTAATTTACGACACTACGCGTTCATGCGCCCTGTGAAGTCTCTTCGTATTGTTTGTGAATACGGCCCTATGAGCAACTAGAATGTTTGTACACTGTGTAATACTAGAATGCATGCATTGTCATTGTATCGCGCGTCGTGCAGTCATGTCTCAATACTGTATGAATTGCGCGCTTCATCTACAAAATCAGCAGTGCACGCTTTATTCTTCCAAAGCTTTAGTACTAAATGTTTACTTTTTTTCAATTATTTTAGTAGTATCTAGCATTCTTCGTGGAGATACAATGTGGCAATACAAAAACTGTTAAAAAGAAACTGGCAATTAATTTATACACGTAAAAATCTCTCAATACGAGTTTTCTTGGGGTAAACCCTGTATGTTAATTCATGTACTACGGGTTATGATAATTCATAGCAGTGATATTTTAAACTTAATTGGTATGTCAATCGTAACTTTATATTGAACGTTATGACGACTAAATATTAATGAAGTTTTCATTATTTACAAATCTTTAATATCTCGACGGAGATTATGATAAATGTTCACCAATATTTGTAAGATCTTTTCACGTGCTGGAATCACACTGAAATTCGAAAAATAAATCGGCAATATTCAGAGAATCTATTTCTGCAAGCTTGTTATAAATGAGTCGAATGATTAATGATATTTTTTTTATATTCGCGTTCCATATTTAAATGTAGTTAATTTAAAAGGGTTTTCACGCGTTACCTTTGCTTTTTTCTATCCCGACGTTTCGGCTGGGTTTCACCAACTGTGGTCACGGGCTGGTAAAGGTAACGCGTGAAAACCCGTTTAAATTAACTACATTGATTTATGTTTTTTATATGTTTAATATTTAGTTTAATTAGAGGCACTTTTTTTGTATTGTATGTAGGCTCTGTGCTTTGACCACGATGCCACTTAATATTAAGTGACGATGTTGTTCTGGAAGATGAAAACTCTAAAGTTATTGGCTGATGAACGATGCTGTCAGAGCACATCTATTAGTGTTTGGCGGCAAATTATGAGGGTGATAGTTATCCAGGGGATATGATTAAAAAAAATATACCACCATATCATGTTTTCCTCACGATGTCTTCCTTCAGTGAAACCTGTCACTCATTATATAATTGGATAGAAACGAACCTATATCCATCGACATAGATTCTCACCACACTACCAACTGAGTCATCATCGTTTCATGAAAAATATCTTTAAGAACATGATAAAAAAATATCATGCAATGTACTTGACAATATCGTGTTTGGATCAGTTTTGACTTCCAAATGTTGGACGATAAGATTCGATATTTGACAATGAAGTCAACTGTACGCACGAGCCTATTCTATTGAGATTACTGTGTAAATATGGGTGCACAAGTAGGAAATATAGCGGTGAAACCGAGTGAGTTTGTTTTCATTACCGTCTTATTTATTTTCCCTGACCTAATTAGTTCATTAGTAGTACCTTCCCTTATCGCATTAATAACAATGAAAAATAATTTGATATTATCTAGGTTTCATTTGGGACAACATCTTGGTATATTTTGATATAACATGTGACATGTAGTATGTTCTCTATATTTCGTTGCATTCCGTCGTGTATAGAATCCAAATATCAAACCAAAATACGCCCCAATAGTCTTTATCACACTTCTACGATGTCATGTCTGCAAAAGGCATTTTAATCAAATATTATATTACGTTTTATTATTGAAAATAAATTACAATCCAAAGAGCTTTTCATTTATACTTCGCACTAACTCGAATCTATATTGTAGAGATATATTTAAATGTATATAGATATAAAATCAAAGTAGGTGTGTTTGTCATCTTTGCACCTCTAAACTATTCATCCGATTGTTATGAAACTTTACTGGATTGTTCTGCATAGGTCCGTGGAAACCGTTCTTTATTCTTGCTTCTGAGGCATTGCGGCGCTTTCAGAATACAATTATTTGATTACAATACAATGCTGTGGACGGTTACATGGGAAGGGGAAGACCAAAGAAAAGATGGATGGACTGTGTGAAAGATGATATGCTTAGAAAAGGAGTGAATGCGGAGATGACAACAAATAGAGAGGAATGGAAGAGGAAGACATGTTGCGCCGACCCCAAATAAAAATGGGAAAAGGGTAGGGAGATGATGATGATGATGAATACAATGCAATTAATTAAAACAATTGATCAATTTTTTTAAACAAGTAGTTTATTTTAATTATAATGGATTCTTGTTACTGATTTGGTCTGTTAGACTAAAATTGGCAAGTATTTCTATAGTTTGATATCAGCATGTTAGAAACCACTGTAATACACGTTTGAAATTGACATTCGGTCTATACTAGAATATTCTGAATCATTACCTTCCCGATTTATTCTTGTGAGAAATCTCTAGAGAAATGTTTGTTTAAATAATCTTAAAACTATCGGCGATTTGAAGCAAAACATTCGTTGAGAAATAGCTGAGATTTCCGAAGCGACTTGAAAAGCGAGTGTTTGTGAATTTGCAATCTCGTTTGAAAGAGTGTTCTCTCGTCGTTCAAGAGAACGGAGTTGACGACGTCATTTTTAAAATATAAAAACAGTTCCAGTTTTACCCAGTTCTATTGAAAAATAAATATACACTTTATTGCAGTAAATTGAATTTTACTTCGATTTTAATAAAAGAGAACTTCCCTTCCTTTTAACCCTTTGAGCACTGACTTGGCGTTTACGCCAGCTTTCCATTGTTTTCCTATTGTCTCTTTTTTATAGGTAATCGACACATTAAAACAAGTTATTTATAAATTAAAACAAGAAAAAAAAATATCGAAACGGAAAATATTACCGATCTTCAATTACTGATAAAATAATGCTGTTTAATATCGTTTACATTTGTTCCCCCCCCCTTCCCCTTAGGAAGTATTATCAGATCGCCATTCAGAAACTAACCGAGATGTACTGACAATGTAAATACCATCAATTTATAAACTTTGTAGCATATTTCTTAAATGAAAGAAATCTTTAAAATGTTTTATTGTTGTGAAATCCGATTGTAGATGATTTACTGACTTAATAAAAAATAAATAATTATATTTAATATGACGATTACCCATAAAAATGAGGCAATACGAAGACAATAAGAAAACAATGGAAAGTTGGCGTAAACGCCAGGTTAGTGCTCAAGGGGTTAATAAAGAAGTGTATTTTTTTCTTAATTAAATTAATAAACACCCGACCAATTCTTATATTTTTTAATACGGTAAACTTATACCTACTTACAGTAAGATTTAAGAACGATTATAAAATTATGTTTTTTTTTTTAATTATTATTAGTTAAAAACCAAGTTTTAAGATGATTAAAAGATTCAAAAGTCACAATGAAGTCACTCAAAAATATAACAGAACTGAATACGTGTACATATTTTTGGTAACGTAAAATAATATTTACGTAACATTAATAATTAGCAACCTGTAGATGTCTAACTACTGGGTAACATATATAATATAATATTTTTTACATGGTTATATTCAGTGCTTTGACCACAATCTCACCTGATGTTAAGTGACGATGTGGTCCATGATGGTAAACGCACTAACCCTAGAGATTCTCTCTCAAGTGATACTGTTGGAACACATCTATTGGTATTTGGCGACAGACTTCCAAACTTGAATGTGGTAGCTATTCAGGCAGACATAATTAGAAATGTCATGCTATGGTTTTCTCATGATTTATTGCTACACCGAAAGCTCAGACTGATTTTAGAGTTGGATAGGTAAATTCAAACCCACGTCCATTGACTCGAAATCCGACCGCACTACCAACTGCACCATCATTGATTTAACTTCTTACACTTTTTTAAAGTGATTTTTTTTATAGTATATACGTTTACATTTCAGAGTCGATCTTTGGAATTCGACATGTGCAAGCTATTTTGCTGTTTTTCGCCCTCGTACTAGCGTATGGTATGAGGGTTAACATGAGCATTGCCATAGTCGCCATGACCGATAACTCTTTTGAAGATGTAAGATTGTGTTTTATTTCATTACTCTTTTTTTTAATTTTTACAAATTATTAGTAAAGAAAGTGCCCCATTGATACCAATGCCTAGATGAAAAAGGTGTACAGACGCCTATTGTAATAAAATATTACAAATCGATAATCATCTATATAAATAAATAAAATGTCTGTAATATCAGAATAATAACTTTACTAAATGTATTTTTTATACTGTATAGTCTCTGCGCTTTAACCACGATCTCACCTGATGTTAAGTGACGATGTGGTCCAGGATGTTTTCAGTATATACACAATTTTTAAAATTTTGGTCTGTCTCTCTGTCTGTTCCGTCTAATCTTCGAAACGGCTGAACTGATTTTGACGGGACTTTTACTGGCATATAGGTGAAATTGTAGCGTAATTTTTATTTTTGAAAGTATTAGGGAAATTAATTGAAACATTAAAATTTTACTGGCAAGTGTTTGAATTTATAGGAAATAACTTTGCTTTCTGTTAATACAATTTAGGACCAAAAAATGCTGACCATCACAAAACATTATTGTCCAATAATAAAATATTGAAAACTATATTACGCAGTGAAGAATCATTCGGAATATAAAATATGATACGCGGGCAGAGCCGCGGGCACACGTTTAAGCAATAGATAAGAACAAACGATCAGAGGCTGTAATTCAGTAAAACCTAGTATTTTCATATCGGTTAACAACCCACATAGTAGGTGATAGTCCACAAGTGGTAGTGCTAACACACGCTGATGAGTTGTTGGGCAATAAATGTTTCGAATTGACATAAGTAGCTAGAAATGCCAACTTTTAAAAATGTTCCACTAAATACCACCCTACGGTTATATCCGATTACATACGATTCAAGCTCACGTCATACCACGTATATTTCAAATATTTTTTCTAATTTTTATCACATAATGGGATTATAACACAGTTTCTAATACACTGTATCACTGAGTCAACATTTCTTCAAAACGATGTATTTTCAGATTAAATCGAGAATCACGTTATTTTTTAAGATTAATAAAATTACAAATCAAAAGATAAAAACGTAACGTAATCCATAAAGTATCCCAAAACAATTTACACAGAGGAACTAGAACGCACCCACTTCTATTGTTTTTTTTGTTAAATATTGATTTGATGTTTGAGAAATATTACATTATATAATACAACACTATATTGTAAAATATACGTTATTACATGATATTGTATTTGACACCAAAATCTTGATTTTTTTATTTTGACGCTTGACACTGTATTGATTACCAGCGTCTATTTATGGTAAATTAAATAAAAAAAAATATATTCATTTGTAGTCGTTTGACTGGAGTATTCAAAGGCAAAGCGTGATCCTGTCGTCTTTCTTCTGGGGCTACATCGTACTACAGATTCCAGGTAGTCAACTGGCTGCTAAGTTTGGAGGATCCAAACTACTAATTATTGGCGTTGGCGTAAATACTATAGTCTCTATTTTTATTCCTTTTGCTGCTTACTACGTGAGTAAATTTATCAAAATTAATTCTTTTCATGCACATTTTAACACATTTTATTAACAAAAAAACTTTTAATCTTTTTTAGTTATAAAAACATTGTAAACATATTTAAGTAATGCACATTAATTTGCGAAATCGAAGTGATGTCTTTGTATGATTATGTTATTTTGATTTAGTAATTTCTTTTAATATTTTTAGGGAGGATGGCAACTTGTCTGTGCTTGTAGAGTGGTCCAAGGTCTATCTCAGGGATTCATTGTGCCTTCAATACATCATTTAATAGGAAAATGGGCTCCGATAGAGGAAAAAAGCCGATTAGGAGCTTTTATACACGCCGGTCAGTTTACCTGTTAATTTGAATTAATTATGAGCTAGATCTGATCTAGATTTAAGACATTTTAACCACATATTTTGCCTTACGTAAATGGTCATGGTTTTATGAATATATCATCTCGTAGATTATTACATTTTGCATCCCTTCTTGTGGGCGTAATAACAATCAGAAACCTACATATTTATACCATAAAGTAGATTTTTCTAATCGTCACATTCGGTTTGTGCCACGTTTAATCTATCCACGCTATAGAATCGCAGCTTTTCTTGGTAGTTTTCCTTATGCTGCCACAAAATGCTGGAACAATATGCCACCACCACTTTTTAGATTAGACTATCACTTAATATGAATTATTTCAAATCTAATTTTAAACATCATTTATTGAATTTACAAAAAAAAAAATAGTAATGATGAAATTATTTTTAAATAAAGTAACACGCATATTATTGTTAAATAAAAAAATAATACTAGTTTACAAAAATATAAATCTAACATATCAATCTAATGTAACTTGGTGGTGAGTACGTATTTATGTATTTACTCTTTTACTAAATTGTGTATTTGCGTCATTGCTTTAGATGTTAATCTGTTCAAAATTCTTTTAATAAATAGGGATACAAAAAAAATTGTTTATATATTGACTTGTGTAATACCTGTGTAACTTTTTTCCATATAACTCTCTGTTTTTTGCTCCTTATTTTTAGAACATTTCATTAAGTATTGTTTCCGCAGCGCGCCAAAAAGGTCAACCAGAATACCAGCGCTGCTCTGTCCCTTTTTAAATTCAGTGCAGCAATCAAGCCGAGGTTGGACCTTGTCTGTATAAGCGCAACACTTTTGTTTTTATATTATAATATGTATTTTCTGTGTATGTAAATTGGTGTCGTATTTTGGAAATAAAATATTCTATACTATTCTATTCATTCTCTTTCAGGATCTCAACTGGGCAACGCAGTTCAATTCGTGGCAGCCGGTTTTATAGCAGATTATTGGGGATGGCCAGCGATATTCTACGTGAATGGCGCTGTTGGAGCAATTTGGACGACAATGTACTTGTTTTTGGGATCTGATTCTCCGCAGAAGTCGAAAATGATTAGTGCCGAAGAGCGAGTGTACATACAAACTTCACTGGGTCAAGTTAATATGCAAAAAGTATGTAAAAAAGGTGACAGATTTCACTAATGCTATTTCAAGTTTACCACTATATAATAATGTAATATATATTAATACCCGTATAAGACGCATGTCATAATAATTATTACAGAAACTAAAAACGCCATGGAAGGAGATATGGACGTCCATTCCATTTATATCACTGATCATAGTCCACTGCGGTCAAAATTGGGGTTTTTGGACATTGATGACTGAGATGCCGTCATACATGAAGCAGGTTTTAGATGTTGACATTAAAGCGGTAAGATTCAAGAACAAAATTTATAATAGCATTAATACTGCATGCGACTTATTGCATTCCCAGTATAATTAAGATATCTCATACAAACGCATTTCAATTTAAAGCCTAAATCACTTATGATTGTTAAATTTAGACTTGTTTTTAAAACGTCAAAGTCCCTAATATAATTTCTCAGATCAAACAAATGAAATGCGTCAGTTGTATTATCAAGGATCCGTAGTGATTTCATGTCAAATAATATGATTTACATATATTTTATTTTATTATATAACATACTATACGATTTTATAATAGAATCGCTAAGTATAGACTTTTCATCTCTCTAGATTTATAATCAACGTTGCAACGTACGGCCACGAAAGCTATTTTTATACGACCTTTAACACGTATTTATATTCCAGAATGGTGTTATGTCGGCTTTGCCTTATTTGGCCATGTTTCTACTGAGCTTCCCGTTCGGATTTCTGACTGATTACATACCGAATAAAAAGTGGCTGAGTATCACCGCCACCAGGAAGTTATCGAATTCAATTGGTAAGTTGCTGTGTTAAAACCTTACTTTTTCAAGGTTGCAAAGTTTCAAAATTGTTAAAAAATGGTATTTAAATTCCAGGACATTTTGGTCCGGCTGTAGCTCTGATTGGTCTCTCGTACACGCCAGCAGGTAACGTGATTCTAGCGGCAATACTCCTTATCATAGTGGTTGGACTCAACGTTGGACATATTAGTGGACTTATGGTCGGTTTTTCATTTTATGGTTGGTCTCATGTAATGAATTCTATAGTTTAAAGATTTAAAATTTTTATTACTATTATACCGTTTATTTCAGGCAAGCCCATATATAACATATATAGTGTTAGTTTACAATTGTACCATAATAACAAATGTTAGTGTGTATATAAATTTGAGTGAAGCCACGTCATGTGGAGTTTAATCCAATGACGCAGCATCGGGGACTTCCATCTATCCGTGAATACACTCAAAATATTTGTTAGTGCTGGGGCGTAGGCGTGTCATTAATGTGGCACATCTTTTACGAATTATAGCGGCAAAGCCATTTATGCGTCGCTAGGCACACATACTATATCACCACGGCAGCCGCAATAATATCCTGAGTGCATTATTGTACTGGACATGTAGATCGTTGTATGCACGTGTGCCATACCTGGCCCACAGACCGCGCGTGTGTAAAAAGACTGACAGTATGCCTTAAACAAAGTAATTTGGACCGATTCAGTACATCGCGCAAATCTGCGAGCCAGAATGTTACACGGTACAGCCAGCAATCTACGTTCCCTGTCTACGTCCAAGTTGTCTTTTAGATCATCGATGATCCAGTGACCTAGGTACTTAAAACTAGTTACTCCGTTAAGAGGTGATCCGCAGAGTGAGAGTTACATCAGGCACCCAATGGTACTCCTGGGCACCTGCATATCTTTCACACACTGAGACTAGTGTTCTCATAGCACCAATCGATGGGCTCAGCAATATCGTGTCATCAGCATAGCTAATGTTGTTCATACCACCATTAATACAGCATCTGACGTTGGTGTTACCGAGCTCAAGGTTCAGCTGATTCATGTACAAGTTGGATAGTCGGTGTGAGCTCAAACCCCCTTGCCTCACCCCGCATATGCTTGCCAGCACGATCCCGCCCACTTTACGCTGTTACGTTTGTTCTTAATCCAATATTTAAATAATGATATAAGTTCGTGTGGCAAGGTTGTTTCTTGTTGTAGCTTTCGCCACAAGACATTAAAACTAACAAGGTCAAAAGCCCTCGACAAATCCAGGAAACGTAATGTATTGTAACAGAAATAAATAAATTATCATATTGTTTTGGAGAATCAAATGGCTAAATAAGACCTAAACTCTTTCGATTAAATATTAATCTATCATTTGTTCACATATATCACATGTTTCTAAAACAGTATTTGGTCGAGATCAAATTAAAGTATGAGGAAATAGTAAAGAATTTTCAGAATGCAGAGACAAAATTAATGTTGTTAATTGAAGTCAATATTGTAACACTTTTATATCATCATTTACATTTGTCCGATATTCCAACAGTTAGTTCACCTCGACATGGCGCCCAACTTCGCTGGCACTCTCCTCGCTATCACCAACAGTATCGCCAACATAATCTCTATAATTGCGCCATTGGTTGCCGGAGCAGTCCTTAAAGATGAAGTATGTCTTAATATTCCATATACTGAATAGTAAAAATGTAGTGTGAAATAAAAATATAGTAGAAATAGTCTATAATTATACTGGGTAACATGCTAATATTTCAAAATCATATCAAATAACAGAGTGTTATTTTAATTTACTTTTATGTCATTTGTCGCTGTGACTGAACAATGTGGAACGCTAAGACTACATAAATATATTGGGTATTTGGTAAGGTTACCGATATGAATTATTTAATACAGATTTCTAAGTTCATTTATGATAATCATTTTACAAAAATAAACACACCTTCCTATTGATTATTTTGCTCTATTTGTATCTAAATCCAGAGTTTATGTTTTATCGATTTTTACGAATAATTTAATTTGCAGACAGATCCTGATGAATGGCGTAAAGTGTTTTATATATAGCATCTGGTGTTTACATATTGGGAAATACGGTTTACCTGATATTTGGAACCAGTGAAAGACAAGAGTGGAATGAACCTAAGAGTATCGAGCAGGCGATTGGTAAACTGTATTTTATAGTTTAACGTATTCATTTACATTATCTATACTAATAAATAAAATAGAACTGTCTGTTGGTAATGTCAAAATATTTTTGTTACTAAATAGATATGAACGTATATTAATATACAGCCCCTAAACCAAGGAATACAATTTTTAAAATTTGTATTTTCTTTTTGTTCCGATTAATCTGCGGAACGGCTGAACCGATTTCGACCGGACTTTTTTTTGGTAGATTGCTGAAGTTACTCCGGGTAACTTAGAGTACTTTTGTTTTTCGAAATTATTTAGGGGTCCGTGTAAAAAATTTAAAAGGCATAAAATCCGATTCAATGCACAGTTTTACTTGCAGGTATTTAAATTTATGACAAATATATTTACTTAATGTTAGTAGCAAAAAAATAAAAACAGTGAAAATATATGAAACGCGAGTGCAGCCACGGGCACACAGCTAGTATATGATATAATGATTAACATGTGAAAGCTGTGAATGAGTAAATAATAAAAATAAAAATATTTATGATCCTTACCAACTCAATATTCTTTGCAAGAAATTTGTTTAAAAAATACATAAATTCGTTTACAGTTGTAGGAATATTATGTCTTATTTTATATATACTATGTTCTTCCATAAAAAAAGCAAATAAAGTTTTAGGTGAAAGGAAACGACTCGGAGCGACATAAACCTTTAATTTAACACTTCCCAATATTGAAATATACTCAATTTTTTTTTCTTGTAGATACGGAGCGAGATGTCTGGGATGAAAAACTAGAATAATGATATATTGTTAAAAAAATTTTTTAATCCAAATTAAACTTTTAATTCTATAAATATATTATTTATTTCCGAAACCGATACACTCGTATCTGCGCCATGATAATTAATAATGTAAATTGTAAAAACCTGTTTTTACAACAACATAAGTTGCAGTTCATAGCGAGCAAGTGCTAGGCCAGACGCAAAAAAAAACCGTTACTATAATAAATAATTTATTAGGGACAAGTTTGTGCAACCTTTGAATGTCCATGCTTCGCCTTGACAATGACACTCTGCATCCCAACTGCACTGTTTAGCAGTTGTATATTAACTATAACTATAATACTAAATAACGTTGCATTATTTATGTCATTGGCTTATTGAAAGGACATAAAAAAAAACATAACATAAGCTCACGCCTGTTATCCCAGAAGGGTTAGGCAGAGGTGAAGTAGCGAACTACACCACCCACATTTCGCCGAGCTTAGTTCCGTCCCAGACGTGACAGGGGGCGAGCCTGTCGCCATATCGGGCACAAATTCCAAACTCCGGGATGATACTGAGTAGAAAAACCCAATACCACTTGACCCGACCCAGGGATCGAACCCGAGACCTCAGAACGGCAGTCGCACCGTAATACAACTGCGCCACCGAGGCAGTTGAAAGATATGAAGAAAATTCTTTATCTAAAGCGAGTACCGAAACAAGCCTTTAGAAGTGATATCTGTGCAAGGCGGACATTAGACAATTCATAAGCACTACTCCTTTCACAACAATGTCTTCTGTCTTAAAAAGCTCACGCTCTTTAGAGGATTTAAAACAACAATTCGATTGACACGGTAACCTAACTCGTTACAAATGAACTATTTTCGCTCGTATAAGGTTCTGACTTAACTCTACAAAAATATTACTCTACTATATTCTTTCTAACTTTGTATTATTTTATATTTTTTAAATGAAAATAATAGTTGTTGACTCGTAATATTTATTTAGTATTATTTTATATTAATATAAAAATCCGTATATATTTAGTAAGAGGTTGTAGCCAAGAGACTTGTGACACTTCCTTTAAATGGCAGTTGTATCATTTACGTTTCATTAGTACAGTCCGTTCACTATTAAAAGTCCTTTCGTTCAGGAGTTAGTAGCTTTGATTAGTCGGGCTGCATATTTTCCCATTTTGCCTCTCCCAAAAATTAGGGTAGACGGAAAAGGTTGGATAAATTATGATAAAATATTAAATAATGGGTAAATAAATAGTCATTTAAGTGAATTATTGTTTGATATTAGACTATTGAGGTGAAACATAAATAGCAATACTATTGACGGACATTTCACACAGCGCTAAACTAAGGAAAGCTCTTAAGGCTTATTTTACACATGAAACAACATTAAATAATGATGTATCTCCAAATCATGTATATGATCATAGACAGTTTTAAGTGTGTAGCCATTACTCACGTAACTTTAATATTCAACAACCACCGAAGAGCGAACACGAACATTTTAGTTAATATTACGTCAGTGTTCGTCAAAGAAAATATCATTTTGTATGACGAACGTTAGCGGTTATGTTCGTGCTCGCTCCCCTCAACATCTTTAAGATAGTTTAATTATGTGAAAAATGTTTCCCTTGACTATTAAATAGGGTAAATTTTATTCGAACACATTAGGTTAACTACCATAATAAAGTAATGCAACACAAAAAAGAACACCTATTCAAAAACTACTTTATTTTTACGATAAAAAATCTTACAATCTGAATTATCTAAAGGATAATTACTGTCACTAGTCAAGTTCAAGCATGTTACCTATCATTTTTTAATTACTTGTATCTCCAAAGTACAATATCATGTTTCTACATTAATAACTTTTATTTTAAACTACATTTAATCTATTTGAATCCAATTTGTCGAAGCGATTGCCAGAATGCAGTGTGACCACCCTAGTAATCAATTTAATTTTTAATTCCGCGCCTTTAATTCCGCTAGCAATTTATTTAGGATTGGTACTTCTTTCTCAAGATTTTGTTTCTCGAAGTTATACAATTTTATAGCCTTTCTTCTTCATTTCATTATCCTCAACGGTTTTATCGGATATATCTGCCACACGCAAAATAAATTTAAAAAAACATTAGCAGGTAACAATAATAAAATAATATTATCGTTAGTAAGTTTTATACCGTTTACGTATTATTTATATCGTTATAAAAATACATGCATTTCTTATCTATATTGACATTGAGAATTTAAAGGACGAATTTGTATTTACTATAGTTATCAGTTATCTGTAAATGTAGATGTATATATATAAATTTGAATGCTTTTAGATTCTTCAGATTAAAATAAGCCCGAGGACGCGGATCTGTGTTCCGTTAGTAATTGTTATAACGATAATATATGTAAAATATTTATCCTAATTTTAGTTTATAATTGATATTTGCTTAAATATTATCATTACTAATTATTATGAAATAATTTGTCAAAAGTAACATATAGATTGTTGATTATAACGAAAGTTCTTATAATTTACAACCTGCCATTAAACATGACTAATTTTTATAATTAATTGTATTATGAGTTTTGATGTTTCTTAATTCATTCTATTAATTTAAGTATGTAAGTAGCTCAAGCTCAATTTCAGAGAATGTGTATTTGAATAGAAAACGCTGGCTGGACTTCAATATAAAATAGAGTTGACATGTATAAAAATATATGTTTTTATATGTGTTAACTTTATTTTATTGATGATGTTCGATACAGAACTGAACCACGATCCTTTTTTCTCGAAGTAGTTGACCTAAAGAGCCTTTACAGTTTCACCAACACTTAAGAAACTCGTCCAAGGGCATCACGATGGTACGAACAAAGGCTTCTCTGTTAACCGAGTTAAAACGAATATCCGCGGAATATCCTTGCTACACATTGATTTCTGAAAAAAAAAGGTCGCTGACAGAACCGCACGTGTCTGTGTGTTATGTTAGGTGTATCCATTTATGTGCCTCTTGCGCTAAAATGCATGCAGTCTCACTGTATCGTACTGGTGACGGCGCCAATGCTTTCCTCAGTTGGAGATTGAGGCACCGCTTGGACTACCACCAGAGGGAAATAAACCAACGGGTAGTTGTCATCTAACATTTGTTAATTATTGGTCATAACTGAAAAAAAGGGGCACTTGAATTCTATCGTAGTACCTGCGAGAATTGTCGCAGGGTTCAGTTTGGTAATAACTTGACGCGAGCGTACACGTTGTTGTAGATGAAAGTTGTTTGTGATTAGCGTTAAACGTTAAATTGATTGTTTGTTGATTGTAAAGCCTTCCTAGCTATTACTCAGGTCACACATTCACACTATACACTGGTTACTACACACGGGCTACGGAAGGTGAAGCAGGACACCGGCGTTACTCGAGAGGTAAGTGTCGATCTATAAGACATTATTTTGGTCTACTGCGAATCGCAGGTCGGCCAGGGTTAATCACGACCCCGAATCGTTTAGACTAGGGCCCAGCGCGATTCGTTTGGTTACAGTCGTAACTAACTCGAACAACATTATTACAATTCAATATATTTCGAATAAAGTGCATAGTCCAGTGTAAAATTTTCAAAGGTCAACTAATCTGGACTTCACTAAAACTAATTGTGCAAGAATTTATTCTCTGAGGTGGTGGTATATAGGGGACGAAATTTAAAGCTTAGTTTTACCGAAACTATTCTGAACAGGGAACCTTAAAATATCTCTTTAAGAATATGATAAAGGACAAATATCGGGCAAACGTAGTTGATGATAACATATTTGGATAAATTCTCAATTCCAAATGTTTTACGATAAGATTCGACGTTTAGTAATAATGTAAACTAAACGCACGATTATATTTTGTTGAGATAACTTGGCAACAACATGGGCACGCGGTTAGATATTCTCGCAGTGAAACCAAGTAAGTTTTCTTTTCCTGAACGGCTTACTTCATTAGTACAGTAATAATTCTGAAAAACGTTCATGCTAATTATTATCCTGGGTTTGGTCTGGTACAAAGTCTTATAACGTCCCGGTTTTATACCATCAGATATATTTCATTATTTATAAAACTTAACTGTATCCAAGAAATGAATAAGTCCATTTTAATTAACAACCAGATGCTTCGAAAATTTGGAAATAAAAATTAATTAAGTTATAGGCTATTATTCTGTGGGCAAAGAATAAAGTTACGATAGTGATCTCATATATAATCCCTCGGTTGTTTCAACTTTCACGTTTCTACAGTCAAAAAGTTCAAAGTCTTAGTAAGAATTTATTTTAGACAACTCATCTCTGATTTTGAAGTGTCCTGATGTGAATAATAGTAGATACTAAGGTCTAGGGCAAAGTGGAAGTTGACTGATTTATGTTGTAATCACACTCATAGGCTTTATCAATAAATTTTTTCTGAAGAATTTTGATTAGATTGATTTGATGATTAGCACTGCATAGAAACAGGGGGTATAAAAATGGTTAACATAATTGAAAATAGACTTTATATACGAGTCTGACCTATTGGGATTTCAGAGAATTCGGATGCCATATATCTGTTGAATTCAAGTAAAGATTTACAGAATTTTAAAATTCACGAATGCGATGAGACTTAATCATCTTAAGAGTGAATTCGTAACCAGCAAAATAAGGCGAATGAAACATTTCATATATATACAGATCTCTTTCTCACTCATTTTAGACTATCGGATATGCCTTTCACCAAATAACGTAATTCCAAGTTATATATACAAATATAATATGCACATACTATTAATGCACGGACGTAACCAATCGTACGGGTTATAAACACGAATTTGACAATATTCCTCGTTACAAACATATTTCAGAATGGATGGGAACTTGTTAGGCTAATCATATCAGAGAGTATAGTATATTTTAATTCCGTCTTTGCGATCGATTTTTGACAGTTATGTATACCTGGGTCAAACTGACCAACAGTCCAACTTCGAGAAAAAGGTTTCATCGTCGAATCCAAATCGGCTGGGCCGTGTTCTTGTCTGAATCTCGTCCGAAATACTGCAGTGTCTCAAGGCAAAAGTCTTCGACCAGCGCGTGTAGACAGTGATAACGTATGGCACTGAGACGTGGTCGCTTATGATAAGCCTAATTGGAAAGCGCAAATTTACCCAAAAGGCAATGAAGAGGTCTATGCTCGGAGTTTCAATGCGTAATCGAATAAAAAATGAGGAAATCCGCAGAAGAACCAAATTAACTGACATTGCCCGAAAAAATTCCAAACTTAAGCGGTAATCTCAAATGTTTGGTACATAGCGGAAGATCCGATGTAAGTAGGTCACGAGGTGTATCGACGACCTGATGATGATTGCGGGAATCCGCTGGATGCGGGTGGCGCAAGAACGGTCGTTACGGAGATCTTTGTAGAAGACCTATTTCCAGCAGTGGACGTCTTTCGGTTGAATAGATAGATGGATTGATTGCTAGTGGATTTTAGAAATTCCAGATTCTCCTGTGCTAAACAAGTGGATAAGCTTAACTATAATATCACGCGCTTCAGAAAAATATTTAGCTTTTGATATCGTCGACGAAAATGTCACCGTGTAATATTATCAAAATACCAGAGGTATTTTAGCAAAATAACAAGTTTATGTATGCATAGCATATGCTATATATATGCCAGAAATAGACCATTTTAATCAACAGATTTTTAGAGAGTAATTTATCTCCAATACTACTTTGAAATTTGTTAAATATACCAAATCTAAATAATGCACTATTATTTTCTGTGTTGGGAATTTTAATTCATTAAAATTATTTCAGAAAGAGTTTTTGGAATACGACATGTTCAAGCTATTTTACTGTTTTTCGCCATCGCGCTTGCATATGGTATGAGAGTTAACATGAGCATTGCCATCGTCGCTATGAATGATGATTCTATGGACAATGTAAGACTTAATTCTCTTTGAATGACTTTGCACTTTTTAAAGTTAGTTAAATAAGTAACTACACAGTAACCAAAGAAAAACACGGTCTAGTTTAAGAGAAATGGGAATGTTCAATAATTTACATAACTATCGCAATGGAAACTACTGCAGACAAATTTTGCGTGTTTCAAAAGTTGTTATTTAATTTAGTGTTGGTGCTCTTTTCTTTGATTACCAGTAACAAATTTACAATGCATTTAAATGGTAAATTCATATAAAACTTCAAAATACCTCAAAAAGATAAACGTTTATTATTTGTAATTAATAAAAAAAAACTTATTTATCAGGTATTTTATGTATATTATGAATGATGTTATTTTTCGGTAGTCGTTCGATTGGAGTATTCAAAAGCAGAGCGTTATCCTGTCGTCATTTTTCTGGGGCTACATCATATTACAAATCCCCGGAGGTGAACTGGCTGCTAAGTTTGGAGGATCCAAGCTGATCATAATTAGTATTATTATAAATACTATCGTTTTAATCTTTATTCCTTTTGCTGCTTACTATGTAAGTAAATATAATAGCAAATAATATTCATTTTTCAACAATAATGTACTGAGATGTACATAATCGTTAGAAAATATTGCATCTTAAGTTATAATACAATCTAATTCATGAAATTCAAAACAATCTTATAAATAGTATATCCGATTTTACAATTATCATATATCTAAAAATATAAAATCTTGTGAGTAATGAAATCAATGTAATTTTAGGGGGGATGGCAACTTGTCTGTGCTTGTAGAGTGGTCCAAGGTCTATCTCAAGGATTCATTGTGCCTTCAATACAACATTTAATAGGAAAGTGGGCGCCGTTAGAGGAAAAGAGTCGTATAGGTGCTTTTATTCACTCCGGTAATTAACAGTTAACAAACTCTAGTGAAGTCAAGCCTTATGACCGTTAAATTATGACTGGATCCCATTCCAATTTCAGGACCTCAGTTTGGTAGCGCAGTTCAATTCCTGGCAGCCGGTTACATAACAGATTATTGGGGATGGCCGGCAATATTCTATGCGAATGGTGCAGTTGGAGCACTTTGGACGATAATCTACCTCTTTTTAGGATCTGATTCACCACATAAGTCGAAAATGATAACTAATGAAGAGCGATTGTATATACAGACTTCTTTGGGTCAAGTTAATGAGCAAAAGGTATCCCAGAGAGGCATAGCAAACTATACTAGCGTCTTATCATGGTTACCTTGATGTTTAATTCTTTTAAATTAATATTTTCCTAATAATGACACCTGATAAGTCATACCAGATTTTGAAGAGCTCTTTGACCTGATCCCCTCATCTCCATTCCATAACAGAACCACGCGGGCGGGACTTCGGTGTCACGGTTTCACCCATAACTTCAAGAGCCAAAAAGTTTGCTGACTCTTACTTTTGTCGCACTGTGAGGTTATGGAACCGACTTCCTGTCAGCGTGTTCCCTCCTTCATACGATATTGGGTCCTTCAAAAGAGGCGTGAAGAGGTACTTAAGCAGGCCAGCATGACAGCGGTGACTGGCATTGAATTCTGTTCAGTGTCAGTCGCCGCTGTTTTGGATTGTACTGTACTTACCATCAGGTCCAGTACAGTCACTGTGATGTGCATTATAAAAAAAAAAAAAGTTTGAAAACCTGTCGTTAAAGACCGATAAATGTGCTCCGCCGGCATCATTTAAGAGCCGGTACCTCTAGGCTTAGTATGTTTACCATTCTGGACTAAATTGTTACTTAACATCAGGTGAGGCTGAAGTTAAACTATAAGTTTAACTTTCAGTAAAAAAATAACTTAAGAGTAGATTATGTTAGTTGACTCTTCCTTGTATAATACCAGTTAATAGTAAACTTTTGATTAGTGCAGCTCTCAGCTTTCAAATTTGGGTTCTGGATAAATCAACATGTACTTCATGACAGATTTTAAACTTCAGTGTTAATTTCGGCGAATTATAAAAAACAACCCTAAACATCCAAATCGCGATTATTACAGAATCTGAAAACCCCATGGAAGGCGATATGGACGTCGCTTCCATTTATATCACTGATCATAGTCCACTGCGGACAGAACTGGGGCCTCTGGACGTTAATGACCGAGATACCCTCATACATGAAGCAGGCCTTGGGCGTTGATATCAAAGCGGTAAAATGACAAAATATACATAACGTCGAATAATTTTACTGTATTAGAAAGATGTTAATTTGATTTATTATACATAGACAGACCAATATATTAAACTATGTGAAAATTCAACATACGCAGATAATTAATGTAACTTCTATAATTTTGCCTGGACCAGGTGGACATCTATTTTCGCGGTGATTGCTTAGTCCGATCCCGTGTTTGCTCCAACTAGGTGGCGGGAGGTACCGGGAGGTTTAGTGGGTAGTGGTCAACGGCGCTTCTCGCCGCGAGTCCCACACTAATCCTGTGTGACAGCCTCTCGTACTTACGTGCGAGAGACTGTCACACATCTTCAGACGCGTTTCAGCCAGATCTGGAAGGGGGGGTCCCTATCAGATCTGGCTGGACGGCTAGTGCGTAAATGCATTCCCAACGAAAAAAAAAAAAAAAAAAAAAGGTGGACATCTATTGCATATTTCTACAATAGAAAATGTTTGTTAGTATATGTTGCAGTCGAGATAATTAATATGCACAATGCACTATTTTGCATATTGCAAAAGAAAGTAACAACAATCTCGTCCAGGGAGCAGTAGTAATGTAACGTGGATTAAAGTATTTGTAAATAATAAGTTCAAAATTTAATTTAATACATTTTTTGCAAATTTTATACCCATTAGTAGTAACAAAAATATCAATATCTAAGGTTTAAAGTTTAAATACAAAATTAACCAAATATTTTATGTTCTGTTTTTTATTATTAGAGTGAACGATAACGATCAATATAACTCTCCTAGTATTTTTGATTTTAAATATTCCAGAACGGCGTTGTATCGGCTCTACCTTACTTTACTATGTTTCTCCTGAGCTTCCCGTTCGGGTTTTTCACTGATTACTTATTGAATAAAAAGTGGTTAAGTCTCACCGTCACCAGAAAGCTGTCGAATTCAATTGGTGAGCTCATGTATTTATACTCTTCTTGATAACATTAAAATTATCGACACAATTAGATATTTTTCAATATTATTTACCTGACATCCAAATTTCAGGGCACTATGGTCCAGCCGTAGCCCTGATTGCCCTTGTCATATACCCCAGTGGGTGACGTGATGTTGGCAGCAGCTCTCCTCGTCATAGTAGTGGGACTCAACGTTGGCCATATTAGTGGGTTTGTGGTTGGTTTGACTTATTCCATATTTAAGTTTTATCATTCCTTTTTCGTGATAATTTCGACGATTCTTATGGTTGCAATCATATAATTCAATAATATAATTCAATTTGATCCCTTAGTATTTATTATCGGCAAAAAATTACCACCGGTTTAGAAAACAAGCCAAACGAGAAGAGCTGGTAATAACCTCGAACTGGTTTTATTTACATGTTTTTTTTTAATATAATATAAATTATACAATTCATAATAACAACAAACGGTTTTAGCTGAAGGATAGCGAGGCGAGGGATCACATTTCCAGACATGACTATCGTTCGCGTAATGACCTACCCTAAATAACCTTAGGACATTAAAGCCTATTAGACATAGTGCTTAAACTTATTGTCAGGTAAATCGGTAATGCGCTTTGGCCCTATGTTGTAGAACGTGACAGTATTATTATTACACTATACTACCTAAAAAGCTTTTATTGGACTTACAACAAATACTTCGATAGTTTAGAAAACAAATCAGTCGTATTCAGCAGATGGTATTTTCTTATATTTATTTAATTTCATTATTTGCATTTTTATTATATGCATATTCCGACAGCTGGTCCATCTCGACATGGCGCCCAACTTTGCTGGCACTCTCCTCGGCATCACGAGCAGTATTGCCAGCGTCGTCTCTATCATCGCACCGCTCGTCGCCGGAGCTGTTCTTAATGATGAAGTATGCTTTAAGATATTCATAGAGTTTAATAAACATACAATGACAAATTATAATTATTTTGTAACCAAGTATCCTTATGGAGTTGCAATGGTATTTAAACAAACGTTTGACTTCAGTTTCTTTTGTTGCTAATTGTAAATATAACTCGACATAGAACACGCTAAGACTACTAACATGGATTGGCTCTTGAGTAAAGTTATGGACATCGATTAAAACGAGATTACCGATAATCGGTTAGTGACTGCGGTTAATTGGAAAAATTCTACGAGCCTGCTGTAGATGCACTAAGATATTTTTGTTCACAGAACTTCTGTACATGTTATACACAATATTCGCAACTTGTATTTAAGAGTATTAGAGATTGTGCAAGCTTTGATTGTATTTTTACATATTTTATATGATAAAAAACACATTATCAGAATACATAGCCACAAAATAGTATCACTGTACTGATTAAGATCTTCTTTGACACATAACTTCAGCGTCAACTGTTATATTAACAGTCTATTTCATGGCAAATAATTTACAGACAAATCCTGATGAATGGCGTAAAGTGTTTTATATAGCATCGGGCGTTTACATACTGGGAAATACGATTTACCTGATATTTGGAACCAGTGAGAGACAGAAATGGAATGAACCTAAAAATATTGAGAAGACGATTGGTAAATTATTTTCATACTTTTCTTAGTTTGATGTATTTATTTTCATTGTTAAGGATGTTGTCTCTAAATAAGATTAAAAATTCCTTGAAATCACTGTAAAGAGCCAAAAAGATAATAAAAAATTGTAATATAAAAATATTTCATAGTTCATAACCAGCACAAAATTATTCGCATGAGAAATATATAAATAAATAAAAAAAATGCTCTTCTAACTATTATGTTATGTTTTACAAACATTAGTATGTTGCAAGCAAGAGATTTGGGCAATCGTAAACTACATGGGTTATAATAAACCAGTCAATGAAATGACTTTAATCACAAACAATTTATTTTCTTATAGTTCAAAACAAGATGCCTGGGATGGAAAACTAGAGTTAAAATACTACGAAAAGAATTTTATCATATAATAAAGATTTTAATTCCAAAAACATTTTTTCATTTTAAAATTAGAATAATAAACTCCCATCATTTACATATGTTCGCAACAAGTCCAACTGAGTCACGATTACCGTATACTGGTAAAAACCAGTCACAGTGACACGTTATGCCGCCTCGCGTTCCAAGATCAGCTCGTGTGTATTCAGAGCTACCTAGAGGGTTGACTTGTGGGTAAATATACCCTGCATGGTGTTGCTAACTAAAGATAAATTTCCGTCTATCGGTGTTTGTCATGGTTCTTCGACCGAACTTTATTTAACATCACATGAAGTGCAGTCGTTTAGCCTAGCCTGAATAAAAAAGCTACAAGTCTATAGTTGTAAAACAATGCGATATTTTCTGTCACAGAAAGCTCCGTCATGTTCACTGTAGGATTCCAACCGATGTCATTTGACATCGTCAATTACGCTGTTCGCTCATGTAAGGTTTCGGACTGGCTCTATATAAATCTCCATCCATATGTCAAAGGTTCCTGTCACGGTGTTTGTCTGTGGTTAACTCTCTTAATAAATACCGTCAAAGTGGTGATTTTTGCACATTTTCTTAATTGTTTTCATCTAATTCATCATTCAATCAATCATTAATTAATGACCTCAATATTTTTTATATTATAAAGAAACCTAGGCAACGTGACATAGTTATGGAAGAATGGAAGAATGCAAAAGCGTAGCCAGGAGGGAGCCGTTAGCCAGGAGGGAGCCGTTAGCCAGGAGGGAGCCGTTAGCCAGGAGGGAGCCGTTAGCCAGGAGGGAGCCGTTGCCAAGGTGCCACCACTGCGACGCGGCGGAGGACACGGCGCACCATACCCTCGCGGAGTGCGCCGCGTGGGAGGAGCCGCGTCGTGCAGTGGTGGCGGCGGTGGGGCCGGACCTCTCGCTGCCGACCGTTATCAGCGCCATGGTCGGCAGCGAGGAGGTCTGGGTCTGGGGAGTGGTTACCTCCTTCTGCGAGGAAGTGATGTTGCAGAAGGAGGCGGCCGAGAGGGCCCGTGAAGAGGATCCTGGGGCGGATCCTCGGAGGCGAAAAAGGCCCAGGGGGCGGTGGGCACGCTACGTGCGGAGTTTCTTCCGCATGTAGGCGTGCCCGGGGGGGGGGGGGCAGCGTTGTGGCGTGTGCCGTAGAGGGTTGGTGGCGTGTGCCGTGGGTGTATGTTTGTGTATGTTTGTGTTTGTGGTAGTTGTACCCTTCTTCTGTCCCCCTTTTCTTCGGTCTTTCTCTTCTTTCGTCTCTCTTCAGGTATCCCTCTCCTTCCTACGTCTTGTCGACTAAGACAAGACGAGTGAAGGAGAGGGACCTACTTCCCTTAAAGCAGTGGCGGGTTTCTTCCCCATTTGTCCCTTTGCCCGTCACTGCTCTGTCCAACTCTTCCCTTTTCTTTCTACGGGGGGCGGGAACTTATCCCGCCCCCTGGATGTTGGACTTGTGTCTTGCCTCTCCTGAGGCGGGCTAAGAGGTTGAGGGGAACTTTTCTCCTCCATCCCCACCGGGCCATTGCACTGACGGGCCGGGTGGGTTCGCTGCAGGGGGCGACGCGGTGCTTGCGAAAGCCACCCCGTGTCGCCCCCATCCCAAATGCAGCGGACGGCCCCGGGGGGTTTTAGTGGGTATTTCCGGGCGACTCTCGCCCGGGTGAGTCCCACACTGGCACGGAGCTCGTCACTCCGTGCCCCCTTATCTAGTGTATTTGGAGGACCTTGATCCTCCAAATACAATAGATAAGGGTAGTGCGTAAATGCATTTCCCCCCGTCAAAAAAAAAAAAAAAAGGTATCCCGACCCTTTTTTTTTTTTTTTTGACGGGGGAAATACATTTACGCACTACCCTACTACCTACTACGAGTGACATTAGTGAGACCGAAGTCCCCCAATACAATAGGTAAGGGGGCACGGAGTGACGAGTTCCATGCCAGTGTGGGACTCACCCGGGCGTGAAGCGCCCGGAAATACCCACTAAAACCACCCGGGGCCGTCCGCTGCATTTGGAGTGGGGGCGACACGGGGTGGCTATCGCAAGCTGCGCGTCGCCCCCTACAGCGAACCCGCCGGGCCTCGTCGTGCAATGGCCCAGTGGGGATGGGGGAGAATACTTCTCCACCCCACCTCTTCGCCCACCTCTCGAAAGAGGTAAGACCTAGGTAGGTCTACAGTCCGGGGGGCAAGATATACTTCTCGCCCCCCAATAGATAGAAAAAGGGACAGGTCAGTGGCGGGCAAAGGAAAAGGGGAAGAAGCCCGCCACTGAGGAAGAAAATATTGGGTCCCTCCCCTTCACTCACCTTGTCTTACTTGACAAGGCATAGGAAGGAGAGAGATACCCAGAAGAGAAAGAGACAGACGAAGAAGAAAGAGACAGACGAAGAGGTACCCCGACCCTGGGATTTTTAAATATTATTTGGGTATCCTGTGAACTTTTATTTGTTTTCCCTTCACAGGGTCATCCAGACACCATTCTTCTATTTTTACAGAGCAGCAGTCTCTTAACATTTAAAATAATAGAGAAATAGTCTGGTGATCCTATTACTCTATATATTCAGAATGCAAAGAAAATTCTCAGAAAATATTATTTTGTAGTCAAAGTCATATTTGAGTTATCAACAGTGTCGACATCGATTAGATATATAATCTTGTAAGTTTATAAATCAATATTTTTTGTTAGATGTGACTTTAATTAAAAGAAAACATGACATGCACAGTAAATGTTATTCATGATCATTCTTATATCTTGTTTCTACCTCGCTTAGGATCGGCGCAGTATGTTTTCTTCTTCTATATGTCTCTATCAGTCGTTATCTCTTCAAGAAGATGTCTGTCATCTTATTCCTTACACACTCCATCCACACTTACTTTGACCTTCATGTACTTTTGTCTCTTCTCTCACATTCATTACTATTTTATCCACATGCGCTTCCTCTCTTCTCATAACATGTCCATATCAAAACAAACGATTCCTATTCAGTTTTTCTACCACTGGCACAACTTTCAAAATCCCTTTAATATGTCCTGACTATATCCGTTCTTCTTAATCATCTCAACATTCGCATATCAACTACATGCAATAGTTTCTAAGCCATCTTCTTACTAGCCCAGCATTTTGATCCATACAGTATGACAAATCTTATAATGGCTATAATATAAATTTATAGATTTAAAAATAATAACAAATTATTTTATAAAAAGTTACTAAAGTGAAAATAGATAATGACCAATTTGAAAATATATAGTATTTTTGTTTACGGGTGTAGGGTATTTGTGGTATTTGTATATGTGGGCGGTTTTAGATAATTAATTAATAAAACAGTCAGCTGCCAACCTCGTTGTGTTATTAGCGTACCATTGGCGACGAGTGGAAATTTCGCGTATATTTTCGTAGTAATTGTGCATAAAAATCTCGAGAATATAATGCCTATCGGTAAATTAGAACCGTTTGAAACAAATTCTAAACAATGGCCCGCGTATATTCGCCGCGTACAACAATATATCTTGTTAAACGAAGTGAAACCGGAATTGTGGGTGTCATTATTAATAACTGTAGTCGGTGAAAATACGTATTCTTTGATGTGTGATCTGTGTTCTCCAGCGCATCCAGAATCAAAAACATTCGAGGAATTAGGACAGATCGTGTCGGAACATTTAGAACCACAACGTTCCGAGATCGCTGAACGTCACGTATTTCGTATGCGAAGGCAAATTATAGGTGAATCGCTGACGGAATATTTACACAATTTGAAACACCTTGCGACTACTTGCAATTTTGGAACCAATCTGGAAGAGAATTTACGTGATCAGTTCGTGTCGGGATTACAGAGTGAGGTGATGCGATCGCGAATATTCGCCGAGAAAACAATTAAATACAAAGAGGCGGTGGAGTTGGCTCTGGCGTTAGAGGCGGCGGAGCGCCACGCCGAGACAAGCGGTGCAATAGCGGGCGCAGTCTCGGCTGCGGCGGGCACCGGCTGTGGGGACGCAACGGCAGGCGAAGGCCTGCACCGGGCAAGCACGAGGCGGATGGACAGCGGGGAGTGCGTCGCTAGAGAGCGCGGTGCAAAGGGCGGCGGCGGCGCGCGCTATAGCGCGGCCGGTGTCGCGAGCCGGAGCGGTGCTGCGGCGGGTCCTCGCGATGCTGCCGGGTCGGCTACAGGTTGTTGGCGATGCGGTAAGCCGCATCGGGCGGACAAGTGTCGATTTGCACAATACAATTGTAATGCGTGTGGCGTGCGGGGCCATTTAAGATTAATGTGTAAGAAGGGACGTGTCGGGTCCCATCAATATTACGTGAGTGACGACAGTGACAGTAACGAGGACTTTGGCAATATCCAGGTGGACGGTAAGGGGGATAGACCTTATATTATTACTGTACAAGTGGACGATCGGTTCTTCTCGTTTGAAATTGATACTGGTAGCAGAATTTCGACAATTAGCGAGGATTTTTATCAATGTTATTTTAGTTCTAAAGTGATAAAACCAGATAGTCTAAGCTTACGTAGCTACGTCGGTTCAAAAATTACATCACTTGGATATATTCAAGTAAATTTAGTTCTCGGAAATGTATCGGTTAAAGATTGCAATCTCTACGTAATTCGTGATGGGGGACGCCCGTTGCTAGGACGTGAGTGGATGCGCGCTCTACAAATTCAAAACATGACCATACGATTAAACGAAATTAATGAGCAAACAAGTGACCCATTATTGAACCGACTGGTTGTGGAGTTCCCAGAAGTATTTACGGACAATTTAGGAACTTGTAAGAAAAACTATTACATTACATGTAACGGATAGTGTGCCGGTGTATGTACGCGCGCGGCCGGTGCCGCTGGCGTTGCGCGATCGGGTCGAGCGCGAGCTGGACCGGTTAGAGCGAGAGGGTACTATATATAGGGTCGAGTCTTCTGAATACGGCACGCCTATAGTACCCGTGGTAAAAGAATGTGGCGAATACGAATCTGTGGAGATTATAAAATAACGATAAATCCAAAACTCAGACGCGATCCCTACCCTCTGCCTAGGATTGAAGAGCTATTTGCTGCTCTGAGCGGGGGAGAGGAGTATTCAAAGATCGATCTTAAACAAAGTTATCAGCAAGTGATGTTAACGGAGGATTCACAACCGTATACAGCTATAACCACACACGTGGGAACTTTCGTGTATCGCCGCACTCCCTTTGGTTTATCTTGTATACCGGAAAAATTTCAGAAGATTATGGAGGAAACACTCCGAGGTATCCCCAATACAGTAGTTTTTCTAGATGACATATGTGTCACGGGTCCAACACGGGAATCTCATTTAAAGAATTTGCGTGCTGTTTTAGAAAGATTACGTAATGAGGGTTTTACAGTAAAATTAGATAAGTGTAGTTTTTTACAAAATAGGGTTAAGTATCTAGGATTTATTATTGACAAAACCGGTCTCCACCCCGATCCGAAAAAACTAGTAGCTATTTCGGAGGCCCCGTGTCCTGAAAACGTAACTCAATTAAAAAGTTTTTTAGGGATGTTAAATTATTATGGCAAGTTCATACCTAATTTAAGCATAATATTACACCCCTTACACGCTCTGCTTAGGAAAGGTATTAAGTGGGAGTGGGGTAAGCAATGTGAGGATGCCTTTTTAGCTTCAAAACGCGCACTTTCGAGCGATAGAGTGTTAGCACATTACGAGGCATCGCGGCCGCTTGTGCTTTCTGTAGATAGTAGTGCGTACGGGCTGGGCGCTGTGCTAGCGCACGTCTACCCTGACGGTAGCGAGCGCCCGATCAGCTATGTATCCAGGACGCTTAATTCAGCTGAAAAAAATTATAGTCAACTCGATAAAGAAGCGTTAGCGATATTTTTTGGTGTAACGAAACATCATCAGTACTTGTACGGTCGTAGATTTCTTTTGCGCACTGACCATCAGCCACTAAGCTATATTTTTGGACAAAAAGGAGGAATACCGCAAACGGCAGCCAGTAGGTTGCAACGGTGGGCCGCTCGATTGGCTGCATATGATTTTTCAGTTAAATTCGTAAAATCTATCGAGAATGGGCCCGCGGATGCTCTGTCTAGGTTGCCGCGACCGTGCGAGCGCAAGCACACAGAAACCATGAGCTACGCGAACTTATTACAGGAAACGATACCTGTCGATTTTAACGAGATAAGGGGGGAGACTACTAAAGATACAATTTTGAGTAAAATTAAAGGATATGTAATGTTCGGTTGGCCTTCGACGACAAGTTGTGAAGAGGAGAAGCCATATTTTGCTCGGAAAGAAGATATCGTACTGGATTTAGGTTGTTTAATATTTAAGTATAGATTAGTGATTCCTCCATCTTTGCGTAGTCGGGTTTTAGAGGAAATTCACGAGGGGCATTTAGGAATAAATAAAATGAAACATTTGTCACGTAGTTATGTATACTGGCCCGGGTTAGACAAAGACATCGAGCGCTTGTGCCGTTCTTGTGATGCGTGCCGCGCCGTGCGGGACGCGCCTCCACATGCGGTTTTGCACCCGTGGGAGTTTCCTCTGAAACCTTGGCAACGTATTCATGCAGATTTCGCAGAATGCGGAGGACGAAAATATTTGATTTTGATCGATGCGCATTCAAAGTGGATTGAGGCTATATCAATGACACGAACAGACGCAAAGGCTACTGTAACAGTGCTGAGATCTATTTTTGCAAGATTTGGTTTACCGTCACAGCTTGTCACGGACAACGGACCACCGTTTTTATCACTAGAATTTAAGAAATACTGTAATATAAATTATATAAAACATGTGACGTCAGCACCGTATCGACCGCAAGGTAACGGAGCAGCAGAGAATGCTGTGAAAACTGTAAAGAAAGCAATTAAACGGGCTATATATGAGGGACAAGAGGTAGAAAAAGCGTTATCTAAATTTTTATTTCAATATCGTAACGTGGAGCATGCGACGACGGGAGTGTCGCCGGCCGTGGCGCTGCTAGGGCGGCGACTGCGCGGGCGCCTGGACGCGTTGCGGCCGGACCATGCCGCCGTCGTACACAGAGCTCAACAGCGGCAGCTCGTAAACAAGGGAGGGCAGGACCGGGAGATTGATGTAGGAGATCAAGTCCTAGTCCGAAACTACAACGATAAAAATAGTAAATGGGTTGAAGGTAACGTGACACAACGAACAGGACCTGTATCGTATAAAGTTACTACAGGTGATGGCTTGCAATGGCGTAGGCATCAAGATCAAATCATCTCGGTTAACCCAACCAACAGATACTCTCTATCACGGCCTAGTTTAGTTTCGCGCGAGAATAATGATAATACAGTAAAGCAAGATAGCGGTGCAGATACAGGTGGGGAGGACACATGGGAAGAGGTACCGGGGGAGAGGTCAGAGGTGAATACTAGTAAAGGACAGGATTCCGATGCAGGAACCGCGATCGGGCAAGGCGCCTGTCGGTCTCCGACACCTCCACCTTCAGGTGCCTCGGCTCGGGCGATGCGTGCCTACCAACGTGCCAAAACATGTAGAAGGCAATAATGTATAACTATATTAATATTGATTGTATATTTCATAAGTGTTCATATGTTTTTGTAATGTTGTATTTATGTAAAGGGGGGAAATGTGTAGGGTATTTGTGGTATTTGTATATGTGGGCGGTTTTAGATAATTAATAAAACAGTCAGCTGCCAACCTCGTTGTGTTATTAGCGTACCAACGGGGAGTGTAAAATGTGTAAAAATGTGTTCTATTAATAGTTGTAACTCTAACGTAGAAGATATCAATATTATCCACGCCCCTGTGATCTGAAAGTGAGAGGCTCGCGTCACTATACTGATAGCACTAAGAGGCGCAGTATCAAGGCTCGATATATTTAAATCGCGGTGCACAGGTCAGAGTTTCGCCAAACTGGAGTTTGAGGTATACAGATATTGAGGGCTTATTGTCGGCTTATAGTCGGTACGCCATGACTGTGGTTACATGATGGCGTGGCTTGATTGGGCATCGATTGAGCCCAATCTCTTACTCGATGGTTCAGGATCAGACTTGGCGGTATACTATACGGTAATACTGACATTTCGTTCTGTGAGCAAGTTACGCTCGCAAAAGAGACGACCGATAGCAAAAGGGAATAGACCACAGGAATCACCTGCCGCATGTTCCATTTGCATAAAATATTGCCGTATTTTCCACTTATATTACAGTTGGAGTTATTATTTTTAAATACTTAGGTGACATATTATCTTATGTAAAGTAATTTCTGGTGAATATGTAGTTACGAACAGTACATTTCCTTTTAATTTAATTTTAATAGCTATTCGGTTGAGTTATCATTTTAATAATGTAGAATCTCACTGTCATCAGAAGTTTTAAGGAGGATTCAATATTATCTATGTCTACTTATATCTATATTTGTTATCTTCCTCGACATTGAAAATGTTAAGGACAAATCTGTTATCCGTATATATATAACAAAATGTTAAAATTCCTTGTGTTCGAACAATTTTCGATTTTTAGATTAATTGAACTCTGAACCTATGGAAAGATCTAGGTTTCATAATTTTGCATTATTGCATTTTCCATTGGAAATAAGGAACAATGATACAATTACTTCTAGTTTCTCTAAGGAGTACGATGTCAGGAACCTCCTCGGGATTCATCTCAGGCAACGGCTATCTCATCTCAGTTAACTTTTGGCAGAACCTAGCACCAACCAAGACATGGTATCGGTCGTCTCCAAAGGTAGACAATAGCTGATACCTGGCACGGTGACCCTTCTTCCAAAATCCATCTGGTCACCAGTAGATACATGGGACAAGGAAGGACACGGAGCGCACTCACCCGAACCTCGGGTAGGTGAGATCTAATTTATTCTTTTCGACATCGTTGATAACGCGGTCGCCTGTTCGGACTTGGACCTTGGTGAACGAGTACCAATGATGGGTTTAGTGCAATAAAAAGGTAGTTTTTATAAATCATCAGACCATATGCTAATATCTGCCACAAAAGACCAGCTAGTCTGTAATAATATAATTTAAAAGTATTATGGCTGTTATATATTGTTATATCTACGTATATACTATAATACTAACTCAGCCTTCATAAAAATGAACTCTAAAATACTTCTTCCTACTTTAGTGGCATACAGCAACAGAAATGAACAAACATTAATAATATGGTAAATATCAGGTAACGCAAGTAACAATGTCATATTCGGATGCATTCTGACTTTCAAATATTTAACGATAAGATTCGATGTTTAAAAATGATGTAATCTAAATGCACAATTATATTGAGTACAGATAACTCGGTAAGAAGATGGACGCACAGGTTGAAAATACACCGAAGAAACCGAGTGAGTTTACATTATTGTTTATATATTATTTTCTAACTTATTACTTAATAGCAATATAATAATACAGTTTAGATATATTCGCTATAGTTATTATTTTAAAAGAGAATAGCTTATTTTTGTGTGAAAGTGACAATTTGAAAAAAAATAATACAAATAGTGTAAAAAGCATCATGAGTGAGTGACATTAATCTGCTTTTAAATGATTAAATGACATTCTCTATTTATGCATTATTGTCAGAATATAATAGTATCATCTACAATCATATAACTATATTTACCAATCTAACTCTAGCCAAAAGACAATTTAATTATCTAAATCCAATTATTTATAATAGATTAAATATGAAACTAAACATTTTCCCCTCACGTATCGACTATGTAAAAGCTTCTACGTAATTGGCTTCTCTTAGTTATAAAGAAACAGAAGAAATGATTACAATTTAAAAATAAGCATGAACTCCTTTTCCAACTACAATTTAATTTATTTTTAACCGCGTACGTACGAACACACAGGCACACAAATACACACACGCACACAAATACACACGCACACAAATACAAACGCACACTTATAGAGACAACAACCAAACACATGCACATACTTTCTTAGAATTACTTACAAGAAACTGCTATTTTACAATTGTGTTTAATTTTTCCTTGCATATTTTTAATTGCTAAATAGAGCCTTTTTTGTTAATAATGCGGTGCGATAGTTGTGAATTCATTACAGATTCTATTTGAACCAACATATTTAGGAGCTCCTCAAAATTTAAATTGCAATTAATCAGAAATGATATTTGCAAGGAAAATAATCGTGACCAAAATAACTTCTCCAATGAATTGTAAATTTCCCACATGTAGAGTTAACTTTTACGGCATAATTGATATGACTGAGTTCTCATTTTTCTCATTTCATAGATATTACAGACAATTTCGGCCACATGACGAGTTATATATCTGCCTATGTTTGCTATATACTTAATATCATTGTAATTTGTGTAAGATTTTTAAAGTAATTTCAAAAGCAACTGCAGTCGATTATTGGTCTGTTTCTAATGTTGCAGATCCGCCTGTGATAAACAAATCGATGAGCTCAGCTATAATCTCACGTGCTTCAGAGAGATATTTAGCGCTCGATACTATATCATCAATGAAAATGTCACCTTGTTATATCTTAGAAGCATTAATATAACTAAGTTTACCAAAAATTATAAGCTTGTGTACATTCCGTATGCTCAGAAATGGTTCCGAAGTGATTCCACAAGTTTTCTTTAATATTATTTGTTGCTTCCACATAAATACGATTACCGGCGTAGATCAACATTTACTGATGTCCGTTGGATATATAATTACATGAAACCAAAAGTGGAGAATAATATCTACCTATCTCATGTTAAAATCTATATTTCACAAATAATATATAATTTAACAAATACCCTGCGCTGCTTCTTAAGGATGTTTAAAACGAAATTAATTTTAACACAGTTTAACATTAGTTAGGTTTTGAACAAACTTTAACGGCCTTGCAAAAGTCACTGAATATGTATATATTTAATCTGATATAACATTGAGCGATTCCTTATAGTGTATCGAAAACTATCGAGTTTTACATTGGTACTGGAACTGTCATATATCTTACTCTGAGTAACATCGGGGAAACAGACTTGTACTAAGTAATTGAAAGTAATAATATAGTAGATTTATCGATGTCCTAATTAATATTCCAAGTTTAAGACATTTTTAGTAACTATCGATTGTGTTCAGTGATATTATATAGAACTATCATTGCTGGTGTTGATAGAATATCTAAAAACATGAAAATAACTTTTATTAGTAAGATTTTCTAATCGACCAAATTTTTTTTTCATTCATCAAACCGTTAAGACGTCCACTGCTGGGCTTGCCCCCCCCCCCCACAAAGGTTAGGGGGGAACTGCCATAATCGTCACGTTTGGCAGGCGAGTTGGCGATAGGAGCAGGTGTTTATGGTCCTCAGAGGATGCTGCTGCCCATCTCCTGGTTTATCCCTTAGTCGCCTTTTACGACACCCACGGGAACGATCTGGTACTATTCTTAGCACCACACGGCCTGTCATCGAACAAATAAATTTCTGTAAATACCGGTTGACTAATATGTCTCAAAAATTGTCGATCGAGGGGTATTTAATAATATTTAAATTACTTTCAGAATCAATCCTCGGGATACGACATGTTCAAGCGATTTTACTATTTCTCGCTCTCGCCCTCACATACTGTATGAGAGTTAACATGAGCATTGCTATTGTCGTCATGAATGATACTTCTTTAGACAATGTAAGACTTCAAGCTTTTTGGAATAATTACTTTACACCTCTACTAAACAGCACTAAATACACAACGCTATACTTAAGGACACCTGGAATTAGCGAAAAATTTGTATGCTGTGTACCCGCGGCTCCGCCCGCGTTTCATATATTATTCAATGCGTAATATAGTTTTTAAATAATTAATAGAAAATAATGTTTTGATAGTGCTTCCCAGTGTCTTTCACAAATTCAAACACCTCCCAGTAAAACTGAGTATTGAATCTGATTTTACTCACATTTTCATGGGGTTTAATTTTTTTATTGGCCCTCATTATTTTTTTAAAATAATTGAAGCCAAAGTTACGCGGAGTAACTAAAGCTATCAGTCAAAAACAATACAATCAAAATCGGAACAACCGTGCCGATTAGCCGGAACAAAGACTGACACAAAATTAAAAATTGTGTTTTTTTGGGATAGATGCCGTAAATACATACATATGTATTTAGTAAAAAGTTGTTATTTTGATATTACGTAAATACGTACAGACACTCCAAGTGTATTTACCAGTATAGATATACAGACTACAGAATATGCACATTCTCATCCTTTCTTCTAATAAAAAAAATTGATAGATGTTTATAAAACAGGTTCTTCATTAACAAAACTGTAACAAATCTTTTAAATAAACACTTAAAATGCCCTTTTATAAATACATTTATCAATGATAAATACTTTAGTTAAAATAATCATTTTGAATTTAATTTTGATTCCTTGTAAAGAAAATATCTTGAGAAGACTTAAATGTTAAAGAAACATTTTCATCTACACTATCTATATTAAAGAGGAAAGATTTGTATTTTTGTATGTAACGAATAAACTTAAAAATTACTGGACCGATTTGGATGAAGTTTAGTATGGAGATAGTTTGAAATGCAACAAGTAACATAGGATAGTTTTTATTCCGAAAATCCCACGGGAACGGGAACTACGCGAGTAAAACCGCGAAGAGCAGCTACTATAATATACACTGTGAAACATATATGAGACATGTTAAATTCTAGGCGGCAAAGTAGGAAGCATAATAAGTTAGTAAACTGTAAATCAAAATGTGAACTGAATTCATCTTTTTACATATTTTTTATTTTCCAAATTAGTAGTTCAAACCTATTTCACTATTTTTATTTCTTTATGACTTTATATACATTTTTTTATTAATATTACTTCTGTGGTGGTGCGTGTTATGTAGTACGAGGGCAAGATGAAAGGAAAAACAATATTTGTTGAACGGTATAATGAGCGACTTCTTACAACGATAAATGCGTAATGAATGTGTAGTCGCAGCTACCAAGTATTTATAAATATTAGTAATTAATAATCATGGACGACCATCGCTGCGCCGGAGTAGACATATGATTGGTCGTCGCATGCAGCCATGTTAAAAGGGGCGTACATTAGTTCTTTGTTCGTTTAATGAGCCTTATCTTTCAAGGAGCGTTTAAGCTATCCTTGTTACTGAGGATAGTAGATCCACCAGTAACGCGACTTAGTGGATCCGCTACACTTCTATTTTGTGATTTAGTGTGGCTATGGCTAACTCCAGTTTCGACCAGTACTGACAAATATAGACTTGTATTACTTACTGTACAGAAGTTGAATTAACGAATTACATATGTTATACAAGACAGAACATTTTCGAAATCTAAAATATATAGAATAGTTCTCCTACAAAACATTGCGTAAGCTTCAATAACTGTCCGTGTGTTGACATGAGGAACACAGTATTATTATAATAAATTTATTTTACAATGCTTATTCCCACTGGTTCTTCAACTTTGTCATCAAACACATCATTGTTAGAGCATGTCTTGGACCACTGCTGTAAAGAAATCTAGGAATTATTTTAAGACCCAGTGGAGACTCTTTTTAGGTTTCTTCTATTTCGTTCGAATTGGCTTTAGAATTGGGTACATTTTCTTTGAACAGAAGTTATTGTAAGTCGATTGTTGGAAGTAACATTGTGAAGTTTTCTCTAGGATTTACGAAGAATCACACTTCATTCTGATGTACTTCTTAAGATTTAGTTTATGTAATCCATGAAAATTGTTTTCTTGGTTACTTGGTTATAAAAATCCTGATTTTTTATACTTCTACAAAAGCATTGCTTACGTACTTACGTACTTAGCATTCAAATTTGTTCTACACTCAAGTAGATGAGCTTTTGTTTACTGAATCATCGGTAACAAGACCAATAACTTACCAAATATATCAAAAATATAAATAAAACCTTAACTTTTTTTTACAGGCTTCAATAAGAAGGTGGTTATCAATTCGTCTGTATATTTTTGTTGTATGTTTGTTACTCGATTTCTCCGTCAATTGTGAAGCGAAATTTGTAATATTTATTAATCGAAAGAGCCCGAGTTTGTCCCATTTCCACCAAATCAGGATCTGATCAGTGGAACTCAGGGAAATTGATAAAAACCCTCGAATATTATAGACACTTACACGTGTTTCATATATTTGTTTCCAAACATATTAAGTAGGCTTCACAGCTATACCTGAAAGTACACACATAAACTAAAAAGTATAAAACTTTTTTAATGTGTCGAGTACCCATAAAAATAAGACAATAAGAAGACAAAAGGAAAACAATGGAAAACTGGCGTTAAAGGGATTAATTAAAAACAAAACCGACTTTAAAAGAATAAACTTTAAAAATGCACTAAAAAGTAAATAAATAATTACTTTATTAATCTGCTTCTCTTTACTTCAATATATCCTCTGTTTTAATATCATTAATAATTTTGAAGTCGACACCGACTAGAGTTAACCAATGTTTTCATTTATAAATGTAAATAACTGCCTAAACCTTATCATAATTACATGTAAGCTAAATAAAAGACTGAGGTGATTGTAAAGAACAATTAATCAAAATTAAATTAGCATCGTACATTTACACCACTCTGTTATCCGTAAGTTGGCAGCGATTTCAAAATTATTAACGAGATTAAAACAAATGAATTGAAGTAAACAGAAGTAGATTAATAAAGTAATTATTTATTTACTTTTTAGTGCATTTTTATAGTTGATTCTTTTGAACACTGTTGGGTTTTTTAAATTAAAAAAGTTTTAACTATATATAAACGTTTCTATTTATCTCTTACTTTAGTTATTGATGCTTGATATTACTTATTTTTTTGTAGTCATTTGATTGGAGTATTCAGAAGCAGAGCGTGATCCTGTCGTCCTTCTTCTGGGGCTACATCGTATTACAGATCCCCGGGGGTGAACTGGCTGCTAGGTTTGGAGGATCCATATTGATTACTATTAGTATTGTTCTTAATACTTTAGTTTCGATTTGTATTCCTTTTGCTGCTTACTATGTGAGTAAACAAAATGACAAATAATCTTTCCCTTAGTTCTTTCTACTTATTTGGATTTTTATGATGCCATAAAAATAGTCCTTTTCATCATCATCTTCCTACCCTTTTCCCATTTTTACTTGGGGTCGGCGCAAAATGCCTTCCTCTTCCATTCCTCTCTATTTGTTGTCATCTCCGCATTCACTCCTTTCCTAAGCATATCATCTTTCACACAGTCCATCCATCTTTTCTTTGGTCTTCCCCTTCCCATGTACCCGTCCACATTCATATCCAATACCTTTCTTACAACATTTTCTTTCTCCCTGCGCATCACATGTCCATACCAGGACAAACGACCGCCTCTTAACTTCTCTGTTATTGGCGCCACTTCCAAACTTCCTCTAATATATTCATTCCTAATCCTGTCCATTCTTGTTACCCCACACATCCCCCTCAACATTCGCATCTCAGCTGCATGCATGTAATCTTCTTTCGTCCGTCACCTTTATGGGGTAACATTCACATAAAAATAGTCCTTTTATTAATTGATTAATCACAAAACAATAGCATACTGCGATATACAAAATTACATAACAATATTGAAGTTTAAAAAAAAAAAAAAAAAATGTACTATACTTTTTAATTTAGAAAACATATGTAATCCATTAATTATAATTTTAGGGAGGATGGCAACTTGTCTGTGCTTGTAGAGTGGTCCAAGGTCTATCTCAAGGATTCATTGTGCCTTCGATACAACATTTAATAGGAAAATGGGCTCCGTTAGAGGAAAAGAGTCGTATAGGTGTTTTTATACACAGCGGTATGTTTAAATTTAATTATCAGCTACTGAGATCAACTGAAATCATGTCCAGAGCTTATGTCATTTTAATTGAGTGATCTGTGGTTTCAGGAGCTCAATTCGGAAGTGCAGTTCAATTCATAGCGGCCGGTTTTATAGCAGATTATTGGGGATGGCCAGCAATATTCTACGTGAATGGTGCAGCTGGAGCACTGTGGGCTATAATTTACCTCTTTTTGGGATCTGATTCCCCGCAAAAATCAAAAATGATAACTGCTGAAGAGCGATTATATATACAAACTTCGTTGGGTCACGTTAATATGCAAAAGGCATGTAAAAAACATACGGCAAGTTGTAATAACCTTGCCCCATGCTCGGTATATGAATGTGTAAGGAGATTCATAGTAGCGGGTACTAGAGACAGAGTTATTTTCTAACTTACTCATGACTTGTATATGTTTTTACCTTTTTAATTTTTAGTATGGTTGGTCTTTGTAGTAGTAGTAGTGTTTTTGACGTTTATAAGCTCATTTTTAGGGCCTAAATTGAATAATCATTTTTTTTATCGTAAAGCACAACTTGCACATGCAGTATGCATTTGTAAAAAGTTTTTACACTTAGTTTTATCAAAATGTAAGATTGTATTATAGCATCGTTGTAAATAAATGTTGGCAAACCTCATTAAATAGAACATAGTTATATTAATAGTTACTTCACGGCAGAAAACTAAAGAGTGTATTCAAAAACCATTAAATTTAAAAATGCAAATCGTGATTATTACAGAACCTGAAAACTCCGTGGAAGTCGATATGGACGTCGCTTCCGTTTATATCACTGATCATTGTCCACTGCGGACAGAACTGGGGCCTCTGGACGTTAATGACCGAGATACCCTCATACATGAACCAGGTCTTGGGGGGGGGATATCAAAGCGGTAAAAACTCAAAGACTAAATTTATATAACACGTTTAATATTATACTTTCGATTTGAATTATTACAACAATATAGTAAACTTTTACAAAATTGAAATAATAGGTATTTGATATTTATTTATTTATATATTTCAGAATGGTGTTATGTCAGCCTTACCTTACTTGGCCATGTTTCTACTGAACTTCCCATTCGGGTTCCTTACTGATTACATACCGAATAAAAAGTGGTTGAGTGTCACCGCCACCAGGAAGTTATCGAATTCAATTGGTAAGTCAATACGTCAAAATTACTTCTGTTACAACTAAAATTAATAACACAATCAGATAGGCCTCAAAAGTTCTATCAAATCAAATCAAATCAAAATTTATTTATTCAATTTATGCCCTAAGAAGGCGCTTATGAACGACTAAACACTACCACCGGTTCGGAAAACAACCCAGTCGAGAAGAGCGCAGGCGAGAAACTCGATCTGGTTCTTTTTTTTTCATAAATATAATATATATCATTTTTTTTGTCATATAAAAAACTATACAAATCGTAGTTTTAATAATGTTAGCGGGTGCGCACAGAGATGTGGGTTATTTCCAGACATCACTATCGTTCACGTAATGATCCACCCTGTAATAACCTTTTGAGATTAAGACTTGCTCGACATAATACTTGAACTTATTGTCAGGTAAATCGGTAATGTTACTTGGGATCGGTAAAACCGAATACTATTACCTCGGTATTTAATCCTCTATCCCGGTATTTAAATTTCAGGGCACTATGGTCCAGCCGTAGCCCTCATTGCCCTATCATATACCCCAGTGGGTGACGTGATGTTGGCAGCAGCTCTCCTCGTCATAGTAGTGGGACTCAACGTTGGTCATATCAGTGGATTTGTGGTCAGTATTAATCTTTTCCGTATTTTAAGTTTAACATGGTGCTTTTGTTAATATCGAGGGAGCTGTAAGTCTGGCACAGATTGGTTTGGCATGTAAAGATGTTAGAAGATCTGACAGAATCATCCTGATACCCTGGACTATGGGTCAGCTCTTGTACGGATACTTTGGCGTCGTCTTAACTACAGCTACTTTGATGAGGGCGCGTGATGGAGTGGCCTCCGAGGAAGACTTAAAGCGGCAAGAGTACTCGATACTTGTACAGGTACTTATTATGCCGTTTGGAGTCAAAACTTTGGGACCGTAGAGTCCGACTAAACGCAGCATGTTTAAGGCACTCGTAAGTCACTTGACGAAATAACTAATTGATAAGACAATACCGCCAGTCTTTTGGGAGTATTTGCTTCTGGAGGCAAATCCGACAATTCCTAATACTTGTAATTTGGCTTATTCTACATTTTTATATGGAAATAAATTTATTATTTTAACAATTGAGCATGTAAATAAAATATCAACAATCAGTTTGTAGATTTTATGTAATGATTTGTATTGTTATAATATTCTGACAGTTGGTCTACCTCGACATGGCACCCAACTTCGCTGGTACACTCCTCGCCATCACCAACAGTTTTGCCAACATCATCTCAATAATCGCGCCGCTGGTCGCCGGAGCAGTTCTTAAAGATGAAGTATGTTATAAAATACAATTTTCTTATGATTGATTCATAGATTGATATTTAAACATCTCATATTAATTATTAGAGTTTAGTTTACAGTTCTCGGGATTATACTGATAAATATGTTTTTAATAGATTTTCAATTTATTCAGTGTTTATCCCACGATTTCAAGTTATTTACGAGCAAGGTAGTACGACGTTTTCCTTAACAGGAAGCCTAGGTCATCTAACTGCATTGTCATTGAGTACTATTACTATAATGTCTATGATCTCCATTAGGACGTAACATGTCAACTATTATATCCAGAATACATTTCGTTGCATCAAGTTCATTGTAAAAAAAACATGTATTGTTTGAACTGAAAGAAATCATATAAAACATTAATTTACAGACAGATCCTAATGAATGGCGTAAAGTGTTTTATATATCTTCCGGTGTTTACATTATTGGAAATACAATTTACCTCATATTTGGAACTAGTGAGAGGCAGAAATGGAACGAGCCTACGAATACTGGACAGTCTAAGAGTAAATTATTTTTATATTTAACATACATTTGATAGTTGAAATGCTTAAATAAGAGTAGAAAATTGTTTTATGTGTATGGAATGGAATTTGGAATTTTAGGTTGCGAATGGAAATGAATGTAATTTCATATAGAATGCAAAGGTATGTTTAAAACGACTGAAACCTATTCCCGAGATGTATATACACTGTGATAACCCACATTTTGAAACTACTTCATTTGCTATAGCATATATTTGTTTTTTTTTTCTTCTAGATATCGAACGGGTCGAGAAACTACAATGATGAAATAACCTAATACACAAAACTATGTACAAGAAATTTGACTGTAAAATAAATTGTTAAATTCTACAAACATATATACGTATATCTTTGAATTATGCCAAAGTTTATCGCGTTATTTTAATGTAATGAAAGTCAGATGTTCGCAACAAATTCATTTAGAGTTGAACGTGAATAATTATTACGAGTAGACGTAAAAATACCGTTCGTAAACAATATATAGGTTTGTGTAACAACCCTTAACAATGACTGTCCACGACACATCTTCGCTGTATGACAATGGATAATGCAAGTGTAATAAATACGTATACATTTTAGAGAAGATAACCTTACTAATATTGTTGTTTTTATTTGAATACTAGCTGTGTGCCCGCGTCTGCGCCCACGTTTCACATATTCTTCACTGCGTTTTAATTTTTTTACACGGAACCCTAATAATCTTCGAAAATATAAAGCAGCCTCAGTTACGCGGAGTAACTTCAGCTATCTAACAAAAAAAGTTTTGCCCAAATCGATCCTGCCGTTCTGGAGATTAGACGGAAGAAACAGACAAAAAAAAAAATTAGATTGCATTTTTGGTATCCCGTCCATCTATCCATACAACCGAAAGACCTCCATAGCTAGACATAGGTCCCCCCAAAGATCTCCACGACGACCGGGTTGCGCCACCCGCATCCAACGCATTTCCGGGACGTTCATCAGATCGTCGGTCTACCTTGTGGGAAGCCTATCCACGCCACGTCTTCTGGTTCGTGGCACCCATTCGAGAACCCGTTGGCACCATCGGGCATCGGTTTTGCGAGCAATGTGCCCAGCTCACTGCCACTTAAGTTTAGCGTTTCTTCGGGCAATGTCGGTTACTTTGGTGCTTTTGCAGATCTTTTCATTCCTGATTCGATACGCAATGAAACTTCAAGCATAGCCCTCTCCATTGCCCTTTGAGCAACTAAGCTACGATTTAATATTCACATTGATAATATTATTCATAAGGGGTTCAGAATTCTAGGTTTCATTTTACGCAATAGTAAAGATTTTAAAAATGCAGACACAACAATTATATTATTCAACGCACTAGTACGTAGTTGTCTAGAATATTGTAGTCTCATATGGAACCCTCACTATGATATTTTAAGAACAAATTAGAGAGCGTACAAAAGCGGTTTCTGTGGCATCTGACATATAGATTTCACCTAGGGAAAACACTTCGTATATACCATGATAGACTTGATCATTTTAATTTGCACTCTTTGGAAGACCATAGAGAGTTACTGGATCTTACATTCTTATTGAAGTTACGAAATGGCATTTCGAACACACTTGAACTGTTAAACAGAGTCAAATTTAACGTCCCAAGGAAACTACCTCGAACATCACGATTTAATCTATTTAGCACAGATTGTTATCGGACAAATTTGGGTCTTTACTCTCCTCTAAATAGAATAATCTCACTATATAACAAAAAAACTAAAGATATAGACATTTTTCAAAACAGCCTTAGAATGTATAAATCTAACTATTTACGAAAGTAATACCAATGTTATATTATTTAAAACCTAAAATTAATGTAAGTTTAATCTACTTTTAATTCAGAGTCGTTTTTTTTTGTGTAATTTAAAATTTAAACTCATTGACTTCTAGTATTCAACAGATTTGTTTGTTCTTTTGTATCTTTTTGGTTTGTACAAGCTTAAAAGTTAGGCTACTTTAATTTTTCGAAAATTATTATGGTTTCGCATAAAAGAAATACAACAAATAATTTGGGATAAATACAATTAAATGGTCAGTTCTACTTGTATTATTGAGAAATGTTTTACTTTATCTTCGTACCAACAACTTTTAGGAAAATAATCAGGATTACGTACAAAAAAAAAATGAAACCCATGAAATTTTGAACAAAAAATGATTCAATGGACAGCACCATCAAAACATTATTTTCCAATGATTATTTAAAAACTATATCACGGAGTGAAGAATATATGAAAAGGCGGGCGGTGCCGCGGGCACACAGCTAGTTATTAATAAGAATTTAATCCGGCTTGAAAGTGATCAGTGTTAAATAGTAAAAATAATAGAACGAGCATGCTTGCAAACATAATGACAGCTCGTAGTAAAAACAATACTCTTGAGTTAATAATTCTCAATATAATAAATTACCTTAACGTTTTAATTTTAATTTATTGTAATAATTATAACACAGTCAAAACCTCCGCTACGACGTATAAATACATACTTAGGTATTTAGTTGTTGTTTTGATATTCCAAATAATCATTTCAACTTTTTTTTTATTTGTATATACGTATAAATTAAGATATCGTGATAGTATTTTGTTCATCTGGTGCTTGGTCTAAGAAGCAAGACAAAAAATCTGATCGAAATCTGATGATTAACTAGTTTTTGCGTGATGTGCATACAATTATTTTTAATACACTATTTTACATATCCTAAATAGTTTTCTCAGCGCATGCCGTATAATGCAAGCAAATTACATAAGCAAATTGTTTATATCTTGGATTACATTATTGTAATTTACGTAGAGAAAAAGAAGAAAACATATCCTCCATTACTCGATGATAATGTAGCTTCCTACAGGTGAAAGAATTTTTTAAATCGGTTAGTAGTTTTTTTTAGTTTATCCACAACAAACAAAGAAACAATTTTAGCTCTTTATGTTTTAAATTAGAGTGCACCTATGTCAATATCGTGTTGAATAACTGTTTGCTCCGTCCGTGGCATTGTTAGGTACAGTACTGTGTTTTCATTGCCGATTTTCGATTGTGAAGAAAAAATCGAGCGGTTTCAATATCGGCTCTAGATCGTCGAGCTCCGCGCATTCGAATGCGTTCCTAATTCGAAATTCAATTATTTTAAAACACACACACATATACAATAATATAAATCAAAAGTGTTTACAATTTTTTGTGAATATTTCGTGGAGTTGTTATCAGTTAACAAGTTGTGATTTTTATAATTTTAAAAGTTCTTCTAATATGGTTGTCGAAGATAATATTGAATTAGAAAAACCTAGTGAGTATTTTATTTCATTAAATTCTTATAATGCATAATAAAATTATCTAAATAATTTTTATAACAATAAAAATAAAAAAGTGCATAAACTAAATACGGTTATATTAAAAAAAATCGCTATAAAAATATTATTGCTCCAGAGTTATGGAGTTGAAATTTCTCTGGTGTGTGTTTTTTTTCAGGGTTTTTTTTTTTTTTTCATGTTCATGCCTTTAAAACAAAAACTCTGAACTCTGAATTTCAATATGTTTAAAATAAAATAACATTTCTTACTAGTTAAGATTTAACAAGTAATCTGGAACACATCATGGGGATCCACATGCATGGTGAAAGTCATAAAGGCCAAGCTGGATAAGACATACTAACCACCACCACACGAACCACTAAGAAAAGTAGGTGGAATTTTGACAGGGTAGTGCGTAAATTAGGGTAGTGCGTAAATGCATTTCCCCCCGTCAAAAAAAAAAAAAAAAAAAAAAAAGGTGGAATTTTGACCCACTGTATAATCTTATGAGAGCGGAGTTATTATTTATTTTTCTCTCACCATCTGACGTATGGTATTTTATATGGCAGGTAAAGTAAGTGAGTCCAACGATTAAATTCTCAATGAGTATACTACACTCGTATTTAAGTGAATTTCGAGAACCGTAATATCGCGACAATCACCGTGACTGACTTTTCATCATATTTATAGTGGTCAGATACAATCATTGTAATTTTTTTGAACATGATTCGACTTACAGTAATCAAATGATGTTGATTTAAAGGTGAGATGTTTTTCAAACCCCCTTGTAAATTGAAACGATTTTTATTCGAAAAGATTCTGTCAAATATTAAAAAATCACCAAAAGGATAATAAAAAGGGTACCAAGGCAAATATCCTTCGTATAATTTTAATGGTACTATGAGATAACCTCTTTAATTCCACCTTTCCTATCAATGCGACTGCCTCGGTGGCACAGTTGTATAACGGTAAAACTGTCGTTCTAAGGTCTCGTGTTCGATCCTCGGGTCGGGTCAGTGATATTGGGTTTTTCTACTCAGTATCATCCCGGAGTCTAAAATTTGTGCCCGATATGGCGACATGCTCACCCCCTGTCACATCTAGGACAGAACTAAGAGACTAAGAACTAACAGAGCCTAATGTTATGTTATCTAATGTTATGTTATGTTTTTTATCAATATTTCCTACTATCCTCAACCAATACTATAAATATATAACACAATTCCTAAACTCTAAACATTAAATAAATCTTAAAAATTATGTTTCTCCCTTTACATTAATTGATATCGTAATATTTCCGTTGCACTTAGTTTTACAGAATCAGTACTTTTTCTATTTGATCCGAATTCAGCTTTGACTTATTTGCACTTTAACATATTATATTCATATTATTAAATAGGTTTTTAAATTAATTCAGCATCACACATCCCTCATCTACTTATCTCCAATCAGCTGATAATGTTACGCCAATATCTCAGTCGCGTCTAAAATTTCACGTGTCTGTTTGAGTGCGTGTGCGTTATCAGATACGCGCTTCCGAAATCTCGACCAAAGATATAAGGTATAGATTTGGTAACAGTGACTTTACTGCGATTGTTTTTATTTATATCATAATAACAACTATTTCATGCTGAAACAATATGTGTAAAAATTTCTCTGTACGTTTCAGAGTCACTGCTTGGGATTCGTCATGTTCAAGTATTTCTGCTGTTCTTGGCTACGGTTTTACCGTTTAGTATGCGGGTTAATATGAGCATTGCTATCGTCGCCATGACAGACAGCGCTGATGAAAATGTAAGTGTCTGATCGGTAGAGTTACAATCGTAACCCATAATAATTGAACAGCCCCGTTCAAGAATTATGTATGGAAAACTTTGTATGTGTTTAACTTCCTTCCCTCCCTTGTCAACGATAGTAAACAAAGCTCAGTTGTTGTGACCGGAATCAACGACGATGGACGTAGCGTGGAACCTTTATTTTTTTTTTTTTTTTGACGGGGGGAAATGCATTTGCGCACTACCCTTACCTATTGTATTAGTGAGACCGAAGTCCCCCAATACAATAGGTAAGGGGGCACAGAGGGACGAACTCCGTGCCAGTGTGGGACTCGCCCGGAAATACCCACTATAACCCCCCGGGGCCGTCCACTGCATTTGGGATGGGGGCGACACGGGGTGGCTTTCGCAAGCACCGCGTCGCCCCCTGCAGCGATCTTACCAGGCCTCGTCCGTGCAATGGCCCGGTAGGGATGGAGGAGAATACTTCCCCTCCACCTCTTAGCCCACCTCAGAAGGAGGCACGACCGTCAGGTCGACAGTCCGGGGGGCAGGAGATACTTCCTGCCCCCCATAGATAGAAAAGGGATGAATTGGATAGAGCAGTGGCGGGCAAAGGGAAAAAGGGGGAAGAAACCCGCCACTACGTAGCGTGGAACCTACCTAACCAACTCTATAATGAGTCTAAGCTTTCAGTCCAGTAAAACATCGTCAGCAAACCATAGCTTGGTTGTAACGAATTACCTAATAATGCCACCCTCAAATTTTGAAATCTGTCACGAAGCACAAATAGGTGTGTTCCAGTAGCATCACATGTGAACCGATATCTCTAGAGTTTAGGCTTTTTGGCGAGTTTCAACATCTAAACTTAAAAGACAATATTGAGATCAAACCAGAAATATATTGTTTTTTACTGATCATTGACATTAGAGAAAAAGAATTGAGAGTTTTGAAAACTGGAATGAAATCGCATGAAGTCTCCGTTAGTGTGTTCACTATTATGGTACACATCATCACTTAACATCAGATGATATTGTGGTCAAAGTAACTGAGCCTATCAAGTGTATGTAAAGGAAAGTAAGTAACAATTACTTACATACATAATCATCATTTAGAATCTACTGTTCCCTAATAATGCTTAAGTAATTCGAAAATGGTTAAAAAAAACCTTTATTAAGTAGCTACGGTTTATTAAATGACATTTCTTGTAGATTACTTGTTACAAAAGTAGGTGTTATATGATTTACGAAGCTAACATCTAAATTTGTAGGCAACGCTACTTTAAACAACTTAAATTGCATAACTTGTCATCTCTATTTGTATTAATATTGTCACACTTGCATCAATGCAACCGTTTAAAAAAACGCACTCACGGTATAACGTTACATACCAATATTTATTCATTGATGTCATAAATAATTTAGCAAAACGTCTAGTGCTTAGATAAATCACTTCTTTGGACACAAGTCCCGTGGTTTTAAATTTCACCAGTTGAAATGTGATTTATTAAACACCCTTGGAAATTTTATTTCTTGTGGTCGCTTATTCCAGAACAAGTTGATTGAATACGCGGTTTAATATAATTTGTCTTGGCTTTCAATATTTTTTTTTATGGTAGCAGAATAATAAAATTATTATCTGTACTGAACAGTTTAAAAATATTGAACTAATTTTAATGCAGTACTTAGCCAAAAATATAGGTCAGAACTGGAGGAATAACGTAGGTTCCATAAAGCTTTCTGATAGCGTAATGATAGATAAGAAACACAATATCGAAAGCGTATTGAGTTAATTAAGTTACGGATTCCAGCTAATCTAAATGAAAACAACGTTTAAAACATTTGAAGGGAATTTATACCTCCGCTTATGATAACATGTTTCTTAAAATTGTAATTTACAGTAAAAGGTATATCATAACTTTTATTAAGATATGCAGATTTAAATGAAGTTGTAAATGAATATGAAATAATTTCAAGGAAAAGTATTAATCCTTTTTGTGGAATGTATCTGATATTATACTCATATATGATTGGCTTTCAAGTGCGGCGAGATACAGTTTAAGTGGAATATATAACTGTGATGAAAATATTTAAACAGTTAATGACCATGAAACAATGTTGTAATTTCTTTGAGGATTGTGCTTAGCAACACATTTTATGTTAGTAAAAGAATATGTTTAATGTTCGAACTCATGTTCTTTACAGCAATATCTGTTGCGATATGTTTTTCAAATCTTTTTTAAAATCGAGTTTATTTTGATTTTGCTTAAATTTAATTCTATATTACTAGAAATACCTCTTCAATTACAAATATAGTTAACACCAGAAGTTACAAATTAACAACCTTCGTAATTTTTTTATAAACTTACTAATCAACTTTAAAGTAGTTTTAGGAACGAAATTCTCTTATTTCCTGGCGAAAGGCTTTGTTCTAATTAATATTTTCACAATTTCAGTCGTTCGATTGGAGCGTTCAGACACAGAGCGTGATCTTGTCATCGTTCTTTTGGGGTTACGTGGTACTGCAGATACCTGGTGGTGAGATCGCGGCCAGGTTCGGTGGTATGATCCTAATCACAGTCTGTATCGGATTGAATTCAGCAGTGTCACTGCTCATACCAATCGGTGCAAATTACGTAAGTATAACTTACTAGATTCTAGTTCTTCGGGTTGATAATTATACCTTTATTGTATACTTATTTTTTTTCTCTATTAAAAGGCGATTTTTGATAGTTTTGGTTACAAAAGTACAATGTGAAGTTGACCTTTTAAGCTAACTCTAATTATATAGATACATTCAAGTTATCTCAGTAATGTTTTGTAAAGTGAAATAACTTGTACTGTTCAAAGCGCAAGTCCGACCTCACATGGCGTACTACACACACATTTGGGCCGGTGCTCGTGCTTAACAGCTCTCTTCTCTTGATTCCGTGCAAAGGCGAGCTTTTGGGATTGTTGATGATCCCGACCTAACATGCGGCTTAGATACCTTAGAATTTCGTAGAAAGATTGGCTCTCTTTGTGTATTCTACCGTATGCATAACGCGGAATGCTCTAAGAAACTCTTTAATATGATGCCTTTGTCGCCGTTCCAAACTTGCACTTTACGCCGTTGGCTAGCTGCTCGTTCCTACACCCTTAATCCCAGCCGAAATGTGACAACTTTTTTGTCGCGTATGCTAGCGTTCTGGAATGATTTACCCAGATCGGTTTTATGAAGGCTATGACATGGAACTCTTCAAAAAGCGCTCTCCAAGGTAGGCAACGCAACAGTAATGCCTTTGGTGTTTCAGTTGTCCATAGCGATGGTATCCATCTACCATCAGATGGACCGTTTGCCTGTTTGCTGCCCTTTTACATATAAACAAGTATAATTTTCTAGGTAGATAATGAAACAATTCGTAATTCACAATCTGTTAGATTACTCGTATTTCATATTTTCTTATGCATGTAATTAAAGACTTCTTGTCTCGTATAACCTCAAGATAGTTACGTTATACAGAGTGGCATCATGTAAGTTTGTGAAATTAAACTAAAACTACAAATGTCCAGTTTAGTTTTCATAAACAACTCTCCAGTTTTTACATATGATATTTTTTACGATTCCCACGCTTTCCATCTTTATGTATTCTATTTAAAGGGTATCCAAGTTGTTGAGCGCGAAGTTAGCAGTAAAGCACCTGATTGGAAGTGATTTGCAACTGTGTTTGTCGTTCATAGTTCAAAGATTAACTTTTTATAAAAACTTTAATATTTTTAAACGTTATCTAATTGTATGAATTTAAACGAAAAATGTATTTTATATCTAGAACGAAATTATTTTAAAACTTAGTTTAATTATATCTAAACCTAGTTATATTTATATTTCAGGGAGGTTGGCAACTGATTTGCGCCTGCCGTGTAATCCAAGGTCTCTCTCAAGGCTTCCTGTTTCCCGCAACGCACAATCTTATTGGTAAATGGGTTCCATTGCAAGAAAAGAGTAGATTAGGAACCATTATATATTCAGGTATTATAACATTTTTAAGACCGACATCAAAATAACTTGTGTTATACAGATACTGTAAAGTTGTAATATTTACAAGATGATATAATCTGTGCCACATTCGACTTCTAATGCTTATGTTTTCGTCACCGTACATAATACTTAGTATATATATTTTTACCATGGTACTTGAACAAGTAATCCTGCATAAAACTGAGTTAAATTTTTTTCTCAAAAAAAAGTAAATCCGTGTCTATTCTCGATAATCACAAATATACTACAAATGACTTTTCTTATATGTACATCAGATTGAAAAGCAGAAGCCTTAGTAATTTTGCTTTAAGAATAGTTTAAGATATATAACTAACTGCTTTACGCGGTTTTACCCGCGTAGTTCTTGTTCCAGTAAGATTTATTATATCACTCCTCCCTGGATTTCAAGCTATCGCCATACCAAATTTCATGCAAATCGGTCCAGTAGTCTTTAAGTTTATTCGCTACATACATAAATACAAATCATTCATCTTTATAATACTAGTATAGATGACCAAACACAAGCATAAACAGTCGAATGTGACACAAATTTTATCAACTTCATATTTTTACCACAAATTAGGTCCAGCAAAGCTCACTTTATTCTGTTTCAAACTAAAATATGTCTGTGAAAACAAAGACTAACACAGGAGTAGTTACGACTTAGTCTTTAGAAATAACGACCTAGTAATGACATGCTTCGCTTAGAATTGCGATTCTATTTGATGCTGAATTGAAAACAATGAAAAAACCTCAACTTTCAGGATGCCAATTAGGTACTGCCCTGCAGCTAGTAGCTTCAGGATTCATAGCGGATTCGTGGGGCTGGCCCGCGATCTTCTACGTGAACGGATCACTTGGGGCGATATGGACTGTCGCTTACGTGTTTCTTGGTTCAGATTCACCACAAAACTCTAAAATGATCAGCGCTGAAGAACGGCTCTACATACAAAAGTCGCTTGGACAAGTTGGAGTGCAGAAGGTTTTAATTTAAACACTCGAAGTCTTGCATATCCTAAATGAGCTTGTATCTATTTATTTGAAATATCGAAGTGATCTCAATGTAATACCATAGTTTCAACAATATTTATATTATACAATTGTCCTGTAATAGTCAAACGTTGTAACAAAGATGCCCAAATATGCCCATAACAGAAAGTGAATCTTTAAAACTACTTTAAGCAACAAAACTAAACTTCTTGAAATTCTTAACATTTGGAATATTCAAGTTTTGATGATTTGATGTTTTGAAGAAATTGATGAGATAAACTGTATTTTTTTTTTTTATGAAATAACAGAGGTTGATGACACCGTGGATAGCGATTTGGTCGACACAGGCATTTATAGCACTCATCGTGGTACATTGCGGACAGAACTGGGGATTCTGGACGCTGATGACGGAGATACCCTCCTATATGAAACTAGTTCTAGGAGTCGATATCAAAGCGGTAAGATTTTACTTTGAATATAACTCGTAATGTAAGTCCTTATTATTGTATAATCTATACTTAGAATAAAATCCTAATCAAAATCAAAATTTATTTAGCAATTTAGGCCTTTTTATTTTTTTTTTGATGGGGGGAAATGCATTTACGCACTACCCTTATCTATTGTACTTAATTCAATTTAGGCCCTAAGATGGCGCTTATGAACGTCTAAAACACTACCACCGGTTCGGAAAACAACCCAGTCGAGAAGAGCGCAGGCAAGAAACTCGATCTGGTTCTTTTTTTTCCATAAATATAATATATATAATTTTTTTTGTCATATAAAAAACTATACAAATCGTAGTTTTTAGTGGAAGCACAGAGATGTAGGTTAATTCCAGACATCACTATCGTTCACGTAATGATCCACCCTGTAATAACCTTTTGAGATTTAATGAAACGAAATCTGTACATTCAAAATCAGTTACAGAGAACACATATCGATAGTTTTAAAAATTGTGGTCTGTCTGTCTCTTTATTACTTTCTTCGCCAATCACGCAAAATCTACTGAATCGAATTTGGTTTACGTATTGCATCTATTGGGAGAATATAGACTGCAACTTGTCTGAATTCCAAGCGGGTAAAACCGCAGGAACAGCTAGTACTACATAAATATATATATTCTAATAAATAAAATTGAAATGTCTGTTTTTTTTTTTTACTAAACAGATATGAATGTATATATGATACTGATACCAAAAATACAATTTTTATTATTTTTGTTTATGTCTGTTTGTTTCGGGTAGTCTCCTGAACGGCTGGACGGATTTTAACTTTTTAACTTAACTTAGGATACTTTTAATTTTCGAAAATAATTAGGGTTACGCGAAAAAAAATTAAAACTCCTAAACAAATAAAAAATAAACTATATCTAATATATTAGCTGTGCGCCTGCGGTTGCGTCCGCGTTTCATATATTCTTTACTGAGTTTTTTTTTTTTTTACGGAACCATATTTTTTTTTGTAGTATTAAGGTAAAGCACATATATGTCTCATAAGTTCAAGCACTTGCCCGTAAAACTGTGCATTGAATCGGATTTCATTAAATTTTTTATGAGTTTTAATTTTTTTACGCGGTGCCCTAATTATTTTAGAAAATTAAAAGTACCCTTAGTTACCCGGAGTAACTTCAGTTATCTACGAAAAGAAGTCCTGTAAAAATCCATCAAGCCGTTTCGAAGATTACCCGTAGCAAACAGACAGACAGACAAAAATTTCAAAAATTGTATTTTTGGTATCGGTATCGTATATGCATTCATATCTATTTAGCAAAAAAAAAAAATATTTAGTTGGTTTGGGCATGTAGGGAGGATGGATGAGAGAGAAGATTAACGAAACGAATTTATAAGGCGAGAGTGAAAGGGCAAGTCGGTAAGGGTCGACCTAGGCGAACGTATCTAGATCAAATCAATCACGTGTCAAATAAAGGTCAGGTGAAAAGTACTCATAACCGACGAGCATGTATGAAAGCGCTCATGAAAGTAAAGCGAAAGAGGTATGCCAAGATCGTAGCAAGTGGAAGGACGTAATCTCTGCCTACCCCCACGGGGGAAAGGCGTGATGATATGGATGTACGTATGTAAAAAAAATCATTGTGACATTACAAAAACAGACACTCCAATTTCATTTATTAGTATATAATATAGATAGTCGGTATTATTACAATAATCTTACTACGTCTTAATCAACGTACACTTAGTGAAAACTCGGTTACGGTGAGTTGTTTCATCAGCGCTTTTTTGTTATCTACTGCAAATCAAGTTATAATAACTACAAAATCATAAGAATCAACATGATTTCTTTTAAACTAATTGTGACCTGCATAATAAACATTAATCATAAAAAAATATGTATTTTTTTTTTCAGAATGGTTTGATATCAGCTCTTCCTTACTTAGCAATGTACTTACTTGGTTTTCCTCTCGGATTTATGTCTGACTTCATACTGAAAAAGAAATGGCTCAGTATAACAGCGTGTCGGAAACTAAGTAACTCTATTGGTAACTTACATTTTATCTCTTTAAAAATTCGATAGATAATATGCGTGATCTTATTGTTAGTAACTCATCAGGGAACATGGGAGACATTTTTGTTTTCAATTTAATAAATTTTCGCTTCTTCCAAATTTTAACTATAATCACATCTGTGAAACACAAATTATTAAATCACATAAAGTCTATTAAATTCCATTACATTTTATTATATTGTTATATTATAACAAATACACGACAATTTAAGCAATTTAACACATAGGAATTCGCGAGTCGCAGAAATATTTAATGAATTTATGGTAATAAATTTGCCTTCCCAATGTGTAATATCACAAAAATTCTTAGGGATATCCAATAAAATTTACTTACTTTGAATTAAGAAATGGAAATGATAAATTATACTTAGGCATAGACGTGTGTGTTGTTGAAGTTTTAATAACATTCACAGTTGAGATATTAACATGAAATTAGCCGATAATGATGTACTGTAAATAATTTCTGCGATATAAGAATTTAACATTAAACTCTTCCTATACTACATAGGAAGAATGGTTTGTAAAATAATGTAAAGAAGAATAATAGATTATAATTATAATTAAAATCATTGGCGAGTCAAATGTAAAAGCGAATTATTCTATGCACCACTTTGGCTTTGCAGGGTCAAAAGGGCACATTGTTTTTTCCCGCAATTGCATTTTCTTTACAGACCTTATGATATGAGCGATTTTAAAATGAATAACAAAAAATCTTACGCGCCCTTTTGGCATAAACCCTACCCCAGTTCTGTACGCCATTTTTATCTTTGGAACTTCATATTAAACCATATATATCGAGACACATTATTAAGATTAAGAGACAACATTGTAAGTTATTTATCACTCGATTACTCGGGCGGCTTTTTAGAGATAAAATTGCAATTTATATTGACGATGCCTCAACTTCTAGGTCATTATGGACCAGCGATAGCGTTGATAGGCCTGTCCTATTCACCAGCCGGTAACCTACCGGCGGCGGTCGCTCTCCTCACGTTTGCAGTCGCGCTCAATGCTGGACATTATACAGGATTTTTGGTAAACAAACTAATTTAACAAGCTTAAAATGGTAATATATGAAGGGCTATTAAAAATACTTCAGTAACCACATAAGGTATTTCAATCCTGCCAAATAATAAAACTCCATGTGATAGTAATTGTTACTTAGCATTGCAAAACATAACATTTATATATCCCATTTTTATTTAACGTTAAGGTAATCCAGATGAAGTGTAAAAAAACAGAACCTATATTAATTTAATATAGTACGAAACAATAAATCAAAACTATTGATGGCCTCCTGAATTAATTCTATATTAAGCATAAGTGTATATTTAATTTATTTTTATTTTATTCCGAGTTTTTATCCGTTTTCTTGCCGTTGATAGTCGGAATGTCTCTTAAACTATTATATCACATGATGCACATATGAAGTATCTTCTGACAAATGGTATAGGCTTCCTAAAATAATATCGAGTCAATCTAAATTCTACTACCACGAACAGGCATTATGTAAAAAGCCTTGCCACCGTGATATTATTTTCTCACAATATTTTCCATCACTAAAAGCCAAATTAGATAGGTGGGGGTTTGTCTATTGTCTACTGAAAAATCAACTAAGCCATTTTCGCTTCAAACGTTCCTATTCCAAGAACATTTCAAATACATGTTATAATGTCCAGATAGACTCTTCAGAGCGAGTTTGTGTCAAGGCTCAGGTGTTGAATCTGAACTACTTGCAGTTGGTGCACATCGATATGGCTCCGAACTTCGCGGGCACTCTCGTGGGCATCACTAACGGTATCTCTAATATCCTATCGATCATCGCGCCGCTCGCCGCTGGAGTTATATTAGAGGACGAGGTAAGTTATTGTTTAATACCGTCTAACAGCAGCCTTTTCCTACTAAACACAGGGATAAGTAAAGAAGTAAGTAAGTAAGAAGCGTGTTCCGATGTTATATCCTTTTTAAATGATTTATTTTTACAAAACTCTGTAATAGGAGGATAAATATAAATAACGCTAACTTTTCAATGCAATAAATATTTGATCACAATCACAAAAATTTTACACAAAAAATGCTAATTGAAAGTGTATCTGAAAGCACAACGCCTCGGAGCACTGGCTTTCCTATAGATGTTTGCTGATAGATTTTATTTATAATACTTGAAAGTTGTCTATTGGTACGTAATATCGTGTCTCCATATGATGTTTTACCACCAAACATAAAATACGCGTGCAACCATTAAAGCGATATAGACTTGAATCAATAGGAAATGTCCATTCACAAAATATCTTCAAGACAAAATCCTTGGTAATTACATTTGTAATTTAAAATACATATTTATTCCCAGACGGATCCGAGCGACTGGAGAAAAGTGTTTTATTTATCGTCTGGTATCTACATCGTCTGTAATACGTTGTTCCTTGTATTCGGTACCAGTGAGAGGCAGAAATGGAACGAACCAGAAGCAAAAGGTACGAGAATACACCTCTAAATGTAGTGTTGTATATTTTATTCAATTTAGGTCCTGAGAAAGCGTTTGTGAAAACACTAACACTGGTTTGGAAAAACAACCCAGTCGAGAAGAGCTAGCAACAAACTAGATCTGATGTTTTTAAATAATACTTAATTTTTATAGATTTACAATTCATAGTTATTAGCGGAAGCACAGAGAGGGATGTTATTTCCAAATATCACTAATGTGCATATAAGGATCCGCACTGTAATAATTAAAACTTGCTTGAGATGGTGCCTAAACGCATTGTTCAGTAATGTGCTTTAGAACTTTATTGCGGAATACCTAGAAACCTCTTATTCGTTTTCCTGAATCTATAACATGTAATTCTTAATTTATGTTTATTCCTTCTATTAAAATCAGGCCTACATCAGTCAATATTGTCAAAATGTTTACGAACACATTACAAAATTTTCAAGGACGTATCTGAAGGGCAAAGTTAAGATACTATATTTCGTAATAGTACTTTATTGTTGTTGCCACTGGTAGGTCTTTATAGAGCTGTTTTTTATTACTATAATTTAAAAGTGAATTTCTGATTTTATTTTCAGTTACTGACATAATAAAATCATATATTATCATAACAATATCGTTCAAAGTCCCTGTCATTTATGTCGAAATGGACTTTATAGCTTGGTATTAAAGCATACATTTTTATTACAAACATTAATAATTGTTCACATAATACTCCTATAAAAATATGTCGATATAAATGTCTGCCTTAGAGATTCCGAGAGAGAGTCCGAGACGAGAAAGAAATCCCATGTCATCAGTCTTTCCAAATATCATAAATCATTTTGCTATTTTCTAGATCTGTACCTCGTGAGCATATTTAATGATATTAACAAGTTTTTATTATCAATAGTAGATATTATACACGTCAGAGGTTCAAAATTGTGATTTAAAAATAGTTTTAATCAATTCTAAGGCGCTTTTGTGTAGTTACATTTGTAATTTTCTTCCTTCGTGTCAATCTTTTTCTTTCAAAATTTCTTAACGCCCTTGTGCGCCGTTTTTTTTTTTTTTTTTTAAATTGGTTTAGCATATTTTATGTCGGTCCGTATTTCAAAATAGATTCGCTGTTCCTGATAGACGACAATTTATCTTGAAGTTTTCGTAACGGGTTCTTCCCATGTGTATTGCAAACCCATTTTGTTGTGATCCAATTGAGTTTCAGTTGACTACCAATTTAAACAAGCAATAGAAACAATTGCATTTTTATTATAAAAGCTCTTGGGTTTTAAATTAACTAATGCCTCGTTCCTGTAAAAAGCGTTTACCGAAAATTTTCCCTTTTTTAACAACATTTGAGTGAAATTTATTATTGTTTTTACATTTAATGTAAAATACGTTAATTATGGTATAGTATGGTATCTATATATATATATATATATATATATATATATATATATAATCTTCTGTTCGTGTATATGTGACTAAAACTCCTCCTAAACACCTGAACCGATTTGAATGAAATTGTTTGTCTATTCCTGAGGGTTCGAGAATGGTTTAGATTCACAATTTGGTCCAATTTATTTTTTTATATACGAAACGCGAACGAAGTAGCGGTCACAGCTCGTATCTATTTAAATTCCAAAATTAAAAACCTCTATTTTTATTTCAGACACTTCGACAGAAAAAGACGTATAGCAAATCGGAACCATAAAAGTCATCTAGATAATAATTTGTAAAATTTTGTTGTAATAAATTATTATTGTTTTTTTTTATTATATCTTATTAATTCACTTGGGTTATTTATAATACTTATTTACTATTTGACAAAAATTTATTCTTTAGAGATATTTATATTCATAAAATCTATGAGGAGTAGTATTGATTTTTTTCTTTGAAGTTAAAGTGCGGGTAGCACGTTTTGTATTTCAGTCCATTAATTTTTTATCAACGTATATTTTAACTTAAACTAATGGGTAATTACATAAAGATTACCGTCGGTAGTACGTGAGTTTTAGAAGCGGTTGAAGCATCTTCTGCCTCATCGGTTGTCAAGTAACGTTACATAAATCATTGTTTATTGATAACTGAAGCGTCGCGCGGCGCATCGGCAAGATATTACTCGCTTCTCTTTATCAATCGAAATTCATCAGTAAGTAACAGTAAAACATTAAGGAGACAATCTTCATAATTATTGATTCGTGAATAACAAGTGAATATTTTAAGGAATAACTGTGTGTGTGTTTTTCACGAAATGAGTGCCGAGGATGATATTGAAGTTTTAAAACCGAGTAAGTTTTATGACGTTTTCATTTTTAGTATAACTTCATGGCAAATAAAATAACTCCACATTTAATTACTATAATGTAAATGCAGTAGATATAGTATGACTGTACGGATTAGTTGACGGTTACTGTCAACAAGTAATCGTGACAAAAAACAATAATTAAATATCTAGTTAATACTTGCAGAACATGATGCACTTAATGAGTTACGCTAATTGTATTTATAACATGTTTGAGGCGATGGTGATTCAGTAACGCCTCACATTTTCGATGCTAAAAATCACATGGCCTTTGCAGTTTAGTCCATCGTACCTACCACCCTGGGCTGAACATTTGTTCGTATGAATTGTTCCGTCTAGAAGTATCTTGGGATGATTTGAATACTCTGTCAGGCTTCGTTTAACCTAACCTAACCAAACCTAAATCCACAAAAATATATAACCTAAACAGATTTCAGCAAACAAATTTAGTATAGCCTGTATTTGTTTCTCTTAGGTAATGTTGTAAGAAATGTATTAAAACTCATACGAAGAGTTGAATGAAAAATAAAAAGAATAGTTCTTGATAATATAATGGTAAATTTTAATAGAGGCAGTACTCGGAGTCCGACATGTCCAAGTGTTCATGCTGTTCCTGGCGATGTTACTGTCTTACAGCATGCGAGTGAACATGAGTATGGCTATAGTTGCCATGACAGACACCTCTAATGAAAATGTGAGTATGTTAAAATAAAAACATTAGCTGATACTTGAAGATTTAACCAGAAAACCGTGAATCCAAGAGATTTTAAAGAATATTTGTATAATTTGAATTCGATCGAAAATATCGATTCCAAACTTGAATAATATTATAAATCCAGCAGCAGTACCTATTGAGAATTTTGAATTTTCGGCGATTAACAAGTGTAGAGATATCCAAATGAAATAATACTTTCTAGTACAATTCTAGTTTACATATAAATCTTCAGTAACATTGTTGTGGCCCTGAAAAGATAGATACCGTAGAAATAATAAACTAACATATATTTATAGGAACACGTTTCCAGTGTCGACAAATATTATCTCAAGATGTTATCTGAATCATCTACATTTATATTACACATTTATTTATGAAACCCTGGAATTATTTATTATACAAATACTATCACCTTTTTTTTTTTTGACGGGGGGAAATGCATTTACGCACTACCCTTACCTATTGCATTAGTGAGACCGGAGTCCCTCGATGCAATAGGTAAGGGGGCACAGAGGGACGAGCTCCGTGCCAGTGTGGGACTCACCCGGGCGTGAAGCGCCCGGAAATACCCACTAAAACACCCCGGGGCCGTCCGCCGCATTTAGGATGGGGGCGATTTCACTTGGTGTAAATGAAATCTAGACGTAACTTGACTGAGTAAATTATGTAATTTCATTTGAATCGGTCTAATCCCATGAAAAGTTAATAATTCCACGAAACAAATGTCCAAATATTTACGTTTATAATATAATAGGTTATACACGTTTTTTTATTTCTATAATTTATCCACTATTATTTAAATACAATGAAAGAGATCATTACGTCGTGATGTTTTTCATTAATAACATTACATTATATTACAAGTTTTAAAATTATAATTATTTCCGTCTGGATTTTCTACCGTAGTATATTTCAGCTGATAAGTCTTGTCTGATTTTGTAAGGTTTAATACGCCCTGGCTAGCGGTATTGACTGTTCACTGTAGGAGTTAAACAGTAAGATATTTCGCAGGCTTGGTCTAAACAAAATAATGCTGATATCTTTCTGAATGATTGTTAACCACTCGAGATAATTTATCGTTGTCATTATAATACTGACGTTCGGAAATATCGGGACTTTATAAAACAGGTATCAAATTTAGATGTAAAAGATTACTGTTGTCATAGCTGATAGGATATTTCTGTTCGACGAGCCGTTCAGATAATTTTTTCTGACATTATAAGAAATATCAAACAGCTCTATTTGAAAATTTCAATTATCAGAACCCCTCTCAGTAACATTATAAGCTCGCATCATATCTATACCGCGATAACTTCTCAATGATGCATTTACTATTCTCACGATATTTTTTTAAATTTTATTACAACATTCCATTCCAATATCTAGATTGACATATTTTTTATAATTAGAATTACATAAAATTACAATTAAATGACTCGAAAGGGAGAAGATTCGGAAAAATCACAAAAACCTCACAAGAAAGTAGGGGTCCAGTGAGATATCACGTGATTAATGGGCGACCCTTAGCTTTTCAAAAGATTCAGAACATTACAATTCACATCAATTAACCACACGAATGTAGAATAACTTAATGCCAACACCAAACCTGCACGGGGGGCGTTTCTTTTCTTTAAAAAAAATTCTATAATGATTCAATTTCGACCACGAAGCGAAAACTAATAATTAATTTAGATGAATTCATTTGACGTATCTGGTCGCTAACAAAACTCACGGTAGGTATGCATAAAGTTCTTGTACTTTACAGTCTTTCGATTGGAACGTCAAAATTCAAAGTATGGTCCTGTCTTCGTTCTTCTGGGGCTATGTGGTACTGCAGATACCGAGTGGCGAGCTCGCGGCTAAGTTTGGAGGAACTATTCTTGTTACTTTGTGCGTCTCTATCAACGCTGCTGTATCCCTCCTTATACCCATTGGTGGGCATTATGTAAGTACTATTAAAATTAAAAACAAATGAGTCGATTAACCTTCAAAAATAGTCTTCCTCCACTTATTATTGTTATTGTATAATTCAGGGAGGCTGGCAAGTTATCTGTGCCTGTCGTGTCGTACAAGGCCTCTCTCAAGGCTTCCTTTTCCCTTCCATTCATAACTTAATAATAGCAAGTGGGTCCCTCTAGAAGAGAAGAGCCGATTGGGAACAATTATATATTCAGGTAAGCATAACCTATCAGAAAATCATGTCATATAGAACTTAATCATAATACAGACTAAAGTAAACGAAGCGATGCAAAACACTGCATTTTAATTACTGTAATCATAGGCTTAGATGATTCCACAGAAAAAAAAAAAAAATACAGCTCGAAGTAATTAATGACAAAATGAATAGACGGTATCAATTAAAACAATAATTTTATGATTAATTCTATAAGACAGCAAATAATATGATAATAGTCAGTTACATTATTAAATTATATTTATATTATATTAACGATATTATATTTACACACATTATGTTATTAAAAATAATATTAGATAGACTAAAAAGTATAAACTTTTTCATATGTTTCGATATCTGTTTTAGATTATATTGTGTGTGTTTTTTTTTATTTTTTTTTTATTTAGGAGATAAATTAGCTTGTAATTCAGTTTAATACTGGTTTACATGGTTAGTTTAAAATAGTCCTTTATTATAAAACATAACATAGTAGATAAATAATAAAATTACTAAATTCATACTAAGATGAAAATGTATGTCGTCCTACCTATAGATGTTATTACGATTAGCAGAATATTTCAAGTTACGAGCTGTATTAAAAACGAAACTTAAATCGTTTAAAATGTGCCCCACATTTTTAAAACGAATTTATAATAATCATGAAGGTACGTGCGCAGTTGTATTACATACGACTGCCGTTCTGAGGTCTCGGGTTCGATCCCCGGGTCGGGTCAAGTGATATTGGGTTTTTTCTACTCAGTATCATCCCGGAGTTTGGAATTTGTGCCCGATATGGCGACAGGCTCGCCCCCTGTCACATCTGGGACGGAACTAAGCTCGGCGAAATGTGGGTGCTGTAGTTCGCTACTTCACCTCTGCCTAACCCTTCGGGGATACAGGCGTGAGCATATGTATGTATGTATGTACATTATTAAAATGTATTCTTAGAAAAAGTCGTGAAATTTCAATCTATACTAATAAAATACCTACAATCAAATTGTAAATTTCACGTGTTTTACTTTTAGTCTTATTTGAGAACAAAAAATTGACGGATTGATTAAAATTGAACAAAATGACATAATATAAAAGATATGTATAGTATATAAATAATAAATATCTAAGACATAGTAAAAATAAGAAAAACAATATTTTTATAAATACAATATCCAAGCACTTTAGCCGTTGTATTAAGTAGTCATTTTTTGAAACTAGTGAACTGAATTTCATTTATAATATCAGTAGGTAAATATGGCGCGGTACATAATATTATTTAATTATAATTATTATTAGACGGTTCATGTTTTGTTTATTTTGCATGACATGGGTGACGAAGTGTTATGAATGTTGATTACGTAAGAAAATTATCTATGTATTCCTGACGATTATTCATAGATGGCGCTATACTGGTTTTTTATAAATTGGAATGTTCTGAAATATTACTATGCAGGACCTCTGAATCTATTACACGGCACATTTCGACAGTTTTAAATGTTTTTTGGTCTGTTTATTCATTTGTTCGGCAATGACGCAAAATCTATTGAACCGATTTCGATGAAATTTCGTATGTTAGTAGTTTATACTTTATAGTAACGTCGCGGGCACAGCTAGTAATAAATATAAGTGAAATCTGTAGAGTACAATCAGTAAATTATAAAAGAAATTAATATTTGAACAGCAACAGAGTGACTTGCGTACACAGGTACAGGTGCGTACAACGAGCGGCGTAGAATGAATTATGATATAATAATTATTAGGCTCTCAGATGGGAACCGCCTTGCAGTTAGTCGCTTCAGGATATCTAGCAGATTACTGGGGATGGCCGGCTATCTTCTATGCGAATGGTACCGTTGGAGCGTTATGGACGGTCGCGTATGTCTTCCTTGGGTCTGATTCACCTCAAAAGTCGAGTATGATCAGTACCGAAGAACGTTTATATATTCAGACTTCGTTGGGACAAATTGGAGTACAAAAGGTTAGTCATGAAAATCGATTTATCTAATATGTTCAGACTGATGATAACGATGAGACATAATATACAAATTCTCCTGAGATCAGATTATAGATTCTATCCATACATTCAACCATAAGGCGTCCACTGTTGGACATAGGTCTCCACCAATAAAGGGGGGGATTGCCATAATCGCTACGCTTGGCAGGCGGGTTGGCGATCGCAGTAGGTGTTTGTGGTACTCAGAGAACGCTGCTGCCCATCCATTGATTTTTTCCCCTTAGTCGCCTTTTGCGACACCTATAGGAAGATATGGGTTGATACTATTCTTGGCCGGCAACATGGATTAATCGTAAAGATTCTTTTTAACCCAAAGCATTGGAAAGTATCAACGTCTGATAGTAACCCATTCCAAAATCAACATCGGTGATAGTAATAAAGTGACTCCAAAGTTCAGCGCTTATGAACCTCTCAAAGAAGAGAGAAGAGGCAACTATGTTGATAAAATAGCTTTTCAAAATATTCCTAATGATACGGACGGTAGAACATGCTTAACGTTGCGATATTTTTCTACGGCTCTATGTACTTAGTAACGTCTATATCGTTCATAATGTCAACAGCCCACTATACTTCTGCAACATCAAATAGATAACACCAAAAAATTAATTACATTATTTCAGCGGCTACGGACACCATGGAAATCAATATGGACTTCTTTACCGTTTATATCTTTGATTATTGCGCATTGCGGTCAAAACTGGGGATTCTGGACACTGATGACAGAGATGCCTTCATATATGAATCAAGTTTTGGGGGTTGATATCAAAGCCGTGAGTTTTGTTTTTATGACATACTTGTTAATATTAGAATTTGTTAGAGATTTGATTTTCAAACAATATCCTTGTTTATTTTCATGACCGCTATTCATATTTGCTTATCTTACAGAATGGATTGATGTCTGCCTTACCATACCTAGCGATGTATATGCTAAGCTTCCCATTGGGTTTCATGTCAGATTACATATTAAAAAAGAAATGGCTGAGTATCACGGCATGCAGGAAGTTGAGCAATTCAATCGGTAAGGCATCTTTTTGTTATCCACACTGTTATAAATGCGATAGTGAGTTTGTTTATTTGCATGTTTCTTACACTTTCACGCTTCTTTAAAGGTAACGCGCCAAAAGAAATATAACTTCAAAAATTGTTTCTTTGATCACAAACAGACACTTCGATTTTATTTATACTACAATTATTAGTCACCTCGAAATAATTTCAGGTCATTACGGACCAGCCATAGCTTTAATAGGGTTATCTTACTCGCCCGTTGGTAACGTTACGGTGGCAGTCGCACTTCTAACACTTGTTGTAGGCATCAATGCTGGACAATATACAGGATATTTGGTAAGATAGCATTTCTTATTGCAAAGCCTTCTTTTTCACAAGAATAATTTCTATCAAACAATTTTACAAAATTATTTCCTCTCTTTCTTTTTTGTGTTTAATATTTGTGTAATTCTGAATTGAGCATATAAATTTGCATGTGAAGGCTTTCCTGGATTTATTCTTACTTTATGCAGATATAAAGTCTAGATTAAAAAAAACATTGAAACATAATCAATTCCTTCTAAATCTGTTCCAGTTAGTGCATATAGATATGGCACCAAATTTCGCCGGCACAATGATGGGAATCACCAACTTCTTTGCGAATCTGATATCCATTTTTGCCCCGATTGCTGCTGGATTTATACTTAAAGATGATGTAAGTTATACTATTTCCAAATTTTAGTTTAGCGTTAGAAGATATTAGGGGATAATTTGCTATGAAAACCAAAACCACTTTATAATAAAGAAATAGTGATAATAAACAAAAGTTAATCTAAATATATTGAGTTGGAAAAGGCAAAAGTATATTTATTTCCAACTGAAACTGATAATCTGATTCTCGAGACTGAAGTATCACTGGGAAAATTGACATGGCCTACTAGTGACTGTTATCAACTGATCTGATCACTCCTGGATATAAACGATTTCGCATTTGAACTCTATATTTTACCACTATATTCTATTTTACTCCTATTGTTTCCAATTAAATGCGTTTACATAATTTACGAGATACTCTTTTTCGCTTTTCAGACAAACCCGGACGATTGGCGCAACGTGTTCTATTTGTCATCAGCCGTGTACATCGTCTGCAATACTTTCTTTGTTATATTTGGTTCTAGCGAGAGGCAGCCGTGGAATGAACCAAACGAAGGTAAATAAATATCCGTAGTTAAACACTTATGTCTTTTATCATAACTATGTTTTTATTTCATATTTCTTTGCATGTTTTAATACTGTTCTGCAACAGAATTAGTTATCAAACGAAAGAATATGTTGGTACTATATTCCTTACTACATATATAAAGAGGAATTTGAATGAAAAACATTTTATAAATATTTGTACGTATTTTAATTTCCTTTACAGACGCAGAATTCGACGAAAAAGCTGAAAAACCAGTCTAGTTTATTTATAATGTAGTTTTAAATTATAAGCATAAGACAAATCAAATTTAAAATAAAAATGTTAATGCTTTGAATCAAAATGGAAAATATAGAACTGTTATAAAATACATAGCCGTACTTGAAAACAAACAGAATAAAACATTGAAGAAAAAATAAAAGGAAAATTGTTAATAGCAGTACTAAATCAAAAGAGGACAAGAGATAATGGAACTGTTTTGTTTCTTACTGCATAGTTACTATGAATATTGGTGTTAAACATTATATTAATTTAGAAGTTCTTTAAATTATTTTAATAAAACGAGTAACTTACAATAAACTAAACGATATGTGTGTTACAATATATGACATATATTTGTTTGTAAAAGTAATCATTCACAATTCATAACGGCCGCCTTTTATTATACTGTGTTTAATATAACTAAAGCCTTTATACTACCCTAATATACATAATGTTTTGTATAATTTATGTAGCGTACATTTAATAATTACACTGTAAATTTGCTACAATGGCCAACATTAATCAATGCTAATTTACAAAAATATATTTTTAATTAGTCTCTATTATGCCAACGCTACCTATATTTTATATAAAACTGAATTCACATCAAACGCACACACAACCCTACACAACCTATAAGATCCTTAACCATGGAACCCTTTTATAACCCTCGAAGTCTACGATGTAACTCTCCAGGCCAGAAAATAAATATATTTATTTTCATAAAACTCTCATGCTACCAAACGGGTCTCATCTCCGGACGGAAGCTATTTCGTTTTTAAAACCATCTAAAAAGCATTCCACTCAAGTGAAATGACGCGACCCTGTTTTAGGTTCAATTGTAGAATTTCAACAAACAATGTTGCTATATCCATAAACTATATCGGTTGATTATTGTGTTAATTTTCTATTATTGCAATTCATAATTGAATAGCGAAATACGTCTGATACGTCAAAAGCATACGGCTCATCCGATTGGTTACCAACACAGTTATTAATTTAACTGAAACGTTACTTGTTTGATTTCCGCACGCCATTTGCATTTAGTTCTTCTACGATGTAAATTATCACGAGAAAATAAAAAAAAATTGTTACCTATATAAATAGTTAACCGAATATTATTAGTTCATAAAAAGATCTGTAAAATTACTGTGTGATCAATTCACACGAGTTCAAATGGAAACTTATCCCTATTTATTTGTTAATTTTCTTAATTATTACATCTTATTTATACTTTAATGTTTAGTAATTTTGTTTTAGAGTAATACATTTTTTGCCCTGAACTTGGATTAGTTTTTATTTTTTTATTTAGCCAGAATCTAATTAAATCGATGGAGGATTATTCTATTATCCAGAGGGGTTCGCATGCTAGTTATTATCTAAGATTAGCTGTGTGCCTGCGGCTGCGTCCGCGTTTCATTTATTGTTCACTGCGTTTTAATTTTTTTATACGGAACCTTTTAGTAGTAAGATTTGTGGCGCAGTTGTATTACGGTACGACTGTCATTCTTCTAGGTCTCGGGTTCGATCCCCGGGTCGGGTGAAGTGATATTGGATTTTTCTACTCAGTCTGAAGTTTGTGCCTGATATGGCGACAGGCTCGCCCCCTGTCACATCCGGGACGGAACTAAGCTCGGCGGAATGTAGGTGGTATAGTTCGCTACTTCACCTCTGCCTAACCCTTCGGAGATAACAGGCGTGAACATATGTATGTAGAAGCGCCTTATCAGGGCCTACAGTGAGTAGCGTATTTTTTAATTTGAATTTGAAGTGATCGCAAAGTTATATTATACCAACTAAAACTTTATAGCTTAGCGACGACAATGGAAGTCACTTCAAATATAGAAATTAACTTAAATCTAAAAAAAAATCGTGATGCCTTCTCTCATTTTTAGGTTTTCCCTGAAAACATTGGTGTATACAAATACATATTCTTCCTTAAGGGCACGGGTATCCATATTTATATCATGAAACAGTGAAGTCGTAGTCAGTCCTTCCTCTGAAGTCAGCGCAGTATGTTTTTTTAAATTTAACTTTAGATTTGAACTACAGTGTATAATTTAATACAAGCTAGACGATATTTATGTTACCTCTTGTTTGTTATTTTCAGTAAAACATCTACAAAAACTATTAAGAATTAAGTAATTAATTATCATACTATCTACTAAATAAAGAGAGATTGCAACGCACCGGTGCGTGCGTAATAAAAAGTGCAATACAATCTGATGATCCGACCAATTCCATTCAGTCCATTATATTAATGAGATGCAGGAATAATCTGATATCAGAGTGAGTTGGTAACGTACGTACAGTTTGTAGAAGGTGTTTGCACGGTTAGCTCTCTCCCTGGCTCGCTGTTTGATTAAATCAGTCTGTCTCTTGAATATCATAATGGTGTTGGATTCGCAGTTCATTTTTAAAATTAATTTAGGAAATTAATCCGTTGTTACTATGAAGTTAAATAAAAATCGAATGGATATCAATGTTCAATGAATTTGGTCATACGGCAGGAAGGCGCTTATAAACGTCAAAATACGGTTCGGAAAACAATCCAGTCCTCGAGAAGAATTAATGTTTATTCCTTGTATTAAAATTATGCCGCCCGTTTAAAAATTCAAGTTTATCAAAATTTTTACGGGCGTAACGTAAGATATCAAGAATATATTGGGAGGGCAAAGTTAAGATACTACATTCCGGAAACTTGTTTTTAAATGATTCACGAAGTCCCAAATTATAAATTGTTCGAATAGCTCATTTTTGTAAAATAAATAAAGTAGCAACTTCAGCTGCTGTTCCCCACAGCAAAATGCCATAAGGTTTTACACACTGCAAAAACAGCGGAACTTAACCTTCCTGCAATTTTTTTTTTTTTGTGGACCCCACTGTAATTTATCATCAACTCTAATGTCCAAGAACACAGTACTATTAACTAAGCCTTCTAAGTTCCCATCTATCTTGATATTACAATAAACATGTTGGACGTTGGCTAAGGCAAATTTGACACATTTTGTTTTATTACTATTTAATAGTAAATTTATCATCATCATCTCCCTACTCTTTTTTCATTTTTATTTGGGGTCGGCGCAACATGTCTTCCTCTTCCATTCCTCTCTATTTGTTGTCATCTCCGCATTAACTCCTTTTCTAAGCATATCATCTTTCACACAGTCCATCCATATTTTCTTTGGTCTTCCTCTTCCCATGTAACCGTCCACATTCATATCCAATACCTTTCTTACAACATTGTCTTTCTCCCTGCGCATCACATGCCCATACCAGAACAAACGACCGCCTCTTAACTTGTCTGTTATTGGCGCCACTTTCAAACTTCCTCTAACATACTCATTCCTAATCCTGTCCATTCTTGCTACCCCACACATCCATCTCAACATTCGCATCTCAGCTGCATGTAATCTTCTTTCGTCCGTCACCTTTATGGGGTAACATTCTGACCCATACAAGACGACAGGTCGTATTATGTTCTTGTAAATTTTCCCCTTTTATTTAATAGTAAATTATTGACAGTAAACCATTTAGAAATATTAGCTAAGGTACGGTTTACTTGACTAACCTCTAATTCTTTTCTCTTAACATTGAAAATAAGGAAACTGTCGTCTGCAAAAAGCATCTGTCAGCATGGTTATCAAACATTTGTGGTAAATCGTTTATATACACGAGGAATAAAAATGGTCGCAAACTTAAACCCTAGAGGACGCCGATTTGAACTAATGAGCCCGTGGAAATAATTCCATTTACATTAAATTTCTCAAAACGGTCTATTAAGTAAGACATAAGAAGGGTAAGAGAAGTTACAGAAACACCATAATGTTTTAGTTTTAAAATTAAGAGTACTGTCGTCAGCGCAGTGAAAGGCCTTAGAAAGATTACAGAACGCACCAATTGCATCATGTGAATCCTTCCAGGCCCCAAAAATGTGTCTTATTAGCATTGCACCAGCTTCATTGGTAGATTTGGAGTTCGTAAAACCGAACTGTCGTTTATTTAAAATCTTTTCTTATTTTTAAAATATGCAACTAATTGATTAAGCATAATCCTGTCGAATATCTTACTTTTCGACGGAAGTACAGAAATAGGTCTATAATTTTCAATACTACTTCTACATCTAGATATTAACAGGGGCACTACTTTACTTATTTTTATTAAATTGGCTATGCATTGATTAAATATATTAGCCAAATATAGTAAAATATTAACAATTATTGTCTGTAGAACTATTACCGACATTCCCCAAATATCTTCGGTACACTAAACACGTAATTAAATAATTCATTTCAATCCATAATATATAATCAGTAATCAGTCAACTTATTGCGTCTTCTTTGCCGTATTAATATTTTCCAATTAGAATAACCACTCCAATGATATTAGAGTGATTGAAACCTTTGTACAGAACAAACAAATAAATACATATAATAAAAAAAATGTATTATTATATTTCTTAGAAAAATAAAGAATAATTTATCTCGGGCTAATATTATAATAAATATTAATTGTCATAACATTTCCAACGGAGCCATTATAACTAAAAAACATTTCTGTTATCACCTTCATTTTTGTCACAAACGCCCTACCTCGTAATGTCTCGCTCAGGGAATTACACAATTTTCCTCGTTTCTGAACTTTTTCTTTAATTTACCTTTTACACAATTTTATTGTTAAGTATTGTTTCAACGTTTACCGTGGTAATATCATAAGTAATATAAATGTATATTAAATTTCTTTTTTTATAGATCTTCATATTTCATAATTGTTTCTTTTTAATGGAAGCATATATAAAATGTTATTTTTATTGTAAAAACATATTTATTTTATATACATTTACGAGAATAAGTTACAGCTTTTGTCACATCACCAAAAAAACCACAGTAACTCTTTTCATACGAAATGTATTTTTTAAATCACTTCAATAATTATAAACGTGCATATAATTATTAAATATTTACTGAAATAATTGTGCAGATGAAAATATAAATATTAGCTAAGTCGAATTTATACGGAATGCAATTTACTTTATGGGTCTGAAGCGAGGCAGTGAAGTGTGCGCAGTTACTTCATTAGTTGATATAGGTGATGCTAAATGGAAGTCTATATTTACTCGAACGAGTTTGTAATATTAATTTCAAATGAAATTCTAGAAACTTCGACCAGTGTGTTTTATATTTTCTATAAATATGATATTTGGGGAATTATTGGAAGATGAACACAGCGTGTTTGTGAAATATAATAATATTGACATAAGAGAGTTTATTGACCTTGATACTAATATTTATATCGTTAGTGCTTCTTTTAAATTTAAAATAATTATAATCTCCGCGACAAAACTTTAGCACAATATAAATTTATTTAATAACTCTTAATAAAAATATTTTTTTAAATTTTCGATTCTACGATTGAAGACAGTCATTTATGTCAATGTTAGAAAGAAACAGCATTGTTTACATATATGTAAACAGATCGTGCCACTCGAACAGTGCGACAAATCTATAGCCACACACACACTGGACCAGCAAAGGAGTAATACGTGTTGTTTTTATTTTATGACCTGGTGAAGGTCGCGGGAATCCGCTGGATGCGGATGGCGCAAGACCGGTTGTCGTGGAGATCTTTAGGGGAGACCTATGTCTAGTAGTGGACATATTTCTGTCTTGAATGGATGGATGGTGATCGCGAATCACTGAAGAATAAGTTTAAGGAATATAAAATATTAACATTGCTCTCGCAATACATCTTAGATAATTTAATGTACGTCCGCTAAAATTTAAACAAGTTTGGTATAGCAAACGGCCGGCATAATTTTAATACTAGAAGTAATCATAAACTAGCCATTCCTAGCTTTAGGTTTAGTAAGACCAATAAAAGTTTTTAAGCTATAGTGTCAGGTTCTACAACATGGGGCGGGAGGAACCGGGGCGTTTAGTGGGTAGTGGTCAACGGTGCTTCTCGCCGCGAGTCCCACACTCGGTCGGTTCCAGTCTCTCCTGATTGGGTTCGTCCCCCCTTGGGTCTGACTGGACAGCAAGTGCATAAATGCATTCGCCTCGAAAAAAAAAAAGGTTCTACAACATGGTATCATAGCACATTACCGATTTACTTGACGATATGTTTAAGCACTAAAGGTGGATTACAGTGTGGAACATAATGTGAACGATGGTGATGTCTGGAAGTGACTTTATTGTTATTCTAAATCTTATAATTTTAATAGCTTTAAAGAAAAACATGTAATAAAACCAGATCGAGTTTCTTGCCTGCGCTCTCCTCGACTGGGTTGTTTTCCGAACCGGTGGTAGTTTTTTGATGTTCATAAGCGCCTACTCAGGCTACAAATTGAATAAAGATTTTTTTTTATTTTGACTTGTGTAATTGTTGAAACATAAATATTTTTTGTGACAATTATGTGGGGTGCACCCGAGAAGGGAAAAAAAAAAACAATTCAAATTAATATAGATTTCATTCCAGAGCTACAGTTACCCTTATATTAAACTAAACCTAATACAAATGACTGTCGACCGGTAATTAGATTGAATAGTCCATAAACCTAAGAGAGGTGACTACCGATCGAGGTGTGACCGAGCGGAGGAGTTGACAGGCGAGGCGAGCCCCAGTGAGACTCGGCTGGTAGGGTGGTTCCCACGATGACGATGAGTTCAACTTCCGTATAATAGCAGGTGGCATGTGGCGTCGGTGGACCGATGTTGCAATGGTTACAAGGAAACTGCGATGCAGCGGTTTCCGTGGGATTCAACGATGTCTTAGGCCCATGATATTAGAAAACTGCAACGTTGACCTTTCCATGGAACACGGATACATAACCTGACTGTAAGCAATTGTTTTGTTAATCAAAATATAGATACAGTTGCAAACGACGCATACGGTTTCATCTAACTACTTAGTGTATCAAAGTGACTAACTTGGCTCGTTAGTGCTCGCTTAGTTCTAGATGTGTAATAAACCTAGACGACTGACGACTCCACGGTTACGAGAAATGCACTAATGTTATAGAATACTATAGATCTCTCCAGTTTGCAATGTACGATTTGAGAGAGGAATCAATTAATTTATATTTATTTAATTAATAATATATTTGTTTGTATGAATTAAATAAATAAAATTAACCATAAAAAGCAAACTTTCCCTACCACCATGTTACCACCATGTCATGGTTTCCTCTCTATGTATGTCATTCGCTAAAGGTCAGGCTCATAGTATTGGATAGGTGGTTTCAAAAATATGTACGTTAAACGATGCGGATTCTGAGCAGACTACCGACCAAGTAGAGAACTGTAGTTTTAAAGATATTAAAATCGAAGACGCATGACCAAGTGCGATTTTATATATTTTGCCTCATGAATAGACTATTAAAATTACTTTAGTATACGTATTATTGTTAATTATACTGTTTTTTTTATTGTTAACACTAAATCTAGTTTAACAGGTAAGAAACTCTCTCTACTACTAAGAAAAAAAAAACAATGCAATATACGGAAATCTGTGTGAAGTGTGTGTTTACTTAGTGGGCTTTCCCGTTCTTATCGTGTGAAATCGTAATTGGAGGCTCGTGTTGGAATCACTCGTATGTCCCTGTAATTCAACTCGTGTGTATATTCGATAACATTTTCGCCAATTATCTCATCTCATCTGAACTGTTCAAATATTTATTTTACATTTTGTTTATTTTCCTACAGAAATAACTGTATTTTAATATATTTAATTCAATTATATTTATGATGGGTAAAACTAGTTGATTGTGTTGTTTAGATTATTTAAAAAAATAATTGTTACTTATCTTGAGATTGTCCCTTTGTTTATTAATTATATAGTAAAGATTAATGGTTTATATTATAGTGATTAGCTTTTACCCGCTGCTTCGCTCGCGTTAACAGGGATTTTGTCATTAAAAAGTGAAAATACACGAAATTGATTTAACTCCAATGAAAATTGTAAATTAATTTAAAGCAATATTATAATAGGATGTTAATAGACGTGATATGAAAAGGAACAGAATATGTGCCAGTACATAAGCTTTGGCAGAATAAGACAACTGAGGCTAACTTCCACGACGATAACTGTTCATATTAACTTTCGGGTAAACTCAGCACATCGCACGTAATGACACTTTCATTTCATTATATTTTTAGGTTTAGCGATAGAAAACCTCGAACGACTTTTGAAGTGATGATGGAGCAATGAGCAGTGCGTCCGCATTCGATCGAATTGACTCGGGTTCAATCCCCACCTATACGAATCTAAAATTGGCCTGAGCTTTCGTTGAAGGAAAATATCGTGAGGAAACCATAGCATGGTGGTAGGGCATTTTCCAACAATGCCCGCCTGGTAGCTACAAGTATGAAAACCTGTCGCCAAATACCAATAGGTGTGTTCCGGCAGCATCACTTGTGAACCAGTACCTAGGTTTAGTGTGTTTACCATCCTGAACCACATCATCACTTAACATCAGACGAGATTGTGATCAAAGCGCTGAGCCTATACCGTGTAAAAGTAAAAAAGAACTCTGTACTAGAAAATACCCTATCACCATGATATGGTTTCATCGTGATATCTTCCTTTACCACAAGCACAAAAGCACAAACCGCCATTGTCCGAAGAAATGCCAAAAATAAGTGGCAATGGAGCAAATTGGTCATAAAACTAATCCCTGATATGACCAACGGGTTCTGGAATGGCTGCCGCGTACCGGAAGACGCAATGAAGGTCACGGGGATCCAGTGGATCCAGGTGGTGCACGACAGATCGTCGTGGACCTATGCCCAGCAATGGACGTTTTTGGGTTTAATGGATGGATAGATGTCCAATCGTACAAGCCTTGAATTTACACTTAAATACATTTGTATAAATTGACATGTAAAACTTCAACAATTTCAATATTAGGAAACACCGTCCTTTCATGCAGTTCGTAGTTTTACATGGCGTGTGTGTAATGTTCGCGAAACAAACGCTTTGTTCTCCACCAACGAAAGCTTCATACAAAGCCAATATTAAAGACCGCTCGCTCAACGGACAATGTAAATAAGCCTCTGGAGACCTTTAGACTCTTCCTACGGCTTTCTTTACAATGAACATATAATACAATACCTGTTTTATAGTGAAATATAATCTGTTCCCTTTGATATTCAATTGCTCGTACATATCATGTTTTGAATGGGGCCCTGCGTAACTTCATGTGCAGCCAGAAAGTGACTGAAAAGGCGCGTTTGGCTGTGCATCGAGGAGTACTGGCACCTACACTTAGGTATGGTAGTGAATGCTGGGTTTGGCAGAAGAAGCATGAAAGTAAGATTAACGCAGTGGAAATGAGAAGTCTGAGAAGTATAGCTGGAGTGAAGACGATTGACAAAGTCAGGAATAGTATGATAAGGGAACGCTGTGGTGTGGTAGAGGATGTGCTGACCAAAATAGAGAAAGGTATGCTTAGTTGGTTTGGGCATGTAGGGAGGATGGATGAGAGAAGATTAACGAAATTAATTTATAAGGCGAGGGTGAATGGGCAAGTCGGTAAGGGTCGACCTAGGCGAATGTATCTAGACCAAATCAATCATGTCTTAAATAAAGGCCAGGTAAAAAGTACCCATAACCGACGAGCATGTATGAAAGCGCTCATGAAAGTAGAGGAAGCGAAAGAGGTATGCCAAGATCGTAGCAAGTGGAAGGACGTAATCTCTGCCTACCCCCACGGGAGAAAGGCGTGATGATATGTATGTATGTATGTATCATGTTTTGATAGTTCAGATATTTGTTAAATCTGCATTTATTAACCCTAAGGCGTAGTGTAAATAGTTTGCTGAATAAGCATCACAAAAAAAAATTATCAGAAAGGACTTTTATCACACAATATATCACAGAACAATATAAATTACACTTAAATATCATTGAATATGAATCGAAAAAATTGATGTGTATTTAATACACTCCGATTAGCTCGAGTTCGCAACATTAACTTCGTATTAGACAATCATGGCAATTATATTACGTAATCATCATCAAAGTCGTCACAATGGGCTGTTCGTTTGATCACTCTCTCGAGATTTCCATCACAATAACCCTTTAGGACCGATTCTAGCCAATTATAAGCATTTACATTTGAACGATCGAGTTTATCGGGATACACTAGATTATGCTGCGGTTTCTGTCCAGTATTTATTTGAAAACTTCTATTTTTTCTCAGTGAAAATAATTTATTTCTTGTAATTCAACATAATCAAAGAGTAAATAAGGTAACAGTAAAGCGTGTTTTTGATCAGATCGTCGAAATTAAATTAAATCGAACTATTTTAACATTAAAACTATTATTTCCAAACACATTACAGTTTTAATCACACATTTTTAAATGATTAAGGTTTTGAAACTGTATTCTGTTAACATAATTATGAGCTTAACAAAATGGTTTGTTCAGATATGTCACTGTTAGTAACTATGATTAACAGATAATTATCACACGACCATTCCGATCTCCGAAGCAACCTAACGAAACAGCGGATAATCCGGAAATAATGTTTATTCAATATTAACAACTTACGATTTCTTAAAATAAACTCTATCGCCATTGAAATATGAGATACCTGTTTTGAAAAGTAACAATTACCCTGTAAGAAACTCTCAATAGCGTTTAGACATTAGATTCTATTGTTTACCTTCTCCAAGTTCTACTCGAGAATCGTACAGTATAATACCTATGCGATAATCTTACGATAAATGAACAAACATTTATTTAATTTTTGATGTAGATATTACCAATTCTAATTTTCTAATAGCTGCATTTACATAATAAGCGTTATCGTGAATACACATTATAATAGAGGTTAATTTATATGTTAATTCGACTTCAGTTTGCGTTGGAACAGGAATAAATAAATGTGATATTAGATAATCGTGCTCTTTCATACGTAGGTGTATAAAACTTGTGGGGGGAGCGGTGGCTATTACTGTAGCAGTTATCACCCCTTTTCCCCTCGAATGGTAATGCCTCTCTTAGAGATACGGGCGAAGAGGTGGGGGGGAGACTTTCTCCCACCATCCCCATTGGGCTGATGCAAGACGGGCCCATTGGGCTTGCCACAGGGGGCGACGCGGAGAATGCGACCGCGACCCCGTATCGCCCCCATACCAAATGCGGCGGGCGGCTCTGGGGGGTTTAGTGGGTATTTCCGGACGCTTCACGACCGGTGAACGGTGACGTCCTTCCGCACCCCCTTACCCATTGCATTGGGGGACTTCGGTCTCACTAATGCGATGGGTAAGTGTAGTGCGTAAATGCATTCCCCTCATCAAAAAACAAAAAAAAAGGTGTAAAAAACTTGAACAAAAATTATATCTACGTTGGAAATTCCATATCGTACCAATCATATACGTTTGAGTAGAATCGATAGAAGATTGTTTTATCAACTGACAAAATGTGTTCTTGGTTTTAAAAAATATTCAATGAAATGTATTTTTTATATATTTGATAAAGAATAAAAAGGTCAGTTTAAATAAATTAAACAATTTTCAAAGCATGTCTCTGGTGTTGTATTTGAACAAAAATAGTAAAAGTCGAGCCAAATTGTTAAATTAACGAAAAATGTAATTTGTTTTTGTTAAATCAACCAATTATCGTTATCGTTTCATCCACGTGGAAGGTTTTAATTGCTCGTAATATTGAACGATCGAGAAAAATGCGAATAGTTGGCAATTTAGTTAATTGCCCTCTACGGAGTTCTGTGGAATATTGCTTAATATTATTTTGTTACGATCTCTACGATAATAATAATTTAGATCAAACATTATACTTTCGTGGATAAGAGTAAGTATTTATTTTTGAAATAAGATATCATCGTTGCTGTTTATCCAGCACAAACTTAGCCCTAAATTTTTTTTGAAGTGACTAAGTAATTGTTGTGTGCGAGCTGGGAACATTGTTCGCAGAACCGATCCCCGATAGGGCCAACGTGTTCTAGAATGGTTACCAAGCAGCGGAAGACTTAACTTGGGTAGTGCTCCAACAAAATGGGCCGACGACTTGACGAATATCGCGGAAATCCACTGGATCCGGGATGTTGCAAGACCGGTACGTTGTGGACATCTTTGTGGGAAACCTATATCCTTTCGGTTGAATGGATGGATGGTTGGAATCCTGTTGACCTGAAGGGTCTTTTCAGTTTCACCGGACTTAGAGGCAAGCGCTTATGGGACTCACTTGAAAAAGGTAACTAGCATAAGGTCGCCAAAAACTTCGGTCTGCGCGTTACCTGTGTAAATAAATAAAATCCGCAGAATTTCTCTCACCCATCTACCTGTGTATGATGTGCAGGAGTTTGTATGCAATGTGATGCGTGTAATGTTAGAGTGCATGCAGTTTCTGTATCGCGCTGGCGGCGGCTAGTAACACTCATTATACTTACACTACGTATTTTAAGAAACCTATTTCTCCCTTCTTTACCAGTAAACTAGTTTGCATCATATTTTTTAAATCAAACATTTATGTATATTATTCTTTGATCTGACTTTATTAACATTAAATTACCAATAAGTATTAAAATAAGTAAAATATTATGTGACTAGATACCTATAATACATAGGAGCAGCTAAAATAGTGCTAATTGTGATCTCAAATAAAAAAATTACAACCATTTTACTCACTTTCAAAAAGTTTATTACTACATGGAATATTTAGCTTTTTATCGTAAGGCAATGAATAGTTTTAAAATAAATAAATTACGCGAACCGAGTCGCGGGGCTAGCTACTATAATATAGACTGTCAATTTTTATATCACACGTTTAAAATAAAGAAATAATAAATTTCAATTGACAAAGAAATTGTACAGAACGCTGTAGTAAAAATCGTTTCGAGTCCAATAAGATTCATCACTTTCATTATTTATTTAATCTGGCAGTGAGGTTCATAATCTTTGGCAGTATATCAATTAACTGGGCTGGGCAAACGAATAAGCGAGAGCGACTTGAGTATCTTTTCTATACCTACTCCGCTAGGTGACTCTGCCATTTTGTAATTACATTACACATAGCAGAATTTGAAGGTTGGCATCCTGTTGTTCCACAAATTTAAAAAATATAAATTTAAAGTCCGGCAACGCACCTGCAATCCCTCTGGTGTTATGGGTGTCCATGGGCGGCGGTGATCACTTTCTATCAGTTTCTATCGTTCATAAAAAAACAACAAAAGTTACGTAGCAGTTTCATATATTTTCTGAACCTAAATTACTTTATTGGAAAGCATGTCGCTGTGACGTATTTATAACTTCATGTTTAGATGATATGAACAATATTATGTTATCCACAGCGCAACTCGTAATTCCTCAAAGCGTATATCAATATAAAATGTCTACATAAAAGGTATGGAAAACCCACGCCATATTTCTGTGCTTTCAAAGAACTCTTCTTACCTTTGCAGTAAAAAGTGTAATTGGCTTCTCGGACAGACCCTTCATCTTCGATCCTGAACTTTGGAAAGGTTATTATATGAATTTAGCCTTTTCAGTTCGACATTGATAAACCTCATGTAAGCAGCATTGATGTTAGTCTTGAAGTTTTCCCCAGCTTTCCCCCCCCTTCCCCAGATCCGGGTCTGCTTAGTGTACACACTAATATTAACTTAAAACAAAAACTAACAACATAAAATATGGATTAAGATTAAAATAAAAATGTTATTATTATAAATTAATATTATTAGTGTATTCCGGGAGCATCACTCAAGAACCATTTCCTTTAAACAATGTATCCATCTTAGGTAACATTGTCACTTACTTCAATTGAGATAATATAGTCAAAGGCTACCTATTACGCTACTTATCACACTATTATTTACTTTGTACATCATCTTGACAGGTATTTACTTCATCATCATCATCACTCACTGCAGCATTAATCTAACTTTCATGCTACTTATTTATATCTTACATTCATACCCTTCAAACTCTATGCTCTCAACCAACCATGTCTTTTAAATTATTCCCTAGAGCAACTTTTCACTCAATACCAAAGTCTCATTTTCCTTTGACCACAGCTATAAAAACACTTTTACCTGTTCTTCTTGTCTTCGCCTTCAATCAAAACTGCGCACTCTGTCATAATTTCTTTTTTGTAACTTAAACACTTTTTTCCCTACATTCGTTTTTATTTTACTACTGGAATTACTTTCCTATTCCTACTAACTGTGGATATTATTTTTATTATGTACTAGATATCCCTGCGACCTTCAAAACTAATAAACGTTGTGTTATAACCCGACATTGTTTTATATATGTTTATTATTTATAAATTATGTAATATCCCTCAGACTTGCAGAAGGCCAATTCACCAAGCGCTTTATAAAACTTTTTTTAAATTTAATTTTGAACAAAGTTGCAAAGTTGTACTTACAGCTCCAACTTTGTCAGCGTTTGAGATATTACACAAGTAAGATCTCACAATAAATGGATTAACAATATCAAATAACGTTGCAGACGTAGTTTGAAACGCGAGAGAAAGCTGGAATGTAATAATGTTTCCAATTATGTAATTGTATTCTGCGGTACAATATTACAAGATAAGCGTTATATGAATCATCGGTTTATTTTTGTTGTAAACGTATATTCTGTACGCATAACATTTTCTCAAAAAATAAACATTTACTAAATTAATAAAATAAAAAAATACAACTGTAATAACGTAACAAGTTAAAGGGTTATCTAAAAATATAATTAGATTTAACTGTATATTGGTAGTCGTTTTTTATATCGGACATCTATACAGTGCAATATATAAGATAATGACCACAATTTATCTAAAACATGATGTTTTTAAAAATTATTTTTATTACAGTATTAGGAGTTTAATAGACACTTATATTTCGTAACAAACATCATTTACTTTTGAGTACATTTATACAAATATTTGGAATCAGGCTTAAACAAATAAGTATGGTTTTTATCGTATGGTATACGCATTTACTCAAACTTCTTGATGAGAGCAGAAATCAAGGAAAATAAGATTGTATTGTAACACATTTAAAAATGTCAGTTTAGAATCTCTCGCTAAGGACCTGCTAGTACACTTCAAGAGACAACCCAATCTCTAGGTATAACAAGCCAATGGGGGCAGGAAGTATATACTGCCCCCCGGACTTTCGACCAATTGGTCGTACCTCTCTGTGAGAGGTGGGTGGGAAGTATTCTCCTCCACCCCTACTGGACCATTGCACGGACGAGGCCCGGTGGGTTCGCTGCAGGGGGCGACGCGGTGCTTGCGAAAGCCACCCCGTGTCGCCCCCATCCCAAATGCGGCGGACGGCCCCGGGGGGTTTTAGTGGGTATTTCCGGGCGCTTCACGCCCGGGTGAGTCCCACACTGGCACGGAATTCGTCCCTCCGTGCCCCCTTACCAATTGCATTGGGGGACTTCGGTCTCACTAATGCAATGGGTAAGGGTAGTGCGTAAATGCATTTCCCCTCGACAAAAAAAAAAAAAAAGGTATAACAAGCTAACTCATTTAGTTACGATAAAGAAAAGGACATTATCAAAAGATTTTATACAGACAAGGTTTTAGGTTATGTCTCTCATAACAGTCAAACTGGTCTCATCTGTTCTTTCAGCAGCTTTCTTGCTGCATAAAAAATAAGGAGGCCTCAAAGCAAGACGCTTGATTTGGAACAATATACACATAATAGAAGAATTTTCACACTGACTCGCATCAATACGGCACGCTTCGAGATCAGTCTGTATACCAGTCAGTTAGTTCTAAACTTAATATTTGACTAATGAATTTTAAACAGTGATTTACCATTTTTTTACGCGGGAAATATATCTGCCTACCATCAAATTATAAACAGGAGTAATTTAGCTAAGCTCATGTACTTAACAAAAAAATAAGGGTAGCAACATCGCGATGTTTCTACTATAACCTAATATATAATAAATCTAGATGAGAAGGATGTAATGAAGCTTCCTGTATAATTAACGCCGCCGGCTTAAAAGCATCTGAGATTTCAGCCTTTTCATTCCTAACACAGACGAAAATGAGCAGATGCCTCTCTGTATATTGTTGCTGCAAATATTCCCTAAACTTTGTATGTATACGTGCTTCCAGGCGTATTAAAACCCATAATTGTGAATAGTTTTAGTTACATATAAAGTAAAGTATGGTGAAACTTCGACCGTGCAACATTTACCCAATTCGGATGACGATGCTTGTGTGGCTAACACTAGGGTCTATCTCTAGCAGCGACACAGGACGTGATCTGATAATCTATAAGTGAAGTTCTTGCATTTGCCAGCGTAATACTGAAACAGTACTTGTTATATATAAGCCATACTGCATGTCATACATTTGCGCACCACACATAAAATACATAGTGTCTCTACGGGACCTTTCTTTTTAAATGGAATATGTTTACCTGTGTTTGATTCTGCTAGAATTCATACAAACAATAGCACCAGTTGAGGTTCACACTGTGTTACTCTTTTGCTTATGACAATTTCCAGTAACACCCTTTAAGCAATTGCCACTACCCCGTTAAGTTTTAAAATTCTCTCAGATCAACAACACTCGCTTTAAAAAATAATCTAAAATATGGTTGAGTGTACTAGCTGTATTCAGTTTGTTGTACACTTTTACGACGCTTAATCAGTTGGCTGTATTTAGCTGATGTGACAAAAGGTACAAGTCTAAAATATTCCTTTTTTATGCAAATTACAAAAGGAAAAAAAAGGTCTTTTCACATTTTTCTTTATTAAAGACAAATAGGTAATGGAACAATTTTAATGTAAATGTATACTTTATCAGTAAAAAATACCAACAATATACTTACAAGACATACACGATGTATCTATTACTTTCAATAACAGTTAGAATATTGAAAATACCTAGTCATTTATTTTATGTAATTTATTTTATTTGTTTTTTCTTGGTTATTACGTGTTTATAATTATTATTGATTATTTTCCATCTAGTTTTGTATTTTTTTAAAATGTTATTTATATATTAGAGCCTCCAAAAGATGTGATAGCTGAAGATCATTTTCAAGAGTCATTAGAAAAACATGTTTTACAAGTTGTACTATATAAAAGGTATGTTGTATTTAAATATTTTTTTATAATGCACAGCACAGTGACTGTACTGGACCTGATGGTAAGTACAGTACAATCCAAAACAGCGGCGACTGACAATGAACAGAATTCAATGCCAGTCACCGCTGTCATGCTGGCCTACGTAAGTACCTCTTCACGCCTCTTTTGAAGGACCCAATATCGTATGAAGGAGGGAACACGCTGACAGGAAGACGGTTCCATAACCTCACAGTGCGACAAAAGTAAGAGTCAGCAAACTTTTTAGTTCTTGAAGTTATGGGTGTCACCGTGAAACCGTGACAACGAAGTCCTGCTCGCGTGGTTCTGTTATGGAATGGAGAGGAGGGGATCAGGTCAAAGAGCTCTTCAGAACACTCGCCATGATACAAGCGGCAAAATTAGCCATCTATTAGCGACAATACCAAACAGTTTACTATTAACTACATCAAAAGACTGGTAAATCAATTGTATTATATCTGCCATTTAAATAAAGAATAGAGTATATAATGATATTTACAATAATAAGTGATACTTTTAAAACCGTTGTTGATCTAATGCATCGTGCATTTTTAACCACCCGTCTTAAAATTGAAATCACAACAATGACCTTGCTGTTCAGTGGACTCTACAACGGAAATAATGATACTAAAGGTGTAAATATTTTTTGAATTACTTATATAACCTTATCAGGGTGTAGCAATGTTTATTCAGCCGTTTGGTGAACATAGTCATATCATATGATTTATGTAAATATTATCCACGTAGTTATTTTAATCCAGCTGACTCGATAATAGATACTGTTTGGGCCGATCACTGCTTAATTCCTTTTCTTACCGATATCGGGGATGGGAATTCTCTCATTTGGAACGCGCGCGCTTTTTGAATGCATTGCGACCAATGAAAAGCAATAGGATCTCGACCAATCGCCTCATCGCAGTGAAAAATACTTTTACCGCGCTGTATACGATAACATGACAATTTTTTGTATTTTGAGCTCGCATCATACCGAACAAATTTGATTGTATAATAACATCCATTTAATACTCGCAATATAAATATACTGTGATTCGATAACCGCCGCGCGGACGCATAAATAGACTGTGTGTTTGTGGACGTTGCTTTCAAACTTTTTGTGTGTGTCAAAATTATATGTGTAACGGTGGACGGCGCTGCGCTGGATATATGGCACGCGGCTTTCAGGTCTGGGACCAAAGTCACCACCAGGTCAGTGGAGTTTTCTCGTTCTCTGGTATTGGTGGGGGAGGATTCAGCGGTGTAAGCCCAGTTTGTCCCCGGTTGTTTGCTGCCTAGCCCACTGTGCCATAAGAGACATCGTTCCCATTGGCAGTAGCAGTGATCGAATAATAATTTTATATTTAGTGGTCGCTGCTACAGATACTTTACTAAGCTATTAAAAAATCGTATTATTTGTTTTTGTTTGTGACTCAACTTATACTGGGGGTACAAAGAATTTGGTAACGCCACCTAGTGTGGCTTCCTAAAACCCCCACTCCTTTCCCTGTCGTGTACTTCTGTGTCAACCGCGCCCGCGCATATAACGCATAGATATACTACATTTCGCAACCCCGATATACGAGTACATACTTGTGCTCCTAACCGCGCCCGCGCCGCCACTAAATCGCGGTGGTTATATTCGCTTTTCCGCTTATAATATAAGCTATACCGCATATTGTGGTAACGTCGTGTGTTGGCTGAAGTGTGTGAGGTGTCGGAAGCCCTCGTGTGTTATTCTAAGAAGCTTTCGGGCGGCTGCGAGCGGATCTACACGTCGAAGGCGTTTGCTGCTGCTGAGGAACAGGTCAGTGCACGACTTCCTTGTTCCCGTATCTACCACGCTTCCCTTGCCATTTTGACCTACCGCGCCAGCTCGAGGCGTCTCCAGAATTATTTTCACTTATTTTTGATATATTTTCATTTAACACTACGCACAGGTCATATCAAGAGATACAAAAAAAAATGGCGATGTCAAAGTTGTAATAAATATTAAATTACAAACCAATTTCAAATATCTTTGATAGTTTCAGTTAAATTTCGTTATATTTATAGAATTGATATATAGATATTAAAAGCCAGTGTCATTGTCACTTCAATGCAATCATTACCGTCATCCCGTGTCAGCACTGATTATTGTAAAATAAGTTTTAAAAAAAACCAATCGGAAATATATCAAAATATTTTTTTATCTCTAAATCTTGAAATCCTTACTATAAATAATCTGTCAAAACTGTTTGGAGAAAAAATATCCTCAGTTTATATTTTACCGTTCAAAGGCATTCTTACCGTCATTGAAGCAAAATTGAACGTTGACCCAACGAACGGGCGGGGTCGAGTCACGAGTCGGCTTTAGGTAACGGATCTGGACGTTTCAGTGAATTTCAACGACGCATGAAAAATGTTTTGGGTCGCCAATTCACTGGGTAAAACAAAACATTACTTACACTAACTCGAAGAAACATTTTGATATTTATTTTTATTTTTAAAATACACATAAATATACATTGTTTATTCAGTCGATTAGAATAACGCTTTGCTACCATATTTTAGTATAAGATTTATCATATAAATATATATCGTACGGTATACGAGAGAGGACTAAGGAGAATTGTTTAGAAATAAAGTTTAACTATTTGAAATATCTTAATTACAGTAAAATGAAGACAAAATGTTGCGTCAATCGGAAGCTGCGGTATCTTAAAATAACATGTTTCTTTCTTGGTCAAATAAAAATTAAATCAGTATCTCGAAGTGCTCGAAATAAATGGCGTTATGTTTATTGCAGAAAATGAAATCAGTTGAGGCAACTTGTAGTAGAAAATGTGAACGCGTTTGAAGAGCAACGGAGGTACGATTTTGATTCCAAACGCGAATATTTGAAAATAAACTGCCTTTAAATATCAAATACAATGTTGTAAATGTATGGTACCATTTAACGCACACATTCATTACTTAAATCTCCTGATTTATTTGTGAGATCACAATTCTCCTGAGAACAAATTTCCGGTGTCTTAATTAAATTAATAAATTGGAACTACACAAAACCCAGAATTATATCTCGATTATTATACCGTAACGTTTATCAAATGTTCAAAGATAAAAAAAATAACTGAAATGCAACATCATAATATTAATACCGCTCCCGGTTTCCATTTGTCTACTGAATAAAGTTCATCCGGGTAACCGGGGTGTGGGAGGGATGTGCCGACCGGAACTGTTATAAATCAGTGAAGTTTTTAATTTATTACACACAACTACATTATATTTAACCAGGTTCTATTGATTAGGGGTGCGGTGTCAGACAACCTCCTCGTGTTGCACCCTGGGCAACGGCAGTCCTTCTGACTGCCGGCTAATAGTCTGACTGGGCGACTCGGGCGAAAGCCCACTTTTTTTTGGGGGGGGGGGAGAGGTGATTACTGCGGTTGCAGTGATCACTCCTCTTCCCTCCGGAAGGTAATGCCTCTTTCAGAGGCGGGCGAAGAGGTGGGGTAGAGAAGTTCTCCCCCACCCCCGCTGGGCCATTGCACAGACGGGCCTGGTGGGTTCGCCGCAGTGGGCGACGCGGCGACATGCCTTGCAACCCCGTATCGCCCCCTATCTCAAATGCGGCGGACGGCCCCGGGGGGTTTTAGTGGGTATTCCCGGTTTTTTTTTTTTTTTGTCGGGGGAAATGCATTTACGCACTACCCTTACCTATTGTATTAGAGGGACTCAGGTCCCACTAATGGGACTAGTTCGGACTGGTTCTATTGATTATTGTTAAAACACTAGATTTTAATTTTGAGGATTGGTGCACGACATTCGATAGTAAAGCATATATTCCCTGAAGGATGGGAAAAGCTCTGATATGAGTACTATATACATATGTATTATATAATATTTACTATGAAACCAGAAAACGTAGCTGCTTCGGCTCAAGTGCTAGAGTTTAAATACTTTATACGTGTTTTATTCCGTTTATAGTTGAGAGAACACTTTTGTGAAGTTTGAGTAAACGCACATAATATTGCAGTGTTTTCTCGATCCCCGTAGATGACATGAGCCAAGATTCTACCAAACCAAAAAAATTAACATCGCTGTACAATGTGTAGATTCTGTCATCAGTCTACACACACTGCCAGTTTTCACTGATATGGTACCATCAGTTTCATTTAATCATTTATAATCATTATTCGCGCCGGGACAATTTTACCTTTGCCTAAATATTAAAAACACACCTCACAAAAAAAATGTGAACAAAGCAAAATATTCTCATAGTTCTAAATGTAATAGGTAAAAAAGAAATATTTGGTCACATTTTACAGTTGTTGTTGTTGTTACATTTTATGGTCACTACGTGCATTGAAAATAATTTGTAAAACAAATGATAGCAGTGTAATATAAGCCGCGCCGGGCTCTGCCATGTTTATACATTCATTCGCGTGTACTGACAGAGCGGAGAGAGAGCCCCGGTGCCGTCTAATTTGAACAGACATACGAGGAATAAAAATGTTTTCAGCTTCTGTGTTCTCACTGGGTGGCATGACCGCCGTATTATTTCACTTACCTATGGAAATTTGCTAAAACTATGTGTTATGTTATTTTAAGTCTTTGTGATCTTTGTTTCCATATCTCGACGTTACAATGTTCGTAGCTGTGATTAAGTGAATATGTGACATATATGTTACTGTGACAGTGATAAGCCAGTATCAGACAGACAAGCCTAAATCGAGTTGCAGAAGACTGCTCAGAAATCGTCTCGAGATTCCAGCTGATAGAGTTCTATTATTTCGTGTATAGACATTTTCTTCTTTACCGTATTCATTTTCAATTTAATTAACACTGTTGACTGACAATACTTACAAAACGAGCTAGTCTGTTAAATTCCAGTCGCAAAAGTTAGCGGAAAATACTCCGATTATTAATTAGAGCTATTTAAGAGTACCTTTAGCGTATTTTTTGCAAACTTTCAAAATAATAGACCCTCTACCAACATGCATTAGACTTTTTTTTACACTGTATAGGTTCATTGCTTTGACCACAATTTCACCTGATGTTAAGTGACGATGTAGTCCATGATGGTAAACATACTAAGCCTGGATACTGGTTCTCAAGTGATGCTGCCGGAACACACCTATTGGTATTTGGCGACAAGTTTTCGAACTTGAAGGTGGTAGCTTCCCAGGCGGGCATTGTTAAAAAACGCCCTACTACCTAACCTAACCACGTAATAAATTTAAATTGAAGCATTTTAAAATCGCAACGTTTCTATCATCCAGTAAGTACAAACAGTACGTTGAGTTAGGTGATAATAATACACTACAAGTCCGAACGTTCCTGCAGACATAATTAAAACCATTTCCTGTGCCTTTGTTTCCTCTACTTATCTAAATATATGGCTCTTTCATTGACCAACCTCACGTCATAGTAGCTTTTCATTTTTTGGCGCTTTTAAGAGTAAGTTAAAGAAAGAGAGTATGTTTTTCAATAATGTAAAAACACAGTTCAGCTTGACGATCCAATTAAACAAGTCATTTCATTACGTTTACTATAAACGACGGACAAGTTCCATCCATAGTGTCAATATAATGTGAACTCGATTGAATACGGTTTTATGTAAAATCGTAATATGCCAATCTGTGTAGGATTTGTTTTACAATTATGCAATGTATTGTGCAACAAACAGCTTGAACAATGTAAACATTTTTTGTTTTTCAAAACAACATTTATAAACTAAATGCACATGCGCCAAAATGTTACTCAATCACTTATTATTACACCTTTGACCAAAATATTATCGATGACAAATACAATGTGCCCATATCGACTTCACTAGAAGCTCTTGCAAGCTGCTTGTAATACAGGATTTAAAACAATTGAAAATATAGCATTCATCATGGACGGGTTTTATTCTCTGGTATCACCTGATTAAAACATGTATGTAAATTTAAAGACACATATAAATGCTTGGCTTCGATCTCACCCGATAGTAAATGAAGATGAGATCGACCGTAGATCACGCGTATTCAACCGAAGTCGATCAACTCTTCGTTTGTAGATTTATAAACTATAACCATAGAGAAAATAGGAACTGAGACGAAATTCTACTCCTCAACTGTTCAGAATACTCAGAAAACTAATCACCTCTAGAAAAAAGGACATGCTCTCCATATTAAGATAAACTCGTAGTTGTACTGTGTACATCATGGTTATACTGTGATGGAAGAAAAGCGAGGTATTCTTTTTTATATTCTCTACAGTGTATGCTACAAAAACTGAGCGGAGAACTATTCTTCGTTGACCAATATATCATACCGTATTCGTAAGTAGCGTTACTTGTACATACTAACGACTCAATTCAGTATAAAAAGAAAGTAAATAACCTCTAGGCTTGGTGTGTTTACCATCCTGGACCACATCGTCACTTAACATTAGGTGCGATTGTAGTCAAAACACTGAAAAAAGAATTGAAGAAATACGTTCCCTTAAAGAAGTTACTTTATGATAAAATCTGGGGCAAACGAGATACGGTTGTAAAACTTGGATCCGATTTATGTGTGTTGACCTCGGCGAACGATCTCACGTTTGGGATTCAGCGGAACGAGCGCTCATCCCTTACCTCAGGCGAACTTGAACTTCATCGTTACGAAGGTTAATGGTGCAATTTTGTTTCACTAAAGGTGATAGATACATGGAAGGGTAAACATATTCAGCAAGATATTTTGCTGAGCCATTGGAAATATCTGTAGTTTCTTGGAAAAAGATCGATAGAGAATGATATGAAATATTTATTAAGAGCATATATTCTAATAAAATATTGAATTATATTAGTTCCTTACATATGATGGGGGGCAGGATATACTTCCTGCCCCCCGGATTTTTGACCAGTGTAGATCATGCCTCCCTTCGGGGATGTGGGCGAAGAGGTGGGAGGGGAAGTATTCCTCTCCCATCCCCATTGGGCCATTGCACGGACGAAGCCCGGTGGGTTCGCCGCAGGGGGCGACGCGGTAGCATGCATTGCAATCCCGTATCGCCCCCATCCCAAACGCGGCGGACGGCCCCGGGTGGTTTTAGTGGGTATTTCCGGGCGACTCTCGCCCGGGTGAGTCCCACACTGGCACGGAGTTCATCCTTCCGTGCTCCCTTATCCATTGCATTGGGGGACTTCGGTCTCACGAAGTCCCCCAATGCAATGGGTAAGGGTAGTTAGATGCATTTCCCCCCGACAAAAAAAAAAAGGTCTTTACATATGAAATTAGCATTTTATCGAACTGGTCACTTATATCACTCAAATATCTGGTGTTTGGTTACGAATTCCAAATTCAAATTTAGAATGATGTGTTTATGTTTTCAAATTTAGTAATATTAGCTAGACGGCGAGTTCAAGTTAAAAATCTGTGCGTTCTGATCTAATTCTCCAGATTCAGTATCGTGTTTCTTTCGAATCTTGGGCTAAATCATCAGATGAAATAATCGTAAAGAACTTAACACTTTCAATACCACATAAAAAATAGCATAGCTCAATTTATTATATACTCGTAAGTAAGATCTGTAAGCATAAACCTCAAGCTGAGTATGTGACATAGTATCTGAGACATTTCCAGCAGTTACATTTTAGAATTAATTCATACTCTAATATGAACGTGTTATTTTTTTCTTACCTAAGATAGCCGTAAAGCGAAGGGTGGGTTATGTCAAATGTTCAATGACTAAACAACCACGGTATATCTCTATCAACTAGTTTTGTGGTCGGGGAGTAGGGACTAGTTTCGCATTGGACAACTCAAAACTTCTACGTATGTAACCCAATAACTAGGATCAAAGTCTAGTGTTTCTCCTACCTTTTGCTTTTCATTTATAATAATAGTACATAGTATTAATATTCTCGTGTACGCTTTGTTGCCATTTATTTAGACATTTTCTTTTGTATTTTCGTATAACAACAAAAACAAATTTCTTTTTCTCAAAAAATATATTTTACTTTGTGTAGTAGATTCGTTTAATGTATTTCCTCGCCTTTAACAATATGAAAAAAATTATCTCACCGAAAAAAATGGCAAAGATTTATTTCAAATAGAAACACAACAGACTTACACAAAGTATAATCCTGATAAAAGGGTCCTTAGTGCTGTCGAACCTTGAATGTAGCCGATAAAATATATTGAAAACGAACAAAACAACAAACAAGTCAACCCAAGTGAGGATAGTTGCGATAAGTTCTCTACTGGAGCTTCAAGCACCCATCAATATGTCAGGAGGTTTGTGAATACAAAATTATTACCACAAAAGTACTGCCTCTGATTATCGGACAAGGGCAATTTTCTTTGTGAATGAAAGAGCAGAAGCGAATGAATCAGTTTCCGGATTCCGGGTGTCTGTCTAAATAAACTCTGCATTGAAATGGAAAGCGAAACGTTAATAAATTTATATTACATTCTCATAATTTATTACTGTTTCCGAAAATCTGTACAGCTAATGAGAAATTATATTTGTAATTTAATAAACCCATCTTGCTTCATATTATAATTTTCAAAATTGGCATAATTAATAATGCAACAATAAAAGGTATATTATTCTAATACTACAGACATCTTAGTGACTATAAAACCGGCTACAAAAACATAAATTTCTTTAGGTTATAATCAGAAACTATTTAGAACTTTTAAGAGAACTTTAAACTTTCATGGCTGCAATGAAAATCACATCGAGATATATGACGTGGAATACTAATTTTTCTTCACCAAACTCAATAAACTTTAAGTATGTAGGTACTGCCTACGCAGTTACGAATTTCTTTCATTTTGCGGTTTTGTTTTGTATATAAACCTACATCAATAACGTTAGTCACCGGTAAACCAATTCAAACTGCCCACACTTTTTGTTAAACACGATCGGTTTTCTCATCGTAAACCGTAATACAATTTATAAATGTCAATATCAAATTGATTTTTGAACATTATTCCTGATTAAGATCACCTGTAAATTGGATAACATGAGGTTTAGCTGAGATGTCGTATTTATATATTATTAAATAAGGATAAATAAAATAAAAATAATATCACCATTTACATTATTTGACATATATGTTTATTCTGATTTTATACATTGTCATAACAACGTTAAATATGATATTATGCCAGTTTTAAAATAACACATCCCTATCCCTTAATCCTTCATCTCTACTCTCATCTCCTCTCCTCTACTCTCCTCGTATCTTTCATGCGCCTCGCCCTGAATATACTGAAATACCTGTTACAATATTGATAATTAATTGACTAATTTTGTTTTTTCACACCTATTCGTGCCATAAAGAAGTAACGGGGATTTAAGAGGATTCTTCGATTTAGTCTTTACTAGTGCATTTTTGCTTTTAAATAACAGGAAGACAATTTATTGAAGTGGATTTTAATTGTATGTTATTATTAAATCTCAGAGTTTTGCAATGTACAAAAGTTGAAAGAGCAATAGAACCTATCAATGGCAGAAGCGGTACAGTCGCATCCATTTCTGCCGCAAAGCAGCAAGCAATTCTTGCGCTACTCTGTTCTGGTTTAAATATGATGTTAGTATAACGCACTGACAAAGAAGCCATTTCAACTCACTACTCGCGAATACTAATTTAATAAATTAAGTATCGTATGGACTTTATATCCGTTTGGTATTACATACATACATACATACATATGCTCACGCCTGTTTTCCCCGAAGGGTTAGGTAGAGGTGAAGTAGCGAACTACACCACCCACATTTCGCCGAGATTAGTTCCGTCCCAGATGTGACAGGGGGTGAGCCTGTCGCCATATCGGGCACAAATTCCAAACTCCGGGATGATACTGAGTAGAAAAAACCCAATATCACTTTGACCCGACCCGGGGATCGAACCCGAGACCTCAGAACGGCAGTCGTATGTAATACAACTGCGCTACCGAGGCAGTTTTATTACATTTTATAAGAAATTGAAAATATATTAAATCAACCACAATATTACTCTGAAACAAGAGAAAAACATGCTCAAATATTTGCTTAAAGAAGTGTTTTGATTTTGAACTTTTCTTTTCAATTTTTTAGTAAGTACCTAATTGAAGTAATAAATAAGTTTTAGAAACTTTATTTTATTAATATAAAAATATCACAATGACATATGTTCAAAATAAATAATTTTATTAACATTATCGTTTATCGTCCGCTGGAGCTGGCTTGTCTGTGGTACTCGATTCTGGAAAATAAAATAAAACTATAAAATATGTTAATTGTTCAGTATTGTACTAGGAAGGTAAAGTGTTTGTCGCTCACCGATATCGGTGTTAATCAGTTTGGGTTCGTTCCAGGGCTGCCTGTCGGACGTACAGAAAAGTACAAAGAATAAATTTGCAAAGAAATACGCCCCTGACGCTATGAAGAAAACTTTACGCCATTCCGTCGGTTCGGTCTGTAAAATAAATATTTTCATAAAAATTAAAAGGCTTTCTGTGACAATTTCATACTTCTTTTTAGGTGAATCTTTACTGAATTTGTCAAATTCCGGGAGGAAATTTGACGATGATTTATATCGTACTGTACTGTACGGTGAATAATTTATTTTATAAGAAACAATTCTTCAAAGTCGTCCTATTAGTGCTAAGTACTATTTAGGACCATAATTAACAAAAGTCAGATAGAAATATACAGAACATATCAAATTATTAAAGATTACCTCATCGTTAATAATGAATCCGCAAACTAACGGAGCAATGATAGAGATGATGTTGGCCAAGAAATTAGTAATACCCATCAAGGAAGCGCTGAAATTAGGAGCCAAGTCTATGTGCACTAGCTGGAAAAAAACGTTACAAATCACAATTAATTATAATCTAAAAGTACCAGTAGACTTACAAGCTGAATTTGAGTTATTCCAAAAATAAATTAATTCGATAGGTTGTACAAATTATTAAGCGTGTTTACCAAAAGTTTATTGATTATATCAATTTAATTTGGCAAGTTCATGAAAACATAAACAGAAGTACTCACCATGTAACCAGTGTATTGACCGGCATTGATTCCCACAGCGAGAGTAAGCATGACGACAGCAAATACCATATCTCCGGCCGGTGAGTACGATAACCCGATCAATGCAATCGCCGGACCCCAATGACCTGAATAGAATATCACAATTTCAAATTAAATTGATGATTAAAGAGTGAGTTATCATAAACACCTATTCATTCATAATAATGTTTTAACATCTGCGCAAATGTTTGTGTAATATAACTAAATAAACTGAAACTTCTGAAATGATATTGTGGCAAAAAAAAAACAACTAGATGAAACATTTATTGTTACTGTTCTTAACTTACTCGTATCTTAGACAATGGTAATTAGTGCAAATTCTACTGAAACGCAATTTTTTTCAGTTTTTCGCAAGATTATAAAGTCAAAGTAAATAAATAACTAAATAGCTTTGCTAATATTTATTAAAACGTGAAACATATCGTGAGAAATTTAGATACAAAATTATAAATGTCATAGATTTGTTCAATTTTCAACTTAAATAATTCCTGTTTATTATAATTTTAGGATACCTGGTTCCAATTCATAATTGTCAATTTATATCTTTAATAAAAATTACGATGCCAACCTATGGAATTGGACAATTTCCTGGTATGGGAGACGGTAAGCCAGCCTTTTCTAATAATAAGATCAGTCATAGCACCCATCGGAAAGCTTAGTGTATACATCGCTAAGTAAGGCAGAGATGATAATACCCCATTCTGAAAAAATCCAAAAATATTTTAATCATAAAACAGGCAGCGACGTCGTGAACTAATAATTCTCAAAGTTAAGTATTAAAATCAATATTTATTTATAATGATTTATTAATAATAATTTACTTTAAAACATCACATCTATAAGTTGAAACTTACACTTTTCAAGTCAACATTTAATACTTTAGCCATGTATGTTGGCATTTCTGTCATGAGAGTGAAGAAACCCCAATTCTGACCGCAATGCGCCACAATAACAGCCCAGAATGGAAGTGACGTCATAATTTTAAGCCACGGTGTTGGATATCTCTGAAGAAAAAGATTTGTGCCATTCATGAATTCTAATTATGAAGATGTCTTATTTTTACATTATGGTTTATTTCAGCTATTGCCCACAGGCGGCATTAATGTTAAAATAATATTTACTATAAGCCAAAATCAAACCGTGATTAAACACAAAACCCGAATAGCTCAAGAGCCTAGGGTTTATATATTCAGCTTTAGTTTGTAGGTAATCATTCAATCAACTTAAGCGTTGTACAATATGTTATAGACATCTTCTCAGACCATTAAACCCTAACTTGATTTCTAACCACAAAATTTTGAGAACAAGTCATATAAAGTTATTTTGTCAATATTACAATTTTTTCAATAGAACGGCATCCGAATGGGTTCAGCAAAAGTATATTGCATTATTTTAAGTTATATGTCAGATATAAAATACCTTTTGTTCTCCAACACGACCCAATGAGGTCTGAATGTACTTCACCTCATCTTTAGAAATGTATTTTGACCTTTCAGGTGAATCTGAACCTAGAATTATATATGCAACAGTCCATATCGCTCCGAGGGTTCCGTTAGTGTAGAATATCGCAGACCATCCCCACGCTGATGCTATAAACCCGGATGCGATCAGCTGCAGAGCTATTCCTAATTGACCACCTAAAAATAAAGTGCGCTATGAAGTTAAAAGCGTAAACTTTAAGGAGCCATGACTTCGTTGACTTTTATCATTAGGCATAGAAATTTGTGACTAAATTAAATTTAGAATACATAAACGCATTTAGTGTTTTAATGAATTTAAAAAAATATAATAATTTGATCTCAGGCAAATGGTATTTTCCAATTGATTAAAATTAGTTATTCTGTATACATTTCGCTTACAAAATTTAAAATGTTACATTAACGTATGGAATTCAATAAGTTTTAAATTCAAACCATATTCCTTGGTATTGTATTTTGTAATATATTTAAATACTTTTTTACTGTAAAAGTTGAAGTATTGAGTAATTAACACGCAGCAAGATAATTGTGTATATTCCAATAACATGCCATATAGATAATTAAGTTATTAACGGCATATTCAACTTACCAGCATAGACTATGGTTGTCAAAAGACCTTTCTCCTCCAACGGAATCCACTGACTGACGAGATGATGCATACAAGGGTAGATAAAAGCCTGCGTGAATCCTTGGAGTATCCGACAGGTGCATACTAATTGCCACCCTCCCTGGCAGTAAAATATTTTTGATCGTTACATTAGCACATAATGTGTAATACTATGCACATACATTCTGAGACAACTGGCTGTAATATAAATAAAGCCATTCCAAGGTGTTCCTTGATATGCAAATAAAAGTAAAGATCTGGTATTAGAAAAACAAATATGCAGATAGTTAGATCGCCATGTTGTATAGCATGCGGTACTATTGATGACGTGCATCATGTTCTGACGGAATGTGTTAAAAATTATAATGTTAGGATAGATTTTATTAATAAGTTTAAGTTAAATAAATTAGATGTAGGAATGTTTCATAGTATTTTAGTAAATCCTACTAAAGAGATTGCTAAAATGCTATGTGAATTGATTGAAAGATGATATTATGAAAGACGATGTATGTAATGAAATAAACCTTTAAAATTAGTAACATTAGGTTATGATGGGGCTGATATGACTTATGTCAAAAGCCCCTAAAAAAAAAACTTAAATTAAAAAAAAAAAAAAAAAAAAGAAAAACAAAAATGAAGGAATGAACTTTGTTATCGTTAATATATTATCAGTAATAGTGAATGCTTACATGAAGTGTATGATAACATATATCTTGTTGTATAATCACAAGGTATACCAAATGTAATACAGATAAATGTAGAAAGAATTACTATAGATAATGAAATACATTGCACATTGGTTACGATTGTAAAGATCACACCCACACCGACTCGCACCTCACACATACACAAAACGAGTATATAATATAAATCTGTAATAGTATAAGGAAGGCACAGGATCCCGGGACGCAAAATATCTTTTTTTTCTGGCTCCATTGCACCCTCTGATTTGTACTGTATTTTATAAATTAAAAAAAAGATTAAATTTATATCTAGAAATTCTAAGTCTAGATATCATAATCATTCTGCTGCCTTTTCCCAACTCACTTGGGGTCGGCGCAATATGTTTTCTTCTTCCATACGTCCCTATCAGCCGTCATCTCTTCATTCACTCCTTTTTATTTCATTCCGAATTCCATCTTAAAAGCCTTGAGCACAGAAGAGCTGTAGCTGACTTGTGTATACTTCACAAAATTTCAAATGGAATACTCGGAGGCGAGTTGCTGAGCAAACTCAATATTAAGCACTCGCTCCGTAAGACATCAACAGTTGTTCAGTGTGGCAAGTTGTAATAATAACGTGTCAGAGAATAACCCGATTAATAGAATGTGTAGGCGCTATAATGAAAGTCATGCTCAATATGATATATTTTTCAATAGTCTAACAGAATTCAAAAGTCTCATTACACAGTTGGGTGGCTAATAATCGCAAATTCTTAATAAGGGTTTTTACAGGGGTTTTTTAGTAGGGATACACACTAGGGTTTCTTTTTTACATTATATTATGTTTAAATTAAACGTAAAATGCTCAAAAAAAAAAATTATAATGTTCGTTAAAGATATAATTTATGTATTCTGTTCATCTTCATTCATAATATAAGTTTTTAACCATGCAAGTTGTGCACTAATGTAATAGGGTATGGGATTTAAAATGTTATATAGAATTAAGGTGCTTTTGTATTTAATCTTATACCTGTATCAGTGCTTTTATAATAAAATAAAATAAAATATAATTTCTTACATACTCCATCCACACTTTCTTTGGCCTTCCTCTACTTTACCATCCTTCCACATTCATATTCATTACTATTTTACCCACATGCGCTTCCTCTCTTCTCATAACATGTCCACACCACGACAAACGAGAACCTTTCAACTTTTCTACCATTGACGCAACTTTCAAATCCCTCTAATAACTCCCTCTAAGTCTAGATATATCAGAATAAATATGAAAGTAGCATGAATATAATACAAATACGATATGATTCGTTCATATGTAAAATATAAATCTAGCAGAGTAATTCACTAATATATAACATGTTTAACAATGTTAACCACTGAGGCGGTTCACGTATATACATTTTTTTTCTAACCTAGCTAATGTTGTTGACCGGAAGGGCCTTTACAGCTTCACCGAACTTTGTGGTCGAGTGCTGAAGGCACTCAGCCGCATAAGGTAACTAGCACAAAGGTTCCAACCTCGGCTTGGCCGCTACCTGAGTAACACGTACATCCAAATTATTGTCTCGTTTAAATATCGTTATCATGAAACACGTAAGCTAAACATTTCTTAAATGTAATATTCTTATGCGTCCATTAATACAACTGTCTCTGAACAATAAAGAATTATATTTCTGCGCAAATTGCATATACGAATAAATTATGATTTTGAAGAATTTTTAAGATTACCATTTATATATATTTATATCTTCTGTGCGTGTGTATGTGACTAAATTCCACCTAAACGGCTGAACTGATTCAAGAATAGTTTAGATTCACAATTTGGTCCAATTTATTTTTTTCATATAAGAAACGCCAATGAAGTCGCGTGCACAGCTAGTGAATTTATAATTTTCAACTAATTGTATTATGTTTCAGAATGAATCAGAACTATCGGAAGTATATTCCATAGTCATCTGTGAATTAATTTTCGTTCATTTAGTTACATAGCAATTTAAACTATCCGGGTTAAGGGAGTCTGAGCTTTCGGAGAAGGTACTAGAATACTAAGGTGACTAGTGTTTTTAAAGTATATACCGCTTGGGAGATTGAGATCGACAATGGTTCTCTGAGCTCGTATTTGAACTGAGTCAAGTAGCCCAAACTGGTATCTAGATGCTCTCGCACAGAGGTGCCAGCGGTACTCCATATAGAGCCGAACTTGGGACTTGTGCAGTTGTAGTTTTTGCCTCACTTTATTCGCTACACCTAGATTTTTCTATGACCTTTTTTCTAAGTATACTAGTGGTCGAACATCGCGCCGATTGACGTTGGTTAGAATCCATCCTTTTTACTACATAATCAGCCGGAGCTTTTGATACAGAAAAATATCATGATAAAATCACACCATGTTGGTAGGGCCTTTTCTAATACCCGCTTATTGATCTAAAGTTTGTAAATCTGTCGCAAAACATCTTTAAGTATTTCCCGGAAGAATCACTCAGAGCCTAATAAATCACAACCTCATGCCACATCGACACTAAACATTAGATAAAATTGTAAACCAAGTTAATAATACACCATGAGAAAAAAATATCACATCAAACTTGAGTTCACATTTGTAATATATTAAATCAGTGATAATTTTATGATTTCAAATAATTGTGAATGTGATTTAGATTTTTATTTAATACTAACACAAATACGGCGTCAACATCCTTAAGTAGCCTCTTCTATAATGGTGGCGGTTGTAAGTAGTTGTAATTAATTATAATCTTTCAGTTTTTTTTTTAGTTTTTAATTTTAGGTTCATATACTAATATGTTGTAATGTAATAGCAAACCACTTGATTTTTTAATTTGTTACTTAACGGCGAGGACATGTAAATGGCTTTTTGTTTCTAATGTATCTGTTAACTGACTAATGTAAGATATAGCTGTTGCTCTTCCAACAAATAAATAATGAATCGCAAAAGTTTATATCACAAAAGACTAAGTAGTTTACATATTTGTAGCATTTATATCTAAACAAATACATATAGACAGCGGAAGTGAAAATATGTATATAAGTATAGATATGTAATATTCACAAGGCTGCGCGCATGCGCATCACGGAACTGATAGATAAGTTGCATATAGCGTTATTTCTTTACCACATATTATTTGACCATAGCCAAGACAAAAATAGAATACATAGTAAATAAGTTCAGATAATTTTTTATTTAAATTTATTTATAATTGAAAGAAAAGTTTTAAGGTCAAAGTTCAGATTCTTGTTGCGTAATTCGCGTACATTTAACATCAATTAAAAAGGTGAAACAAATCTTAACAAAATGTGGATCTGATCGTTGATCTAGTAATAACTATGACAAATGTTTCAAATCGATACAGAAGTGTAACTTAATACACAAATTATTCCTGATCTATACATGCCTGTACCTGTATGTATACCCAATTTTCAGTGTCAAATTTATCTAAATAGGGCGAGGGTTGTTTATATGTTACAAAGTTTAAATGTTCAATGTTCGAAAAACTTCAGTAATCTTTCAACTTCTTAAACATCTTAAAGAAACTGACAAAAATGAAAAACAAATGAAGGTTTGTAATTATACATTTCTTAATTTTTACTTGAGATAAAAGTTTATTTTTATGTAATAACATGTTCTAAATAATGTTTTAAATAATAATGGCTGGGGGGCTAAACTTCGCTGGATTTGTGGTTCATCAAATTCGCTAGTTAACAGACGTTGCCGCCGCTGGGTAAGTCTACTTTGCTTATGCTAAAGCTATGAATATATCTTTCGATTTTACAATAAGATCCCAAAGAAAATTACCGATTTACCTGACAATAAATTCAAGCTCTATGACAAGCAAGTCTTAATTTTAAAAGGTGGATCATTACGTGAATGATAGTAATATCTGAAAATTACACCACTGTCTGTGCTTCCCCAAAGAACGGTTATAACTTTAATTTCTATAGTTTTTATAGAAAAAAATTATATGTATATTAAAATTTGAAGAAAAAAAAACAGATCAAGTTTCTTGATAGCAAAAGTTAGAAGTAGTGTTTTCATGTTCATAAGTGCTTTCTCAGAAACTAAATTGAATAAGGATTCTTTTTATATATCCTTAACAGGTTATAAATAGTATATAATTAAAAATACCACTCACTATAGATGCTCCAAGTGGAAGAAGCAACGATATCAGAGAATTTACTGATATAGACAAAATGATGAGCGGTTTGCCACCAAACTTCCTGGCTAGCTCACCAGCCGGCACTTGCAGGACCACGTAGCCCCAGAAGAATGATGATAAGATTACGGACTGTACGCTGTGACTCCAATCGAAATACTGAAAACAATGAACAATCTTTTAGTTTTCTATTCTTATAACGAAAAATAATGAATCTTTGGAATAAACTATAAAACATATTTGCTGTTACAGTGTGGTTTTTTTAGAGTCAATCATTCTGTTTTGTTTCTTTTTGAGAAATAAAATAAATATAATAAAAACGGTTGAATTTTTAAAATATACTTAGTGATTTCTAGTTGATACCTGCAGAACTAAACAGACAGACAGAGAGACACACATTTCTAAAAATGATAGAAATGTATTTAATTACCTATTTTTAGTCCCTTGCATTAATTCTTTTCACAAAAATCGAAAATGTATAAACACGTAAAATATTTTATTATTAGTATTGATTTAGCTATTGAGTTGTTTTAGATGATCCTCTTCGTTTTGACTCACATACACTCGTGATGGCTCGTGTGGTGCCGGCTGAGAATAGTACCACCCCATATCTATCCGTAGGTGTTGTAAAACGCGACTAAGGGATATGAACCAGAGGATGGGCAGCAGCATTCCCTGGGTACCAACAACACCTTACTGTGATCGCCAACCCACTTACCAAGCGTGACGATTATGGCAATCCCCCCCTTAATGGTAGAGCCTTATGTCAAGTAGTAGACGTCTTATGGTTGAATGAATGAATGAATACTTACTCGTAGTTACTTTTATACAACTTTAAGGCCTAAAGTTTTGTACAAGGTTCAAGATTATTTAAGAACTGAAGTTTGTATAAACCTTTACAAGGCTTTTTATACTTTCTAATCTGAATTGTGGTATGCGATCCTTGTACATTAAATAAACCTAAAAGTTTCAGCAAATTCAAAACGGCATGATCGTTAGTTAGTGTCACAACATGTTTAAACGATGCAGGAATTGTGAAATTTGGTGCACAAATGCTAAATTACAATGTGGATTTATTAAATTCATGCAAACAGAATACTTCCACAATGAGCTATAGTCGATTGCTCAGCAGCAGGAGTTGAGAACTCATGAATCCTTTCGTCTCTTAAGTATTCCTGAGCAAAGAGCTTCCGCTTTTCGTGGTAGTTTTAGGTATCAGGCAACCAAATGTTGGAATAACCTACTTTCTTCACCCCGAAATGCTGCTGAATACCTTTTATTTTTGAATACATTTAATTTAAGACTCAAAGTGTTCTTCTGCTACAGCAGCTAATATTAACCTAATATTTATTACCTATATAATATATATATGTATGTATGCATATTATATTTTATTAGTATGTTACTAATATTATCATAATGTAGAAGCACTTTTACGGGCATAATATGCTTTTCCAAGATACGCTCATAAAGCAAACGACAAAGGACACAAACAACCGCTGGACATGCAATACTCTGAGAGTCGAGTGAAAATCAGCGCTGATGGACTCACCTACTTCAGCATATATACTGAATCAGCAGCATTTTGTAACACACATATTTATGTTTTCTCTCTGTTTTTTACTTTCTTTCTTTCTTCTTCTAATGTTGACTATGAATTTAAATCAAACATAATGAGATGGTACGAAATATCGTTTCTATAATTTCTACTTGGAAGTGATGTTCGCTGTTTTTTTATTTATTTGAATTTAAATCCATTCATTTTTAATAACTTCCAATATATATTATTTTAGTTTTTAAACAAACAAACAGTTCTATTTGATTACATGTTATTTTGAATGAAAACTTTATCGCAAAACCTAATACCCTATTGACATTGTCAAGTATCTTGAGGAATATGTGTGGTCAGATAAAAAATTTTGTGGGGAAAAATAATAGATAATAGGAAAAGTACACCAGTACCACTGTATCTCATTTGTCAAACCAGATTGTTTCAAGGACTTGAGAAAATTATCATATCAAAAGGAATATTGATAAAACTGTCCAAAGACATTATATGAAACTAGAATTTCGCAAAACAAAAGACTGATACTCGGTCAAGAGAGACATTATTATTGTAATGAGATAAATATAAAAATAAACTAGATTATATCCAACAGGTATTACTTTAAATGCTGCTGATAACTTCGACCTGACCTACGAATTCAGTTGTTTGGGGTTTTCAGATTATAGACATAGCTATGAGCATTTAAATTATAATGTTAACTTTTATTTTTATTACTATTGTTTGTGTGCATAGCAATGGATCATGAGATCCATTTGTGAGCCTTATTAAATACAAAAATAAATCCAAATATTTGTTGGACATTTTGTTTGAGTCAAATGTTTACGCTTCACGTAATAATATTATCGTACAATTGTGTGTTAAGATAACTGATATAGTTAGTGATTCAACTCCAGTCACTTATGGTGTCCCACAGGGTAGTATTCTTAGTCCCACTTTGTTTTTAGTGTATATCAATGATTTATGTCAGTTAGAACTTCAAAGGGGAAAAATTATTTCTTTTGCCGATGACACTGTCTTATTATTTGAAGGTCATAGCTGGAGAGATGTAATTATTAATGCCCGACTAGGTTTCAACTCCGTAAGTGCATGTTTACGTTCCACTGAATTCTGAGAAAACTAAATTTATGACTTTTAGCATTCGAAACTCAGCTGCCCCATATCGTGATTCTCTGAGACTTTATGCTCATCAAACTGCATGTTCGAACCCCACAAATGATATTCCTTTTTGTAACTGTCTATTTTTAGAAAACGTTGAGAATATTAAATATTTGGGAATTATAGTGGATCACAAAATGACCTTTAAATATCATATCGCAAAACTATCTCAGCGCATACGTAGGCTTATACCTGTCTTTAGATCTATTAGAGAAGTAGTAGACAGAAATATTATTAAAATGTTATACTATGCTTTATGTCAATCTCTCCTGATTTATTGTATACCCTCTTGGGGTGGAGCTAGCTAAACACTTCTGCTGCCTCTAGAAAGAGCTCAAAGAGCCATTTTGAAGGTGATATTTTTCCGACCATACAGATATCCTACCGATGAACTATATAAGGAATGCCAGGTTCTTACTGTTCGACAACTTTTTATCTCTCAAGTAATTTTCCGTATGCATGCAGGTCTGACAAGCTCATATTGTCTTGAGAAGAAACGAAGAGTTAACGATATAATCAAAATCCCTAAATTCATTACTTGGTTTGCTTCTCGTTTTGAAGACTATCTTGGAGCACTGTTGTATAATACAGCAAATAAGTTTCTGGGGATTAAACAACTCCAAAGCCAAAAATTGAGACAAATTGTATTTAAATGGTTACAATACCTATGAAACTACTGAAAGTCTATTGAAGGCCCAGTTTAGAATTTAATCATTCTCTATACAACAACGTTCACCCATATTCCCTAAAAAACACTTGTTACTCCTACATCAGCATACACATACACGCACACACACAACACATACACACTCATATACACATACGCACACTCATACACACACAATATCTTACTCACTCTCTAATTTGCAAATTATAACTTTATGTTGAATGATATCTAAGTGTACCTTTATATTGTGCTATGATATCTGCGATACGGTTTGTAACCAGTGCAGATACCCACATGAGTACTTCCTGTAATGTAACCTTTGTTTAATAAAGTTTATTATTATTATTACAATTTCTTGTGACTATTGCATAACTAGAGAGCACAACGTGTAGCTTCTATCAAATTTCACTAATATATTTAAAACAGTAATAAATTACATTTTATAGAAATTCAATTATAATGACATTTATCGGATATTTCAATCTGCTTGACTGCTTCTTGGAAACTGCCAATAACATTTTATTTATTTATTTCTATACTGTTTTCTTGTATTACAAAATTGTCAGTTTATTAGTTTATCCACAATGAAACTCGATCCATTTCGTGCATCGTTGTGTTCTAAATGTTTTTTTTTCTGTTCTATGAATATTTAGTTTAAAATCATTTACCCTCCTCCTTTCTTTCATCAGTCATGTCGACTATAGCCATGCTCATGTTGACTCGCATAGTAAATGCCAACAGCATGGCCATGAACAGCAAAAACGTCTGGACATGCCGAATACCCAAACCACCTGAAAATTAACATCTTTAAATACTTACTAATATTATAAATGCGAAAGTAACTCTGTCTGTCGCGGTATCACGCCAAAACTACTGAACCGATTTAAATGAAATGTGGTACTAAAGTTGGTTTAATGCGAAAAAGGGTTGTAAGGAGTTGAAAGTGAGAGATTAAAAGTTGTATGGAAGTGTCGTCATTTTTAGAGATAGAATTTTTTTAAACTGTTGATTCGGTATAAATAAATATGACATTCAAAGTTTGTATAAGAAAAGTTTTACCCTTTGTAAAATAATTAGAGTTACGCGTAAAAATGCAATCTTACGGGCGAGTGATATAACTTATGAGAAATATTTTTACTTTATTTAGTACTATTTTTTTTAGGGAAAATAATTAAATTTCTCAATAAAAATAATTTAAACGCAGTGAATAATATATGAAACACGGGCGCAGCCGCTGGCACACAGCTAGAATATATAAAACAGATGCTTGGAATGTAGATTTCCTATAAAAGTTAGTACGTGGGGTACGTTTTCACATTTATAATTATTTTGAATATCTTTGTCAAGACTGTATAATTCTTTGTAATACAAAACCAATGTTGATAATTTGTAGTCACGGAATATGTTATTAAAGCATACAATATACGTATTTAGAAATTACTGAAGTATGGGCTATTGAATATCACCGTAAGGTGAATTAATGTTACTTACACTGGATGCGTAATTCTGTACTGAATAAGTGGTTTCCAAATAACAAAATACCCTTATACCTGGGAAGTTCAGGTCTATTTCTTTATTTTTTACTATATCGTTGTTACTAAGATAAGATACTAAGATATCGTTGTTGCATTCACTACCACTTAGAGATTATATAATAAAAACTGATCTGTATGGTATCTTATTTACTGAAGTTGTAGCTGGTTGTATTTCCATCTAATTCACTGATTTCAATTTAATGTAATAATCTCTTAAATACTTGGAGCTGGTTGTATTTTTTTTTTTTCGATTTTGCTCACTGTATGTATCTCTCATTACTTTTTCCCATATATTTTAATAAAATTTACAATGCAACGTGTCAAAAAAAAATGCGAAATAAAAAAAGAATCATTTGAATAGATTCAGGAAGAAAAGTAAACTGACAGAGGAATGTTTTGATGATAATACCTGATGATTGTCAACATTAAATTTAATCTTTTTAAAGACCACATTTTAATATGTGGCTATTAGTTTAGCTATTTTTTATATTAGATAAATTTCTTGTAGTTTACATTAATTTATTTCGATATCCTGATGATTTCACATTTTACTTAGTTTTTTTTAAATCGATCGAAGAGTTAGAGTATGTCGCATATTTTTATGTGATCATTTTTTTAAATTAATTCAAAAGCATTGATTCTGTGAGATAATTAAATTTAATAGGCTATGAAAAAATTACTTCGCCGTGATACCGATTTCAATTTTAAAAAATTTGTATATAAAATGTCATAGAAGATGTCAGGAGAATGTATTCAGTTGATACTCACGAGGTCGAACATTTTCAACTTTCTCTACTGAACCCATGGCTTTAAGTGTACACTTTGCTGCTATAGAATCCGGTCATGTCACCGCAATACACGAGCGTACGTCGCCGCGATCTCATCACATTTAACTAAACATATCAGCGTGTAACTCGTGGATATAACATAAAACTAATGGAGTAGTGTTTGCTCTCATTTTTTTTTCTTCGTTGTGGAATAAATTTATTTCTTCAAATAACAAGTTAACTCGTCTTTGGACTGTTCTAATTACAAGTTGACCTTCAACATATCTGATAACTGCGTGTAATTAATTCTCTAAAATACTAAACTAAATGTTATACTAAATGACTTTGAAATTCTTTAAAAATTCTTTATTCATTTTGAAAGTCATCATCATGCCCAACCCACTTATGGTCAGTATGTTTTCTTCTTCCATACATCTCTTGTGGCCGTTATCTTTTAATTTACTACTTTTTCCTATATATTATACCTCACAATTACATTCACACTTTCTTTGGGCTTCGTCTACATTTTCATACTTCCACGTTATTACAATTATTTTGACGTGCGCTTCCGCTTTTCTCAAAACATGTCCAAACCAGGACAAGCGATTCCTTTTTAACATTTCTAACATTGGCGCCACTTTCAAATGTCTTTTAATATATTCATCCCTGGCTTTATCCATTCTTGTGAAAACACATATCCATCCCAATATTCGCATATCAGCTACATGCAATCGATTCTTACCCATCTTACGACCTCATCATTCTGATAGTATGCATATTTATTCTTTAATTTAACATCCTGGATTCACGAATCTCACCAGAAACCTGTCGCCATTTTAAATAGTACATATCAACACAACCTTTTACTATTATTTATAGTTTTATATTATTTTATCACTGCTGTTATTATTTGTTTATCTTGTATGTGTATATTTTTGCATGTGCCAAATTATATCAAAGTGTCTTTCTAAACACTAGTCAGTGCTTTACTAGCATCTATCTCTTAATATTTTATATTAAATGGGATTACCGTCAATGTGGATCGATTCTTGTCAATACGTGTTAAATTTATATTTAGCGCTTATAACTTCTTTCACACAAAATCCTAATCCTGTTGCTTATTCAGGTCTCAAAGCAGAGGGTTATTCTTATAATATTCTAAAGAATACATTCAAATACGTATTGCACATGTTTTTCAAACATAAAAAACTACAATTATAACGATATAATGGTTTTTACAATTATAACCATGTAATGCATATTCGTAAAAATTTAGACGAATGATCGTCATAATTTTAATATTAGAAGTAAAGACAAGTTGTCCGTCCCACGCTTTACGTTAAGTAAGTGTAATAAAAGCTTTATAGGTAATAGTATTCGGTTTTACAATAAGATCCCAAGTAACATTACCGATTTACCTGACAATAAGTTCAAGTATTATGTCAAGCAAGTTTTAATCTCAAAAGGTTATTACAGGGTGGATCATTACGTGAACGATAGTGATGTCTGGAATTAACCCACATCTCTGTGCTTCCACTAACATTATTAACACTGCGATTTGTATAGTTTTTTTTTATATGACAAAAAAAAATTATATATATTATATTTATAGAAAAAAAAAAGAACCAGATCGAGTTTCTTGCCTGCACTCTTCTCGACTGTGTTGTTTTCCGAACCGGTGGTAGTGTTTTAGACGTTCATAAGCACCTTCTTAGGGCCTAAATTGAATAAATAAATTTTGATTTTGATTTTGTTCAGTTCAGTACAACTGACACGCAATTGATAACCGACCGGTTTCATAACGGCATCTCTATACATTTCCCTGTTCCTATTACAAAAACTTTGATAAATTTTCGATATCAACTCACGAGGTTATCTCAATACCAAAGGAGCGCGAAAATAATAATCATTTGTACTTAGATTGTTACAACGGACCTTCATCTATGAAACGAAGTACAATGAGTTTACTGCGTTCAGAAATAAAGTCGGTTACAACTGCATTATATAATATTGCAAAACTTTAAACTTCGTAAATTTACTCAATATTTGTTTTCATAATATGAATGATATTATTATTATGATAATTATAATTTGTCGCAATCAGGAAAATATTAACCTCTTATTGTAAATCAAATGTCGCGAGTATTAATGCGTTGTAAATACATGAGATTTTATGTTTGTTCAAATAAATTATAATGAACTTTTAACATAGTGTATGAGATTAGTTTTATGGGTTTTATGTATTGTCTTTATATAATAATATTAACAACAAATTAAATTCATTTATCAATGCAGCCGAGTGATTGAATAATTTGAACTTTTTAAGTTCAAATTCAAAGTGGTTTAGGGTTTTTTTTTAATGTACAGGCTCGGTGCTATGACCACAATCTCATCTGATGTTAAGTGATGATGTGGTCCAGGATGATAAGCACACTAATCCCAAAGGTACTGCTTCTCAAGGATGCTGCCAGAACAAACTTATTTGTATTTTGCGACACGATTTCAAACTCGAAGGTGGTAGCTACCGCGTTAGAGTTGGATAGCTTGGCTCGAACCCGCGTCCATTGATACGGAATCTGGCCGCACTAAAGTTAATAAGTTCCTTTATCATTTCATTATGAAGGACGGTGACCATGACGGTACTTGTGTGCATCAACAGTCGTAGTCTTCAAATACAAAAACTTTAAAGTATAATGGCACGACGAAGATAATATCGAAAATACTAAGCAAGATTTCTTGAACATCGTTATTTGATATCTATTACATGAAGTCCACGCTTTCCAATATACAGTACATACTACAGTCGCATCCTCATTGTTGCTGTTACCAGTATACTTGTCAAGTAATAAAAGGTAAATATTTTTCCACGCTCTGTGTATGTATTCTTCGAGTTGACGGTTACCATTCACATCAAAGGTACTTCAGAACAAACACGTAGTTTTCAACGCAATAAAAATACAGTTAACATTACAAAAGGAAATACAATATAATAGATTTATAAATAATAATGAATATGAACGATTTATAAACGAGATATCATTTGTCCGTTTTTTTCCTCTGACATTGTTTCTGAAATGAAAGAAGAGTACAATTAAAATTATAGATATTATAATTATTTATTTTTTAAAACTTTTACATTAGTTCAGCAATATTTATTTAAGCCTTATCCTAAGTATATCAACGCCATATAATATAGCTAAATGTGCGTTTAATCTAATCCTAATTTTTACTATAAAATTACTAATTTAACACAAATCATTTCCAAGGAGTTATCGAATGACTCCATTGAGAGAGAGTACAGATTGTGTTTTAATTTCTTTCCCAATCTTACTTTTCTGCAATTTTAATATATGTTATCATAAAATTTACGTCTTTAATGACTTTCTGTGACATATGGTCATATATAAACAGCCGTATGCAGAACTAATTAAAATTTACTGTCTATGTGGAAATTCATCTGGATATAGATAAGTTCAATATTTAGATAAGTCATTTCAATACTGACTGTCACAACTTTGAGATTATAACGCTACATTATATTATAATACTAAAATGGATTTAGCAGCTATGTTTTTAAGGAAAATCTAGCTTAATGTCTACAAATTTTCAATACTCATTCATTGTGAATTCCCCATATAGAATTTTTGTTATAGTCCAAGTAGTTACCATTCTGCACCGTCAAGTTATCAGGTTCATTCCAAGCTTGTCTCACACTCGTGCCAAATATCAAATAGATGATATTACCGAATATGTACATAGCTGCAGTTAGGAAGAACACTTTACGCCATTGACTCTGATCTGCCTGGGAAATTAAAATATGTAAATGAAATAAGTATGACAATAGATTTTATATAATAATGGAAAAAAATTACGCTTAGCATTATAAAAGATATTGTAAAACTACAAGAATGATTAAATTTGCAAGTATTACCAACTTTTATCAGTTTAAAAAAAGAACCTTCTGTTCTTTTCCATTTAAACTACCAACCCATAATTCACCTTCTTAGGTTTTAACACATCGGTATACGAGTTTATTTATTATTTATTTGCAAGTATATGAAATTTTATGATTATTGCTTCAAAAATGTTGAACTTTCCATACAAACTTGCAACCTCTAATTCACTCTCTTAAGGCTAAAATTTTGAAAATGTTGATACACGTGTACATTTAACACTAATGGATTTCGCGTTTCTTACTTTAAAAATGACAGACTTTCATACAATGGTTAATCCTTTATTATACCCTCTTAGAGGTTTAATTAAAAAAAAACCTGTCTTAGTAGATACTTACATCATAATAGGTACCTATTGGCAAAATTTCAAGTTTATAGGCCCAGCGGTGTAGGCACTGCGTTGATGAATCAGCCAATCAGGAAAAGTAATTTTATATATATGATTACATTAAACTCACTTGAAATTGTATCATATCTTAAAAAACCTAGTATCGATATTCCTGATAAATCGTTTGAGGTATTTGGTTTTATCCTTGAATTATTTGAAGAGGATTTTAGAAAAATTCAATACGATAGAGGTAATGTGATTAAACTTACTTCTTCTTTTAGAATAGCTCCAGCGACGAGAGGAGCGAAGATAGATATCATATTAGCTACTCCATTTGTGATTCCTACCATAGTTCCAGCGAAGTTAGGGGCCATATCAATGTGTGCCAGCTGAAAACATATTACGTTTTCTTATGTACATTGTGTGCTGAATTTCTTTATCTTATTACTATTTAGGGATTATCACTCCTTTTTTTTTTGACGAGGGGAATACATTTACGCACTACCCTTACCCATTGCATTAGTAAAACCGAAGTCCCCCAATGCAATGGGTAAGGAGGTGAGGAGGGACGTCTCCGCACCAGTGTGGGACTCACTCGGACGTGAATCGTCCGGAAATACCCACTAAACCCCCCGGAGCCGCCCGGAGCATTTGGAATGGAGGCGATACGGGATTGCGTCAGCATTGCACCGCATCCAGGCCTCGTCCGTACTTAGGCCTAATGGGGATGGGGGGGATAATGCCGATGCCTGACCCACAGGCTCTCTCCCCACCCACCTCTTAGCCCGCCTCTCAAAGAGAAGCAAAACATCCGGGGGGAAGAGGAGTGATTACTGCTCAAAGGCCGTAACCACCTCTCCCCCTCCCCACCTCCAACTCCACCCGGCATCTGTGGCACGGAAGGGATTATCACCCCCTAACATAATTAAATAGGATAATGTAATACTATACTATGAATCTTGCCTTTTATACCGCATTTGCGTCAACGGTTCTTTCGACGGATTTGTTTATACAAGCACGGCATAATGACGGCTCTGTGCCTGATTGTAAGCACAGAACAATCCAAAAACAGCTACGACCATCGAAAAATCATCAGTCGATCTCCTGTCGTTGCTGCTATGCCGGATATTAAGTGACCTGCGGTTCTAGATGATAAATACACTGAGCGTAGAGGTACTAACTTTTAAAATGAAGACAGTATCTTCCAGAAGACACTTATTGGTGCTTGACTACAGATTTTCAAATTTAAGTATGGTAGATAGCCAGAGCACCGTTACGAAATCCTTTACTACCATAGTGTTTTATTCACCGAAAAAGCTCTGTTCATTTAGAATAGGATAAGTGGAATCAAATACAGTTCCTTCGACTCTGAATTCGACTACAAAACCATTGACCCATCAGCATTTTAAAATAAATCCAATGGGAAAAGCAGTAATCGTGTTATGTTTTAATCGACTTCACTCTGAATTATTCTCAACGTTTTATTTTATTTTTAGTCATTTCACTCTTTCCTCTTTGTTCCGAATATACTTGCTTTAACTTTTTATTATTATGTATGTATTATACTATCATATTATTATTTATTATTATGAAATAAAGATAGCACATGCGTTATATTGCAAAACATCTTAACACATTAATATTTATGGTACAATCTCAATAAAATTCTATATTCTTCATATAAGTTTACACAATTCTATATTGTTTCAATTTATTTTTATTTACATGCTATATATATATATATGTACAGAATAGCACTTACCATCAGTTTTTGGTTACTGTATAAATACTCCAAACATTTCGCATTGAAACTCTATGTATATAGGTTAGTCATTGTTATGAACTTGCAGGGAAAAATCTTTCCTATCCAACTTAAATTTAATATGAAAAATTATAATAAATAGAATGAAACCATAATCTAATGTTAATTAATCGAATGCGTCTGATTACATTCATTCGTATGAATAAGAACTACGTTTGATTTATGATAAATCTCACGTGTCCAACTGGTTAATTTAGCACCAAACCCATAGAGCCCGACAAAACTCAAGATAACATTTCGCTTCCTCCCATCTAGATCGATCAATGGATATGAATGGATTGTCCTTGGAGTGTCTTTATCGACGGACGTTTTATGTCGAGTCAGTATGGAGACAGACTTACGAAAAAACCCGTGATATAACCGACGTTGAGGCTGACAGTCGCTGACAGCAGTATGACCGCCAACGTCAGGTTGGCTGGCACGTAAGATAGGAATATCAGTGCGACTGCTGGACCGAAGAAACCTAGATATAAACGATAACTTCCATGAATAAAGATATCATTAAGCTTTTCCACTAACATACATATCTGTGACTTGTCATGCACTACGACACATTCCTATATGAATTACTTATTCTTTATTTGTAGGATATTAGCGTCGATTTCATTCTAACAGTACAATTTTATGGAAATTACAGTTTCCGATATAGTTTTCAGTAACACTTGTCGCTATTAGATTTCAAGCAAACTGACATATTATTAGGATTATCGATTTGTTTTTTTTTATTTTCAACGATATTATAAATAACATTGAGTTACCTTATGCTATTTTGTTATGTTATTATATCATTTTTACTACTAAATAAATAAATAATACTATAAATTATTTTCCTCACCTATCGAATTGCTCACTTTCCTTGCAGTTGTCAAACTCATATATTTCTTTTTTAAAACATAATCAGAAATAATTCCAAACGGGAAACTTATGAGACACATTACTAGATATGGTACTGCTGACAGGATACCATTCTGAAACAATAATATTTAAGAATATTTAGAATTCATAAAAACAAATTCTTGGTGATAATTAGATAAATAAAGAATTTAATTAGCAATAAACCATGACTATATTGAATATCCGTTGGAATTGATGGTCAAAAAAATTCGAAGAGTGAATGAATTTCACGTTGAAGGATTCTTAGTAAAGGCAGAAACTGAATAAAGCCTAGTTATAGAAGCTCTGAATAATATTCATCGTTAAAACCCTTTTGTAATTACTTCCGAAAATATAGACATCAATATGTAATCATAAACTTTAAAATTCTTACCTGTTTTATGTTTACCCCTAACACTTGACTTATATAGGAAGGTATTTCCGTCATAAATGTCCACATCCCCCAAGCCTGGCATATATGGGTCACAATAATTGCTATGAATGGTGATGACGTTAGGATTAGCTTCCACGGTGTTTTATATTTCTGAAAATAAATTAAACATGACATCAATTACTTTGTTTCTGGTGGGTATGAAAATAACATCGATAATATTAAAAGATCATTAAGTTATTTCAATTTATCGTGTGGTGCCGGCTAAGAATAGTACCAGATCGTTCCCGTGGGTGTCGTAAAAGGCGACTAAGGGATAAACCAGGGGATGGGCGGCAGCATCTCTCACCACCACAAACAACTACTACGATCCCCAAGCGTAGTGATTATGACAATGCTTCCCCTATTGGGGATATGTATGTCTAGCAGTGGATGTGTTTCGGTTGAAAGAAGGGAAATTATTTACGGTAATTATTTAAGGTAATTATATCTGTTCTTTAATAAATTTGATGATCACGAGGTACATCTATACTAATAAATAAAATTGGAGTGTCTGTTTGTAATGTCAAAATTAATTTTTATTACTAAATAGGTATGAACGTATATACGATACCTATACCAAAAATACAATTTTTAAAATTTTTGTCTGTCTGTTTATTCCGGGGAAACTCCGGAACGGCTGGACGGATTTTGACGGGACTTGTTTTGGTAGATAGCTGAAGTTACTCCTGGTAACTTAGGGTACTTTTAATTTTCGAAAATAATTAGGGTTTGCCTAAAACTAAATAAAACACAAAAAATCCAATTTAATGCACAGGTTTACGGACAAGTGCTTGAATTTATGCGAGATACATTTACTTTATCTTATTATTAAAAAATTTATAGGTAAATAATTAGGGCTTCGTGTAAATAAATTAAAACGCAGTGAAAAACATATAATACGCGGGCGCAGCAGCGGGCACACAGCTAGTCGTTTACAAAGGAGTTGTATAGATGTCCCCTACTACAAGTACTCAATTAGTTTTCAACTGTTACCATGGCAACAGTTATATTAATTAGTATTATGTAAAGTATTTGTATATATAGGGGAAGAGGAAGAGCAAAGAAAAGATGGATGGACTGTGTGGAAGATGATGTGTTTAGAAAGGGAGTGTATGTATGTATGATCGCAAATAGAGACGAATAAGCGAGGAAGACATGTTGCGCCGACCACAAATGATAATGGGATAAGGGAGATGATCATATTTGTATTTTATATTTTGAGATAATTATTTTATATTTAGAAGTTTCTTTTCGTTGTACTAATTTATATAACGATATCCACAATGGACGACTGTCAATAGACTGTTTTACAAGTGTTTCGTGTCAAAATGGACTACAGATTATTTTGAAATAAAATTTCCTTCCGATGTATCGACATGATAAGTATTTTACTTCTCTTATTTAATTTAATATGATAATATCAATCTGCTAAATTAATTTGAAAACTTTATGGCTAATCGATTAACATAACTACTAATGTAAAACTGCGTAACTTCATGTGCAGCCACAAAGTGACTGAAAAGGCGCGTTTGGCTGTGCATCGAGGAGTCCTGGTCCCTACACTTAGGTATGGTAGTGAATGCTGGGTTTGGCAGAAGAAGCATGAAAGTAAGATTAACGCAGTGGAAATGAGAAGTCTGAGAAGTATAGCTGGAGTGAAGACGATTGACAAAGTCAGGAATAGTATGACAAGGGAACGCTGTGGTGTGGTAGAGGATGTGCTGACCAAAATAGAGAAAGGTATGCTTAGTTGGTTTGGGCATGTAGAGAGGATGGATGAGAGAAGATTAACGAAATTAATTTATAAGGCGAGGGTGAATGGGCAAGTCGGTAAGGGTCGACCTAGGCGGACGTATCTAGACCAAATCAATCATGTGTTAAATAAAGGCCAGGTGAAAAGTACTCATAACCGACGAGCATGTATGAAAGCGCTCATGAAAGTAGAAGAAGCGAAAGAGGTATGCCAAGATCGTAGCAAGTGGAAGGACGTAATCTCTGCCTACCCCCACGGGAGAAAGGCATGATGATATGTATGTATGTACTAATGTAAAACACACAAAAAACACAGTAGTGCTAAATGAATTCGTCATATTCTAAGACAATAATGTACTCAAAAGCAGATGCTGCATCCTCAAAAAAGAGAAAAGTAAATCTTAATTTCTTAACTATATTAATATGTGCATTAAAAATATATGACATGTATAATAAAAATGAAATAAATAAAAACTGCGTAATAAAAATGCTTACAAAACTAAATTGGATTTCGAAACATAAACTATAATGTGCTGACCTCGGTTATTGTAGGCCAAGGAAAAGAAGATGATGATAATGTGACATACTACAAAAAACATCATCTTGCCTTTTTCTCTTTAACGAATCCAAGTGACTTCTCAATGTATAAGCGTTCTTCTACGCTGATGAGTTTGGAGGACTGCGGTGAGTCGGCTCCTAAGAATAAGTATACTACAGTCCAGAGTACGCCGATAGAACCGGTCAAGTAATATATAGAAGCCCAACCCCAGTATTGGGCTACGAATCCGGATATTAAAAACTGGATTGCACTTCCAAATTGAGCACCTGAGTAAAATAAAATACGCTTGATATCTTCAATCCGTTCACAGTAAAGCGATAAAGATTTGTTATCCCATGGAGCTTGAAGGTGCAAATGTTGCATGTTAAGATCTGGTTAATCCTTATATTATTTACCAGTATATGTTATAAATAATAAATCACACTCTAAGAAAGAAAGGAAAGAAAATGCTTAAATAAAACATCAATTAAAAAAAAAAAAAAAGTACAATTACTAGTTCGTGTTTTCTGAACATGCCATAACTATTAAATAATATTATTTCCAAGGTGTAAATTATAATACTAAATCTTTATTTGCAAATGCAACTAATTTTTATCCTTTTTAATTAATGTGCATGTGTAGTTATCACATTCAGTTTAATTTTTAACTTAATTGTATATTTACTAAATGAAAAAATTAAAATTGTTTCCTTTATAACATTGTTTTTAAATATAGCAACAATGTCTCTATATACATCATTTTGAAATTCATTTACATGTAAAGGAAAACTGCAATATAGAAACTGACAATTTAGAAATGTCCCTAGAAAGACTATAAAGAGTTTCAGTTAATAATAGTAATTGAATACAGTTACCTGAGTAGACAAGCATGCCAAGTCTGCTCTTCTCATGGATTGGTACCCATTTAGCCATCAAGTGATGATTGCTAGGTAACATGAAGCCTTGGAATAAACCCTGGACGATACGACAGGCGCAGACCAATTGCCATCCTCCCTGTAACAAATAACAAAATATTAAAATGATTATTTGACACACAAAATTAATCTTTTACATATGTCAATAGCAATTATTTATAGATAAATACGCACTATTACAAATTTAGATAAGGCTTCAAAAGCGAAGCCAGAATAGGTCCTTTCATTTAATTTTCACAATAAAGAAGTTTGACGGTAAGTAAATATTTATTGAAGATTTCTATACTGGAGGTAGTATTGTGAGAATAACGGAACTTACGTAGTAAGCAGCTGAAGGTATCAGTAAAGAACTCAAAGAGTTCATTCCGATACACAAGCTGAGTGTAAATTTTCCACCAAACCTAGCAGCAATCTCACCGGCGGGTATCTGAAGTATTATATACCCCCAGGAGAATGCTGATAGGATGAGACTCTGTGTTCTGATACTCCAATCGAAGTGCTGTAATTACAAGTTTCAATAAAAAAACAACTTCGTTACCAATATCTCAGTAGTTTGGATTATTTACTGAGGTGAATATTATTTTTGAGAATAAATAATGAGAACCTCTGAGAGGCAAAGGTTTAATATAGGAGTTACATTTTAAATATCCAACAATCTTATAGTATTCATAGCAGATTCTTAAAAATGGATAAACTTACATAATGGTAAATATTATTCAGAAATAAATAGTATTGTTATGGGGTCAGATATATTTATGGTCGCTGTCGTTAGGCATACGGTATTACGAGGAATAGATACTAGATGCCACTTGATAGCACTTAGTAGGTGAATGGGAGTGGCTACTGCTCAAACGTAACTTGGTGAACTCAGTCATATTTTAGATGTTTCCACTATGTCTAATTAACGCGTTCTATTAGGATATGCCCCTCGTTATTACTAGCTCTATTTCTCCATTTATTCGTCACGTCAAAAACACAAGGGTAACATCTCTGAATAAGTTGAATTAAAAATGTATTATTGAGTTTGTGTACTCTCCTAGACCACACAAAAATTTTAGTATGTAAAGAAACTCACGTCATCTGATGAAGTGTCCACCATGGCGACAATACCAATGCTAATACTGACCCGAACACTAAAACCTATAGTCATCGCCATGAACATCATCACTACTTGAACGTGACGGATGCCGAAACTTCGCCCTGTGAAATAAAAATTGTCAATTTCATACATCATCTTCCCTCCCTTGTCCTACAATGAACAGGGGTTGGCATAATCAGGCAAACGTTTTACAACTGACGGCCTGTCTGACGTCACCCTTATTTAATATCTCCTAGTTAGAACATAAAACATGTTTAGTGCACATATATTCCAATAAGATATTACGGTTTCATTTTTTTTACAGGTCTGCTTTTGAGTACTCATCTGTCTTAGATTATATTGCACCTGTTTACATGCAGGTCCAAAAATATTCGTTTCTGGAATGTTTATTATATTAGCTATTATATAAATTTTGATAATTATGTAAATTAAATCTTAAAAATGTTATTAACTAACTAAATCAAAAAAATCAAAAAATCAAAAATATATTTATTCAATTTAGGCCCTAAGAAGGCGCTTATGAACGACTAAAACACTACCACCGGTTCGGAAAACAACCCAGTCGAGAAATTCGATCTGGTGAATATAAACTATCAACAGGCAGAAAAATAAAAAAAAAGAATAATAATATAAATATTGATTTGATATTATAGAAAATAAGTAACTGTTAACCGGAAATAACATTATTTACACCGCACTCTTCCATGTTATTGGACACAACCGAACTCAGCACATAACTGAAACACGACCAAAACAATTGAAGAATGTTCTCAGCACAACACGACACACAACAGACGTTATGTTAATACCTAATCTTATCAATATTCTGTCTACATACGTAATTTTATTATCTCAGCTGGTACGTAAAGATTTGTGGATTGTCAGGCTTCCGACAATGTAACAACTTAACTGTGTCACTCCAGGTAATTGCGTGATAGAGAAGGATCCCATAGTCAATGGCTTGGCCGGTGAAACAAACGTTGACATGGCAAATAATTGAATTGGTGAGACTCGTTTTTCTTCTAAAAATCTCTTACGTTCTTCTATTTCAAGTAAATTATATTGCGTGTTGATCTTTTCAGAGAGTTGTTTTGTATGATTTAGAATATTGAATAAAAAGATTTTAGTACACAATAATAGTGTTTATTGCTTATTTTAAATTGGTATTGACAATATAACTTATTAAGTACGTATCATGGTAAGTAAACAACATAATTCTAAATTGTAAATGTTAAGAATATATATTACATAAAAACGTTAAACCGATTTGAATCTTATGTTATGGCGCCAATGGTGATGGCAAATGAGGTTTGATGTACCAAGACGTACATTTTTTTATAATCGACTGAAATCCTTTCATTTTACATTTCTAGCTTTCACATTATTTTTTTCAGATTAATAAAACTTACTATTTTTATTAATAATAATGATTTCAATTTATTTGAAATGGAATTAACGATTAATTTAACATCTGAACTATTTGTTTATTTCTATCTCTTTTAACAAAATATTTTAAACTGCGCAAAAGCTGCTTAATGTCTATTACCTTGTGAGAGACATTTGAATGTCAATGATCTCACTAACCTTTTATCATTGCATTATTTATCTATTTACCAGATTATCAGATAGGGATTAGGCTATCAAGAGATTTGGTGGCTTCAATAAACTAAAAAATTAGTCAGTATACTATACTATATTTTATACACCAATACAAGTTTGTCTGTACGAATTTTAAATGCACCGGTTATTTGAGAAAGCTGCTAAGGAAGATTGGGAAGGCTCCATTTGATTCTGAATTCTTACACTCCGAAACATTATTCGAAAAACAAGATCACCTGGATAGAACAAATTATATCTACTAGCTGTGCCCACAACTTCTCTCGGGTAGAATTCAGACAATTTGCAGCATTTATTCCCCCCCCTATCTCATTACCAAATTGTATCGAAATCTATTTAGTGGTTCAGGACTAAAAAGGTGACAAATATACAGACAGAGCTAGCAGCTGGTAGTCGTGGCTAATTTATACCTTATGGGTAAAATTTCATGGTTCTAACTTAAATGAATTTGTCATATTAACTTACAACCTATAATTAAACCTCGTAGGAGCAACATTTTGAAAAACGCCGATACATTTATTTCTAGTCTGAAGTGTGAATATTAAATTGTATGCTTCTTACTTCAAAAATGACAAAATTCCGATACAAACATGTAAACTTCTTGGTTTACCCTCTTTTGAAAAATAACAATATACGTGTTCACTTATTTCTAACTAGAAGCAGATATATCAAATTTTATGAATCTTACGTCAAAAATATAGATCTTTCATACAAAAGTTTATAGGTATTTTACTTAGGGGTTAGGGGTGCTTAGGCGTGTAAATTCCAAAAATCATTTTTTAGTGAAAACTTACCTTATAAAAGTCATTTACTTGAAAAAAGAAATTAAGTTTGAATGGCTTTGCGTTAAGAGACTGTTACGAGTTTCTTGAAACTATTCAAACACTATTGAGATTATGTAAACAGAATTAATCCATATTTAACTCATTCATAGCTGATCAAAATGCAAAGCGTTATATGTTGGAAATCATATATTCGATCAAATATGCTTAAACTTCGAAGAGATTTAAATTGTTTCAGATATTTGTAATGATCCAACCTTAGTGTATGTAAATCCCCAGATATTTAACAATAAAAAGCAGCCGTAGAATTATAAGTACTTAAACATCACTAAATAAATTAAAAACTTATAGTTGAGTGTCTCATATTTTAAACAACGTTACAAAACATATCTACAAGATATTTACATCTAATAAATACGTTTTACATTTCTATCAATAGAGTAGATTTATTTCGGCAATAATATCCTTTGCAACTTCATTATGTTTTGAAAAAACTACTTTATTCAATATCCCGTAACAAACATACATTACATGGACAGAATGACGTATTATGTCATACTATATGTTATTATTTTTTTCAAGAAGAATCTCCAAGTAAATTTTAATATCGGTCTCAAGTATTATAACAAGTATCAAGAACAAGTAACGCTATTTAAGCGATGATGGCGCAGTGAGTAGTGCGGCCGGATTCCGCGTCAATCGACGCGGGTTCGATCTCCACCTATCCGACACCCTAAAATTGGCCTGAGCTTTTGGTGAAGGAAAATATCGTGAGGAAACCGTAGCATGGTGGTAGAGCTTTTTTAATGATGCCCGCCTGGGTAGCTACCACCCTTAAGTTTAAATACCTGTCGTCAAATACTAATAGGTGTGTTCCGGGAGCATCACTTGAGAACTAGTAACTAAGTTTTGTGTGTTTACCATCCTGGACCACATCGTCACTTAACATAAGGTGAGATTATGGTCAAAACACTGAGCCTATATTGTGTAAAAAAAAAACTAGGCCATGGTGGTTTTCCTTACAATTTATCTCATAGAATGCTGCAGTACGGCCGCTATAAACTAAACACCGGAATGAACCTTCAATTAAGTCGTTTTGAATGTAATATAGAGAGATTAGCAGGACAATCATACTTGGTACATTTCAGATTCATTTTTAATCTAAAAATCTAGTTATGTTGAAGGAATGAAGAAGTGAATTTACATACTTGGTGATGCAGACAACGTTTTAAACTGCTAGAATCTTACTATCTATTCATTATCTATACTAATAAATAAAATTTAAGAGTCTGTTTGTAATTTAAAATGTTTACTAAAAACATATAAGTGTAAATGAAAGCCATACACAATAATCATAATTTTAAATTTTTGTCTTTTTGTTCCGATTAATCTCTGGAACAGCTAGACCGGTTTTGACGGGACTTTTTTGCCAGATAGCTGTAGTTAGTCCGTATAACTTAGACTACACTTTCATTTTTCGAAAATTGTTTGGGCAATGCGTATAAATATTAAAACTCATTAAAATTGTTAACGAAAACCAATTCAACACATTTTTATTCGCAGGTATTCGAATTAGTGAGAAATAAACTGTTAGTTCCAAAAAAAAAAAAATTAGGGAAAGAATTATCCCTAAAAAACTAATTTAAAAAATAATAAAAATTAAAACGTATGAAATTGTGAACAAAATATGATTATGTGGACAGCATCATCAAAACCTTATTTTCCAACTCGCGTTAACTATATTGCGCAGTGAAAAATTAGGAAACGTGGCTGGAGCCGCGGGCAAACAGCTAGTCAAATATATATATTTGTGGAATTACTTGAAGGTATAAAACATTTGAACTACTACCATCCAAGATTGACCTGCAATAATTCATGACTAAAAAGCTTTAGTTTTTCTATTTTATGTTAATAGCATACTGCACATAAAATGTTGTTACTATTGTTAATATGTCTATTGCCCATAAAAATGTGACAATAGCAAAACAATGGAAAGCTGGCGTAAACGCCAGGTTAGTGCTCAAGGGGTTAACAATATTAATATCAAAGTTTCCTTACTATGTAATATGTGTACGGTGCACAAGCACGGTAAGGTCTTGGCTGAGTAATGCCGCTCTATATTTGCGAGCACAATAGCCAAGCTTGCACCTCACTTTCTATTACGGCAAAGTATACATTATAACCTCAGTCATAATTATCTTATAATACAATTATTCTAAGTTAATAATACTAATAGATAAGTATACTAGGTGCACAAAAAGCTATAATGGCTTAGTTGGCAGCGCGTTCCGATTTCGCGTCAATAAGCGCGGGATCAAACACATCTTGTTCCGTTATTATCGTATCATATTTTGATTTTAGCGCGCTCTTTAAATATAATCGGCGCAGTGTTGGAACGCCTTCATATACGGTATAACATTGGTTATCAACCAATGGGATCGCTCGAGAGACTCGAAGCGCATACGCGATACAACCCGGCATAGTTGCAAGCGTCGCGGACTCTCCTCCGATAACGTGACAAAAGGAAGACCTACGGCTTAAAACGTTTTTTACTAACTACACGATCCACGGTTTTATAACTATTTTAAATCTTATTCGTGTGAGTGAACAGTGGAAAGCCAACATCAGCCGGCCGGCCTAAGGGAATACCGCAAGGACCTGGACGCAGACTATCTGGTGAGTACCGTGCATGATGCCCATCGCTTGATAGTTTGTGTTATATCGTATTTACCGAATTGACTCACCATCGTATTAGAATCGCGTTAGTTCGTTACACACCTATCGAATTCTAAAATCAGCCTGAGCTTTCAGTGAAAGAAAATATCGTGGTGAAACCAACAGCATGGTGGTAGGGAATGTTCTAATAATGCCCGCCTGGATAGCTACCACCCTTAAGTTGGAAACCTATCGCCAAATACCATTGGTGTGTTCCGGCAGCATCTCGTGAGAACCAGCACCCCTAGGCGTAGTGTGTTTACCACCCTGAACCACATCAGATGAGATTGTGGTCAAACTACTGAGCCTATACCGTGTAAAAAAAAAAACGAAACTATACAATAACCTCGTTGAATAGTTTATTATGTCTGCAACGTCTCAATGTCAAAGAATGTTGACAATATTGTTGTTTTTCTAGACAAAGATACCAAAGGAATATTTCCAGACAATACTATTCTTTCACCGTTAGTGAATAGTTCTGATGTTACAAAAACAAATGCAAATTAATATAAAGTAACGTTTGAAATCTATAAGTTCGTAAAAACACAAATCTATCTTGTGATACAACATATCGAGGATTTAAACTAATTGAAATTTCATCAGAAACGTTTTTAAAACACTTTCTTGGTCTGACTAAATTTAACATATTTGCAATGTGAATAAGTTGCTACTAAAGTAACTCGTTGCCGAACGTGTGTTATTCAAATAAATATGTACATAGCTGTAAATGAATTCTATTTTTCATTCGAGTTAAGAAAAATGACAGCACTTTAATTGATGTTAACGTATTCAATGAACGCGGACGCCCTCAATATAATATCGACATTCACTGTCAAGATGCCAGAGTGCATCTACCACAGCTAAAACCTCTAGATACCTCTATATGTACACCTGGTGATCCTGGATACGCGACGCGCATCAATGTGTCATTATCAGGTGCATAGAAATAAAAACTCAGTAGACGCACGTAGAGTGAAGTCATTTCAAGTTATCCTTACGAGACAACGTATACCTTTCGTTACGTGCCGGTGGTTACGTAATTACGCCCTCACACACACACACACACATAGTTTCCTTTAATGTTAAGTGAGTTTTTGTATGAAACTATCACTCTTAGCGATATTACTCTATGATCAGGTACATACTTGTATTTCTTTGAAATTGGTTAAGTTCTGAAACTAGCCAAAACGTTCTAGTTTCAATTGAATTCCTTCAAACAACAAATTCAGCGCTGAAATCTCTGATACTGATTAAAATCAAAGTGAGAATGAAATAAAAGAGAAGCGAACAAATTGTTCAACTTCTAACGTTTCATTTTACAAAATCTTCAATAAGTTCGATTTAGCTTATTTATTTATTTACAAAACATATATGTATGTTGTAGTCAGGTGAATCGTCTTTGTGGAATGCTTTAAAGTAAATATTTCGTCATTTGCTATTATATAAGTATGTACATATATAAAACGCAAGTTTAAAAGTGGTACTTTATTTTTCATGTGTAAATTATGTAAAAAAGATATCAGTTGAAATATGATTTTTATTCCATATTTAAAATTATACTTATAGTTCGCATTTGAAATGAAAAATATAGAGACAAATATTTGAATGATAGAATTGCCAACATTGTTAGGTATTTAAAATTAAATGATCCTCTCCTATCTTTCTTTATTTGTCTATATCATGTCCTAGTTATGTGCCTGCGGCTGCGCTCATGTTTCATATATTTTTCACTGCGTAATATAGATTTTAATGTTTGAATACGGAACCCTATTGTTTTTTTTGCTACTAAAATTAAGCGAAGCTATTTCTCACAAATTCAGATACCTGCCCGTAAAACTGTGTATTGAATCGGATTCTTTTACACGAAACAGTAATTATTTTCGAAAATTATAAATACCCTAAGTTACCCGTAGTAATTTCACCTATCTACCAAAAGAAGTTCCGTCAAAATTGATCCATCCGTTGCGGAGATTACCCATTACAAACTTATTACATTTTCGCTTCTATGCTTTTAATATATGTTGATCTTCCTAATTAAATTCAAGATATATGTTTCATTTGATTGTAAAACAGTTGAAATAACATACACGTATGTATGTTAGAACAGGTATATGTTATAGGTATTTTTGCTGTGTCCACTAAGAAATGTTATTACAGAGGGCAAAATGTCATTCTTAATCAATAAAAACTTGTCCATACATAAACTGTTTGTAAATCCGTAGTGAACAGCTCAGCTGTATTCGAGGTGCATACCTGTATGTTATGAGCAAATAAATAAAAATATGAAACAAACGAACATCTAATTATAAAATTACCTAACTGTTTTGCAAACGGATTCTCCGATAAAAGTCCGTGCGATTACATAGGAGACAAAACGTCGACCAGTTTGGAACGAAATAGTAGTTTCATGGAAAAATCCGGTTTTCTCCGCTTTTTATTAATTCGCGTCCTAAAGGTCTTTACACAACGGCGAAACATCTACCTCCATATCTTTAAACATACGTAGTATCTCGATAGATAATCATACTTGTGCAATAATTGTAAGATTGTATTGCCTTGAATGAATAAAATTGTAAATCATGTTATTTTTTTCCTTTAAAAAATTACTTAAATGGGAAATGTTTATAGTTATCTAAAACAATGTCTCGACATAAAATGTATCATTGACGAAGTATACATTTATCTACATACATCCACACTAAGATTTGTATTTTTGTATGTAACGAATAAACTTAAAACTAATGGACCGATTTGGATGAACTTTGTATGAAGATAGTTTGAAATTCAGGGAGTAGTCACATTGGATAGTTTTTTTTTATTCCGAAAATCCCACCGGAACTACGCGGGAAAAACCGCGGAGAGCAGCTAGTATCGAATAAGGTTAATATTTTTTTAAATAAAAGTAAGCGAAAATGATCATCTAACATCCTTCTCAGAGTTAGAAGACCCTCTTTCCTCCGAATGTTGGATACGAAGAATGTTAATATACTTCAATCGTGAAAGAGATCGTAAACCTTCATACCTGCTTCTTATTTTCAATGTTTATTTTTTATGCCTCGGTAGCGCAGTTGTATTACATACGACTGCCGTTCTGAGGTCTCGGGTTCGATCCCCGGGTCGGGTCAAGTGGTAATGGGTTTTTTTTCTACTCAGTATCATCCCGGAGTTTGGAATTTGTGCCCGATATGGCGACAGGCTCGCCCCCTGTCACATCTGGGACGGGGGAACTAAGCTCGACGAAATGTGGGTGGTGTAGTTCGCTACTTCACCTCTGCCTAACCCTTCGGGGATAACAGGCGTGAGCATATGTATGTATGTATGTATTTTTTATGTTTATTAATCATTACTTATCGCAAATATGCATTTTTTTGTTTGTTATATAAATATATGTTTTTCAGCTGTAACGAGATGGAAGTTTTGTAGAATTTTAAAACATTCAAGTAACATACATTTAATTATCCTGAATGTTTGTAAATTATTAAAACGTAACAAGAATATAAAAGGTAACAACGATATTTATTTGGAATATATGGACAACAATATCCTAAACGGAAATATATTTCAAAAGTTTCGTTCAGGAATTCAGTGGGTAAGTACAGTATATGTCATATACATACCTATCTAGTTATAGCATTTTATATAGTAAAATTATATGCGTAATAGATGTCTCTAATAGGACTGTGGATTTTAACGGATTGATAACATTATAGATATTCAATTGATGAAAATTATAGATTTTTTGACCAACTGATTCAAGGTTATTTGCATACTAATAAAACCGTAAATTCTCAAGTTTGAGAAATCACTTACGTGTTGAAAAACTTGATTTTAAACTGAATGAATTTTAAAATAACCAATATGCACACACCCCCTTGATTATCAACAGGTTTGTACACTGTATAATCACCATAGACCGTTCAGATGCTGATACGGAATGTCTTCTCATCGTTTACCAAATTAGAAAAACAAATTGCAACTTTTATTTTATTTCAAATTTTTTGTTTTTGTGTATAACAAAAAAAATGTGTTTATTTGAACGTAGTCGTGGAATATCAGACTGAGTGTACTTGTATGACGTATAAGAAGATTTGTTGGTTATTATGGCGGTTTTTGCTTTCCAAGAGTGATTTCCAAGATGGTTATGTATCACAGTGCATAATACAAAATTCCAGTCAGTGGTTTTCATTGTTCTACAATAGGCAGGTTTGAACTTTGCAAAAAAAAAAAAACATTAGTGTCAATGTTTTCTTGTGTATTTCTGATTTTGTGTATGTTTCTGGCATTATACATATTTTATTAATCTTCAGTATAAAAAAATACCTCATATAATTTTACTTTGTAAATTATCACAAATAAATTTGTATAAAATAAAGCGCATTGTAAATATTTATTACGTGTACTGTGATTGCATCGCGTCCTCATAAGCGTGTGTTTAGAATACAGTTTCGAAAGACAGTGATATATTGGCGTCATCTAACTGTTCTGGGTTAGAGCGATTAATTCCAAATATGACTACCACAGAAATAATTAATACTAAACCAAGTGAGTATAACTTTTTATTTATTTTAAATAAGATGTAGGTATTTCAAAAGTACATTTTTTTCACAAATAGCGGAATAAACCAAAATAATATGTAACATAAAGTAAGACGAAGAAATATAAACCATATTATTAACGATATTATAGGTATTCATAATTCGCATGAAGGTAAGGCTGTTGTTGCAACAGGAAAATACAAAGTAAACACCGATGACTGTTTCCTCGTCTCATGATAAAAAGAATTAACGTTAAGAATCGATCAGATGAAAACACACAATCTTACAAATCATATCGCCATCGTTACTGATAATAAGTTGCATCGAATATGGAAATGATAAAGTGAAAACGGAAATTCCATCTAATCCAGATTATTTCACTAATATTAACTTTTAAATTCAAAAGTAAAGTGGGTTATTTATAAAATGTTTATTATTTTTGCAAGAGGTACAGTATAGTGATAACACTATATACTATTATGAGAAACTGAAAGTGGTTTTATTGAGGTCATTAACACCAAGTTTGGCTCTGCTGTTTAACATCTTTAAAAGATGCAAAGGGCGTTTACTATACCTGCTTGTGAAGTGGCTTGTTACGTAAATTGAAAATTGGCAACTCGTTAATGAAATAATTTGTTCGTACCTACTGAGGAGTCTTTCAAAATTATTATGCATGTCTCCTTTTATCATCAGTCAATAATACTGCACATTATTATATTAAACTAGCAATGTTATAAAGATACCTGTCCCCGGATAAATCGTTTCCCTAGTAGAACCATATACATAGGGAGAATATATTTGAATAATATTTGTTTTACTTATTGTTTATTTATTTGTCTTTCAAAGATAAATTCAACTATATTATATAGAGTAAAAAAATTAAAATAATTTATGAAAATAAAAAATATATATTTTCCGTCAGCTCTGAAGAAGTTGACTGCTATAAATAAAGATAGCTTGCAGCATTTACACCAATAATGCAAAACAAATAAGTAATGCCAAACACTCAAGTTGATCTTGGATTACTGCAATCTCTTTCATTGACATCCAATCGGATATCATTATTTGTTTCTTTCTTCCAGATGGTTTTGGGATCCGTCATGTTCAAACATTTCTTCTATTCTTAGCCATGCTTCTGGCCTACATGATGCGAGTCAATATGAGCATGGCTATCGTCGACATGACGGACAAAACGAAACACGGGGTAAACTGATTTTGATTTGAATCCAATTTTGCAGTTGCATTTAATAATAATAAAAAAAAAAATTGTGACACCTCTTGGTTCTGGTAATACGCTAATGTCAGAATACAGCGCCTCTTGTATTAATCAGCAGTTGATATGATGTATTTCTAAATAATATTTTCGTTATAAACTCTATCGCATGTTGCAACAGCAATTTCAATTTGCACTTCGAATGCCAAGAACATTACCACTTGGTTTACAGACAGTAATTTCATATATTACAACGAATATAATGCACGTCACAGAGAAAAGCAATTATGCCTATGTGTCATTTAATACATCTTGTCATTATATCATTTGCTTCCTTGCGTATTTATTCAGTTAACCTTGATTTGGTCGGCCGCGGCGAGTTTTTGATTTAGAAATAATTAATTATTTTGACTCTTATTTTTTATCTTTAAGTGATCTCAGAAAGAAGATGGATGAGAAGCGACTGCATGTAGCTGAAATGCGAATGTTGAGATGGATGTGTGCTGTTACAAGAATGGATAAAATAAGGAATGAATATATTAGAAGGAGTTTGAAAGTTGCGTCAATGGTAGAAAAGTTGAAAGGTTCTCGTTTGTCGTGGTAGCGAGGAAGCGCATGTGGGTAAAATAGTAATGAATATGAATGTGGAAGGATGGTAAAGTAGAGGAAGGGCAAAGAAAGTGTGGATGGAGTGTGTAAGAAATGATATGAAAGAAAAAGGAGTGAATGAAGAGATGACAGCTGATAGGGACGTATGGAAGAAGAAAACATACTGCGCCGACCCCAAGTGAGTTGGGAAAAGGCAGGAGAATGATGAAGTGATCTCAGAAAACTCATAAAAAATTACGAGGTATTATGCTAGATGTATATTCGTTAAAAATACAATCTCAAGCCACAACGCATTTTTTATATTCAGAAATTATCTTTATTATATTATAATATAAACTCGTTATCATTGTAGAGACATATAAGCGTTAATTTAATTGATCCAAATTAAGACCTGCCACGTCACGTGGAGTTTATCAAGCCTATGTCAATTAATGTATATCTCCGACATGTTGTAATGGAAATGATAAGTTTTATATTTAAATATATTTAAGGTTATAGTGTTGAATGTAATTTAGTTGTTTTTTATGCAACATGTAAAGTTCTTTATTCGAAAATTACAGCTGAAAAACTTCTTTTATAAGCGAAGCTCTTCACGTGATTACGTGGAATTTCGAAAACATTGATTATGAAATCGATGCAAAACCGCATTTTTTGTATCTCTCGGTATCTTTTATTGGAAGGTTAAAATTGTATTATCTGCTACAATGTCACAGCTAATTTCATCGCGTTACTAAATATTGATTTTTTTTCTATAAAATAATTAGTAATGTATAACCAACCAGAACGCACAACTCAAAAATCAAAATCAAAATTTATTTATTCAATTTGGGCCCTAAGAAGGCGCTTATGAACGTCTAAAACACTACCACCGGTTCGGAAAACAACGTCTTAACTAATGTTAGCGGGTGCGCACAGAGATGTGGGTTAATTCCAGACATCACTATCGTTCACGTAATGATCCACCCTGTAATAACCTTTTGAGATTACAACTTGCTTGACATAATACTTGAACTTATTGTCAGGTAAATCGGTAATGTTACTTGGGATCTTATTGTAAAATCGAATACTATTACCTATAAAGCTTTTATTACACTTACTTAACCTAAAGCGTGGTTCCGGACAACTTGTCTTTACTTCTAATATTAAATTATGACGATCATTCATTAGATCTATAGATTGCTTTAGTTGGTTCTCTATTTTAGCAACTGGCGTGAGCTCTCAATTCAAGAAACTATCAAGTAATATCAATTGCTTTGATTAAATGCATAGTAAGTGAAGGAGAAAATTTCCACGATTTAAATTTAGATCCGATCTGACATCGCAGTGAATATAAACAATATCGTTATCTTTGTGGGTGGGGTCCGCAATGTCACTCATGCTGTAATCACTATTATGCTACGTAGATTTGATTTATAACTTACATATGAAACTTTCCATACTACATAAATGATTTAGTTTGCATCTTTTGTTATGATATAGTTTAAATTTGAAATTTATATAAAAATAAAATGCAAAATGTCGTACTAAATCTCTACATTTTTATTGTATTCATAACATTTTATTTTTATAACGTTTAGGATGTATTAGTTGATAAAGAAGCGATGACGTTGACGGAAGCTCCATAAAAACACGCATTAAGAAACCACTTCTTAATTGCTTATTGTTTAACTTGCTGTAATTATATTAAATCCAATTTAGTCAGTCGTTGATAAAACGTAGTAAAATAATAAATATAATATAAATATAGAAGTAAAATATTCCTTTCATTACAAATGCTTTACAAAGTAGAGGTCGACGATCCATTGATAATAGAATACTATTATTATATTATAAAAGATTAATGAATGACATGACCTTTTATTCACAAAACAAATATAAAAATCGAATGAAGTTTATTTAAAGAAAACTAGTTATGTTAAGCAAGTGATGAACTGCCCCCTTACTGTTGGACAAAAACTTGTAACCTATCTGTAGATGAAAAGATAAAAGATATAGAATACATTTCATTTTTGGTTCATTTGTCATGATGAACATACTTACCAAAATGTAAATTTCAATAATTAATAATAATTTAAAAATAACTGTTCTTAAATATGAAATGTTAAATAATCAATAGATTAACACAGTTTTGCAGTTCGTCGAAGATCTCAACGGTTTTCGTATTTTTCTTTTGTATTTTTGTAACAGGATGATAAGTACATCATATTTTAAACCGTTCCGATGAGAACAAACCGAAAATAAAATTAAATGCAACTTTTACCCTTCGATTATTTAAATAAGAGATCCCAAGAGTCCCCAATATATTTCGTTTTTCTTCTTCTTCATCCTATATATTAATTATTGCCAAAGGTTGTATGCTAACATTCACTATCGTTTAATAACACAAGTAATTATTGAACTCCATCTGTATTCATAATAGCAAAATATAGCGCCTACTTATATAAATTAGCAAAAAAAATATTACATTATTAACTTTGTCATAAGTTTGTTTTTTAAATTGTGACGCATCTCATATTTATTCACGGGGCAATTTTGTTTTTATAGAGCGTGTTACAAATTACTCCAATTACAAAAATATACTTAAGAGCTTTAATATAAGGAAATGTATCGTGGTCCTTTCTAACATGTTGATTAACATTCAACTTTGCTGTCTCTTATTATGAACAAGGATATAACTGGCGAACTTACATATTCTTTTAAAGTTCCTATTTTAAGGTTCGCTGTGTATATAACCGTAATAATAACATATAGATATGGAATGAACCAGGTCTCCCATAGATTTAATTACACCGTTACTTTACGTTTCAGCACTTCGACTGGAGTTACAGCGTCCAGTCGATAATCCTGTCTTCATTCTTCTGGGGCTACGTGGTGCTGCAAATACCGGCTGGTGAGATGGCCAGGAAGTTTGGAGGCAAGCTACTAATCACTATATCCATATCAATTAATTCATTTCTATCATTACTTCTTCCAATTGGAGCCATCGTTGTAAGTTAGTTATACAGTTTTTAATGTTATAATGCCTAGTTTGTACTATTAGTTTGTAGTAAATGTATATTATATATGTATTATAGTATATTTCTCACGATTACTTTGCTTATTTATATGACTAGTTGTTTTGAGCACAAGTTAAATAACATGCTATATATAAAAAATAAAAAAATATTTTATATAATATATATTGCAGGGCGGTTGGGAGTTGGTGTGCGTTTGTAGGATACTTCAGGGTTTCACGCAAGCTTTCACATACCCTTGTACACATCACCTCGTCAGTCAGTGGATTCCGCTGGAGGAGAAGGGACTACTTGTTACTATTATTTATGCTGGTTAGTTTGTTATAATTATAAATGATACAGACACTACTAAATATAACTCCTTCAGCTGCACTGGGGCATCGTCTCGCTGAACGGGTTCTACCGTCTCTGTCACGGTGAGTGCTCTGAGGAGCAGTTCTTCCTCCTCACCTTTCCACAACAGGACCTCACGCGTTGGGCTCCAGAACCTCTCGGTATCTCTCATCCTCGCACGAACCAAAAAGTGTGCATCAGCTTACCTGACGTATCATAAAACTGCGGAACAGTCTCCCGGCCGCTGTGTTCTCTAATTCCTACAACATTAAGTCCTCCAAATGCAATATGAAGAGATAGTTCTGCAGGTTGGCATACGAGCGAGAACCGGCGATCTATTTATGATCATTTGGTGGTCGTCGCTGTTTTTTGCACTGTCGTTGTGCCGTCCTAGTTTAAAAAAAATGGAAATGATTTGTTTGCATAATAAATAGTTACTGCTATCGTGTCAAATCGAATTTAATAACAATAAGTTCTGAAAATACTGTGCCCCGACGGTTCATCCTAACGTAACGAATGGAACAGACTAAGATAGTGGTATTATATTATCATATGGGCTAGGTAGAATAAATAAAATGTTCTGATGTTGAGTAAAGTTCATTCCAAATGAAGAAACTTCTGATGAGAATCTGTCGTCCGTCGGCAAACGCGACTAGAGATTATACCTGTAGATACATACTTGAAAATCTCGGAACATAATGCGCCTTAACATCTCGAATCAAGTGGGCACAAACGCCATACTATCCCGAGCAATACCTATTGCCCTAATGTAATTATCTTATCAAGTTGATGATAGCTTAAGACGTATTACGAAAATTTTGACTCCATAACTGTTATTTTTGTAATTAACTGGAATGCAATAATTAAAATATTCTGCCATTTTTAGGCGGACAATTAGGCATAGCTCTTCAGTTGATAGCATCCGGGTACATAGCAACGGCTTGGGGCTGGCAAGCAATTTTCTACACTAACGGCACGCTTGGAGTTATATGGACATTCGCATACTTAATATTCGGCTCGGACGCTCCTGAGACATCCAAATATATATCAGAGGTTGAAATGAAATATATCCAAACGTCACTGGGTAGAGTCGGGAAACAGGAGGTAGGAATACCAAATATATCTAAAATCTTTGAATACTTATCAATTAAATTCATAAAGGCAAATAAATATGCTTATGACTTTTAAGTGATACAAGTCAAATGAACTATTCTTTCAGAGGTATTCAGCTCCGTGGTTGAAGATATTTACTTCGCTTCCATTCTGGGCCGTTATTGTATCGCACTGCGGACAGAACTGGGGATTTTTCACACTGATGACTGAGATGCCCACGTATATGGCTAAAGTCCTTAATGTGGACTTGAAAAGTGTAAGTTAGATATTAATGTAATGAATTTCAAACAAGTGATACATTTGAATATTACTGATTTTTCACAGCGGTTAACAAAACTATAATAAATGCTCTTATCTCTATTAGAAAAGTGAAACAAGTTCTATAGATAAATCTACTGACGATCTTGTTCATTCTCATATTACTCGTAGTTTGCAATACACTTTCAGAATTAATAAGATTAATTTCAGCCTGAAAGTTTAATAATTTTAATTTTATTACTTCTATACGTTAATTTTTGGATTTTTGTTTAAATGTGCTATTGTACATACATTTGTTTTGACAGAACGGATTATTATCATCACTGCCTTATTTATCAATGTACGCGCTTAGTTTCCCAATGGGCGCCATGACTGATCTCATAATAAGAAAAAAGTGGCTCAATGTTTCTAAAACTAGGAAACTCTCTAACTCTATTGGTAATGAAAAAACTCTTTTGTGGAATATATTTGCCACTAACTTATAAACAGATAGACTAGGCTACTGAATATTTTATAATTTCTCTAGGACTATGGGGTCCGGCAATAGCTTTAATAGGTCTTTCGTATTCTCCCCCCGGAGATATGGTCTTCGCTGTTGTTATGTTGACGATTGCTGTTGGTGTCAATGCTGGTCACTATACTGGATATCTGGTACGTTTAGTTTTATTCTGTAATAAATAACATTTTTCTGAATGACAAAAGAAATTTCCCTCATATTAAATGAGGCAAAATAAAAAGTAATAAAGAGGTAGCGTGTACGTTCGGCGAAACTTACAATAAGCTTAAAATTTCTAGAAGGAAAACATCACGATAAAGCCATAGCATAGTGGTAAAGTATTGAAAATTTGAACCCAATCTACTATAGTACGTATTGCTTACCTTATCTCTAATCCTGTCACGTGGCTCGTATACTCATAACTAATCTTCCTTCCCATTTGAATGAGAGCCAATTTCTAATCCATCATCCACAACATAATCCATTTTCCGAATAAAGGTAATTTGGAAAAGTGCTACTATCTTTAATCTCTGTTCACTTAACATCCGGGCTGATTGTGATCAAGCGCTAAAAATATAAAGAATATAAATACATACATACATACATATGCTCACGCCTGTATCCCCGAAGGGTTAGGCAGAGGTGAAGTAGCGAACTACAACCCACCCACATTTCGCCGAGCTCAGTTCCGTCCCAGATGTGACAGGGGGCGAGCCTGTCGCCATATCGGGCACAAATTCCAAACTCCGGGATGATACTGAGTAGAAAAAACCCAATATCACTTGACCCGACCCGGGGATCGAACCCGAGACCTCAGAACGGCAGTCGTATGTAATACAACTGCGCTACCGAGGCAGTTAGAATATAAATAAATATACATAATATAACAATATAAATAAGAACACACTCTTGAAAAGTTAAACTGCAGTGGTCGTCAAACTGCGACCCATTGCATATATTTGTGCGGCCCGCAAGAAATCATTTCAGTAGAGAATGACTATTAAGCCTATGTTTGCATATTCAGAGTATAAGCAGAGTGGGAGAGCATGTTGTACCGCCGACATTGCTTACCTGAAACTATGGCAAGCATTTCATTTCGTTGCTTATGCGTTGTTTGCTCCATCAAAAAACATTGGCATGTTTAATTTCAAATAATAAATATAACGAAATAAATTTCTTACACATACGTGAAATAACCATTTAAAATGTAAAGAGCTTCTTAAGGAATTACAAGTTAATTATGATGACGTAGTCTTACATAATGCCGTCTGATGAATGCAAACGAGGATTTCTATACGCAACAAAAGGAACTAAAAAAAATACGAGACAAAGCATATTTCAATGAAAATCAGGAAAAGCAGATTGCTTTTTGGAAAAATTTGCCTATTAGTAAATAAACTGTATGGAGATTGCGCACAATTTACTTTGACAATTACACACTATGAATGACATTTAACCCCTTGAGCACCTACCCGGCGCTTACGCCAGCTTTCCATTATTTTCCTATTTTTTCATTTTTATAGGTACTCGACACATAAGAAATATGAACTTACTATCTGCTTTCAATATGCATTATGATCTTATAAGTTGAAATACCATTAACCAACATTATCCAGTAATTCCTACATACTTACCTTATTTTTACCCTCATAAGTTTTATTAGATTTTTAGTGACTGTGAAATTAATTATCAGTTAATTGAGTAGTTAAATAAATGAGTAAAAAAACTATGAGAAAATCGCGTTATGACAGCGTTTAGAAGTATCATTTGATTGGTCTCAACTCCCTAATCTATAAACATGCGGCACGTAGTGATACCTCACATTGTCTTATATGGTTCCTGACCGAAAAAGTATGACGACCACTGTGTTAAAAATCCAAGGAACGTGTTTCTTATTTAAGTGACAATTATCTAAAACATTGCAAAGGGATTGTCAAGATTCCGAGGCACCAGTATAATGTGAAATATTTAATTAATTCTTTAATGATTTGTCTTTCAGATCGTCCACACAGATTTGGCACCAAACTTTAGCGCCTCCTTGATGGGTATTACCAATTTCCTGGCCAATATTATATCTATCATTGCTCCAATAGTTTGCGGTATCATCATTCAAGATGAGGTCATTTTACAATTATTTTGTTATTACATTTATTATCAGAGTGATTAAATTGAAGGGGAGGATATATAAGTCCATCATAAGACCTGTCATATTGTATGGATCAGAATGCTGTGCTAGTAAGAAGATGGATGAGAAGCGACCGCATGTAGCTGAGATGCGAATGTTGAGATGGATGTGTGGTGTTACAAGAATGCATAAAATAAGGAATGAATATATTAGAAGGAGTTTGAAAGTTGCGTCAATGGTAGAAAAAAAGTTGAAAGGTTCTCGTTTGTCGTGGTATGGACATGTTATGAGAAGAGAGGAAGCGCATGTGGGTGAAATAGTAATGAATATGAATGTGGAAGGATGGAAAAGTAGAGGAAGGCCAAAGAAAGTGTGGATGGAGTGTGTAAGAAATGACATGAAAGAAAAAGGAGTGAATGAAGAGATGGCGGCTGATAGGGACGTATGGAAACAGAAAACATACTGCGCCGACCCCAAGTGAGTTAGGAAAAGGCAGGAGAATGATGATATCAGACTAATCCTCCTCCTTATATCTGAATTTTATTAATTTATAATTTTCGGAAACTCGCATATATACATTTTAATTTAAAGTTTTGGAAACTCTAACATACTATTATAGAAAGATACTGATATATTTGTAAAAGACAATAAGAATAATGAGATAATGTTGACTTTAAACTTGATGCTTTCTCAGAGACACGTTCTGTGACTTACAATAGAAACTATTGTCATTTCTAATATATTACAAACTTCTGCCCGCGACTTCATCGGCGTTGGCTTTCGACTTGAGACCAAAGATAAGCTGTCCTATTATGATTCAACCAATAGACATAGAGATATAACTCTTGAGATTTAGCCTGCATAAGCCGCGACAATAAATTGTTTGGCTACTTGTGTATATTCATTTTTTCTACTTGCACTTTATATTATGCGAAAAAATATCTGAGGGTGATAATTTGATGCAAGGTTTAGGACAACTGTATACATATATAAATAAGCTGCAAGGTTGACGTTAGAAATTAATTAAATACTTACGTATGATCAGTACATAACGATATTGTTACCAATTAGTGAATCCATAATAAATAAATAAATAATATTCGTAAAATATAATTCAACAATAAAATATTATTTCGCAGACAAAACCGTCTGAATGGCGTAAAGTGTTCTTCGTGGCTTCAGCAGTTTACTTCTTTGCTAATCTGTTCTTTATATTATTTAGTACATCTGAGAAACAATCATGGAATGAGCCCAAAGGTAATGTTTCCGGTAAGTTAAATCATATTACTTTACTTCTTAAAATCTTCTCTGATAGTATTGACTGCCCAGACCTATCCAAATTCTCTTTAAAGTATCCCGGAAAAATCGTTAGATTCAACCCTCTAATTTTTGTTCCCAGTTCTTACACCAACTACCACCAAAATACTTATATAGTGCGAGCCGGTAGAAACTTAACCAAATCTGTAAGCTACATGACTTTGATGTATTCTCCACTAATTTAGTATCTGCTAGAAGACAGCTGGGCTTGGACTTTTTTTATTAATCATGTCATCTTTTAATGTCTTTTCTCTTTTTAAATATAGGATAAAATAAGTTAGATATAACGTTGTGACTTTATTTCGCGTGTGTATTTCCTAGAAATTTAATGTCTATTCGTGAAAATCTGTAATTGGCTAATTATTGTATATTCTTAGTGCTATATCGTTTTATTGCTGTAGATTTTCCATATAAATAAATAAATATTTGTGTAAATATATTATTACATAAATAAAACTAAAATATTATTCAATCACATTTAGTATTCATTATTTGTTACAGAAATGGAATTACCGGAAAAGTCATCAACTGTGATCACAAGATGTTAACCGAAAATCTATTATAATTATACTATTTATAAATAACTAGGCATAGTTTCAATTAATGTATACAAAAATGTTAATTTAATTTTCATAATCATTCCTCATATCATTACCATGGACAAACAAATAAACAAAAGTAAACAAATGCTTATTTATTAAAGAAATCAACTGGTCTTAATTTCAATCCCACTTAAATAATTATTAACACATGGTTTTTAAACAAATACAATTTATACATTTATATAAAAATAGAAATAATTACATTAAAATATGAAAACACTAATTATTATGCGATATTAACTATAGATATAACGTTATATTATAAAACATAACTATAAAATAATAACAAAGAAAAACAAAATTAAATGATTAATTCAATAAGGAAGTCGGTTAAAAATTTAAAAAATCTTTATTTAATTTAGGCCCTAAGAAGACGCTTATGAATGTCTAAAACATTTTACTACCGGTTTAGAAACAAGCCAGTCGAGAAGAGCCAGCAAGAAACACGAGATCTGGTTCTTTTTATAAATACAATAGATATACATCATTTTTTTTATATAAAAAACTAGACAATTATAGTCATAACCCATATTAGTGGAAGCACAATCATGATTAAATACACTAGTAAAATAAACTCCTCTGATAAACACAACACTGTGATGCATTAAGAATCCATATCAAAACAGCAAACTTTTTCATAAAACAGGTTCTGATTTGAAAACTGGCAGTTTATATATTATTCATCCTGAGTCGACACATTCAACTAGGAATATAGAAGATGTAGGTAAGAAACAGTGCAGCAACTTTTTTTACCTGCGCTTGTGATGTCAGATACATTTATGATCTCTCGATATACCTACTGTATTAATTGTCAGGTAATATGCTGCGGTAACATCAGCATAAGTAGGTATATTGAATTTTCTCAATTTTAACAAATTTTGTTTGGTAATGCGATTGATAAAATGTGAATTCAAAGTTAATCTTTATTGCAATAGAATTTCTTGGTTTTTATAGCTCTTCGCTTAAATTCCTTTTTGCTTGCATAAGTTTATATATATATTTTTAACCGACTTCAAAAATGGAAGTTCTCAATTCGGCTGTATTTTTTTACAAAGCGTTGTTAGCATTTTTACATAATTTCTTTGTATATTACGGAAATAAATTATGATCTAGACAACAAAATTTTTGTTTTAAATCAAGTAATTTATATCAAGACTAGAGTTTAGAAAACTGGATTTGCCGGTTGGTCGATAATACGCACTATTACATATTATATTACCACTATTTAGTGTTCCTATAAATAGTACTTATTAATAGGTAATATTATTTTAAATTTCAAAACAACTATTGCTTCACAATAAATCTCTATACTGTGTTCTGCTAGTTTAAGCAGTGACTTATAAAATTTTCATTCGTATTAAAAAACCCGCGTCTAACGACCTCCTTTCCGGCTTGCACTAACGCCGACTTATGTACCACATACCAGCTGAGTCTAAGCGCAAAATTGAAATTCAGTACGCTCTTGGGTTATACCAATATTTTCCACGGAAGCGTTTTTATTTTTTTACTCTTAAGCTTGAAATTTCTATGAAAGGTTTTCTAGATTATGAATAAAATATGTATTTACTCAGGTCAGTGTTTATGAAAAATTGACGATAGGAAAATTACTCGTCTTTTTTACACATATACATATAATTACGCCTTTCTCTCTGCACAGAATACACTTAAAGTAAATACAACAAGAGAACAATTCATATTGTTGTGTATCAAAAATAATTACAAGAATCAAAATAATCTAGTCAAGATCAATGTGAACGTACAATGTATACTTTAAGTTAAATTTATTTTTATTGGTAAATTTTCTCGCCATTATATAAAATAATTATTTGATGTCGTACAAAGCGGCCGTATCCGGTGTGTTGTGGGACATTTGCGCGGGAAAACAAAAACTTCACGGTACATTAAACAGTGTAATTGGATGTTTGTTCGCATTCCACGAGGAAATAAACCAACATCAATACGTTTACTTGCTTCTAATTCATATATACATACGTGAGAATAATAACGCTGAATACATATTATATCATAAATCATAATCCATAAATTATATTCATTCCCTTCTGTTTATAAGTGAAACATTTCTCAGTACTAAGTTGCTAACCGACACCCTCAGAATAAAATTCTATTCACGCAAATCTATTTATGTTTGTTCCAGTTGTATGCTTGTATTCGTAATTCTAGAATCAGCTCTTATTCTTTGACGTAACCATTTCTGAATATATTATTTTTAGACTCTTCTGAGAAATCATATTACTGAGCATCCACTGATAGGTAGTCTTTGGAAAATTGTTTCATTTGACCATTTAATAAGACATTTTAATTAGATATTTATATATATTTGGTTTTCTCATATACATAAATATATAGTATCACGCCTTTTTCCCGTCGGGGTAGGCAGAGATTATGTCCTTCCACTTGCTACGATCTTGACACACCTTTTTCATTTCCTCTACTTTCATGAGCGCGTTCATACATGTTTGTCGGTTATGTGTTCTTTTCATCTGGCCTTCATTTAAACTCATTTCGTCAATCTTTTGTCATCCTTTCTCTCCACATGTCTGTACCAACTAAGCATACCTTTCTCTATCTTGGTCACTACATCCTTTACCACAACACAATGTTGTCTTATCACACTATTCCTGACTTTGTCAAGCATCTTCATTCCAGCTATACTTCTCAGAATTCTTATCTCCACAGCACTAATCTTATTTTGATGCTTCTTTTGCCAAACCCAGCACTCAATACCAAATATAGGGGCCAGTACTCCTCGATGCAGACCCATACGCGCCTTTTCAGTCACTTTCTGGCTGCACATGAATTAACGCAGAGCCCTATTCACTCTCTCCCCTAACAAAATTCTTCGCTCAGTATCATCGTCACACTTTCCATCTCTTTGACCTAACCTTTGATCACAAGCAAACAAACTCTTCCACTTGTTCTGCTCTTTCTCGTTCGATCGTAATTATACAATCTGTCATTCTTTCTTCTTTTTCAAAAACCATTACTTTTTACTTACATTTTCACTACGAAATATATTGAAAATATTACTTTGTGTTATAGTAAATTAAATTGTAACTATTTTTAACTTATTATAACGAAATTATAAGTAGTAAAGTCTAATTCAGAGAGCCCCGTTAGTGTTTATCAAATTCAATATCTCTGACTTCCTAAAAATTGATGCAAACTATTTCGTATAGAACAGTAACTTTTTCGAATTGAGAAAAAAACCCCGGGATACAGATACAGAGAACTGGTAGACAGACTAAAGAGGTCAGTCAGTTAGGTTACGTGAGTGCGTTGACGTCACGCACCTCTCCCTCCCCAAATCCATTAATACATGTCACTATGACTCGAACATGGCAGATTGATCTGTTGGAGTTCTGAAAAGCATTATTTAGCAACCCTTACCGGTCAGTCGTGCGGAAATGATTAAGTTTTTGCTTTTAGTTTTATCCTTTCATCATGGCGTCGTAATCAGTTCTAGCTATTTTTGAGAAATGTGTGTGAATCATAAAAATATGCTATTATATCATATCTTCTTTCTTATAATCCATCTTATGGTGAGGTATACTGTAATATCTTCAGAAAAAGTATACTCTAATGCAAGTCAACAACGAGGTTAAAGTTAAGTTAGAGAAAGAGAGTTGTATGTTATTATATTTCGACGTCTATCCCTGACAATGTCGGCTAGTTAGAGTTTTTTCTTTAATCTAATTCTCATTACTCAGAATGTTACGTAAATATACAATATTGCATGGAAATGACAAATTTTCAACTAAACCGGTTTGAGTAAAGTGCATTTGTTTGATTCCATGGTTATTGCGGAAACGTTACTCTGTCGAACTTTAAGAATAATGCATTTGGGGATATTCTCGACAGAGCTACCTTTTATATTTAAAAAAATATATTATAACAAAAATATATTATTTTGTTCCTAAATGTCAAACTATTTTTGGTAATTGTTATTAGGAATTAGTTCACGTGTGGTACTTTGTTCACTTTAAATAATGTTATTAGTAACATTTACTCTTAGTTTAATACTGTGTAGGCAAATCGTTTCTCAGACCAAATCCAATATTGAATTCAGTTTAGCCTCTTCACTTCACGCCTCTCTCCCATCAAGTTTGGCAAAGACTAAATTCTTCCACCTGCTACGATCCTGGCACAGGTTTTTCGCTTCTTCTACTTTCATCGACACTCTTCAAACATACTCTTCGGTTTCAAATATTTTTAACCACGACTTTTCTATAGAACGACTTCGAGCTGGTCGAGAAACGTTCAGGACGACCCTTGTCAATTTATTTCTACAATCTTATTTCATTTATTCTCTCCACGTGCCTACGGCAATTTAGCAAAACACAGACATAGGAATTATAGTTTTTCTTATTATATGAGCTCAGCGAAATAACTGCACACTGATTTAAATTGTCATAAACATATATCTTTGCTTAGCTACAGCTGAAATGAGTAATATTTACTTATATGATGAAAACTGGTATACTTAATTACTCATTTATTGTGAATACTTGAGGCTCCTTGTCAACCAAACCCTCGAGCCTGGAGCTGAGCGATGTTTGTCCTGTTACTGTATACCAGAAAAGATATGACTGCGATGAAAATGAAACCTGTCGAAGATCCACTAAGTACACTTAAAATATGCAAACTATAAACAAAATCATGTGAAACCATTCTTAAAAATCAACTGAGAAACGGTAAATTTTCCTGTTTTTAGCAAATTCACATTTAGAATTCATATATTCTAATGTTAGATTCCAAAGATCTAGGAGCGTGTTGCCCGTCACGTCGCGTCACGTCACGTCGCGGTGCGGAAGCGGTCCTTTTCCCCCCGGCTTGGTAATGCCGTCACGTACGGCCCTGCTTTTATCCTGATGCTGACCTGTTGTTAATTACGTCTTAGAGAAGGTAACTCCCGATCCAACAGTTACGATATTTTTCGTTTACATCATCATATTTCTTTATTCAGTTTATATTTAAACTAGCTGTGCGCCCACGGCTGTGCCCGCGTTTCGTATATTCTTTACTGCGTTTTATTTTTTTTTTATACAGAACCCAATTTTTTTTTATAGTATTAAGATAAAGTAAATATATTTCTTGTAAATTCAAGCACTTGCCCTTAAAATTGTACATAGAATAGGCTTTTATTAAATTTCTTAGAAGTTTTAATTTTTTGACGCGGATTCCTAATTATTTTTGAAAAATAAAAGTACCCTAAGTTACTCGGAGTATCTTCAACTATCTACCGAAAAATTTCCCGTAAAAGTTGGGCCCACGACCTGGTGAAGGTCGTGAGAATTCGCTTGATGCGGGTGGCGTAAGACCGGTCGTCGTTTAGATCTTTGGGGGAAACCTATGCCCAGCTGTGGACGTCTGTGTGTTGAATGTATGGATGGAATATGATTTATGACATAGTAATTGACATAAAAAATTGTAATTTACTAGCAACCTGCCCCAGCTCCGCTCGGACAACAGAGAATATAATCCAAACCAACAAAACCTTAATAAATTAAACACCTGAACCTTTCTCATGAATCATTTTGTCTTTAAGTGTAAACTGTATGAAATCCGTTCAGTGGTATTGAGTGGAGTTGCGTTCAGATAAACAAATGCTGCAAGGGGGCCTTATTTTGTGACATGTACGTTTGTATTTTATTTTTAAAAAATCACTATAAAATAAATTCGAAAAAGCCTAGCTTTCAAATATTATCAATTAAATAATTTCTTATTTAAATATATCTACTTTGATACTGAACTCGGAATGTGCTTTAAAGAACATGATACCAAAACAACGTAATTTCGAGATACCCATAAATGAACTAACATTTGTGTCAGAATATAACATACCGATAAATCATAATGTCGAGCAGAGTACTACAGGCTTCAGTACAACCAGACGCGATGTTGATTGCGGTTTGGAGTGCGTAAATAATGCGTGACTTACATATTAATCAGGCGTTTTGTTCCAACCGCCAGTAACCGCAGTTTGCATCATAAATTACAAATAAAAAAAACATATTTCAATCTATTTGTCTCATTCTATCACATATTCGGACGTGACTTTGATCGGCCATGAATCAGTTAGTCGACTGATCAGATATTTAATGTTATTTGACGAAATCATTATTGAAAATTGTAAGTTTTTTATAAAATATTACCAAAGCTTGCAAACAATACTATAAGAATTCAGTCGAACCCGAGAAGAAAAACGTTTTAATCGTTTTATTTTTACCTGTAAATATTGATTACAGTATCAAAACTCACAGGAAAATTCTGTAAAAAGAAAAGTCAAAGATAAATTCCTAATATTGAATGCCAAACGAAGCCTTTTCCTTTTATAAGTAAACTACCGTTTGTCTTCTACCTGAGGATGGTGGCATTTTAGGTCTAGCTAAAGAAACTAGATCTCAAGTTCAAATACCACAATATAATAACTGCTGAAAATTTAGGATCTTTAAAGTATTTTAAATAATGTCATTATAATAACATTACATAAAAGTCACATCTATCTTTCTGTCACTGGGTTTGATTAATTGAATATTAAGGAAATTTAAAAAGAGATAAATATTAGTGAGGATTCCAATATTAATTAATTATTACACGCAAGTGAAGCTAGTACAGCTAGTATGCATATTTTATATTGACAAGGCTAAGTTGATGGAACATGCTTAATGTTAAGTAAAGTAGAATCCAAAAGCTGGAATGATCCCTCGCCAGTTGGCACTGCTAAACCAGCCTCTAAATTATTTTATTAACTGGATTCACACTAAACAATTTCATTAAAATTAGTCAAACCACTGTTAATAAAGATATCAGAAAATTCTTTACATAAATCGATATCTTAAAATAATCTTATGGCATGGAGCAAGTAGTAATAAGTCTTAAATAAGATTATTTAGGCAATAGCTCGTAAAATGATCTTATCCAACATCCGCGTGTAACACAGTTGTAAACGTCAATTTTTGTCTCAATAAACAACTCATTGAACCGGTATCATGGATCTCCTATCTCATAGGACTGCGGAGTCTCTGCAACATGCTTATAGCATCTTATGTCAATAGATTTAAAGTAATCAGTTCTAAATCTTTGATGTCGTACACTTACAATTATATATGTAAAGCTATCGACGATCTTCTTCAGTATCTTTCGTTTCGCTGCATATTTATTTAATTGCACGTCATAGAGAATGGTATAATTATAGTAACCGTTAATGTTATGTCCCTTAGTATCAGCTAAAGCAAAATGACACACCATTTCGAAAGAAGCATGCTTCATGGAATCATTGTAAAATATATTCTAACAGGCAGATGCAGTATGGTTCGATAGCACGAATACTATGTAAGGGACTCCGTGGTTATATAATAAGAATGAGTTTTAAGAGAAGGTAAACATTATGGCGAAACCATAACTCAATAGTAGCATCTGGTTTCGATAACCCGTAAATTTGAAAATTTCTCGCCAACAGCTTATAGAAGTATTTCGTCAGCATCATTTAAGAGTTCTTTTAGGCTTGACATATTCTTCACTGGAAGGGTTGCATCCTGTCATAAGTTTTATATATATATATATACGGACTGCAGTAGTTTTATGAAGATGCGTTCAATACAGGTCTAAGACTTCGACGGCTAATGCTATTGCAAGGCTAATATGGTAAGGGTTGCAGTTATTGAAATATTTAAGACTATATTATTTATGTCAAGGATCATCAAACAAACAGGTGCGAAGATGTGTTCTTTTTTTCTCTAATTGCGTTCATATAACCAAAAGAAGATAACATTTTCTGATATAGATAACTTCTTAATATATTATGATTTGATAAATAAAACATTTGATCTGATCTCAATCGTAATCCTGTAAAGAACAGGATAAATAAAACAATTGAATACGTTTTAGTTTTATCAATTACAAATATCTACGTCAATTCGAAGCAACTTGACACAAGCATCATGAGTTCCAGCACGTATTGTCGTTTACGTTAAAATTTTAAATAAAACCCAAAGTCCGTCGTCGCGACGAGGACGACCGCGCTGGACATTAGCGCGGTTTTCCTTTAGCGAAAAACTAATTTTCCTTATAGTTTCCTCGTTAATGTTTTAGATGTGCCAATCATGAGGTAAATCTGTATACCGATGTCAGTTTATTTAAATAATTCACTATTGTAATGAAATTAGATTTGAATAATTCATATGTTTATCCGGTATAAATAAGAAGGAAATCCCGTGCCCATACACGTCTGACTCTTCAACAACCTACGTTTATTCCTGGAGATGCTAAGCTCATTTTAATGCGGCTTACATTGTTATAATATGCATATTTTAGTAAGATTAATGTGTTATAATATGTTTCTATCATTTGTTAACGACTATGGGAAATCAACTAGAAGATAGAGATGGCATGATCAGGTCTCGTGAGATATATCTTTAATAACTAAATAAATACTGTTCGATAGTATATGTCTTACATGAATACACATATAACACTGGTCTCCAGTTTAAACAAAATTCTTCGGCCATCATTGATTACTTCAAAATATTTTACACGAGTGCGTGTTCTAAGTTGTTTTGTTTTTGTTTAAAATAAGGTTAAGTGCGATACTCCCTCGTTAAGAAAGTCGCTGCGTGCTCATGACCGACGTCTGTCCCGCTGCCGCCTGATGGTGAATTAATTAGATAAACTTTGAATTAAGTGCTGTCGTTTTATTTACAGGCGTAATTAATTAATTACTTGGTTTCGTTACTCATTTTCTATTTAATTTGTGACTTTATACCTTACTAACTGTGTCTGAGGCTTCGTCCGTGTTGGATTCCTCGTTTGTAAAATGGCGAGTAGTATAATTATTTAGTATATTAAATCTTCTTAGTTTAGTTAAAACATTGTAAAGAATACAATGGGTGGGTAATTTTGTGTCGACTTAATTCACTGTTATCCTCATAAATTATCTTATATACCGACTAATGCAACTAAAAATATTAAAACTTGACCAAATAATGTTTCTCCAGTTACAAGCCAACTAACGAACAAACAGACAGACGTTGCATTTATATAATGTAAGGATTAATTATTATATTTTATACATTTTCCTAGCGTTTTAATTCACTTTTATCTATACTAGTAAAATTGAAATGTCTGTTTGTAATGTAAAAACATTTTTTTTACTTAATGCATATGAATGTAAATACGATACATATATCAAAAATACATTTTTTTTTTAATTTTTGTATGTCTGTTTGTTCCGGCTAATGTCCGGACCGGCTTGACCGATTTGGACGATTTTTTGGTAGATACCTGTAGTTACGCCACGTAACTTTATTTTATCGAATACAATAAGGTTTCTGTATAAACGAATTAAAAACTATATTACGAAGTGAAAAATATATGAAACGTGCGCGCAGCCGCGGGCATATAACTAGTTATTTACTACAATAAATTCTGATTACAGAATATTATAGACAGTATAATATATATTATAGGTATAATTTAAAAAGAGAATTATGTAAATAGATTTGGTGGTTGTCCGGTTACAAACCAACATACGGACAGACAGGAATTTAATAACAATTAGTATAAAGAGTTATTATAGCTATATGATATAGTTTCATTCACATTCATGTTTGCCCTGACTTTCCTTATAGAACATATCTACTTTTTTTTTTAATACTGTATAGGCGCAGTGCTTTGACCACAATCTCACCTGATGTTAAGTGACGATGTGGTCCAGGATGGTAAACACACTGAGCCTAGAGGTACTGGTTCTCAAGTGATGCTGCCAGAACACACCTATTGGTATTTGGCGACAGGTTTTCAAACTTGAGGGTGGTAGCTACCCAAACGGGTATTATTAGAAAATACCCTACTTACGCATATTATTCTAACATAAGTAGATCTTACTCCGAGTGTCTATTCGCGCCTACTTCAATGATTAATTAATCAGATTGAATTAATTACCGCTCAGTTTTGTTTACTAAGTTAATTAATTTAACCCTGATTGGTCAAGTGGAGTTTGATTAATTTTCAACATCGTAAGCTTTGAATAGTTTATCAAATGTCATGATAAAAAGAGACTCGATTATATCTGGAGAATTCCGACCGTACATTAGCCCCAATCTCAAGCACTCTTTTGATATTTATTTTATTGATATTTTTTAAAAGTTATTAATGTGAGCGCTACCAAATTGTGAAAATTGGGAATTGTGAGTACAGTAATACCCCGCTTAGCGCGACCCCGTTACGCGCGGTTTCACTATAACGCGAATGTCAAATTTCACGCTCAAATGCCTCGCATTACGCGAAAGAGTGCGTATAAACATAATGTAAAGACAATAGATGTATTTTTCCGTAAAAAATGAGAGTATGTATCGCATAAAGTGTTCTTAGAATTAAAGTGATTGATTGATTAAATGATTTGTATTTTTTTGTATTAAATCTTGACGTATGTTTAATCATAAACCTCGATATACGCGAATTTCAGTTAACGCGATTTTCTTCGGAACGTATCCCTCGCGTAAAGCGGGGTATACTGTACTGAAGCAATCTTAACCTGCGGTGTACCTCAAGGCAGTTTGCTAGGTTCTACTTTTAATTTTACGTAAATGGTCTCTGCTTGTTACCAACTACTAATTCTAAAATTATAATTTATGCTGATGAGACAGTGATAGTTATTCAGGCTGAAACTCAAACATACACTGAAGCTTCACTACGCGTAGTTATGAAATGGCTATCTGCTAATTTACTGACATTGAACCTAGATAACACGAATTGTACATTTGAAACTAGAATTGCATCACAGCCCATCTCTCCCTAGAGTTTGACTGCCCATAAATGTTCTTCATTATCTTTTTTAGAATGAGATCTAGTGAATGATCGTCATAATTTTAATATTAGAAGTAAAGACAAGTTGGCCGGAACCACGCTTTAGGTTAAGTAAGTCTAATAAAAGCTTTATAGGTAATAGTATTCGGTTTTACAATAAGATCCCAAGTAACATTACCGATTTACCTGACAATAAGTTCAAGTATTATGTCAAGCAAGTTTTAATCTCAAAAGGTTATTACAGGGTGGATCATTACGTGAACGATAGTGATGTCTGGAATTAACCCACATCTCTGTGCGCACCCGCTAACATTAGTTAAGACTATGATTTGTATAGTTTTTTATATGACAAAAAAATTATATATATTATATTTATGAAAAAAAAAGAACCAAATCGAGTTTCTCGCCCGCGCTCTTCTCGACTGGGTTGTTTTCCGAACCGGTGGTAGTGTTTTAGACGTTCATAAGCGCCTTCTTAGGGCCTAAATTGAATAAATAAATTTTGATTTTGATTTTAGGATGTAATTGTCCTAAAATTGAACGCATATATTCCGATAAATATCACGGTGTCCTAATTGATAGTTCTTTGTCATAGGAAAAGCAAGTCGAATCTGTTATTACTAAAATTAGAATACTTATGTTTGTATTTAAAACCCTAAGAACTTCTGCTGACCCTGATATTTCAATGACGGTATACTTAGCCCTTACGTAATCTGTTATATCCTATTGCTTTACGACGTGGGCTGGACCAGGAATGAGACCAGTTCTTCGACTTGAAACAGCTCAGAGAGCTATATTAAAAGTTATGGCTCACAAGCCAGTACGCTTCCGAACAACTGAAGGTTAGGTTAGGCAGTCATGCCTTTTAAATTCGGTTCTTCTTTAATATTTGATCCAATAAAATACACGCAGTTATACAGTTACGCATACTATTGTTGGTAAACGAGTGTTTACCAATCTAACTGTAGCCAGAAGACAATTTAATTATGTAAATCCAATTTAATTAATAATCTAAGGAAGACGCTGGATCCCGGGACACAAAATATGATGATTTTATGAATGATGATTTTTTTTATATAAATATTATTATTATTTATATCGTTTATAATATATTAAATATGAAACTAAACATTTTCCCCCTTACGTATCAACTATGTAAAAAACGTGCACGTAATTGGCTTCTTGCTCTTAGTTACGAAGAAACAGAAGTAATTATTGAAATTTAAAAATTAGTAAGGACTCCTTTTTCAACTACAACTTTAATTTATTTTTAACCGCAGACACACACACACACAAACCCGCACACACAAATAAAGACACAACAACTAGACACATATACGTTCTTAGCATTAGTTAAAAGAAACTGCTATTTTATATAATTTGGTTTAATTTTTGTTTACATATGTTTACTTCTGTGTAACGCAGCCTTTTTTATTAATAATGTGGTGGTAGGCGCTATTGGCTGTGACACAGTTATACTAATGTAGCCAATATCGTGTACTTTTTTTAAAATAAAATTGTTCTGATTCCAATAAAAAAATAGAAGTAAAATAAATATTTCTTTAATTTTTTTTTTTTTCAATTTTGTAAATAATTTCATAAGATACAAGTAAGAGAATTAAGAGTGGAATACCTATCCTTATTCCGGAAAACATAAGTTAGTATAGAACTTGTATATATAGTACGTGCAGTGTGACGTCACGGTGCACGCGCAGTCGCAGGGCGCTCTATGTCTAGAATTAAATGAAATGCTTATAAGTCTATTTTTGATCAGGTTTTTATTCTGTTTTTCTTGTTGTTGTCCTTATTTATGGTCTATTTCTTTATGAGAAAATAAAAACTGTCAGTAAAAATTAGTTACATAGGCGTCCAACGACAGCCACAAGAAACACAGTTTTTAAAAAGGATCGAGCATTTCATTTAAATCATTTTTGAAAGCAACATTATCAACAACACAAATAACTAGGACCGGTTCAATAAAAAAGTTTAACTTGATTTTTACTGATTCGTGTTACGATTACGATTCGATTTCATTTCAACTAATAATATCGCTAAGTTTGAACCATCAACGTTATATCTAACGATTCAAATCTATGGCATCGATCTTATCCTTACAATATATAAAAGGCAACTCCTATCTACTTGCCTCTTCGTTAGTATACGCGATCGAAGCCGCGGGCACACACCTAGTTTATATTATAATGTCTAGTTTGCCTCGAAACTCTTTCAAAATAACAAATAACTCAGTACCAAGGTAAAAGGGAACTGATTATGTACGACATAAGGATGCTAATTACATAGCCATCTTGACTATAATCGTAAACAATTAACTATTAATAATATTATAATAATTACTCAGGACAATGTTGAAAGGATTTGCATTTCGCTGTATGACGCGCCACCGGTTTGCTCGCGTTCTTTTACCACTGAAAGAAATTACACTACATGGGATAGATGTTTCTTCGTTAAACACTCTTGACTTGCTATTATAAATTTGAATTCATTTCTGCTTGATTTTTACAGGCACACGCAAGATCTCTTACTCTTTGCTATTTTAATGTTTTACTCGGGAAGTAATAAGACGCGGCTATCGAGGACATGTATACTTGACGATTGGCAACAGTCGTACTCCTCTATATTTGTAAATAGTAGATTTATATCTCTTGTTGAATATTAACACACAGATATCCGCGCGAATAATAACTATTTTTTATTACTTTGGATAAATAGTGGGTTTTTACTTTTATTTGTTTTAGTATCAACTGTCAGCGTCTTAATTGATGTGATCGCAGTGACAGCCGTGAATGTCTCTCAGTGAAGAGGAAATTTTAAAGTTGAAAATTTGTCTGCTAAGTGCTTTTTTACCTTATCAAAACAGAATGGCGTCGTTATACCTGGTGGTACAATCCAAAAAGCGACCAACAGTGGGAGAATGATAATCAGATGTCACTATCATGCCTTTTTTTTTTTCGAACCTAGCTAACGCTGTTGACCGGAAGGGCCTTTACAGCTTCACCGTGACTTTGGGGGCGAGTGCTGATGCCACTCAGCCGCAAAAGGTGACTAGCACAAGGGCTACCAAAATGGTACGACCCTCGGCTTGGCCGTCACCTGAGTGTAAAACTCTCTCGCGTGTTTGAACCTAGCTATAGTTTGAAGCTATTCCCTACATTTTTTATTTAATATTTGAAAAAAAAAAGGTTCCTTATAGGACCTATGTGCCTGCGTGTTATGTGCAGGAGTGTGATTGCAGTGTTGTGCGTGTATTGCTCAATGTATGGGCAGTGTCACTGTATCGCGCTGGCGGCGATGTCAAGAGCCTCCCCAGTTGGGGAACGAGACACGTCTTGGGACGCCGCTTGAGGGGGACCCGGAGAGTGTGCGGGAGCAAAATTAGCCGCCTGTCCCCGGCGGCGGGAACGGCAGTTACGCGGGCGTGGGCGCTGGCACGCATACTGAATCGGTTGAAAAGGAAAGATCCTATTTTCGCACGTGATAACCCATCGGGATCGGAGAGAACGTTACGCGGTCTCCGAAACGGTTTCGGAGCTAGCGGGTCGGAGGAGCACTACCATACCGGCCTGCGAAACCAATTTCTATCCAATTGAACCCCATCCTCCTGCTACACTACTCGTGCAATAGGGGATCAAGAGATTTTTGATAAATGCCTAGCCATTACAAAACATCGCTTTCGAGTGTTCAGTTATTGTCGCTGAAAGATTGGCCACTGCCAGTCAATATTTCGATTTCAAAACAATGAGTTAGCTTTGATACAGCATATCGTTCTTATCTACTTCAATGTCTGTAAGTCATTGTGTAAATGCATTCAAACATGCGTTACAACACAATGTTACTTCATCAGGAGGGTCTTATGATAGTACCAGTAGTACCAGCCAAATATTGTATATTAAATGTTAGGTTATGTTAGTAATTTTTAGGCGGTAATTGCCCCTCTTCCTCTTGGACGGTGTGTGCCTCTCTTAGAGAGGCGGGCGAAGAGGTGGGGGGGGGGGACTATCTCCCCCCATCCCCATTATGCCATTGCAAGGACGAGGCCCGGTGGACAAATGCCGTGGACGGCCCTTGGGGGTTTTAGTGGGTATTTCCGGGCGTCTCTCGCCCGGGTGAGTCCCACACTGGCACGGAGACGTCCCTCCGTGCTCCCTTACCCATTGCATTGGGGGACTCCGGTCTCACTAATGCAATGGGTAAGGGTAGTGCGTAAATGCATTTCCACTCGTCAAAAAAAAAAGGTTGTTAGTAAATTATAAAATTTACACAATTAAAAAAAATATATCTAAAGGTTCGAGTTTTTACTTGTATCAGTAGTCTATAGTTGGCTAGATTTATTTTTCATAACGTGAACAGGAGATATAAGTCACTTGTGTTTTTCCCACGATCATATTTGCAATGCTCATGATCTTTGTGGCTGTGGTTATGCTGAAGTAGTGAGCACCATCACAGAATTAAAATAAACAAATAACACTCAAAGCACATATTTGACAGACAACAATATGAAAAAAAATAAGCATCTTCTCTGGGCCTAAACTAAATGAAGTATTATTATTATTTTTTGATTTTGATTTGATGTAAGAATTATCACCAGTAAAGAGACTTGAATTTATATTACGTATTAAATATTAACAAACTGGGAGCACACCAATTCACAGTTGAAATTACGACCGTAGGTGGATTCTATGAACTAATTTACGCGATTCCTTTTGATGGTAAGGCTTTCGTGCCCGATTGATTCACAGCCACCATAGATATTGTGAAAATTCCGTCATAATGACATTTTAAGGCGCATCGCGTTCAGGAAGTAACTGCAGATGACGCGCAGACTTTGTGACAAGCTCGAATTAAGAAAAAATCACAATTAATATATTCTGAGTTAATTTCTGTATCCACTTTGTTATATTATAATAGTTTTGATATATAAAAGTTAGATTTTAGAGACAATAAAAATATATGCGAGCGAAGTTACGGGGACAGCTATCAAAGAAATACCACTGCAAGGTGTTCGAGGATAAATTAATCTTCGAGTGGCTTCAAGCACTCCCAACTTTGATGCCGCATACTTATTGACCTAATAAATCTAGATAATGATTTTTCTATTGGATTCGTTTATCTGATAATACTGTGAATGACGTCACGGAATATCAAGTGTTTATAGAATACAAACCAATGAACGGCACATATTTACCTAAGATAAAATTAAGTGAACTACAGAGTTGTAAGATGTATCTACATTGTGAAAGGTGACTGTCATGCGAAGCCTCTCCTGCAGTCCAGAACCTTCTCCGATCCTGAACTGGGTAGGCTTTTGTATCCGCTGCCAGCACGATACAGTAATACTTTCATGCAATAGAGTAACATGCATTACACTGCACCTACGGTACATCGACATGTAAGGGACCATTCAATGGAATTTACGTCCTAGTTATCATTCCAAGCCGGGTTCCGTATCACTTTCGTTCCCTTACGCTTACTACCACTTTCCTGACTGAGCCGCCTAAGCATTCGCCTCAAAGGTTTTGTGAAGCTGTCAAGGTTCTTCAACTTAACAGCGTCTTAAACAATTAAAAAAAAAGGACCATAACGGTTGTTTTAAACATAACCTTTTCTTTTTTTTGACGGGGGGAAATGCATTTACGCACTACACTTGCCTATTAGTGAGACCGAAGTCCCCCAATTCAACAGGTAAGGGGGCACGGAGAGACGACTCCGTGCCAGTGTGGGACTCGCCCAGACGTGAAGCGTCCGGAAATACCCACTAAAACCCCGCGGGGCCGTCCACCGCATTTGGTATGGGGGCGATACGGGATGGCTTTCGCAAGCACCCCGTTGCCCCCCGCGGCAAACCCACCGGGCCTCGTCCGTGCAATGGCCCAATGGGGATGGGGGAGCGAGAATGCCCCTCCATCACCTCTTCGCCCGCCTCTCCGAAGAGAGGCATGACCCAGCGGTCAACAGTCCGGGGGACAGGATATACCTCCTGCCCCCCCCCCCCCCCCCCCCCCCATAGAAAAGAAGAAAGAAAGGACAGAGCAGTGACGGGCACAGAAAAAGAGGAAGAAGCCCGCCACTGGACCAGAAGAAAGAAAGAAGAAGAAACAACCTCCTCCTGAGGGCCACTAAGAGCCATTACCCTCCAAAGAGTGGGAAGAGAGATGATCACTGCTCAAAGGCTGTGCCCTCCTCTCTCCCCTCCCCCCAACCTCGACTCCACCCGGCACCTGTGGCACGGACACCCCTCAACTCACCTTGTTTTAAACATAACCTACACTTCCATAGGTAAGTCGATAACCCCGACTAATTAAGATACTAGTTGATCCGAAGCGTCGATAATGTCACAATAACGAGTAATTCCCCCTTCCCTACATACTCTAACGATTAAATTCTGAATATTTATTTACAGAATGATATCTGGAGGATAGCTGTACTTAGATATCGACTGTCGTTCCACGCGCAGTGCTACCCTTTTTGATTACATTATCTTAACTGAATAAATATTTTTTTTATCGCGGACTTGGCACCACGGGACACAATAAGTTGTTAGCTTCCTAAGCGAAATATATTGTATGATAATATCGATTTATTACACCATTTTCTACGATATGAAACTTAAAAAAAAGAATAAAATTACAAAATTTTACTTAGAAAGCAGAATTTCTTGACTGTATATATTTAAAAAGGAACAACTAAAACTTTTAATCATACAATAATATTAGCTCACAAACAAAATTTACTTTTCGAAAAAATAACTCCCGCTTTCTCAGAAACTTTCACAAGTACTCTCGTTTGTAACTAGGGTTGAATAATAAGAGTTTACCAGCTAAATAACCACAAACATAAATCAAATACTTGAAAATAATAATATACTGAGTTCGGCTAATTTTAAAAGTTTGTTTTTTTTAGGTTTTTAAATTGTAAATGATTTATGTAATACGTCATAGATTGTTTACGAGTTCACGTGTCTTTAAAGATATTAGTCAAATTAAAATAGGTAATATTTATTGTTAAGGACAAGCCGAAGTGAAGTCGCAGTACGTGGCTAGATTTATAATAACTCTAATAGATATAAAGAGAATTGTAAGATCGGCGCGCGCGCACTCGTTGTCAGTGCGGAGGTACGCGTGCGCGTTTCACGTTTCCCGCTTCGAGCTACGTGTCTGGGGGTTGCGAGATAATATCGCTCTGAATCACTCTCGTATCTAATATATTGTTCTGTGATACAGTGCCGTGCAGTATGGTTGACAACAAAGCTCACGATGCGCCGTCAACGACACCAAAACCCGGTATGTCACATTTAACATTCATTCGCTAATTTACAACAAAAAAAATAATTAAAAGATATAAACAATAAGTTACATTCCTTTTTCATAGCCAACTCCAACATGTGTATGGCGCGGGGATGTCGAAGTATATTTTTTTCGTATGCATAAATTAAAACGATTACTTATTTATTATACTAGTTTCAAAATTAACGCTAAAAGTATGAAAAAACATCTTAGATAGAATCAACTGGTGATATTATTCATAGAAAATAATTCTATTTTAGTATTTATAATTGATCATTGCAAATATAAATAAATGATATTATAGTTTTTTCGACATATTTACAATAACGAATGTTATAATAAAAAAATAAATAGATAGAAACAAGTCATAGTGACTGGTTTATTATCTATATAGTTAAATTGTAAAAATATTTTAACCATAACGATATGTTATCTATCAATTGAATTACATTGTCTTACAAATTCTATTTTCACTTTTGTGTAATTTTAATTGAAGTAAATGATAAGAATTGTATGAAATACTTAGCTATTTAGATGTATGTATAGGCGTCTTATTACTCTACTAATACTGTATATTTTTATAATTTGTTGGGTACACTCGCGGCATAAAATGAAAAAAAAAAATGAAAACAAAATAGATGTTTATTTTTAACAAATTTGTATAACATTTCATTTGATTCCAAAACTAATTCTTTTTTTTGTAATCAAATGGAAATATTGTTATCCTTCTTGTATACATTGAAATTGTAGAAATTTGAATTTTATCAATGTAGTTCTATATGACATCCCGGTATATAATTATTGTTCTAGGTACACGCGACTTCCATTTAGATCTGTATCTACAGAATCATGATTTATGAATCGATTAAGTTAATAGTTTTGTACTTTTAAAGTATTTCTACGAAGTACAGTTTGAAACAAACAAAATAATGACTGTTTAGTGTCGGTTGAGTGTTTTGAAGAGAATATATATCTACACTTAAAAAAAAAATGATAAAACGATTATAGGTATTAATATGTTATCGGTTACAATTATTGCTTTGATAAGTGACGCTTTTAACTATTCAATTATCATGTGTTTTATTTGTGTTTTGTGCAATTATTCTGATACTTTTCCTAAGTTAATAATAGCTATTACACCGTATGGTTTACCTAAAAAATTAGTTCGTTGTTGTCGAATCCAAGTCACTCAACGACTAAGCCGCGCCTGTCATCACTGAACCAACCGCCGCAGTATTAGTAGTACGAATAATACCTAAGTTCTAAAATAACTTGAAATGTACGCTGCAACAGAGTACATAAGTTCCTTGTAAATCACCAATATATTTCAAATACAAGTAATAAACATAAATTAACAGTTCCATGCTTCAGACTTAGTAAAATTAATAATAGTTTTCTAGGTAATAGTGTTAGATTTTACAATAAAGTCCCGAAGTACATTACCGATCTACTGGACAATAAGTACAGACACGATGTCAAGCAAGTTTTAATTTGCAAAGGTTATTATATGGTGATGTCTGGAAATGACACTCTTCTCTGTGCATGTACTAATAAACTTTGTAACAATGTGTTGTATAGTTCTATAAAAACACATTAAAAAAACCAGTTCGAGTTACTTGATGGTTCTGCTAGATGACTGGATTGTTTTCCGAACCGGTGGCAGTGTTTTGAACGTTCATAAGCGCCTTATCAGGGCCTAAATTGAATTAAGAATTTTTGAATTTGAATCAGTTAGTTAATCACCTCAATCTAATCACATCAGTAAACAAATGTTCTAGGAATTAATATACGATGCAATCTTAAGCTCAGAAATTGTATCGGAAGTAAAGATAGAAAAGAGAGGGAGAGAGAAGGAAAAAACGGCATCCTGAACTTAATGTGACGATTTTTCACGCTCGGTCAGCTGTACCTTCTTTACAAGGTCAAAAAAGTAGCCTAAAATCAAAATCAAAATCTTTATTCGGAAAACAACCCTGTCGATACCCAACTTATCGTAGTTAGGACATGTTATGAGAAGAGATTTAACGTATATGAATGTGGGAGGATGGAAAATTAGAGGAAGGCCAAAGGGTGTGTGGAGTTTATAAAGAATAATATGAAAGAAAAATTAGTAAATGAAGAGATAACAGCTGATAGGCACATATGGAAGATGAAAACATACTGCGCCGACCCGAGTTAGTTGGGGACATACTGCGCCGACCCCGAGTGAGTTGGGGACATACTGTGCCGACCTCGAGTGAGTTGGGGACATACTGCGCCGACCCTGAGTGAGTTGGGGACAGCGCATGAGAAACATAAACTACAATATTAAATTGCATATTTTTGTATTAATCGTGAAATTGAAAATTAGGAAAAAAGGACAATGAACCGTTTTGACTGGCCCTACTTGATACGAGTTGATACGATACGTTATGAGCTGATAAATAAATGTATTCTTCTCTAACACAATTTACACATTATTACAATCGTTTTAAGTAAGTTTCCTTAATATGTCTATCAAAATGAGACAATAGGAAGAAAATGGGAAAACAATGGAAAGCTGGCGTAAACGCCAGGTTAGTGCTCAAGGGGTAAATATTAATAGCCGATATTGTATTCATTGTTAAAATGATGACCATGATAAATATGGTTCATTAATAGTTTAAAAAGAACATTTAATACGAAATAAAAAATTGTTTGCAATTACTTCTTGTTAAATAAAAACTGATAATACACAGTCAGTCACAAACACTCTCTATTGCTCAATATTAGGCTGGGAAGTAGTCAAACTCACACAGGATCTATCAGTGATTAATTTTTTGTTTCTTCAACTAGCGTCGCAGTAGCATTTACAATTGTTAAAGTTAGTAACTAATAGAAACTGAACGCAAGATCGTTCTATCTATCTAATTCTATCTTATTAATCTATACATCCGTAAATATAATATAGGATGTGAAAACATATCAAAACTACGGAGTATATGAATATAAAATGTGTTTTAAGTTACCGATAAAACACAATACCACCTAAATATTTATAAGACATGTCGGCGATTCCCCTCGTCTCGTCCCTGTGAGCGCAGCTGCTGAACATTCATCACCACACGTCAAAAGACATGTTAAGAAATGACTTGTTTGTCACCTGTCTCCTCAAACATGAGCATATTAAACACAGAGTAAGGTGAAACAAATTTGTGTATCAAAACAGACGCACGCCATCGCACAATAGTATGCCCTTCACGATCTAACTGTGACACCTGTACCGCGAACTCTATCGCTTCATCTGATACCATGTTCTTTTTTTTAATTTTCAATTGTTACGCGATTTCTCCGTCATTTGTGGACCTATTTGCAATTTTTTTTTTATTAATCGAAGGAGTTCACTTCCGATGTGGTTACATTTCTACCAGATCAGGATCTGATCAGTGGAACTCAGGGAAATTGAGAAAAGCCGTCAAATGTTATAGACACTTACACATGTTTCATATATTCGTTACCAAAGCTATGAAGTAGGCTTCACAGCTATACCCGAACTAGAAAGTAGAAAAAAAGTTAAATATAGGACTCGGGTGATTTTAAAGAACAATGAATCAAAATTGAATATAATTAGCGACGTACATTTACACCACATTGTTATTCATAAGCTGGCACTGATTTTAAAAATAACGAACCAGATTAATAAAGTGATTATTTATTGACTTTTTATCCGACCCCAAATAACAAATTGGGAGCAGGACGACGATGAAGATGATGATATTTTTTCATAAGTTCAAGCACTTGCCCGTAATATCGGATTTTATTCATTTTTTTTTATAAGTTTTAATTGTTTTACGGGAAACACTTATTATTTTCGAAAATTAAAAGTACCCTAAGTTACCCGGAATAACTTCAGCTATCTACCAAAAAATATCCCGTCAAAATCTGTCCAGCCATTCCGGAGATTACCCGGAACAAACATACAGACAAAAACTTTAAAAATTGTATTTTTGGTGTATGTATCGTATATACATTCATATGTATTTAGTAAAAAAAAATTATATTACTAACAGGCACTTAAATTTTATTTATTAGTATAGATATATACTAATGATTTATGATTACGTTTCTCTCCATTACACCTTCAAAAGTGTTCTTCTAAAGAAATATTTCATTGCACGCTTACGAATCACTTACCTACTTTTTATCATCTGCTTAGAACATGAGTTCCACTACATAAATCACAAGTTATTCTCGCAGTCACACTTAACAACATCATTATTAAAAAAAAAACACCACTATTTATTATTCATTTAATAATCATAAAATGTTAATATGTTTTTTTAAATAACGCTTTTTACAGTACCCATATGTTTATTTTCTGTCTGAATGTTTATTCCAGAGCCTTTTATTTGGGCACAATATTTTTAATACTTATAGCTTTTACACTTGAGACTATATTAAACTAAATAAATATTGAAATAATGTATTTTTAAAGTGTTTTTGTTGTGAAATAAAAGCAACATACTTGTGTTTTATAATGCAAACATATCATTTATGAAACCTGCCACTATTGTTTTGAGTTATTTCTATTGTACACAATTATTATTATTTACTGTATTATTCCACTGAAATATTGTAAACATCTAATGGTCTAGGTAACATGTCGCTAGATACCGTTTTATTTTTATCAAAATCTCTTGATTCCTCTTTATACTTAATCTGTTGAAACTGTTTGAATCCACATCTTTATTTCGTGATACTAAACATAATAAGTTATAAAATATTGATAGGGCTATTACGTGTGCAAACTATCACGTGTCTTATTAACAATTAATTCAATCACAATGCCATTGTTTCCTCTGATTCTAGTGCATATAAAATGCAATGAGAAGCTGTAATAAAACCAATCAATTGTTTTCTCGTATTTTTTATGACATTCTTGTTATCTCCGTGATGATTGTTTCTGTGGATCGTTTCATGGAATCCGATTGACATGCGACTAGAGCTAAGCACAAGTACAAACACGTCTGACCGTTAGTAATATCATTAGTCGAGATACACGATAACGGCATAAAAAAAGGCTAAGAGAAGATACTCGTATGAGGTAAATACACCCAATACGCGGCGACATATTTTATTTTTCTGTCGATTGGTTAATATATCGTATGAATTTGTTTCTCCTAATACCTTTAAATACTACTCTATCCATACAAATAAATAAATATATATGAATGTATACACGATACCTATAGGTACCAAAAATACAACTTATATAATTACTAGTCTCTTATATAATTAAAAAAGAAACACTAAAACACGATTTTGATTTTAATCCATTGAAATTTTCTCTGGTAAGCTATCAGTAATATTTAAAAATTGATTATCTCAGATTTATCAAAATCAGTGAACGATTAAAAGATATATTTCAGTTAATACGAAGTAATAATGGCATGCAATAAAAAAAAAAATTGTTTCATTTTTTAGTTCACAATTATATATCATTAAATAATTAAAGTAAAAGTAAGTAAATCACAAATATAATTAATTAATCACGTAAATTTTTCATAAGAAAAATTAAAACGTTTCGTTCGTTGAAATTGTAGTAAGACATAGTTTCTGTTCATTTATTTCATTTCCTACTTAATGTTATACAAAATATTTATTCAAGTGTATTTATTATTACTCAAGAAAATTAACTTTGTTTCACTCGACTGTGTCGCTTATTATCTTACAGTTTTTGTTACACTTCATTGGTTGGTTCTAATATAATGTTCATATTGATGCGGGTTTGAAACAAAATAAATCTTTAATAAAAAAAAAAACATGATTAAATTCTAACTACAAGTATACTAATTATAGATACAGAGTTTGCTTTAAAAGCTTGTATTTTCATTTCACATAGTGTAGTTTGTAAACTAAAGTATTAGAATAAATAACGATAGACTCAGGTGTAGAGTGTATATCTTGTACTCTGTGAACGCAGGTTCGAACTCATCGATAGGCAGTAAATTTACCCTAAATTAAAACTAAATTTCATTAATTTAATTGATTTTTTAAGCCTGTATAGTATTTAATTCCAGTGTTGGAATAAAAAGGGGTCCAAGTTAAGAAAAGGTATTTTAAGTGTGTATTTACGATAACATTGTAGAGTAGTGCGATGTTAGATCGGACGAGGGACCGTCAAAAGCCGCTTTATTTCATTGGTACAGTAGGCTTCGAAAGGCAAAGATTTGCGGTGAAACTCCTTTGAACCCGTCTCTCCTTTGCTCGAAGATACGTCTGAGCCCGAGCGCGGAGGCTGGGTAACGCTTTTTTTTAGAAATATCTTTCGCTAAACTCCAAAAGGATAACTGAAATTTTATCTTTCACGCTTTGAACTAGGTTATCTAAACGAATGTTTATAATGGACTTTCTCTGATATAAGATATTTTTCTTAAGTTAAGATTGTTAATTATATGAATTACTTTAAAAATAAATATTTTAATGTACTCATTTGTTTTGTGTTTAAATGACTAATTTCATACCATTACATTTGTACAAATATTATCTCTTTATAATCTATAACTTCTATCTTTCATTTTTGCTATTTACAATAATACCAAATAATCTTCATATATAAATGTTTTTATTTTATCGACCTCAAAATATATCGCTCTGGTAACCTATACTAATAAATGAATTCAAGTGTCTGTTTGTAATGTCAAAATAATATTTTTTTACTAAATGACGAACGATACTTATACCAAAAATACAATTTTTAAAATTTTTGTCTGTCTGTCTGTTTGTTGGTTTGTTCCGAGCAATCTCCGGAACAGCTGGCTGAATTTCATAGGACTTTTTTTGGAATATAGTTTAAGTTACTCCACGTAATATAGGCTGATTTTATTTTCCAAAAAAAAAAAAAAATAGGTTTCCGCGTAAATAAATTAAAACTTGATAATAAAATCCGAATAAAATTAGTGAACAAATTTAGTGGCAAGTGATTGAGTTTATTAGAACTATCTTTGTTTTCTCTTAATAACAAAGAAAATTTTAGAAAAATAATTAAGTTTCCGTGTATAAAAATGAAAACTCATGAAGTTGCGAACAAAATACGATTAAATAGATAGCATCATGAAAACATTGTTTACCCATGATTATTTAAAAACTATAATGCGCAGTGAAGATTTTATGAAACGCGAGCGCAGCCGCGGGCAACCAGCTAGTTTAATAATAATTATAATCATGTTAAAAACTTTACATTATCGCTTTTCAACGTATCGTTCTAGTTCTATGTTTTCGTACATGCACGTGATTTTTTCAGAAACTTTAAGATTCATTTTCATGAATCTTCATAATATTAAAGTTTCTTTTCAACCGCTATAATGTAAATAAATGTTTAAAAATCAAAATTATAATTAAGTTTATTCGAATAAATTAACTTAAAATAAGAACCAAGAATTTGATTTAAAAAAAACTCGATGAAGTCAGAAAAATTAAACAATAAGTTATTATTTAGGTAGATGATTTGTTTATGCAAATATAAAGTTCGGCATAATCGGCCTGTTGGAAATTAGACGACTAGGCAATGCAAACAAGAGCATCAAAATATAATATTTTATTACATAGGACAAACACCAGGATTACACGGAGTAAGATTTCTAGTCAAAAAATACTAACATATATAAACAATACCACAATTAACTAATCACGGTTATCGAATATAGTTTAAAAATAACACATAAAACTAATTTACCTGCAGATAATAAATACAGCGTTATATCTGAATGCACGAGAGCATTACATAAAACGAAACCCAAGTCAAGAGTAATCAAGATACAAGATATATTACAGATAGACTACAGAGACCATCGAAAACACACTATAGAAAAACACAAACTCAACAGGTAACTTAAAGAGAGCATATAATGAACTAAGATCTCATAAAACATGGATAGAAGGTTTTCGCAGAGCGGATGAAGTATCACACAATAGGAAAGATATACTCTAAACAGCCACTATATTCTACAAATCACTGTACGAAGTACCAGAGCTTCACGAAAACTCTCAATATTTATTAGGAGACTGAAATAAATGCAGTAGATAAAACAGAAATTTTTAGAGAAATACAACAGCTCAAGCCAATGGAAAGTTCTAGGCCAGACTAGAGTTGATAACAAACGAAACCATAAAAACAGCTTGATCACTTCTTACCACACCTGTTGCGCTTTGTTTAATAAGATTCTAGACACCTGAAAACGCCTAAACAATGGTCAGAGTCAAACTTTATATTTTTCTATAAAACGGGGCCCCAAACAATATTAACAACTATCGACCCATCAGCCTTCTGCCCTCGCTATATAAACTGTACTTGTCGCTTATTGTTTTACGTTTTAAGAATTACTTTTACACTTGAATCATTACAAACGATCGAAAGTATAGTTTCGGAGAGGATACTCCACAGGGGTACCATATTCATTCAATGCAGTTACTTATAGACAAGTACCAACAATTTCAAAAGCCTCTCTATATAGCTTTTATAAACTACCTAAAAGCTTTTGACACTATACTCCATCCATCAATATGGGAAGTTATGAGATTACAAAAAGTGGAAGCCACATACATCACAGTACTAAAACACAGTAGACAGTAAGACCCAGCATTCCAATCGAAAGAAGGATAAGGCAAGGCGGGTCCTTTCGCCCGGAATCTTCAATGCAGTGCTAGAGGAGTTAATTGAAAAACTAAACTGGAATAGAGTCGGATTAAACATAATAGTTTATTAGCCACCTGAGGTTTGCAGATTATATAGTTTTGCCGTTAGTACTTGCCGAAAACAGTATAGAACTAGAATATATAATAGACTCAGTACAAAAATTGAGTAGACAGTCAGGGTTAGAGATCAATTACAGTAAAACTAAGGTGATGACAAATGCATTTAAGAATCAAATAATAAATACTGCTATAAGAAAAGGAAAATTAAAATGGCGGTGGGCGGGTCGTGTAGCCAGGATGCGCGATGACCGCTGGACAAGTTGGTAGAAGGCATGGCCAGGCCCTACAGACAATAGAAAAAGGAGAAGACCAAAAGGCAGACAGGCAGATGATATAATAGGAGCTCCAGGTAAAATAAGGATGAAAAAAGCTATACATAAACAACTGAAAATCTTTTGGGAAGTCTTTACCCTAAACTGAGAGGAGTTCACGCTATATTTATTAAAAAAAAATAGTATTATGTACGATTGTTTAATTCTTAATTTTTTTTTAGTTGTTTTTTTCCTTTTTGTAGTAATAGTGCGAAATGAACAGGCTTTATATTTATTTATTAATATTAATATGTCAAACTGTTGAACTCATTGTATATATTTTTACTTAATCATTTTGAATACAAATACTGCAGTTAAATTGTAAAATATTATAATTTTTCAAGAAATTTTAAATTCATGTGATCTTTTAATCAAACGGATTGCTATATACTTTGCTATATATAATATTTCGATGTTAGTACACATTTGAAATGAAACTACCGATAACAAAAGCCGATGCAAAAAAACCTTTTCAGTTTATACTGTAATATAAATATATTAATGTGTCTAATTTTTGTTATTTATGTCAAAAACAACTTACCCACATATATAACTTCATCTGTGTTTTAATTGTACATATATTTTGTCAAGGGATTTATAAAATGAAATCCGCAACATTTCTTATTTGAATACCTACACGTGAAATAGGAATAATTAATACTGACCTTAAGAAGTGGCCGACATTAGCGTGAACTAATTCAATACTTACAAAAAAAAAATTATGCCTTCACTCTTGAGTATTAAATATTTTAAATAAGTTTAATACAGTAACGACAATTTGTTATTTGGACGTATCAATTGTAACAATAGACACAACTTACATGTTGTGGCGTTTATTTAGTTGGTATACATTTTTGTCCGGACGGCCTTCATACAAAACTCATTCAAACTACACTCCATCCAATACATTTTGAAAGTGACAGAGTAACAAATGAGAACGTCGGCAGTTGTTACACTTGAATTAACAATTTAATATCCGCTTGCATACCTATTATATATGTACAATATATATCCAAATCCTAAAAAATAAATAATTATAATTTTTGTTTCAAATCAACGATTATTACAAATATTTATTTATTGCTTTTCATCTAAAGCTTTAATTATAACATTAGTTGATATATTTTCGACATAATATTTACAAGTTTAACCAAAATTTAAATGCATCGGTGTTGGAGTTGTCCATAGCCGACGATAACCGTTTAGAAACAGATGGACTTAGGCCTTAATGCTGCCCTTTGTCATTTTTTTTTTAATTTGAATGTGATCGTTATCTTGGAGGATATTAAACGTATTCAAGCGATGATGGCGCAGTGGGTAGTGCAGCCGGATTCCGCGTCAACCGACGCGGGTTCGATCCCAACTATCCAATTTTTAAATCGGCCTGTGCTTTCGGTGTAGGAAAACATCGTAAGGAAAAAATAGCAAGGTGGTGCGGCATTTACTAAAATGCCCGCCTGTGTAGCTACCACCCTCAAGTTTGAATACCTCTCGTCAAATACCAAGAGGTGTGTTCCGGCAGCATCACTTGAAAACTAGTACCTAAGTAAGTTTAGTGTGTTTACCATCCTGTACCACATCGTCACCTTTTTTTTTTTTTGACGGGGGAAATGCATTTACGCACTACCCTTACCTATTGCATTAGTGAGTCCGAAGTCCCTCAATGCAAGGGGGCGCGGAGGGACGGACTCCGTGCCAGTGTGGGACTCACTCGGGCGTGAAGCGCCCGGAAATACCCACTAAAACCCCCCGGGGCCGTTCGCCGCATTTGGGATGGGGGCGACACGGGGTGGCTTTTCGCAAGCACCGCGTCGACCACATCGTCACCTAACATCAGGTGAGATTGTGGTTAAAGCCTATATCGTGTAAAAAAAAAATAATATTGTGCGAACATACTATCGTATCCTTATAATTTTTTAAGGCTCCTAGCGGGATTCAAACACAGTCCTATTCACACTGTATCGGAAATGTACCTAGAAAAATAATTAAATTAATTCTACATTCCCAAATAAATGTTGTTTCCGTATAATACTTGAAGTAGTAGATCGACTATGGAACCTTGTGTTAAAAGTTTTAATCGAACGGAACAAACTAAGTACAAAACGAACTCTAGTAACACTCTAAATTAAATCATATGGCTATACGCATAACGTCGTCAGGATATGTAAATTTTAATTTGAAATTCAAATGCCTTTAATCAGATACAGTTTTTTGTTGTTGTCGAGTGTATGAGAGAAACAGTACCACAACAATTATTGTTGGTAAATTTCTGAAAAAAAGACTAAAACCAAAAATAATCTGAAATATACTATCCTAATATATTATTACTCACACTTCAAAATATATATTGGTATTAGAAGGATGACAGGTGAAATAATTAAAAATGTAGTCATATAAATAGCTTCACATCGCGCGATGAATTTTAAATATTTCCTACTGTTCTTCCCTGTATAGTGTTCGCGCTGCAAGGAAAACATTACGCTATGAATTAAAAATTGACAATAACCTTAAATGCACAGACTTAACCTTGTTACTCTGTAGACACAGTCTTATATATGTACATACTGTCTACATTTATTAATAATATATTTACATAATACGGGCTACAATGTAATAGAAAGGTGTAATTATTTTTTTTTTTTTGTAAATATTTTTCTAATCCCCATTAAATACTCAACGATACTAAGTTCGATTTTAGAAAACACAAAGGGATGTTTATATTATATTTTTGTTTTTTTTTTTTTTTATTTATTTAAATTAAACTATCTGCAGACTCTGGGTCCGCACCTTTTTTAGATTGGATATTTAAATCGACTTGCGTCGGAAAAAATTGCCTATAATAGCAATTCAAGCGGCTATGCAGTTAGTAATCTTCTTTCGCATATGTGAGCTTAAATCTACTTCTATTAAATTTTTTATATCTATATATTAAATTATTTTGTAAACACTTATTTTGTTATTTTATTAATTACATAATTATTACATTTTTTTTAAACTTATATTTATATTTATATTTATACTTATATTTATATTTTTATTTTAACTTACGCGACAATTATACGTCTCATAGGGAAACCATGTCTATTATAGCCACTATAAGCCTCACTACAAGGACTCGTACCCAAATGAAAATTGCATTAATTTACAAAACATATCGTCTTATATACCCACATATATACCCACATATATACCCACATATATACCCACATATAGCTTCTACAATACAATCAAGTCCTCATTATTCGAAAAACGATGAAATGACTGTAACATGTCCTATGATTAGTACGATATAATTTTTTGCTTTCTTCACCACCCTTTCTAAGGTTGACTGGGAGAAAATGCCTAAGGCATTAAGTCCGCCTTTGTACATAAATGTGTGCAAAAAGTGTTAAATAAATATAATTCAAGATAGCGATAGCATTGGGAACGATGAAACTATCACGTCGGTCTACGAAACTTTTCTGAAACTGAATATCCGGAAATTCACTAAAGCTTTCCAGTCTTTATTTTAAAAAAAATTGTGAACAGAACAAGTCGTTTCCCCATAGCAATCTATAGTTGTCATCGGAATCGATGCATTTAATAAGATTCGGATGCGTTTGGTAATAATCTGTATGTTTGTAGCTAATTAATACGGTATCAGGCGGTCATATTTACTTTTGATTTCGTTACACCCGGAACAGGTTTAATGCGAGCTCACACGAACGTAACGCGGCCTCCGCTCGGATCATACCACTCGCTTAATCATTCCTTAAAATATCCTTAGTACCTTTTCCAGTATGAGCAGACATTTTCAGAATAAGATTTAAATATAATATCTCCAGAGGACGTGGTTAAATATGAAGTGCTAGACTCATATCGTTTTTTGGTCCACTGCAGTAGATGTAAGTCTTCCCCAATTTGTGAAAAAAAAAATATTCTCTTGTCCGCTTACCATAATCATTTCCAGCAGTGTTCGTTCCAACCGTGACTCCATCTAACTGAGAACCGACTAACCAGTGTGGTCTCGATACAAAAACTCGTCGATCTACTATTTAGATAAAAAGGTACACATATTATAATCACTTATGGCAATTGCATCGCTTGAATCCAATCGTATCTAAACATGTTGAAAATGTTTGAAGTCTCATCTTAATCGCTTTAATTGATTACCTTTTAACTGTGGAGTGTTAATGATTCCAATGTTTGGAGTTTCTCATAGAACACTCATAGGATCATAGGATTATCATAGGATCGAAAGCTTTATTTTCTTTTATTTAATGTTTCCAGTAGAGACACGAAAAAATGTAATTAATTTGGCGTGCGGAACTCGAATAGGGTATTTGACTATAACTCCAAAGCGTCAAATCAGATAAGTTTAATACGTGACACCAATATTGATCAAACAGAACACCTCCACACTATTTACATCGGATTTGTTTAGTTATGGTTGTCACTAATGAAATGCAATAAAATTGGCTTTAGGGTCTCATTACAATTACTTATATTGTCTCTTGGAAAAATCTTTCATTGGCACATATGAAGTACTTCTCTTACTGTGTTAATAGTTATATATTTTACGTTACGAAACCGATTTGTATTGTATAATATTTTACATACGTTAATTTATCCGAATGAAAATCGCATTCCGATTGGTATGTAATGAAATACTCGCGTTTCCGAACTCAAGCCACTTGATACATCCAGATTTACATTCGAAAAACTGTGAATACGACTCACGGAAAAAGCGCACAGATGTTTTTGTCGTTTCATTGTTTTTTTTTTTTCATTATTTCCACTGGTATCCAGCTATCCTTTTAAAAACAATTGGAATACATATGTCTAGTGTGTTCAACTTCATAAGTCAAAATGTAAAATGTTTGATAGAGTGTGATTGAACACGAACTCACGTATTCGATTTTATAATTAGCCTGAACTTTCGGTTAAGAAAAATATCGTGAGGAAACCATAGCATGGTGGTAGAGCATCTTCTAATAATACCTGGCTAGGTAACTACCAGCATCATGTTTGAAAACCTGGTGTCAAAACACCTAGTACCTTTACCCTTAGAATGTTTACTAATTTAGATCACATTGACACTTAACAACATCAACAAAGCGCTGAGGTTATACATATCATCATCTCCCTGCCCTTTTCCCATTTTTATTTGGGGTCGGCGCAACATGTCTTCCTCTTCCATTCCTCTCTATTTGTTGTCATCTCCGCATTCACTCCTTTTCTAAACATATCATCTTTCACACAGTCCATCCATCTTTTCTTTGGTCTTCCCCTTCCCATGTAACCGTCCACATTCATATCCAATACCTTTCTTACAACATTCTCTTTCTCCCTGCGCATCACATGCCCATACCAGGATAAACGACCGCCTCTTAACTTGTCTGTTATTGGCGCCACTTTCAAACTTCCTCTAATATATTCATTCCTAATCCTGTCCATTCTTGTTACCCCACACATGAGGTTATACATATACAGTATAAAAAAATATTATTGTATTTTCATGGATCAATGATCAAATGAACTATTTTTACAAGTATTTTTACAATATTTATCAATAGCAGCTTTATATTCATTACAAATAAAAGAAATGATTTACTACCGACGTTCTTATAACGAAAACACAATCCTAAATCAATTACATTTCTTAATTTAAAGCATATATTATAGGTATATCAAGAGCTTGCAAATTGATCCGATAAAACCCATTAATTGCACGTTATTTTTACAGAACACGCGGAAGTGAGGTACTTAACGTTTGGCCATTTTTTTGTGTAAATCAAATCAATTCGGTGGGTAATTATTTTTCATTGTATACAGTTTATGTTGGTCCCTTGCGGTCGGTTGTGCGTCAGAACACAATTCATTGGCTGTGGGCAAACCGGTCACGTACCTAATGTTGCCATTAGCCGCCTTCTGAAACGACTACGAGTTTGCCTAAATGAGTTGCTTCAAGACGACGACGTCGCTTTGATGGGGAAGTTTTAAAGTATAATTTATTACTAGATAATTTAACAGTTTTGATTCATATCTCAGTCAATTTTAATACAAACGGATTACATTCCTAGTCGAATTATTTTCCCATACCTTTGATATATTCATTGAATCAGAAAAATAAAGAATCGATGAGCACAATAAATTAGATTTTCTCAAGAAGAACTTATTAGGTAAAGATAACTCCGTGAGAACTAAATCGCAGTATATGCTGCTTAGCACATCTTCTGTAGACAAACAGCGTCATAACTGCCTCTCAATTCTAATTCTAATACGTAAATTGCTGAGAATAAATATTTGTCTTAAATGAACGTTTTAGTTAGTTACTAGTTACTTAGTTTTACAACGAAAAATAATTAGATGTATTCTATCTAGTGACCCGCATCATTAGTTTGACGTCACTTCCCATTAAGAGTTATTGAGGTTACGCGTTACATCGTCATTTTTGTACATCCCTTGTCTGAATGGTTCTCATCCACTATACACCCTATGAGACTCATTGCCTGTTCTGAGATCATCACGTACTTATCCGACCATCAAGCAAACGGGTCACCCTACTGACTTGCTTTAACTTATCGCTTTTCGGGATTACCAAGTATTTACCCAGACTCTGAAAAGCTTGGTTTAAACATAGTTTTTTTTTTTTAAATCTGGATTGTACTATGCTTACCATCAGGTACAAACAAACCTGTCATTCTGACGTGTAAAAAAGGTATACCATTGAAAGAGACCTAGGTTAAGTGTTCTTTATCATTTACATTTCAATATATTATCCTTAAATGTATGCTGATCACTAACTAAATATGTTCTATTTTATAATGATAGATATTAGCAAATCGATTTCTAAAATTACTACTATAGAATTGTTTTTTTTATTAATACGGAACTCAGTCCCAGACTTTTGCAATATCATTCTCAAACGTATCGCTAGTATTATGACATAATAAAAGTTATAGGAGAGCTTTATAAATTCCATTTTACATTTACGGTGTTTCAATAAATTCTCTGTTAGTGGGTTCTCGTTTCTCAGAAATACATACTTTTTATAAAAACCGATATCAACATAAGCCGATTTAGCAGAGTTCTTGGACAATTCACAATATTTGTTTTGTAAAAAACAATCTATCTGATTTGTATCGAAGCATGAGTTACCAGGATTGCATTGTCATTTACCAACTCACCGAGTAGTTCTTCCCCGGGGAGTAGTATTGTCCCCACTACGCGGCGTCAGGTAACGAAGATGACAGTTATAAAATGAGTTTTCAAATATATAACCTCTTACTGTCGTGCTCGGAACTTTACAATTGTACTATTTATATCCTGTTCTATTTATATGATTTAAAATCTTTAATATATAATAAGTAAGTCAGCAAATATAGTATAGAATATCCACACACTTATTAATGAAGGCGAATATATATTTCCGTGCGCATATAACTTTGCAAGAGCCCGTAGATGAATACCAGCTAAATGTAGAATACTGAGCTTTCAACCATATTTATTTTAACGTATAAGTTCTGCATCGTAATACTTGTCTAAATGAATATTAAAAATAGAATTATATCACTATCAACCCTGAGCAAGGTTTGAAGTTTGTGGAATTACAAGAAACAATTCCAAATAACTAAAATTAACAGAATATTCCCAGATGTAAATCAGGATATTTCATCTGCTTTTAATTGGAAACAGCAGAGAGAAACAACCACAAAATTTCGGAAACAAAGTTAATCCATAAAACAAAGGTAATTTTTGGGAAGCAAATGCTCAGCGATTACATTCTGCCCAGTTATTCATCAAATATAATACAAATCTAATGCGTGATACGGTTTTGTTTTCCATTAAAAATTCTATTCTCAGTTAGTATGTAAAAGGAAGGATACAACTTTTCGTTTATGCACCCCAGGAGGCACATTATCACGATCCAATCGACATAAACAAACTGATAAAGATCCAACGAATGCAAATGTTGATATCATTTGATATGTTTCGAATTGATTAAATTAATAGCATTATATTTCAAAGTAATAATAGTAAAGTAACTTAATTAAAAAATATATAAGAACCGGAAAAAAGTCATTGGATAAATAGCAAAAGGCCGACCTTCAGTATTTGGAGAGGCAATTAACTGTTAAAGCACGAACCTGGCGTTTACTTCAGCTTCCAATTGTTTGTACAATTTTGAGCGATACATACATGTTACATACTTCACAGAAAAAGGAATCTCTAAATTTGTTTTTTTTTTTGTTACAGAGAGTACAATCGGTATACGCCACTTGATGGTGTTTCTGATGTTCTTGGGAACTACAGCTTCCTACGCCACCAGAGTAAGCATGAGCGTCGCTATCGTTGCTATGACATCAAACAACAGTTATAACTATCCGGTTAGTATTATTATTCTTTCATTATTTCCTCTGTCCGTAGACATTCAAAATCGTATATACTTTATATAAAAATTAAAGCGTAAAATTACTGTAAAAACTTTTTTTATTAAAAAAAATCCGACTTCAAAAGAATAAACTATAACAATGCACTAAAAAGTCAGTAAATAATTACTTTTATTAATTAATTTAATTTTCAAATCGGTGCCAGCTTATGGATAACAAAATGGTGTAAGTGTACATCGCTAATTATATTCAATTTTGATTTATTCTTCTTTTAAATCATCCTAGTTCTTTATTTAAGCTTATACGTAATTATGATAATGTTTATGCAGTTATTTCCTTTTGTAAATGAGTACATTGGTTAACTCTAGCTGGTATCGACTCCAAAATTAACTAAGCAGATTAATAAAGTAATTATTTTTTTACTTTTTAGTGCATTATTATTGGTTATTCTTTTGAAGTCGGATTTGTTTTTAATTAGAAAAGTTGTTTTTTTCAACGTTTTATTTTAAGTATGTACTAGTGAAGCCTACTTCATAGTTATGGAAACTAATATTTAATTATAAACACGTGTAAGTGTCTATAATATTCATGGGTTTTTCTCAATTTCCCTGAGTTCCACTGATTAGATCGTAGTCTGGTGGAAATGGGACCAACTCGGAATTGTACTCATTTGATTTAAAAAAATATTTGCAAATCGGTCTACAAATGACGGAGAAATCGAGTAATGATCATACAAAAAAAAAAATGAATAAAATACAGACGAATTGATAACCTCCTCCTTTTTGATGTCTGTTTATTAGATAATAATTGAATTATTTCACGTGAGCAAAATTTTACCTATTGTATAACATGGTGAATATTTTATCAATTTACCTACGCTTATTTCTTCACATTACTTCTACTTGTGAAAGCATTATAATCTGAGTGTTATTTCTTTTGAACAGAAAGACGTAATGTTTGATTGTTGTTCGTAAAAATTTATAAAACAGTCTCTAGTCGTGATATCAATCAATCAATGAAGCTTTTTCATTCCGGAACATAACATCTAATCTCAGTTTATGTAAAGAAATGCTCGTAAAATAACAAAATGTGATTGGAATTGAATCTTTGATAGAAATACATAAATTAGTGAATATTATCGTACATCTTTTTAGCAAATGTGTTTGCATAATATCGAACTTCAAAAGTGAAATATACTTTAGTATTATTTCGGTGGAAAATTTATCGCAAAACGTTATAAATGTGAGAACAGCTGGTTCGATAAAGTTAAAATTACAGTTCATACACACTTTCCTATGTAAAAAAAAAAACCTTTTTGACCATTACAAGGTGTGACTCCACTGCACTGCACCGTACAGCGGCCCAAATGAATTTAATACTGAAAGACAAATATACTTTATTTAGCTAAACAGGCTGAACATCAAAACTGTTGTTATAAAAATTATATCCCAATCCCAATTCATGAAGCAAATAATATCCTTATTAGTTATTGAGCCAATCTTACAAAAAAAAAATCAACTGTAGGAGAAGTAGCTCATAGAATGCAAAATGAAGCAGCGATTCCTAATCTTCTATGAGCCACTTAACGTTTCCTTTTTACTTTCCTGACAAAATCATTCAGACTCCAGTTTTATTTTTTACAAAATAGAGGGTATCTGTCGTACTGTACAAAATAACTTTATATAATCTCCTATTAAAGTTAAGGTTTTTTTACTTAAATTTACTTTAGGGATCCTTTAAAAAACGTTCATATATATTATCAACATAACTCTCCTCCGCTTTGCCGATGATAGTAGTGTGACCACAGAAGACCTAAGCACGATTCTCGGTGACCTCAGTAGAGCCTCGTTACGAGTCGGTCTAAAAATGAACAAGGTCAAAAGGAAAATCATATCTAATGTCCATGTTGTGCCAGCTCCTATAAAAATCGGTGACTCTATGCTCGAAGTTGTTGATAGTTATATATATCCCTGGGATAAACTGTCCAGTTAACTTTGTTCAAATGGTATAATAATGATGATAACATTAATTATCACGCATCTTATTCTGTGAAAGAAATCTGTATAAAGTTCAAATTTATAAACTTGATTGACTTTACGTGTATACGTGAACCGTTAAGGTCTTGATGCAGTAAAATTGACAAAAATCGCAGAAACCGGTTTGGGAGCAGCAAAAAACGTTTCGAGTAGCATTTCTGTCGAAACGAAGTCGTTAAGGTACGTGAGCTACATGTAGATTCACCCCTGAACGAGTTCTGGCTGAACGAAAATGGAACACCTCGAAAAAAAATAACCCACTGATGTTTTACTGAGATTTTTACTAAAATAATAGCCTAGTTTTTATTCGTTGTAAGTTTTACCTCCTCATCATATTATACACATGTTATCCGCCCGCGGCTGCTCTTGCCTTTCAATTATTTTTCACTGTGTAATATAGTTTTTTAATTTTTTATATGGGACCCTAATTATTTACCATTTTTTTCATAATAATAAATGATAGTAACAAAAAAATTTGTAACAACTTCAAATACCTGCCAATAAAACTGTGCATTGAATCGGATTTTATGCAAATTTTTATAAGTTTTAATTTTTTTTACGCATAAACCTATTTATTTTCGAAAAAAAAAATAATTACGCGGAGTAACTTCAGCTATCTAACAAAAAAGTCCCGTCCAAATCGGTCCAGCCGTTCCGGTGATTAGCCGGGATAAACAAACATATAGACAGACAAAATTTGAAAAGATGTATTTTTGGTATAGTTATCGTATATAACATACGTATATGTATGTAGTAAAAAAAAACATACACACACACACATACTACACTTTAATTTTATATATTAACAACAACAAAAAATAAATTTCTTTGAACGATTCTACATCGCGCTATGGTTGTGTTGTCTTCCATTATGCATAAATATGTTTCGAAACAGGCTACGCTCACACAGGGTAACGGCCAAGCTGAGTTTCGTACCATTTTGGTGCCCTTGTGCTAGCTACCTTTTGCGGCGAATGCCTTCAGCACTCGCCCCCAAAGTTACGGTAAAGCTGTAAAGGCCCTTCCGGTCAACAGCCATTAGCTAGGTTAGAATTTAAAAAAACAGTCGTCGCTTCAATTTTATTTAAAAGTATGAATCCAGTTATTAGGTATAATAAACATAAAAATCATTAAAACTATTTTTTTTTTAATTGTAGTAAAGTCCATAATTTTATTATGTCGCTCTTTATCATATAGCACAGTTGACAGTGGACAGTGATAGTGTACTGTGCCTTATTCGCCAGAGAATGTAATTTCTATCTTCCAATGGACTTTGATTCTCTCTCTTGACTTGAACTCTCTTTGGTTGATGGAAAAAATATCGTAATGAATGATTCGGACAACGAGTTCAAGCACCATGTCATGCAGGTTTTGATTTGTAAGGATTATTAAAGGGTAGATCATTATGTGTGAACGATGATGATGTCTAGAAGTGACAGCTTTCTCTGTGCATCTACTAATAATCTGTAACTGTTGCAAAAAAAAAACCTGCAGAAATAAACCAGATCGAGTTTCTTGCCGGTTCTTCTATATGACTGGATTGTTTTCCGAACCGGTAGTATTATTTTGACGTTCATTAGCGCCTTATGAGAGCCTGAATTGAATAAAGTATTTTTAAATTTGATTAATATCTCATATTTTGGTTCTCATCTGAATGCCGTTGGCCCTCACGTTCAAAATCTGCTGCACTTGTAAATTAATGCACTTTGCCCAAAAGATCTAATTAAAAAAACTATCCATTGATTACCAGGTATTCGACTGGGACAGAAGTACGCAAGATACGATCCTGTCGTCTTTCTTCTGGGGGTACGTCGTGCTCCAGATCCCAGCTGGTATGCTGGCTGGAAGATTCGGAGGGAAATTCCTTATTTTCATCTCAATGGCAGTGTGACAGGAGTAGTAAACTTGCTGATGCCACTGGCTGCTGTAAAGGTTAGTTAAATATGATACAAATCTATAGTCAAGTAGTCCATAGATTAGTAAGATTTTTGAGAAAATTGTCCTAAATCAGTTAATTGAATACTTTAAAGCAGAAAAAAATTTAGATGTTCGGCAGTTTGGTTTCATGAAATCCAAATCTACCACTGACGCTGGTGCAACGTTAATAAGTCACATATTGGGAGCTTGGGAGATTTGGCAGGATGCAATAGGTGTATTCTGCGATCTCTCAAAGGAATCTGATAGCGTTGATCACAGTACACTTATACTGAAAAGAAAACATTACGGTATTTCTGAAACCTCTTACTCCTTACTAGTCTCTTATTTAACAAACCGCTGTCAGAAAGTAAATATAAATAGGGTTACTCCAAAGGGTCGTTAAGTCGAATCGGTGTTCCACAGAGGTCGATTTTGGGACCATATTTATTTCTGCTTTATATTAACGGCTTACCGCTAATGGTTAATAACTCGTGTGATGATATGGTTTGTTTTCAGACGACACTTCACTTACATGACAAGTGAAAAGAAATAATTCAGAGGTTAGGTTCTTAAATAATACACTAAACAAACATTTCCAAATGGTTTGCCTTAAATAATTTACTACTAAATACTAAGAAGACGAAACGTATAAAATTTACGTTTCCCAATGTGCAACATATTGATTGTAGGGGTGAGATAGAAGGGAATTTAGTAGGCTTAGTTGACAAAACTCTGTTTCTGGGTATAACACTTGATAATAAGTTACAATGGAGTCACATATTAAAACTTTGGTAGGAAGGCTTAGTTCCGCTGCATTTGCGGTTCGAAAAATTCACCAGTTAACAGATATTGCTACTGCTAGGTTAGTCTACTTTGCTTACTTTCATAGCTTAATGTCTTACGGTATTTTGCTGTGGGGTACAGCTGCAGAGGTAGACACTATTTTTACTTTATAAAAGAGAGCTGTTCGAGCAATATATAATATGGGACCTCGCGAATCTCTAAAGAACAAGTTTCTAGAATATGATATCTTAACTTTGCCCACCCAATAAACCTCCGATAACAAGACAAGCTTAGTCTGGTGAATGATCGTCAAAATCTTAATATTAGAAATAAAGATAAGTTGGCGTTCCCATGCTTTAGGCTAAGTAAATCTAATTAAAGTGTGTGTGTGTGTGAGCTGTGCCCGCGAATTCGTCCGTGTGGAATAGTGTTTTTGGGGTAGCATTTTAAACTATTTAGAGTAATTATTTTACAAATAAGATACTTACGTATAAGTAATTTAATATTTAAGTATGCAAGTACATAAAGTATTAACATGAGTTTATTTAAGTACATTTTCATAAAATTCGTTTTTTGTTTTCCCATCAGTATTCGCATGCGTGTGACGCAGTCGTCTGCCCTCACGTGTCTACCCGTTCGGGTGAGCACACTTTGAGCTCGGTAAAATGACTAGACTTCACCTGATGTTAAATTAAGATAAAAAGTCGTAAGTCCTTTCTCAGGCTTCAGATTCACAGAGTACTAAATTTCATTAAAATCGGTTTAGTAGTTTAAGCGTGAAAGCGCTACAGACAGAAACACAGAGTTACTTTCGCATTTATATTATTAGTACGGATAGTATTCGGTTTTATATTAGGAACATTAGCGATTTCCCTGACAATAAGTTCAAGAACCATGTCAAGTATGTTTTAATATAAAAAAGTTATTACAGGGTGGATCATTGCGCGAATGAATGTCTGGAATTTACACCCCTCTCTGTGCTTCCATTAACGGTTGTAACCTGAGATGAATAATAATAGTTGTAACTATGATTTGTGTAGTTTTTATATTTAAAATAAAATGTATATTTATATTTTGAATTTGTATAAAAAACAGATTGATTGTCTTGCCTACGCTCTTCTCGACTGTGTTATTTTCCGAACCGGTGGTAATGTTTTGACGTTCATAAAGGCCTTATTAGGGCCTAAATTGAATAAAGAATTGTGTGATTTTGAGTCATCTCGCGACACGAATTCAATTTTATATCAAGCTCACGAACTTACTGCTACGGGAGGACATATTTACAATATTATAGATATAAATAAAAGACTTGAACTCTTACCTATAATTTGAAATGAATATTTATTAGTGTAAAAAAAATGTAAATTCCAACTTTTTTGCTGCTTATATTTTATTTTGGCTCTATTCATTTTCACGCTATGTAATCATTTAAAATTATAATTCATTTATTATTACTGTAATTTTTTATAGTATTGACTTTATAAAATGTAATATGAATAAGTATACTAATTAGTCTGTGTTACTAGCGATGAGCGTCAATTAATTTATAAGCGATGTGCAGTCTACGGAAACCTCTTCAAGTGAAAAATACTATATGTTATGGCGTGTCTGGCCACATGCCAAGGATTATACCGCACAGTAATCCACACCAATAACACAACCTTCAAGCTAAGCTGTAACACTAATAGGCAATTGTTTAACATTTGCTTGGCTCTAGAAAAGAACCGCTCGGTTAACCTCTATGTTAAATTATATTTTTATTAGTTTCCTTACTATATATATTTCGTAGAATTTTTACCTTTTTAAACGATTCAAATCTTGTAATTGAAATTTTACCGCTTTCTTCTTTGATTTTAATACTTACATATATCTTGACTTCTGTTTATAATACAATTATGTGTTTTAATGTCAATGTAAATTCACGATGGCCATTGCCGCATAATGGCGGATTACATTTTTTTGTACAACTCCTTTCATATGGATATGAAAAGAAAGAGCTTAGTCAAGCCACGACCAAGTCACGATTATGTTTTATAGTTTTATCAATATTCCCTACTGATGAGGGAAATGGCGTGATAACTGGTACCCGGTAACTACTCAGTTTATTACCTTTTGTTATATTTTTGTATTTTTATTATTATTCAATTCCTTATTTTACAAGTAAAAAGTATTTTTTCTTATTTTATTCATTATTTACTTTAAAGTATTTTTTTGTAATTTTTGAAACCGAATATATTAGTAGGTTTTCTAGTTTTATAATATCGCTAACGACGATATTAACATCCTTCTCTCTGTTATCAACGCTTCACTATTTGCATCACGTGCTAGTGTAATTACTGTAACTGTAATAAAAAAAATGCCTCGGTAGCGCAGTTGTATTACATACGACTGCCGTTCTGAGGTCTCGGGTTCGATCCCCGGGTCGGGTAAAGTGATATTGGGTTTTTCTACTCAGTATCATCCCGGAGTTTGGAATTTGTGCCCGATATGGCGACAGGCTCGCCCCCTGTCACAACTGGGACGGAACTAAGCTCGCCGAAATGTGGGTGGTGTAGTTCGCTACTTCACCTCTGCCTAACCCTTCGGGGATAACAGGCGTGAGCATTTGTATGTATGTAATAAAAAATAAAACTTTAATCCATAGGTACCCTAAAATTTTAAATACTTAAATGACTCTTCAAATATCCTTTGCGAGAAAAACCGATGGCCTATTGAAATAAATAAATGGGAACGATTCTCCATTACGTTTGTAAAATGTAAGAGCAACGATTTATAAAAAAAAAAAGTACTAAGTTTTATTAGTCATTTGTCAGCAACAGACATTTACAAATGAGTGGTAAAGCTGAGGAATTGTGAAAAGTACGTATTCCAGACGTAGAATTTTTCATTGTCCCCGGTTAAGCCCTGCGGGCGGAACGCTCTGCCATTTGTCTGAGACACAGTTAAGATATCGAATTCATTGTATTCATTAATAAGATTTACTGAGTTAAAATTATTTTAAGCGCTTATCAAAATTACTATTTTTACAAAATATTAGCAATTTACATTGATACTAGCTGTGCCCGCGACTCCGTGTGCGTGTAATTTCGTGTTTGTAAAACGACGATTTTAATAAAATATAGATATACATTCACATTGGAATATATCGTGACTAAACATCAAGTAAGATTGTGGTCAAAACGCTAAGCTTATTTCAGTTTTAAAAAAAATCCAACCATCAAAACATTATTTTTCGGATGATTAATTAAACACTCTATTACGCAGTGAAGAATATATAAAACGCAAGCAGAGCCGCGGTCACACAGCTAGTTTAATCTATAAATAATCTATAAACTATAAGTAGTTATAACGCCATCTATGAATAACCGTTGAAAACATGTAATATATTTATATAAATTTTTCCTTTTGAAAATATGTGAAAACAATTTTAGTAGATTTAATTTTATTCTATTTTTGTTAATTTCACTATTTATTGACATTGTTATTATGCATACATTACATTATTGTGGTTTTTAATATGAATCTAGATAAAAACTCTTTATACATTATATGTAAATACATATATGTAGTAAAAAGTATCCTAGATGTTACTACTATGTTTAAACTACAACCATATCAAAGTTCATCCAATTTGGTCCAATAGTTTATGCGTGATTAGCGAACAAATTATCCAACAACTCTACATCGCGCTATGCTTCGAAACGGTCTACACTTCGTACTCAGATAATGACCTGACCATGTCAAGATCCGTACCACTTTGGTGCCCTTGTGCTGATTACCTTTTGCGGCGAGTGCCTTCAGTATTCGCTCCCAAAGTTACGGCGAAGCTGTAAGACCTGCAGTATAGTTTTTTTATTAATGTTTAGTTTAGTTTTTTTTTCTTATTAATGGCACGGCAGAACTTTGGCCAGAAACCATAAGTGCTAACATAGCACACAAGTTCAAATTTTCGTGTAGAATCAAAACTTATTATAAAATTACTTACACAAGTTATTTTATAAGTACAATAACTTATAAAGGCACTACTACTATTGAAATTGTATGTTAAGTTGCGCGGATTGCGGGTATGTACAAATAACACATCACAACAGGATGAAGTTTTATTAATTAAAAAAATCGTTCATTTTGAATATTCACTTACTGATAGCACTTTTTGTAAAATGAAACAGGGTCTGTTGACGGCCCATATTTATTTAAATTTGCAATCAATTTCCCTTTGAAAATCGTTTATATAATTATCTTCACGTCTAATTGTCTATCATGATCCCAATCTTAAAGATTATCGGTCACACATTTCTTATTATATAAACAAAAAAAAAGTCAAGAGATATATTTCAAGTGTAAAGAAAAAAGTCGTTTTAATTAAATAACACGAGAGAGAGAGAGTATTGTCCGTGCAAGCAGACGAGCCGAGCGGGGACGCTTGTAGCTAATGGCCGACGGCTTCTGTGGTGTTCAAATTCGATTTACTGGTCGCGTGATAAATACGGGCTCTTTGTGAAAAAATATTTTGTCTCTTTATTTTCTACATTTAACTTCGAGTTTTAACGTTTTACATTTATTACTTTTAAAATGTTCTAGTGACTTATTGTTCTTCATTATATTGATGTACATTTAAAGGCTCAACTAGTATAATTACTGTTTTCAATCAAATAAATTCAGTCCCTTTCAATGAATCATTTACACAGAAAAAAAAAATAATTAAATATATGGTTCGTTAATAACATATCGCTTCCACTCTTAAACCTATTTGTTATCATATGTTTCTGTCCATTTTTTTAAAACTTGTATCAGCAAGTCATTAAATTTTCTGTTAGTAAATGAAACTTTTTGGATTACGATAAAATGGGATCCAAAAATATTAGCCCTCGATATTCTGTGATTGCACAAACCAGCTTGCGTAGTCCTTACAAGAACTATTCCTCTAGACCATCAAGACAAATACTAGCATAAACTGAGAAAAACAAGCAATACAAATAAGATAAGCCATGCCCGTTCAGGACAAACATATTATTTTATTATATAATTGTTTAACATATCATGTTTGATGACAAACTTTTAATGAATGGAGTTAAAATAATAATGATATATACATTTTTTCTTTGTCTTTGTCTGATGTAAGGTATTATAAGAAGTTATCATAGATCTCATGGACATATATAAGGTGTAAAGACTGATTTTTTAATTTCCAGGGTGATTGGATAGCAGTATGCGCGTGCCGTATACTGATGGGTCTTACTCAGGGTCTAATGTATCCGAGTCTACATGGAATACTGGGCCACTGGGCACCTGTGGCTGAGCGTAGTCGACTGGGAACCTTCGTTTATGCAGGTAGCGTAGACCGTATATCTTGCCCCCCGGATTATATCTTGCTCCCCGGATTATATCTTGCCCCCCGGATATATCTTGCCCCCCGGAATATATCTTGCCCCCCGGATTGCAGACCTAGCTAGGTCTTACCTCTTTTGAGAGGTGGGCGAAGAGGTGTGGTGGAGAAAGTTCTCCCCCCATCCCCACTGGGCCATTGCACGGACGAGGCCCGGTGGGTTCGCTGCAGGGGCCGACGCGGTGCTTACGAAAGCCACCCCGTGTCGCCCCCATCCCAAATGCAGCGGACGGCCCCGGGGGGCTTTAGTGGGTATTTCCGGGCGCTTCACGCCCGGGCGAGTCCCACACTGGCACGGAATTCGTCCCTCCGTGCCCCCTTACCTATTGTAATGGGGGACTTCGGTCTCACTAATACAATAGGGTAAGGGTAGTGCGTAAATGCATTTCCCCCCCGTCAAAAAAAAAGGTAGCGTAGACCGATAAAATGGTTATTTATTAGAAACCGTCAATATTTTTATACACGCTTGTTAAAATGACCAGTGCATGGTAATATTCAAGACTAATAATGAACGTCACCGGTCATTGTCTTGAATTGCAATAACAAAAAAAGAGTTAAATTTGTAAACAAATGAAATAATTTCAATATTAAAAACACTAAAAAATAGTTACAACAGCCTACAGAGTTAGCAAGACAGGTGAATGTTACTATAATAATAGTGTTAGGTTCCACAATAACGCATATATTTAATTTACCGGAAATAAGTTCAAGGAGTATACTTTCAAAAGGTTATTGAAGGCTATTAAAGGTTATTATTATACCAATAATAATATTTGGAAATACGAACCTCTTTGTAGATTAATGAAAATGAATGATTGTATACAACGCTTGCAAAGTTCAAAAGAAATATATTTAAAAAACAAATTAAAAGCCGTTCGAGTTATTTACTGCTGGCGAGGATGGAATCTTTTTCGAAACTGTGGTGCGACTTAACGTTTATAATTTTTAGTAGAGTATACTACTGAACATAAACTGAATTACAGAAACATTTTGCACCGAACAAGGAACTACCTTCATAACGAGTTGCGAAGTATCAAATACCGGCGATGTTAATACGGTCCTCGAAAATTATAATTGATTTAAATATACCGCTATAGCTTAATAGTTATTGTGCGCCCTTACAATTGTAGAATATATAAATCATTTTTATCATTTTACATGGGACAAGCATGGACAACTGCTACGAATGTTGGAGACTTCTTGATATTTGCTCGTAATGAATATTCTTTTATTGTTTTGAAAAGTTAGGGCTAACCAGAATATGAGCTGGATATTGTTTTTTTTTTTTTTGATAGTAGTTTTTTTTGTATTACAGGTTCTCAACTTGGTACCGTGATCGAGTTGATGACATCAGGATTGCTCTCAGCAAGTGCTTGGGGCTGGCCATCGGTGTTTTACGTGGCCGGTGTCTGTTGCCTCATGTGGTCCACGCTGTGGCTCATCTTTGGAGATTCCACTCCCGGCACCAGTAGGTGGATTTCGAAAGAAGAAAGGAAGTACATTGAAACGAATACTTGTTCCGATGACATTGGAAGTACGGTAAGCTAAGTTTATTATCAATGTATTTTAGTTATAATTAATTTAAAATGTTTTGTTACATACTTGTCCACTTATGTATGTAATATACGAATAATTTGCGTTTCCAAAAACTCTCAACACTCACAAGCTCTGCTCAATGTACTCCTAACTCCAAAATTAGGAAAACTATCAACGTTTAATGTTTCATATATATAAAAATTACTAATATTTTTCGCAAAATACGCTCTACAGCGAATAATAAATCTATTTTAATAACAGAAGTTACCAACGCCGTGGCTGAGCATCCTCACTTCTTTACCATTTTACGCCATACTGCTCGCGCATTGCGCGGACAAAACTTAGGTTTCTGGACGCTGCTGACTGAACTACCCTCCTATATGAAGAATGTGTTGCATGTCGATATTAAACAGGTATAAAGATATAATATTATTATCAGATAAGGAAAAAATATAACTATATAGTCCAGCGTAACTTTGTTTAGTGGCAATCTTTTTACCGTAATAAATGTGTTTAATATAACCTTTCAGAACGGTAATCTGTCAGCTCTTCCTTACGTAGCAATGTACTTGCTGAGCTTTATCTTCAGCTGGATGGCAGACTTCTTCGTTAACAGGAACATTACCGCGCTCGTCACTTCCAGAAGGATATTCAATACTATAGGTAAATTCAATAACACCTCGTAAAGTTATATTTAAGGCAAATTATTCACGCTTTCACTCTGCTAAATATGCTAGTTCAATTTTATTTTCTTTATAAAGACACTGTTGTTTTATTGATTTCTTTAGTCTCAAGTTCATATTCAAAACGAATGTCAAGATGTTATTCAAGCAAATGATTGTCTAGACCAAGGCTGCTCAACCTTTATATTATACGGCCCAAACGGACGGTTCAGACTTTTTTGACGTGACACTAACTGTTGGTGTTATTAACTATAATAGTATATTGTTCCTTATTTTCATTCTCCGATGATAATCTAGTCTTAGATATTATTTTAAATAGCGTGCCTTTAAATGTAATTTAAATTATAAATACCCGTGCGAAATCGCTAGACTTGATGTTTCTTTAGTTCGTGGCGTAACTGATCATCAATATGCAATTTTTTAGGAAAAAGATCTGTTATAATTCACGTTTTGAAAAAAAAAATCGAAATGAAAACTATGGTATGTAACCGATAGCTATAATCATATGATTTCAGACATAGCTATTAGCTATTGTAGTAATATATTGTTTATGCCAGACGTTAAATTATCTATTGATAGCAACAATAGGTTACAAATATTTTATTCAGTTACTAATTATGCGGTATTTATTTTTTATACAACAAAGATCTAAAAAGAGTTTTACATAAACATCTTCTGTTAGGGAGCGCGTACGCAAGACTCAACTTGGTGGGAATATAATTTACATACGCCGTCATTCAAAAATCGTAAGCAGGGCACAATGTGACCCGCGGGCATTGGGTTGAACACCTTTGGACACCTTTGAACCACTCTCTAGACACTTTACAAAATTATCCAATGGAACGTCAAATGAAGACAATAAAAACAAAACATACACGTAATATAAAACGACCTTTTCTAAAAAAAATGTTATAACCCTTACAGCGCACTGGGGTCCAGCCGTGGCTTTACTCGTCCTCTCGTATCTCCCTCCCGGTAATCTGACTCTCGCTGTGATCATTCTGACCCTGACGGTGGGACTCAACGGCGCTCATTACGTCGGTTTCATGGTACGTATATTTATATAAATACAACTGTATGTCCTTTAGTTGTCTTATAACTCGAAAACCACTTCGATTTACATGATTCTTTTTTATATCGTATATCGTATATATATATTATCTGGTCAAGTTTTGGTTAATTACCTTTTGTATAAATGTATTTTGTTACTTGAAATAGTTTAATATATTAGTATGTAAAGAAAGTAATGTGAATCATAGAAAATAAATCTTCATGTAAATCGTTTTTTTTCTTACATTACATAAAGAGTAACGTTTTCCTGTTCGTTAACTGGCTTATAAGTTTAAAATCATTACAACGATTTATATTATTATTTCATGAAGATAGAATCGAAATATTTATACCATATGTAATATGTAATACCACCTTCTTGTCGTATAATAACTGGAAATATTTTAACTAAACCATTGAATATATTTAAAAAGATGTATTATTTCGTATTAAAAATACATTTAAATATGTAATGTTAACGCGTTATTTAAAAATATTAATCACTAGATATAATTTTTATGTTACTTTTTTTTAGCATTCTAGTGCTCGAGCGCTTGTAAAATTTTGTAATAGCTGGCAGTTTGGTGTTTATATACAATTTTTATGGACTACATTATGTAAATGATCGGTTCTGACTAGATTTTTTAAAGTTAACATTAGTAAGTTAAAAATAACGAGCCTATTAGAATGGGCGTAGACTGGTATCCTTTAGTTTATTTCTTGATATAAATGTTTATGTTTTAGTTATCACACATCGACATCTCGCCCAACCACGCCAGCACACTGATGGGCATCACAAACGGCGTCAGCGCAATCTTCTCCATTATGGCACCCTTGAGCGTTTCCATTGTCGTTAAAGATCAGGTAAGTGCGTTGCTGACATTTGACGGAATATTTATACAGGGCAAAATTTAAATTCTAGATACCGATAAAACCTATAGGATTTGTAAAAGGAAGAAAGAAACTATTACAATGATATTATACCAAGTTTTTTTAAGTAAATATACTATTGTCGTAAGCCGGGAACATATAAGTTCTAGAGACATAATAAATTGGTATTTAGTTACCTTTTCTTTAGTGTAATTTATAATAAATTTACGATTATTATCTCAATCATGTTGTTTGATTTGAAATATTAAAATTTGTCACAATTATTAGTAAAGTATCTCTTTGTTTCAGACGGAAGCGTCCGAGTGGAGGAAAGTGTTCTTTATATCTATAGCGTTCTATTTCCTTAGCAACCTGTTCTATTTGCTGTTCATCTCGGCAGATGTACAGCCGTGGAATGATCCTCAGCCCACGGGCATTACTGGTGAGAACCTCTCTAATAACCTATTTCAGAACAATTTACCATATTTAAATAAATTATTAACTACAAGCTGAGCTAAGTGAATTCCAGTAACTCTGCTGATTTATAACAATAATTTTAACAGTCTAGTATTTTAATATTTTGACAAATTCACTTAATTTGTATATTACCTATCTATAATTTATGTAGATTCATATTTTTTTTTTATGTATTTGTATATTAGTTGGTTTGGGCATGTAGAGAGGATGGATGAGAGAAGATTAACGAAATTAATTTATAAGGCGAGGGGGTGAATGGGCGAGTCGGTAAGGGTCGACCTAGGCGAATGTATCTAGACCAAATCAATCGTGTCTTAAATAAAGGCCAGGTAAATAGTACCCATAACCGACGAGCATGTATGAAAGTGCTCATGAAAGTAGAGGAAGCGAAAGAGGTATGCCAAGATCGTAGCAAGTGGAAGGACGTAATCTCTGCCTACCCCCACGGGAGAAAGGCGTGATGATATGTATGTATGTATGTAATTTATGTAATTTATGTATGCTCTAGATTACGAACTTATTTTTTGAAGTTAACCACAGATTAGTTTATGCTGGACATCATCAGCGCTGGTATCAATACTATAACGGAAATAACTTCTAAAAATGTTAATATAAAATTACAGAAGACGGAGTCAAGGAGAAAAAGCGAAAGGCAAGTGTAGGCGCCATTAGGAGGAGGAGTATCGCTGAACAACCGTTTTGATACCGTACATTTAACGAAATTACTAACTAGTCATTTAAATGATTTATGTAAGTTTGTGATTGGGATCGATTTTTCGCACTATACAAAACCAATTCATATAGACAGGCTATGAAAAATTAACACAAACGAATTTTTAAAAGAAATATTAAAAATTTCCGAGAATACGAATAGAAATCATTGCGCTCGAAATTACTTTAAATTTTATGTTTCGTTATTAACGAAAAAAATATGGACGAAATCAATTGATTCCGTTTTAGTGCTATCTTGTGTGAAGCGTTTTAATATAATATTATTTGAAACTGTTACACCATTTACATACTTTCTTTCTTAAACCAAATGGATTTAAAAATTCTAACACCTGCGATATGCGAGCGAACCAAAGACTTTTGTTTTTTTTTAACCATAGCGATACAAAAAAACGAGTGCCTTATTGTAATATTTATACTGTAAATAATATTTATTTATATTAAGTATAATAATGTAAATATATGTTTTAATTATGTTATGTATTTTTATTATATTATAATGTTATATATATCCAAGGGGTTAAGGAGTGATGAGTGTTGTTGCTTGTTGTATCTAAACTACTACTGCGGGGGGGGGGGGGGAGGCTTTCGTACTTGACTGGATCGCGACTACATGATCGCGATTACTTGGTAAAAAAACTCGCATTAGTGACACGTTTCAGCGTTGTCGCTTAGCGTATTGGTATGCTTATCAATGAGCGTAAATCCAGAGCTAACGAGAGGCTTCAGCAGTCTGAGATGTAGTTCGGCATGGTGATGTCTCTAGGCAGCTGGGGGTCGGGTCCCTTCCTCGCTACACCCTGTTGCTTATAACAGGATGAGATGAGGGGGGAGTCCGCGCCACAGATGTCGGGAGAAGAGGGTTCTCGTGGAGAGGGGGAGAGGCACTCTCTAACCTCTCGCGGATGTTTAGGATGTTCCTCTTGGCGGCCACTGGAGTATTCGCGGTGCATGCACCAGTTCGATCCCGTGTTGCTCCAACTAGGTGGCGGGAGGTTCCGGGGGGTTTAGTGGGTAGTGGTCAACGGCGCTTCTCGCCGCGAGTCCCACACTAATCCTGTTCGACAGCCCCTTGCACTTGTGCGAGAGACTGTCACACATCTTCAGTCGCGCTTCAGCCAGTCCTGGAAGGGTACGTCCCTATCAGGTCTGGCTGGACAGCAAGTGCCTAAATGCATTCCCCTCGAAAAAAAAAAAAAAAAATGGTGATGTCCACTCTCGACTGAATATCATACATCGGCGAACGTATTCTTGAGTTGTAGTTTATTTAATATCAAATAAAGTGCAGTAATTTTGCCAACATCTAAATAAATTAAAAAAAAAAAAACATAAAGACCCTGTGTCAGGAAACTTTTTTGAACATTATTTTGCAATTGTATGAAATTGTATATTCTCAACTGATTATAAGTAATGACACAGTCTAAGAAGATAACAAATTAAGACTAGAGGAACTCACTCTCAAGTAAAGCTCTCTAAGTGCTAAGTGGTTTATTTTCTGCTTAAGGTTCGGAAGTAATCAAACGAGTGTTACAAAAACTTCAATATAGTAGGGCGTTTTGGGTTCGTTACGATCTTTTCCCTATATCAATCGACGGGTTGCCCACAAACACTTCACCAATGATCAAAGCAACGTCACCTGCAGAGCGAACTCGGTCATCGCGGTGCATACTCTCGAGATCCTGTGTCCCTCACTTTGGCGGCGGATAGGAGTTCTTCTGTTTCTGTATCCGCAAGAGATTTCTTTGCTTTAAAATAACTCTACCCAGCCAAACTATAACTATGTACATATATTTAGACTAACTCTATCCAGTGCTCACGTATCAACGTTCATAGTCTTATCTTTGAACCATGATCTTATTCTTGAACTATTGGTTGTTGTCATTATTTTGTAAAATCTATATTGGAAACATAAGTGTTACATATTTTTATGATAAATGGATTTTATCACGATACTGCAACTGATGAAACGTCTCATATAATACTTCTTTTTTTAAATTAATTCGTTATTGTAGTAACGTTAATTCCAGTATAACGTTCACTGACCGACCCTATTCCACCTGATCCTATTAATTGATAATGGTATTTCCAATAACGGACCTGTTAATTAGCTCTAATAGTCATTGGGATTCCAATTTGTTTCAAATCATCGTACGAGACTGGTCGTCATGTATTTAATATTAAGTTGTACTGACCAATAATATTGCATTATGTAATTTAGGATACAAATTATGGATTTTAGGTAAGACTAAAGTTACCGCGCGTTTCTTTTAATATTTGGTTTAAGTTTAAAGATAACAACTAACAGGAATCGAAGCTATAGTCAACAAGTTCATAAATATGATAATTTTTGATAAAGCTCCTAAAAATACGTGCGATGGGGTCATTCGATTCGGAATGGCACCCAGAAAAATGTACTTCGAGGATTTATTAGCACACAAAAATTGCAATTACTACTGACAAAAAACTTTTTTTAATTATGAACAAAACCGACTTCTAAATACTATAATAAATAAATAAACTATAAAATACATAAAATAATCAATAAATAATTAGTTTATTAATCTGTTTCGTTAATTTTGGAGTCGATGCCGGCTGAAGTTAACCAATGTGTTCATTTAGAAATGGAAATAATTGCCTAAATTTTATCACAATTACATATATAGCTATATAAAGGACTGGGGTGATTTTAAAGAACAATTAATCAAAATTGAAAATAATTGTTGATATTTAGTTGATTAATATAGAAAAATAGAACACAATAAATGCATAAAACGTATATTATTGCACACTTGACACAATGACATTCATATATTGTACAGAGAGAGAAAGTTGCCAACATAAGACATTAAATTATATCAAAAGACAATAAATATTAGGTTGCGTTCCTATTTTCCAACAATAATGAGTGACGTTAATTACATCACTTTTTATCCATAAGCTGGCGTCGATTTTAAAATTAAGGAAGCAGATTAATAAAGTAATTATTTATTTAGTGCATACTTATAGTTCATTATTTTGAAGTCAGTTTTGTTTTTAACCGAAATGGAAATGGGAGCGACTCGGAAGTCTACTCCTCTGATTATTTTTTTTTGTAAATAGGTAAACAAATAACGGAGAAATCTAGTAATAAACATAAAAAAACAGACGTATTTATAACCTCGTCTTTTTAGAAGTCGATTGAAAAATTATATTTATTTGGTTTGGCATGACAACTGAAAAACTATTGGTGTTATTGTGTGGTGCAGTAGCTTTTCCAGAAAGATCTAACAGAACAATCTCAACGAACACTATGTAATACGATATCGAGACTCAGAATCCCATTGTGAAAGATTACATGTTACGCTATCTTCTCGTGATAAGATGAAGTTGACTCCAGGGGCTTTGTCTCCCTTGCAAAAGAGCAAGACATTCCATTACGAAAATTGCCACTGTAATTTGTACTAGTTTTGTAATGGAAGGCTTACATTGATCAGCCATTTAAAAAACACAATGTTTAAATTATATGATAACCATATCATAACTTCAATTAATAATTGACTTTATAGTTACAAAAAAAAACGCAAGATCTTTCTTTTTGAACTAAACGGGTTTTAGCATCCACTTTAGTTTTATTTCATACAACTTTGTATCTTCATAGTAATACAATCGTTTTGAAACTGAATAGGTAACTGAACTAAATCGACAGATAGTTTGACTATATGTATAAATTTGTACAATGTTTCATATGAGTTGTGGGGGTGTGCGTGTGATAGTATATTACGCCCACATATATTTATAAAATATTCGGAAGGCAATGGAAATATATTTGTAGTATTGAGATGAAGCGTGAAAGAAGAAACGAATAGTAAAGATAATAAATAATATAATTGAAACCAAAAATAACAAGATTTAAATGAATTGGCAAAACAACAAATTACACACGCCGCGGTCCGTCCGTGAGTGTCCGCCGAGACTGCGCGGGCGCCGGTCAAGTGAAGGACGGTCGTGCGGGGGTGGAGCAAGTTAACCGCCGGTCCAGGCTTATAAGCGTCGGCGGTATAATAACGTTGTTATTATTGTGGCATGTTATGCCACAGAGTGTTGATCGTATCATGGATAAAACTCATAAAATGAATATTGATGAGAAGAACTCGGAACCTACTTATCACTGGTACAAGCACTAGTAGGTACAAACAAAAATAGTTAGTAGATTATATTTAAAGTTCCCCCCTATTGTTGAATTCATAGAATCATTGAAGTATTTAACCTCGATTTGTATTAAAGAAGTAAAGTGGCAATCTAGATCTGTGAACAGTACAACACAGAAAACATATACATATATACTTGTATTTAAAATTGACATTTGCCCTGGCTTTTATCTGTTATATCCATTTCTAAATAAGTACATTGCTTAACCTCAGCTGGCATCGACTCCAAAATTAACGGAGCAGATTAATAAAGTAATTATTTATTGATTATTCAATGACAATTACAATAATATAACCTAAAATAAAACACAAGACACAATTCCATAGATTAGTGGTTGATAAAAGATGACAGTAATAAATGTATTTAAAGTTGATTTAACTTTATAATATTATTCATTTCACGGCCTCGGAGTACTAAATAATAGCAAGACTTGGACTAAAATACTGAAGACATATCTAATGTACACAACTCTTAAAAAAATCAAAAACTTCATAGTTTTTCTTACTCAAGTAAAACTTAGACGCAGGACCCACATGACTCCCTGGTGTACACCAACTTGCATACTGAATACAACTCCAGGCTTAATTTACATTTATGCTCCATTGCCCCGGAATGATGCATTTTTAAATTTGCGATATTTTCCTTTGGGGAAAAATACCGCTTGACATCGCGTGCCATTTTCGCTGAGAACAAGAAGTTTATCTTTTAATATTTAAAATGATCTTTATCCAGTGAGACAACTTTAGTTTCGTAACTACGTGTACTATTCTCACCGTATACTGAATTGTTTTTAACCGAAAAAGGAAGAGGATCTCAATTCGTCTGTATTTTTTTGTATCTTTGTTACGGGAATTCTTCGTCAATTGTTGACCGATTTACAAAATTTTTAATTAATTATTTTGGAATCGGTGCCAGCTAGAGTTAACTAATGTACTCATTTATAAATGAGTGATATTGAATGAAGGAATAAACCGATTTTTAAAAGTCGGTTTTGTTTTTAATTAAAGAAATTTAATTTGAAAACGTTTCGAGTATTCATATGAAACTGACCAGAGGCTTTTGCTCAAACTCTTTACACTATTAAACCTTAATTTAATTCTATTTGTTATCATCTGCCTTGTTATCAGAACAGGAAAATTTTGTTTAGCTTTATACTAATTTCAATTCACATTTCTCAGTATAAAACAACATGCAACTTTTTCTATTTAGTAAAGCGAATCCACACACACACACACACACGCTCGCTCCGCATGTAAAAGACATGAACATTAATAAGCGGCACATTAAACATGTTGGCGAAAAGTGAAGCTGCACTCCACACGGATCTCAAGCTTGTATAAATCACAGTTTACGTGCACTCTCTACCTTTTTGTAGGCAAATATTTCTACTTTGGCCGACATGCCTTTCAACTATATCAAATGAAATCTAGGGACAGTCACTTTATACCAATCTGAATGTATGCGGAATAGCGTGGTATATAACAGAAGATATTTGCGAAAAGGATTTTTAATGTAGCCTTTACTGACGCACGATTTAAATTATTAAATCGATTGACTAATAGGCTCACCTATGGCTTTAGATTCGTTTACTTTTAGAACGTTTATTGCACGAGATGAAATAAAAATAGTCAAAAAATAGTATTACAATGAAATTATCCTAATGTTTACTTTCAGCTTAACTTAGGTTCTATAAACCAACAACCAATTGCAAGTATTTTATCAAACTGAAAAATATTCTGATAATCATCGTTTTTCCTAGCTTATATTCTAACGAGTGAAGATAATATAATAAAATAGGTTCATTAAGATTTTATAAACAAACACAAACAGAACTGGTCACTATACATAAAATAGACTATAGTTGGAATCTATTGACTTGAACCACGTCACAGAAATTTCATTTGTGTCTTTTCATTGACACAGAAGAAGCGTATCACAGCGAGACACGAGACATAATCCACGAGACAGGTCGAAGCGAGGCGCTTGGCAACGTCTCCTTAAGCAATAAATTCATCTTGTCTAGATTTAGGATATTCCCTGTGCCTAATTGTAAACCTGTATTAAGCTTTGTAGAAATAGAATCTATCTAATTGGAAAGTCAAAAGATAAACAAATTGCTCGCTTCGTAGTTGTCGTATTGGGTGTGTATCTGATCCAACAATCTGTATAACTATCTCTTTAGTTTCACTCTGCGCATCGTTGTTTTTCGATTAATTCGAACTTACGTACTATAATTAATATTATTTAGTTAAATTAACTCCAGAAAAAATAAGTTACGTTTTGTAGATTTTCTCTATTATACACGCCACTAATTAATTATTATCAAATTCTGTGCGGACCAGACCAGATGAAAAATATAGTATATATTTTTCACTGCAAGATGTTGACTGCAATACGCGAATACTTGAATAGTCTATAATATTCGTGGATTTCTCTTGATTTTCCTGAGATCCACTTTTAACTATGAGGGTAATTTATGAATAATCAAACACGTAAAACATTTATACGTATATATTTGCCAATAATTTCATAAACTACACAAGCGTATTCTACAGTCGGACGGAGGGGACTGGTGCAGTAAGTGTCGGGCGCGTGCATCGCAATTTGTATGTGTCAGCAAATTATCATGCACGCGCTATACTGTGTCGCTACACACCGATTAGGATGACTTGGTGACAATGTAAACAACTCCGCAGAGTACTCCTTCGAATAACAAAAAATACAAATCGGTCCACAATTGACGTAGAAATCGCGTAACAACAAACGATAAAAAACCATACAGGCGAATTGATAACCTCCTCCTTTTTAAAGTCGGTTAAAAATTTGCAGAAACGGAAATAAACAAAAAGATTTTATCTCTTTCGCTACATTCTGTGACTTATTCGCTAAATCGCACTGATTTATAGCGATATAGGTATCCGTTATCCGGAGGTTACATGAATATTAACCATACAGTCTGAAAAGCTCACATAAATCTTAACCCTTTGGACAGTTGACTTTCATTTTTAATGTATGAACTCTGTACAAGTATTTATCATTAAAGCAGAATGGGATCTTGTTCTCGCAATACAATCAATGTAATTAAGCTCCATAAACGTCATTTTGTCCTTTTTTGTAATAAAAAATTATAATCTATCGAATTTCTTCATTAGATTCACTAATTTTGATATAAAGAAAAACAAATGAAAAATAGCTGGAAACGTTTTACTAATTTAGTTATTTTACTGTAACCTTTTTAATTTAATCAATACCAGCCAAATGCAAATAGTTTTGTTACATATTGTATGCGAAAAGACTTTTTCCCTGAACTATTATCTATTTTAGTGAAAGCGTATACAAAAGTTACTCACTTATTAGTTGGTTATTTATTTGAATATACAAAAAGCATTGTTTTTCATACATGTATTTCGTTAAGCAAAAATTAAACGAAATCGAATAGTAATGATGATGACCCAGTGGGTAGTGCGGCCGGATTCCGCGACAATTGACGCGGCTTCGATCCCACATATCCAACTTTTAAATCGGCCAGAGCTTTCGGTGAAGGAAAATATCGTGTGGAAACCATAGCATGGTGGTAGGGCACCATCCTTCATCATTTTCTAATGATGCCCACCTGCGTAGATACCAAACTCAAGTTTGAAAACCTGTCGCCAAATACCAATAGATGTGTACCTCCAGACTTAGTTTGTTTACCATCCTGGACCACATCGTCACTTAACATCAAGTGAGATTGTGATCAAAGCAATGAGCCTATATCGTGTAAAAAAAAAAACAGATTCCACAGAATAACGTCTCGTCACGACCAAAGTCCGTAATACAATATTTCGGCACGAATATAATTAATCTTCAAGAAACAATGTATAAAGTAATATGAATGTTTGTTTGTTGAACAATAGAACAGACGAGCGTAATATAGTCAGATGCGGCTACACTCAGAGCGATTCCAGATGTCAGATATTTTATTATATAATTATATGTATTAAAATAACAAACTTAATCTACAGATTTTGAAAAGCAATATAAATGTATAGAGCATTGTCGGCAGTTTGTTTTTGTGTCTTACAATCTGATGTGACAACATCAATAGTAGTAGGATATGAGAACAACACGCGACGTCGACGACATTATTATCTGATTTCATATTTTAAATTGACTAGATATTTATCGGGAGTTTTTGGCGGGATCTCAGTCTGACATGTAGCAATTGTTTTCTTTAATTCATTAAACTTGTGTACTTGACTCTATATCATGTAATCTCGGTGGCGTTTTGTGTGAAATAGTTTAGTTATTGTGTTCAAGTTAAGTTTATTATAGAAGACAACGCGTAGCATACATTCTGAGGTGCCGACAAAGCTCCATGGAAAGTTCGAGCAGGATGGGCCACCGTTCTGTTGGAGCTTGGTAACGCTGATACAAGATTGAAAATCTTACCCACATGACATTGGCACAAATTGTGTGTACACACAGATTGCCATTAACTAAGGAGAAGAAGATATTTATTGGAACATACACTTCTTCCCATAGTTAGTTTATTTTTCCTTCATGTTTAATGTCAATAACATAATGTCCTACAATATTACAATTGAAATCATTCAAAGTAAAGTAGGGACCACCGCTATGACCGAGTAGAATTATTTTCTAAATAGCATTTAGCTCATGCCATTACCAGACAACAATGCACAGCTGGAAATAGAACTGAGAGGTGTATTAGGGTGCGGTAACGGTTTTAGCGGGTATTCAAATAATTTACCTAATTCAGAATTTATTTCATACGCAACTAAGTATCATAAAAACGAATTGATAAAAGGATACAGCTCGTATTTAAACCAAGGCTACAAGCGAATGCGCTTTTTTGGTTTTATTCCCAATTTACAATGAGAATACTATTCCATAAGTGCGTAATAATGTAACAACAATTTAATGTGTCATAACAACTGAAAACTTAATTTATTAAAAAAACGCAATCGTAAAAAACGAATAGGATCAATTTCAAAATGACAAAAATACCAATATATAATCAATGTCAAAAAGTGAAAGCGAAAAGTTTCTAATTGGTCGGAACCGGTGTTAATTAGTACAAGCGCGGTCTGGAGCTCCGGAACCTCAACTCGATCTGAAAGTGACTAATTTCAAATCCCCGAACAAGAAACTTTACACCGAGTGATTTTCGCATTACAAAATGTAATTAGCGCCTCCTCTTTTCACTTGACTTCCTTAATTATTGTCGCCGAAAATGATTTTCAATTTATTCATTCGGCCATTTTTAATATTATCGCTATGGGAATTCTAATTAATTAGGTAGCGAATTCAATTTCGTAGTAAATATGATATCAAAAATAACTAAATCTTTATAGGTATCGGTTATCGTTGATTTAGATGGAGCGTGGTTAAACGTTTCCTTTATTTAGTTTATTCAGTTATATAAAAGTATCAATATGGAGCGGCACACTGCGAGTGAACACATGTGGACAATATGTTTTACTGATAAATTTTTTTCAGTAAATATAAATACATGGCGAGAGTGGCACACAAGAATCTGCATATGGTGTTCGTTGACCTTGAAAAGGCATATGACCAGATTCGTCGTGAAGTCTTGTGTTGGGCCCTTAAGAAGCAAGGAGTGCCTGGGAAATACTTGTAGTTGATTCAAGCCATGTACTGCAAATGCAGTACTCAGGTTCGGTCTGCTGCTGGTGTCACAACCAGCTTTGATGTGGCTGTCGGTTTGTACCAGGGATCAGCTCTTAGCCCATACCTCTTCCTGTTAGTAATGGACGCTGTTACGTCGGATATATAGGAAGAGGCACCCTGGTGCATGATGTTCGCCGATGACATCATGCTGGTCGGTGAGAGTGGCCAAGAGGTGCAAAACAGACTGGATGAGTGGCGGCAAAGACTGGAAAATTTAGGCCTACAAGTTACAAAAACAGAATATTTGTTCTGCGACTTTGGCGGTATCTCCAGTCTGAAGCCAATATCATTCGGAGGAACACCAGTACCAGTCTGTTCTGAATTCCGCTACCTCGGGTCACTCTTGCAGTGTGACGGAGAAATCGACCGCGAAATAAGGCATAGAATCAACTCAGGTTGGATGAAATGGCGACAGGTCTCTGGTGTGATTTGTGACTCCAGGATGCCCCTTAAATTGAAGGGGAGGATATATAAGTCCATCATAAGACCTGTCATATTGTACGGATCAGAATGCTGTGCTAGTAAGAAGATGGATGAGAAGCGATTGCATGTAGCTGAGATGCGAATGTTGAGATGGATGTGTGGTGTTACAAGAATGGATAAAATAAGGAATGAATATATTAGAGGGATTTGAAAGTTGCGTCAATGGTAGAAAAGTTGAAAGGTTCTCGTTTGTCGTGGTATGGACATGTTATGAGAAGAGAGGAAGCGCATGTGGGTAAAATAGTAATGAATATGAATGTGGAAGGATGGAAAAGTAGAGGAAGGCCAAAGAAAGTGTGGATGGAGTGTGTAAGAAATGATATGAAAGAAAAAGGAGTGAATGAAGAGATGACGGCTGATAGGGACGTATGGAAGAAGAAAACATACTGCGCCGACCCCAAGTGAGTTGGGAAAAGGCAGGAGAATGATGATGATGATAAATACATGGCGAATATTTAGAGTTGTTAATGTTACTACAAAAAGGATACGATATGACAATAAATTTTGTTATCAAACAGGAATCAACGAGAATAGATTCGACCGGAAAGATTTACTAGTCGACCCTCGAGACGGCGCATTACTTCTGAACGATAACCTGACCCTTTTGGCGATTTAATGGCACTCTGTGACAAATTAATCGCAACATTTATTTCGCAACAAATATCTATGATATAGGATCTAAATAGTCTCTACAACTATTTTAACTTATCTATTTTTATTTACATTTGATGAATTCATATCCTTCATACTTTGCCTTGTTTAAGATCACCCTGTTTAAGATACAATCATTTGACTTCAAATATTAATATGTGCCTGAGTATCATATTTGGTCATATAGTTTTTAAATAATCACTCGGAAGTAATGTTTCAAAATAATTATTGCCAAATGGCAAATAATTAATGGCCAACAAATTTTGGCCATTAGTTATTTTGGTGCTAACAGAAGGTAAAGATATTTCTCACAAATTCAAACACTTGCCAGTAAAATTCTGCATTGAATCGGATTTTATAATAATATTATGAGTTTTTTTTTACGCGGAACTTATTTTTTTTTTTTTTCATTAAATTAAAGTAGCCCAAGTTACGCGAAGTAACTTCAGGTATCGGCCAGATAAAGTCTTTCAAAAGCGGTCTCGCCGTTCCGTAGGTTATCCGGAACAAACAGATAGTCAAACAGAGAAAATGTTTATATGTAATTTGGTATATGTACCGTATAATATAAATTTAGTAAAAAATTGTTATTTTGATGTAACAAACAGCTACTTCAATTTTATTTCATTATATAGATACACTAAGACTTGCATAGATACAAGATATAGACTATAGATATATTAAATAATAAACAAGAATCCATTTTATTTGAGTGAAGGAAAAATAACAAAAACCACTGAAAAACAGGGGAACTTCGCAAACCGCACGCAACATAAATAACGTTATTCCAAGCGTAAAAGTAGAAAATATGGGTGGATATTTTTTTTAAAGGAGAACTCTAAGTTACATTAAAATATACGGTCCAGTGAAAAGGCATAAGTAATTAGCTTTTAAAACAAAGAACTCAAGTTACATGTAGACACGGCTTTTTTAACTTTCGTGAACATGTTCTTAATTAAGTTCATTTTTATATTATTTTGATGTGTGTTAAAATGTATTAAATTATTTTGTACATTGAAAATAATAACTTCTCATTTGATATTCAGTTTGAGGCATTTGAGAAATGGAGATTATTTAGTGAGAGACGAGAACTAATCCACGAACATCATCTTCACGTCATCTTTCAATAGAGTTTTGGATATTATTTCTACACTAGCTGTGTGCCCGTGGGTGCGCCCGCGTTTCGTGTATTCTACACTGCGTTTTATTTTTTTAATACGGTACCCTATTTATTTTTGTTGTAATAATTTAAAATAAAAACATTTCTCATAAATTACAGCACTTGCTCATAAAACTGTGCATTGAATCGGATTTTATTCAAGTTTTTATGAGTTTAATATTTTGCACCCGAAACCCTAATTATTTTCGCAAATTAAAAGTACTCTAAATTACCTGGAGTACCTTCAGCTATCTACCAAAAAAGTCCCGTCAAAATCCGTCCAGCCGTTCCGGAGATTACCCGGAACAAACAGACAAAAATTGTAATAATTGGATTTCATTGACCTTGATGTCTATTTAGTAAAAACAATTATGTTCACATCACAAACAGACACTTCAATTTTATTTATTAGTATAGATGTATTGTTTTATCAAAATAACAGCTTTTTACATATGCATGTATATACAGTACTAGCATCAAAAATTTAATTTTTTTAATATTTCTTAGTCTGTGCGTCTGACTATTTGTTCCGGCTAAGCTTCGGAACAGCTGGACGGATTTTGACGGAACTTTTTCTGGCAGATAGCAAAAGTTATAAGGCATAACTTAGGTTACTTTTGTTTTTATAACATAAATGTTATCCCGTGTGAAAAAATGAAAGCTCGTGAAATTGTGAACAAAATACTGTCTAGCCTGGCGTTTACGCCAGCTTTCCATTGTTATCCTATTGTCTCATTTTTTATGTAATAAATATCTTTGCTTTCTGTCAGAGCCAAAAATAATTTAGAACCTGTACACAGAAAAACGGCCCATTCTCTGTAATGATTATTCAAAAACAATATTACGCAGAAGAAAACTGTTTTTTAATGTTTAAATGTCATAATAATTTACTAATTGAAATTAATAACATAACACAAATCCGTGCGTTATAACATTTGTCTAGTTTTTAAATCTCTTTACGCATCAAACACTAATACTGTCCATTTTCATATAGTCTGTTGTATTCATTATCACACCATACGGTATCTCTGAGCGCTAACACTTAAACGACATTTTATAATTGAACTACTATAGCATGTTGATGGCTGATCTCCTAGCAATGGTAACGAAAATCTATAATTTTCCCACTGCCGACAATAGCAGAATTATTTCCTTTTAAAATATGAAAAAGTACATATCTGTTAATATTAGTCATGGCGTGAAATAAAGTTAGCTCGCAAATTTGAACAGCAAAACTTATTCTACCGTCACAGTTCTGTACGAGTTCGACTCCGTAGATACTAGTGATGTACCGGGTCCTATAAAACAGTATTAAAAAATACTAGTTCCGCTATTTCAATAACATATTGAAACCGAATATATTTTACTAGTTAGTTACTCGGTACTCGGTGTATATAGTGTCCCTCGTGTAATTGTCTCATTACCACACCCAGTCCAGTGCCGATGAAAGACAAATGACAAGTTGTCCGTCCCACGCTTTAGGTTAAGTGTAATAAAAGCTTTATAGGTAATAGTATTCAGTTTTACAATAAGATCCCAAGAAACATTACCGATTTACCTGACAATAAGTTCAAGTATTATGTCAAGCAAGTTTTAATCTCAAAAGGTTATTACAGGGTGGATCATTACGTGAACGATAGTGATGTCTGGAAATAACCCACATCTCTGTGCTTCCACTAAAAACTACGATTTGTATAGTTTTTTATATGACAAAAAAAAATGATATATATTATATTTATGAAAAAAAAAAGAACCAGATCGAGTTTCTCGCCTGCGCTCTTCTCGACTGGGTTGTTTTTTCCGAACCGGTGGTAGTGTTTTAGACGTTCATAAGCGCCTTCTTAGGGCATAAATTGAAAAATTAAAATTTGTATTTGATTTTGATTTTGATGGTTCTATATCTACCTCGTAGATACACACACACACACTAGAGTGTTCATAGTATATATTTACACATGAACAGTAGTTTAATTTTACTTGAGCCTTATTATCCAAATTATTTAGTTGGCACATTTTATTTTATCCCATCTACAACTACCTTTGCAAACTTTTGCTATATAACTCTGGCAGAAAATAATCTTCAAAGGATAAACACAAAATATTTAACAATAATGATAACTAAAACGATGATGGCACAGTTCGTAGTACGGCCGGATTCAGTATCAATGGGACGCGGGTTCGAATCCACCTATCCAACTCTAAAATCACCCTTTCGGTGAAGGAAAACATAGTGAGGAAGCCATACCTTGATGGCAATTTCTAATAATCCCCGCCTGGGTAGCTACCACCCTCAAGTTTGAAAACCTGTCGCCAAATACCAATAGGTGTCACCAGCATCACTTAAGAATCAGTATCTCTAGGCTTAGTGTGTTTACCATCCTGGACCACATCGTCGCTTAACATTAGGTGAGATTGTCAAAGTCTATACAGTCTAATTAAAAAACTTTATTTAATTAGTTAAATAAATTTACAATTATGTTGCATAGTGTTTACTAATTCCAGTATAATAAACGCTTGAGGCGAAAGACACTGACCTTTAAATCAACTTATACAATGATATAAATTTGATATCAAATAAAAGCGGGTTTTGCTTCAAATAAATTGAAATCAAAATCCAATTAAAACTTAGTTGTGAGTGATGATCCGCGCAGCTAGAGTGCGCTCTACTCTATAACTTTTTCCTTCAGTACTTAAACAACGTCATGAGCTACCTCCTCCCTCTCCCCACCCTCTCCGCTTCGTTTTTTTTTTTCCCAACCCCTTAGCCCCCCTTTAGAGCCTCGTGTGAATTTAATTGGTTACATAGCTATAATAATGGATTTAATTAAATTTTACTACACACGTCTACACTGGTTACTACAAGTATTACGTTAGCTAAATTTTAGATGTTTTTGAACCTTCAACCTCATATTAACGGTATCCATCCATACATTCAACCGAAAGACGTCCACTGCTGGACATAGGGCTCCTCAAAGAGCTCCACGACGACCGGTCTTGCGCCACCCGTATTCAGCGGCTTCCCGCAACCTTCACCAGGTCTTTTGGGGGGCCTACACACGCTACGTCTTCCCGTACATGGTAGCCATTCGAGAATCCGTTGGCCTTATCGAGCATTGGGTCTGCGAGTAATGTGCTCAGCCCACTGCCACTTAAGTTTAGCAATTTTTCGGGCAATGTCGGTTATTTTGATTCTTCTGCGGATCTCCTCAAACCTGATTCGATCACGTAATGAAACTCCAAGCATAGTTCTCTCCATTGCCCTTTGAGCAACTTTGAGCTTTTTTATTTGACCTATTGTGAGCGACCACGTCTCAGTGCCGTATGTCATTATTGGTAACATACACTGATCGAAGATCTTTCGTCTTGAGACACTGCGGTATTTCGGACGCGAAGATTCAGCGTAGCTTCCCGAACATGCCCCAGCCGAGTTGGACTCGAGGATTAACCTTTTTTTCGAAGTTGGATCTACCAAACTGGACGGTTTGTCCTAGGTATAAATAACTGTCAACAACTTCGAGCGTAAAGTCACCAATTTCTATAGGAGTTGGCACAACATAAACATTAGACATTAGACGTTTTAAGGCCAACTTGTTCGGAGGCTCTACTGAGGTCATCGAGCATCGTACTTAGGTCTTCTGCGGTCTCAGCTATGACTACTATATCCTCGGCAAAGCTGAGGTGTGTTATGTACTCGCCGTTTATGTTGATGCCAAGTCCTTTCCAATCCAGAAACTTGAAGAAATTCTCGAGCGTAGCGGTCAACGATTTCGGAGAAATAACCTCTCCTTATCTAACACCAGGCAGCAAAGGTTTCAAGGTCTGGTCCTGCAATCCTACTGACATGGTGGTGTTTACATACCAATCCTTCAACACTTTGATATAGCGATAGTCTACTTGGTACCACTGGAGTGACTACAGTACAGCCCAGGTCTCAATAGAATCGAAGGCTTTTTCGTAGTCCACAAACAAAGAGGTAGATCATACTCCTCGGTCTTCTGTATAACCTGCCGCAGCGTATGAATATGGTCTACGGTGCTAAAGCTAAAGTCTTAATGAAATGAAGCACTAAGCCGCCACTAATTTTAAGTGAAAACAAAAGTGAAACGTAAACGTAACATAGACCTTTCTACTTCAACCTTTAACACTATCAGAAGATTCGTTAACAACCAGATAATTATGTTAAACTGTTCTAAATGTTATTGACAAATTACATAAACCTCAAGTTAAATGGAAGCGGCTCGGTTCGGTTCAGCTTTAAGCAATAAATCATCTCGACAAACTTACTTATACTCTTAAGAATCTTGTTCTCGAGAAATCGTCGCAAGCGAGCGCTTGTAAATCCCCGATATCCCCTTTTCAAAGCGAATTTAAAGTTGAAGGAAGCCAGTCGATTACCGCTGAGTGCTGTTTCAAAACTTTCAGTTGGACATAAAATACTAACGCAGCGACTCCCAAACTGTTGACGCTCGCCCTCCCCAAGGGACCCCTTGTGAGGGACAACTCAACTGTTATTTTGGTTGTTACCGTTTCTTTACAAACTCCAATAGGAGACATTTCTAGTTGTTGCGTAATGTTATGTACAATTACTACGTCTGTATTGGAGGGTTAATATCATTGAAATAAATTCAATAAGTGTATTCTCGAATACTGAGCGACAAATAATATAACATTTATTTTTAAAGTAGGTATCTTTCAAAATGTGTTTGTATTTTTATAAGTGGCATCGAGTATTTGTTTAATATAATTTAAATACTACTTCGATGATTTATATTTTCAACTAGCTACGTGCCTGCGGCTCCGCCCACGTTTCATATATTCATCATGGTTTTTAAATAATTTGTAGAAAATAATGTTTTTATAGTGCTGCCCATTTAATTATATTTTTTGGAATTTCATAAGTTTTAATATTTTTACACGGAACCCTTATTATTTTCCTAGAATGGTTTGGTACTAAGATAAAGTAATAATATTTCTCAAAAATTCAAGAGCCTAGTAGTCAGGAGTGTGTATGCAGAGATGTGCGTGTAATTCTTAAGGCATGTTCAGTGTCACAGTGTCGCGCTGGCAGCACGTCAAGAGCCTTCCCAGTTGAGGAACGAAGCCACTGGACGGGGACCTGGAGTGTGTGCGGGAGCCGCATTAGCCCCGGGTCCCGACCGGGGACCCGACCGGGAACGGCGGTTACGCGGGCGTGGGCGCTGACACGCAAGTATACGTGGTCGATGCGGGAAGATCCTATTCATGCTAGTGATGTTATCATCGGGGCCAGTCAAGATGTTACGCGGTCGTCGCATCTTTATTGGGGCGTTCGTATCAGGCGAGTATGACACGGCTTGTTTTATGTTCATATTATAAATGTTTATATTATAAAGCCAACGATTTTATAATTCAAATATTTGATATTTCATTTATTTACAACTTTAAAAAAGCTCGCATCAGCTTACCTCCGCTGTACTTTACTATAAATCTGTGGAACAGTCTCCCGGTCGCTGTGTTACAACAACATCGAGTCCTACAAATGGAATTTGAAGAGCCACTCGCCGATCTTTCGATGGATGCTGCTGTTTTTTTTGGATTATTCTGTTCTTACCTGTACCTGGCATTGCGCCATTTTAACATTCTATTATTTACAAAAGAAATATGTTAAAAGTAAATTATTGACGGAGTTAAAAATTTGAGTATCGCTGGGTTGATTTTTTGTTCTGTTCCATTAGTCAACCGAATGTCTCCGATACGATAAAGGGTAATGGAGGTTATTTATACTAAAATACTTTAGAAGGTCGTGAACTCGTTCGTACTCGGTCGACATAATCTCGCGTCGTCGCCTTGTCGTCTCTCTCACTGCATTTTATGTAAATTTTTCATACGAAAATGGTAAAATTCGTAATAAGCACATGATTTAAAATTATTTTCGTTTCTATTTAGAACTTCCGCGTGCTTAGATGTTTTATTTGTATTTTAATTGAATATTAGTATTTATGGTTGCCTTCATAATATAATTCGAATTAGCTAACGATGTTAACCTTGACGCTGAAGCCCCTTGAAAATTTCACTCAATTTTGACCAATTTTTTTTTGTAAAAACGAAATTTTACGTATTAAATAAATTAGTTCGTTTACTTTTTTTTTTTTCAAATACATGGGCATTAAAAGCAAACAAATCTTTTTAAAATATCTGTAAATAAATAATCTAATATATTAATGGTTCCTTTGTTTGCTAGAACAGTACATTTTTACTATATACCAGATTACAACAATTCAAATAACCTGAAATCAAAATTGTGCCGCCCAAAGTGGGACCTATGGTCATTGGTCAACTTCATTGCGGAGTTAAAAATGATGTCAAACATGTCACTACCGCTCTCTGTGGTTTTTTTTTATGAACTAGCAATCTAACATCAAGCTTGTCAAACGGTTGTGTTGATGTAATGTTAAACAAGTCCACAGAGAAATAAAGAGGAAATAGTTTTTACGTATTTCTACTAGATGGCAGTGTAAGCTCCTAATATTAGTAGGTACTGTGGTAGCTGGATGATTAAAATTACATTACCTACATGTCAGAAGTTGTAAAAGTAATATTTACATAATGTTTAGTGATATTGTGCATTCTAAAACCTTTTTAAATTATTAATTACATTAAAATTAGTAAAGAAATAATTTATAACTTTCAACCTTCGTCAAGAGCTTTTAAAAGTCCAAAACGTACATTTTTTTTTGAAGTGATAACTTCTTATGGTAATGTTAACCGCTTCGTTACGTTACGGCGTTAGTCTGTCTCGCTTCCCTGTCTCCCACGCATACGGCAGCGGTAGGCGTCAACTTAGATTAGTTTAAGTTATCACATCTGTAGGGCGTCCCGAGACGCACACGTTTCTTTCTAAACGTTCCGATCAACAGATCGGAAGAGCATTTACAGCATCATTGAACTTTGTGGGCCAGTGCGGAAGGCACTCAACCGCAAAGGGTAACTAAGCGCAAGGGCATCAATCTGGCTTGACCGTTACCTTTATGTAAAAATTCCGCGGAACTATCCCTATACTAATAAATAAAATTGAAGGGTCCGTTTGTAATGTCAAAATAACAGTTTTTTTACTAAGTACACGTACGAACGTATACTCGATACCGATAGCAAACATTGTTCCGGGTGACCTCCGGACCGTCAGGACCAATATTAACGGGTCTTTTTGGTAGACAGCTGAAGTTACTCCGCGTAACTTAGGGTAGTTTTTTTGGTAGACAGCTGAAGTTACTCCGCGTAACTTGGGGTAGTTTTTGGTAGACAGCTGAAGTTACTCCGCGTAACTTAGGGTAGTTTTTGGTAGACAGCTGAAGTTACTCCGCGTAACTTAGGGTAGTTTTTGGTAGACAGCTGAAGTTACTCCGCGTAACTTAGGGTAGTTTTTGGTAGACAGCTGAAGTTACTCCGCGTAACTTAGGGTACTTTTAATTTTGGAAAGTCATTAGGGGTCCGCGTAAAAAAAATAAAACTAAATAACTAATAAAAAAACTGAATAAAATCCGATTCAGTGCACAGTTTTACGAGCAAGTGCTTGAATTTATGAGAAATATATTTACTTTATCTTAGTACTACATTTTTTTTGGAAAATAATTAGGGTTCCGGATACAAAGATTAAAACGCAGTGAAGAGTATCTGAAATGCTGGCGCAGCCGCGGTCACACAGCTAGTAAAAAATATATTAAATATGGATATGCACTTAATTCGAAGAAAAACGTTTCATACCGGAAGGGACTCGGTAGTCTAAATTGTATTCCGCATTTTCTTTCAGTTCACAAATCTTCTGTGCGTCACTATTTTCTTTTTCTTGTTTGTAATTTGTTTGACAAAGACTTTACTTTGCATCCGTAAGCAGTTTATTTGACGTTAGTTCCGGCTCGAATTTATTCAGTAGTGTTAGTTTCTTCTGAGACAGAAAGTGTTAATTTAGTTATCCTGTTTGGATTTGGTAGTGTCCATATTGTTCTAAGAATACCCCGTATACCCCCGTATAGGCCCATATGCAATGAACTGTATTATTTGTATACGTCTTTTTTATTTTACTTTTTTATATTACGATCATTTACAGTTTATTTTCAATTCCTTATTTAGCACTTTTTAAACTTTCGCGTTTTCACTCATATTTTAGTAATGTTTTCGGGTCTAGAACGTGCACTTACAATAATTTATAAAATATATAATTAATTACCATAAACAGACGAGGGTAGTTTCCCATAATTACCCCGCAGACGAAGACACCTTAACATCTCAGTCGTCTCGTGAGCACTGCCTGTGTAACTAGGTCGAAACGTCGAGAAAACAAAAACAACTGTGCGATCTAGACCCGAAAACATTAATAAAATATGAATTCCTCATATACTGTAAAATATAATATTTTGCATGGATCGGATATTCGATAATTTTTTCTCTTTAAAAATAACAAAGTGATATCTCCAATACTTCTTGGACGTAAAATTGTACACATATGAAATTACTTTGATTACGATTGTGGTGGCTCGTTACATTACAGATATGGTATATAGTTTACATTTAACTATGTCTACAAAACGTAATGTTCATGTAAATGTAATGAGATTTGCTAACGAGATTAAACAACGCTCATAACGGTAACCGGTAACCGGTAGCCGGCTCACGGGGGAAACGCGCGGGCGAGCTTTTTGTAATATAAGTAAGTATTTAAGATATAAAAGCATATAGAGGAGGCTTTTAATTAAGCTCCGTTTGAGCCGTGATTGCGGTACCGCAGTACCGCAGCGGTTATGGCTCTCGTCTCTGGAGCCGCAGCGGCACTATATCCTACAAATACCGGTACAAGGTGAGCCCTACGGCGCTGAGCGATACTCACCTAGATTAAAGAGGTGTTGTGCGTCTTACCTTTCAATGTACGTTAACTTGCGTTGTCTTATTTCAACTCTGTAGTGTATATATAATTACATTTTCTCGTCAGTATATTGAGTACATTCACAGTATATCGTAGGGTCCGTAGTGTAATATTAACTAACATATTACAGTTAGTAGATATCGTGGGTATCGTTGGTTATATTTTGCGGCCGATTGATTGAGTAGAAACCGTTTTATTGTTCTTTGTAGTAATTTTATGTTAAACTAGCTGTGCCCGCGGCTACATACACTTGGAATTAAGACGATTTGAATCCTATGTTCTTTCCATGGATGGCATATCTAGACGACTTTTCTTGGTAAATGGTACTAGAACAGTTTCGTCTGCATTTACTCTCAATTGTGCACCATTTGTCAATGACACTTAATGCTTTCTGCATAAGGTAAGAAATTGTACTTTGAGAGAAACCTCGGACAACTATCACCAGGTCATCAGCGTAGCCTTGAGCGGCGATCCTTAATTCCTCCATCTTATGCAGGAGTTGGTCCACAATAGGGGCGATAGAACGCTTCCTTGTGGACAACCTCTTGTGGTTACCACCTCATGATTAATGCAATGCAATGATAATTTAACTATACGATTTGAGAGCATTGATTCAAACCACTTTATAGTGGTGGAATCTACCTTTATATACTTAACCCCTGAACTAATGTTCTAGTGGGTATCTTATCAAAAGCGCCCTCAATATCCAGAAATGCATAAACTGCATCCTTCTTCTAATGCCTTCTCCACTCTATGTACCTGATAGAGCAAGGTAATCTCAGTGGATCTTCCTCTCCTACAGACATGTCTTTTAGAACTTATAGGGTTTTTGGTTAATACCACTTCCCTAATATTTCTATCAATTTGTTGCTCCATAGTTTTGAGAAGAAAAGATGTAAGGGCTTTGGCATAGCGTAATCTTGTTCGCCTACTTTAAAAATAAAAAGTACTCGTACTTTTCTCCATAGTTCAGGTATATATCCCCAAGCAAAGCTTGCCTTGAAAATGATCATTATCACAAGTGTCAGCATGTCAAGGCCTCACTGTAATAGCACTGGCTGAATTACATCCCTCCACCTGTTCTATATTGTTTGAATGATTTTACAGTCCATTTCACGCTCTGTGATTTTATAATGCTTGCCGCTCTACCTCAGTCCTCGAATTGATGCCTATATCTATATTATATATCTATATTATATCTATATTATCTATATATCTATATTATATCTATATTAATATCTTAGACCTTAAAATTTCCCTGTAGGTTTCATAAGTTATTCCTGCGATCCTTATATATAACATTCTGACTCTTTATCGAAACTAAGAGCTCGAAATTAATATGTCTGTGATCAGGCATAGAGTTTTCGTCACTTACACACTAGTTTATAATAGGCCTAGCTACATTGGTGGTGTCGATTGTTATGTCTAAGGCTTCTTGTAACAAAGATTGGTTTCCATCCTTTGTTGAAAATTGTAAGGTTACTAGCTGTAATAAAATCAAAAAGTAACTCTTGTCTTTCGTTGACGTCTCTGTTACCCCAAATAGTATGGTGAGCATTGGTGTCACACTCTACCAGCAGCTCAGTGTTGTGTTTTTTCGCTTAGTCCACTACCCGCATAAGCTCTTCTGATGGATTTTCTTCTCTATTCTTTTCGGTAGATAGGCTGAACCTACTAATAGTTTGGAGCCCTTTCACCCGTTAAGATTAATATACGCTGCAACCAGGTTAACTAAACAAAGCTCTGGAACATGTAGGAAATTAGTTCTTTTGCTAACAACTATACCAACTCAGAGCTTAGTCCCGCAGTTGTGTACAAAAACGCTCCTTGAGTTCTTCAATCCTATCATTATATTATTACGCACCCAGGGTTCTTGTATAAGAGCGATTTCCATAATGCCCCCTGAGAAGCATTTCTTCAGTACCACCGTTGCTATAACAGCATGATGGAGGTTAATCTGGAGGAACCTCTCATGATCACCGATTTGTGGTATTGTTTTTTGCGTACAGGTTTCCGACCGGTGGTCGTCTTGCCTGACTGGGGACTAGTAAGTCTACCTCGATGTTGGATTCCGCCTGTGTTCCTAGTTCTGCCTCCTCTGTAACCTACTCTACCTAAGGGCTTTGGAAGGATATGCTACGCCAGGAGTACTGACCATTCCAGCCCAGAGGCTGTGAAAGTAGAGGGAACAGGACCGCCTTTAACTGCAACTGTCTTACCTTTACTTACCTCAGAGATAGTCTCCGTAGGCGCTGAGGTCGCCGAAGCAACTTCCGCCTCAGGGTCTATCTTCTGAGCTGTTGATATACTTAGTTTGGGCGTTGGAGAGATTGTACCTCCCCCCTTCTCAAAAGAACTGAAATGACTAAATTTCTCTAGGACGTCAGCGAGGAAATTTAAATTTATTAATGTCTTCTATTTATTCATCTATACTGTTCCTACGAGAAGCTAGGGAAATAAGAGCGCACCACCGACAGAGGAGCTCTGATATCAGAGAGGTTCCGTTCACGACTGGGCTCCCCCTCAGCCACGCATCCCTCGGTACAGTTCACTTAACACCTTGAATTGGGTTGTTCCTCTTCGCCAATGATCAGCAGTAGTTCTATAAGAACACTGCCGACCATTGCCCAGGATGCACCACGTGGAGGTGGGACCAAATTTGCACCCCGAAGCCCCGCATTATATTTTTCTTAAATATCTTCAATGTACAGATTTCGTCTCGTTAGCTTTTTATTATAAGTATATGTGACAGATTTTTGGGATAACGTGAAAATATTTGTATTTCTTTCACTATTTATTGATAATTGATTGAGCCTTTACTCAGAAACTAGAGCTATGCGCCAGCAACAGACTCCACAGAGTATTTACAATAAAAACTTCTCTTAAAATTTAAGGGAAAAAAAACAATTGTCAAGTTTGAAACAGAGTTGTGACGTTTCGCAGATACATTGTTTTTACATTGCTTTGTATGCTTATTTACTAGGTTGATAATCAGTAATATTGCATGAGGCATGGCGGATAATTTACCTTTGATACCAAATAAACAGTAAGTTTGAAAACGATTTCTAATCTCAACTTAAAATGATCATAGATCGAGGCATATGGTAAATATATTATAATCAGAAATGAAGTAGGTCTCTGTCATTCATTTTATATTGATACCCAGTTTTAATAAATAACCTACATATTGATGCAAAGACTAAGCAATAATACACAATTAAGATATTACTTTAGGAGTTTATGTGCTGATGTACGGCCAGTATTACGCGAAGTGTTCAGAGAGTTGGACTCTCTGCCTCCACTCAGCTCACCACCTGGCAAGAAACACGTTGAAGATAAACATGAGACATTACCACAACCGAATATCTGGGTGAGTCGATAATTCTTCCCTGAGGCTGAATACAATTTAACCGAATGTTCGAATTTCCCTATAATATACGTAATGGTGAACGCAATTGATTGAAAATAAGAAAATAAATAAACCTCGCGCTCAGGGATTTGGTAATCGATTTCCTACATTATCCATAAAAAGAAACACTTCAAACAATATTGAATATATGTAATTAGTTTTGGTTCCTATTCAGTTTAATCCATTCTAATATTATAAATGCGCAAGTGCGTTTGTTTGTTTGAACGTTTGTTACACTTTCACGCTTTAATTACTCAACCGACCACCACGAAATTTTGCATACACGTTATTAGAGGTAAGAAATGGACATAGGGTAATCCCATAGTTCCATACTATACTATACCAATATACCATACATTTTATAAACGCGAAAGTAAGTTTGTTTGTTGTGATTTCTCGTCTTAATATCTTTGAACTTATATACAGATATAAAAAGTTATGCTTCTTGGAGCTAATCAGTAATAAAAAAAATGTCTTAATAGCTTTGGTATCACACAGTGAATTCACATAAAAATATAATGTATTAAATAAGTTCATTGTTTTTAGTTTAATATTTCCTGTACTCACTAAGATAAACATAAGCTCACCCTGTTATACCTGAAAGGTTAAGGCAGAGGTGAAATAGCGAACTACACACACACATTTCGCCGAGCTTAGCTCCGTTCTCAGATGGTCACATCTGGCGAGCCTGTCGCCATATCGGGCGTACAAATTCCAGACTCTGGGAAGATACTGAGTAGAAAAACCTAATATATCATTAGACCCGACCCGGGAATCGAACCCGAGACCTCAGAATGACAGTCATACCGTAATACAACTGCGCCATCGAGGCACTTACTAACAACCTGAACACGAGCGAAACTGCGAGTTAAAGCTAGTATTGTCATATCAGGAAGTTACTTAAATCTACCATTTGAAGGTCGACGATTATTCGTCAGAGCGGCGAGAGATTTGGCAAAGAGAAGAAGAGTTGAAGCAAGAGTATGCGAAACGATTGTCGTGTAACCCGTTGCCAAATATTTACAAACTCCACTCGCCTGCAAGAATGAACAATCCCGTCACTTTATGGAAGGAGGAACGAGGAATTCTACTGAAGAAGGATCTTAAACCCACTGTGATACAAGATTGCGAAGGTTCGTGTTTGCTTTATTCTAGTGCTCTGGGAAAATAAAAGATTTCAATTAAAATATTGAAACGTTAATATTTAAAGTACTATTAAAAGCTATTGATAAAATCTGCCAGTGAAGTTCAAAGCGCTTTCAAACATTGAAAAAATATTTCCTTTTATGTTTGAACAACGAACCAAACTGAAGTACCTTAATCATGCGAAATTTTTGTACGAAATGATTCCGCTTTACTTTTATAATCTTTATAGCACTAACCAATTCTGACTGATTTGTTTATTTTATACATTTTTTACACGATATAAGTTCAGTCATTTGACCATAATCTCAAATGACTTTATCTTCATCAGCAATGTATAACTTCTGTTTTTTCTTTAATACTTTACCTGATGTTAAAGAAAATACACCCGGGAACGATAATTCCAATGATAATTGAAAATCTACCGTCAGTCGATATCATAATCATATCATATCTGGTACATGCACTTGCTGAGTCCAGACATACGATGTACGACAACCTAAAGTGTACAGTGATCGCGAGTCAATCGGGCTTAATTACTATATCGCCCTTACTGCCTGAACAAACTGATTGCTAGAGATTTTAACAAAAGCTTAGGTCTAAACTAAGCCTCTCTTCTTAGCGGAGGCGGGCTCCTTCGTCTTTCTTCTTGGCCCGCCTCTGTTCTGTCCCTTTCTTCCCTTTTCTTTTTATGGGGGGTAGGAAATATCCTGCCCCCGGAATGTTGACCGATGGGTCATGCCTCCCTTCGGGGGGGCGGGCGAAGAGGTGGGGTTGAGAAATATTCTCCCCCATCCCCATTGGGCCATTGCACGACGAGGCCCGGTGGGTTCGCTGCAGGGAGCGACGCGGCGGTATGCAGTGCAATCCCGTATCGCCCCCATCCCAAATGCAGCGGACGGCCCCGGGGGGTTTTAGTGGGTATTTCCTGGCGCTTAGCGCCCGGGCGAGTCCCGCACTGGCACGGAACTCGTCACTCCGTGCCCCCTTACCCATTGCATTGGGGGACCTCGGTCTCACTAATGCAATGGATACGGGTAGTGCGTAAATGCATTTCCCCACGACAAAAAAAAAAAAAAAAAGTCTAAACTAAGCCAACGTAATTCTAAGTGCTAAAAGCCAAATACCTCACAGTTACAGATTGGAAATCAAATATAACTGTTGTTCCATCAGGTGATGACAAACTCTGGGTGCGGAATATTCTAAACGGAAGTTCCTGTGATCTCAGTTCCAGAACCGTTGATACAACTCTAATTCTATCGCCGGTTCCACGAAGTTCTTTAAATGAGAATACTTTACAATCTGTGAGGTAATATATAGATTACAATTTTTTCTCTATCAACAATATTTAAATTCTGTTGAAAACACAACCTTATCCGATATTTCTACTCGAACTTGCAAATTGACATTAGTTGTCACAGTCATGTATTAATAAATAGTATCACAAAACACCGCCATAGCTGCTGAAAGTATTACTGTCAATAAGAATCTCTTTATTTACTTTACATTTTAATAGTTTTACGTCAGCCCGCATTGCCTTAAAAGAAGCAGTAACATAGTAATTATTTCCTCTAAATTTTGTACAATATTTATTGTGATTAAATGGTGTGAGTGGGTGATATTGTAAATGTTGAAACCGTTTTATATCCTAACTTATTATGCAAACTACAAATGAGTGTAATGACTAGCGCTCGTCGCGGTACTGCGACATTGTTTTGTTCCCAATATATTTAAACAAACTGATTCCATAGAGGGTCCTGTTCGGCTTCGGTTTACACCGTATTTTTGGACACACCTTTACCAATTCGATTCGATTTGATTTATAAATAAATTCTAAAGGTTTTTTCCAAACGGTGTTGATACTTTCAACTAGCCAACCAGGTATATCTAATCTCAAATAAAAGTGAGTTATTTTGAAAACGCATTAACCGTTCGAGTGACTAATAAAAAGGTCATATCAGGTTCACTTGTAGCGTTCCCGTCATAAATTCACTTGAGATATTTTATTTCAGTATCGGTGACGTTGTCCAGAGAACGTGTCCCCCTCCCCCCTTAGAGTTGGGGGTAGTGACTCCTCAACCAGAACACGTAGTGTGCGTGCCGCCGAAACTTGATTTCATTAACTTCACCGTTGGGCGAGTCTACACGGTTCGTCTGCCCTTTTTCTTATCTTTTTAGAGTTCTAATCATAAATAATAAATAATATTACTAAGTTTATACTTTGTTTTACATTTGAAAATCTTCATATGTTTTGAATGATACACAATCTATACAGGGTATTATAAATATAGTTGATTCCATTCGTTAATTTTTTTAAACGGATTATATTATGATATTCGACCTTCATAACGTTACTTCATAAAATATATCCTAATTAAGCTTTTGTGTAATGAAAAAAAATATATTTTGTAACCAAATTGGTCAAAAAAGTTAATTTTGTTGCCTGACGCAGTTCACATAAACATAATGTAGAAGACTATTATAGTTGTTCAAAAATTCTAGAGAACAACTTCGTAATATCTCGAACAATAACACAGTTCGTCTCTTGGGATTTCATTCTAATATCAACAACGAAATTGTGGTCAGAAGTTAAATAGCCAATATAAATTTCAATTATAAATATCCAATAAAAAATCTCAGTATGATAAAAAAGAGTCGGGATAATAAAAAAGAAACTGAAGGGTCTTACACAAGGGAATGTGTTTTTTTGAAACTTTACAACCTTAGAAGTTTTAAAAGAACAAGTAGGTAATACAAACATTCGAACCGTGATCAAATGATCTGAATCGATCAAAACACCATTATTTTTGTTTAATACAACAGAAATATATTATGTGGTCGGACGGAGCCTTCGGTGCGTGAGATCAACTCGCACTTCACTGATTGTTATTATTAAAATGCTGAAGAGTGTATTTTTTCCTTTAATTTTTTTTTTTATTATATTTCATCCACGTCACACTCAATTCTAGAACAAAATATTCCGTAAGTTACGAATACCGGGTGTAGTAGTTCTATCACTGAAATGATGTTTTAATTAACTTTAATGTATGTGGGGTAAAAAGGGAAACGCGTACTCTCGTTATAATTCCAGCAAAACATCCGGCTAGTGAATGTATCGAAATCGGAAATACGACTGTCCGTGCGTCCGCCGCACTCCACCGACTTACTCCTACAGGTCAGTTATTTACACTAGTGATTACATTTTTAAAATACAGGGTTTTAGTTCTCATTTCATCTCAATTCGTAGAAGTAAACAAGTCCACGACATTCTTATACGTTACGATAAATTAACTCCGCCATAAAAGTCTATACAAACCGGATATGATTCTTACGTAAATATAGAAACTTACATATTTTAGTTAAATGTTTATAAATATATATATATACAAATCACGTACTATTACGGGTACCGGTTACATGGGCAGTTCTAAGCAGTCGAGTGGAGTTGACCCGGAGGTGTTCAGTGCAGGTGATGAGCTCGCGAGGGATGCGCGTCACGTCTGGTGCCTCAACTTGGCTCCAAGTCCAGTTCAGCCCGCGGGACGTTCGGACCCAGCACGACTGCCTGCGAGTGCGGGTCTCCATCGGCGGGGAGTTACATGTGCCTATCGCTTGTTACATGGAGCCGCCTCTACTACACAGTTTGTTCTGTTTTTATGCAGTCAGCTGTCTAAATACAACTATATTCCCTCAACATCACACACAAACAAATCCACACACAGATTCTCGTCTATCAACAGTCATCATTATTTTTAAACTATACTTTATTTAACATCAAATAAAGTGCAATCATTTTCCCGAGGTCCTATAAATAAAAAACTTATTATAGAACTGATTCAAAATGTTGTTAGGATTTAGTAAATAATTTATAATTCTTATGAAGTTATTGTGCTCAATTTAAAATCTATTTCAAACATGTATCGACAACGATATATTCCAGCATACTGAAAGTGAATCCTATGCCACGTTGTTACTCACGTAGTTGTGGTCGCATAAAACTATCCGCACTCTCCAGTACTTGCCCCGAGCATCTCCTCATCGTTGTCCTGTACTCCGGAGGACAGTGAGACATGGCCGGCTGTGTGCGGTGACTGCGACCTGCTGGACCTGGGCGCTAAGCTGCTCGGTGAGGAACACCGCGTACCGCTCGTCTTCCATTGCACATCTGAACACGCATCGTTCTTCCTACTCACCGAGGAAGACTGGCTCTCGCGTACCATCAATGTAGAGTATACCCGTTATTTTTTATTTACGAGATCATTTATAACTATTTTTAGTTTTTTTCTTCTTGTTTATTCACATTCAGATAATGTATGACAGAAAGCAGCTTACTTACTTCAATTTACTTATGAAAAAAAGGCCAGGACAAAGTTATCCATATCCGAGAAGCATGTGTGAAAGATTTCCTGAAAGTAGAAGAAGCTAAACTGGTGTGTCAGGATCGTAGCAAGTGCCTAACTTTAAGGCGTGACGTTATGTATGGTATGACAGAGCGTGACGGCGGACGGCGCCGTCGTGAGCGGCACGCTGAGCGTGACGCCGGCGTGGTGGCAGGGGGGCGGGGCGGTACGGGCGCAGTGCCGGTGCCGCGCGCTCAGCCCCAGCCTGCAGCTCGCACAGTTCCGTTTGGTCTGCTCGACGGGAGTAACACGCTCGCTACATCTGCTGGCTGACGCGGTGCTGCATCGCCCCAAACACCTCACACTGCATGTCAGCAATTGCTATTATTACTAATTCCCTTGTGTTTGTTAACTTCTGATTACTGGGTTTGTAACGATTTACTAACATCTGATTCACATATAATGGTACAACCTATACAAGATTTGACTGCAGGGACTACAGCGTTCCTCTCTATATCTACTTACCGTAAAACTTGGCCTACTGTATTACGTATTGAAGGATGGGTTCGGTAATCGTACTAGAATTCAAATTCTATATTCAAACGTCTGTTAAAATATTAGTAAAAATATTTAGACTAAATTAACCATGGTGCAGCAGTCTGTTTTACTGCCTCGTAATAAAGAAATACAGCTAGATGTCAACATAAATCGATGGCACATATTTTTACTCTTACATCAGGCTACGTAGCAAATAGTGAGCGAGCGGAAATCAATTAACAATTTTTTGTTTGCTCCCACTACTTTACATTGTATTGTGCTTACTATCAAGTACATAAAGTAACGAGGGATATGTTGTGCTTTTCCCAAAAGAATGCTGAGAATTAAAACATACTTTTTTATATTATATAATAGATTTAATATATTTTTTTTTTTTTTTATTGAAAGTTATCCCATCATCCTCTGACGCAAGTCAAAGACATTTTTGTGCTTATATTGTATTTGAAATGTATCTAATTTTGTCCTTTAATGTGTAATTTTATTATTTATTTATTCTTTTTTTACAGTATTCTATTATTTCTTCGCAGTAATTTTTAAATCTCTCCCCACTAAATTTCCCAGTAATTATCCGGTTCAAATTGTCACGATTGAGCTCCATCTCAATTTCCCACTCCAGCGTCATTCGTTTCCCCTCGAATATGGGGCAGTCCAAGACTACATGTAGGGCCGTCTGATCACTTACGTCATCACAGGGACATTTTGGGGGCTCCTTCTTTTTAAAGCGATACAACTAGTGCGCAAAGGCTCCATGCCCTATCACCACTTGTATTAAGGCGGGCGAGAACCCCAGTTTCCTGCGAGTGTGAAGGGCCATCGCGGCGCTGGGAAAAAAGGTTTTGGTTACCTCCGCGTGATGTTCTTCGCTGTAACGTTTTTCCCACTCCAAGGCTGTTTCATGTCGAATTTCCTTCTTTACGAAGAAAATGGGACATTGGTCGTAGTCAGCCTTGGTTTTCCTGCGCAGCGCGGCCTCTTTGGCGAGCTCATCAGCCCTCTCATTTCCAGCTCTGCCAGCATACGCTTTGATCCACTGGAATCTCACCCGCCCTCCTTCCCTTTTTAATCTCGCCCTCGCCACGTCCCTGCGCACCGCGAATGGTAAAGGATGAGTAGTCCCCTCAATTATAATTAATATTAAAAGTTACATTAGTATTGGGGCAATTACTAAAAAAAAATCTTATTGATTTCCACGGTTTGCTTGTTGAACTTCTGATGAGGTTTGCAGGTGAGCAAAGGATACAGTGGTAGATGGCTGAGTATGCTGTTTTGAGGTGAATGACTGTTGACTCAGATGTTGGCAAGTGGCTAGCGAGTGAGATTCTATTTCCGATTTAGGTTGCAATGTGACGTTTTGATTTATTTTATTGTATATTTCAATTGAGGCCTTCAGCCACTTTATCAGACTTTCTTATTAAAATACGCCGAAAATACTGTTTCGGAGAAAATGTTCCCTATTTTTTTTTTCGTTTTTCCAGCTCAAAAATTTTTCATAAACTTTCATATTATTCACTTTTGACTTTGCTGGAAGTAGGTTTTCCATTGCCAATATGGCTTCTGATCTTAAATCTAGTGGAGTACAATCAATCTCCATTTTACTCTCTGAACCGTTGGAACTCATTTTAATTATTAAATTGATATTTATTAAGTATGTAAATAAGAAATCAAGATAAATTTTCAGCTTTGCTGCCGATTTTCTATTTATCATCTGTGCCGAAAGACAAGCGCCTTATGGCTATTCAGCCACGTGAACGCAATTTGTACTAAGCAAAGAAACTTACTTTGGTATGTGCCAAGATTAATAAAAAAGATCTCATCAAAGAGTATTTATTAACCTCATCACGTCGTTTCATACAACATTGCAAATTAAAAAAATGCTCCTGCAATTTTCTTTGTCCGTAAATTTAATACTTTTTTCAAAAATAATGACAATATTTTCATACATGTTTGAGAAAAAAAAAATTGTTACTCTCCGCACTTCAAATGTTATTCTATTTTGTGATGTAAAAGTAAAATAATAATTAAACAGTATATTCCTTATGAAAAACATTGAAAAGCCAAATGTATAATAAAACAAATCTTGTACATAGTGTCACTGTTGTGCTGTGTCATCCGACACACGACAGTTCCCAACAACAATCACGAATCATTTCCTTACATTCCCGAGTCTTCATAATATATTCATGTAACATACGTACACTCAAATACAGCCTTCAGAGTGCCGACAACGCTTCACGGGCCACGTGTCAAAATATAAACTGATTTTTGCTAACGTATAAATTTAGTTCCCTCAAACGCTTTATAAAAACAATTTTGATTGCAAATTCTGTTTTCCTGTATAATATATTATTAGTTAAACTAGAAGAATAGTTAACTAAAAGATGCTTATATTTTATATTACGAGGAAACTAATGAAATCATTCGAACACTATAGACCAGAGAATAATTTCTTCAGACACCGTTTGTCGTAACTGGCCAGTTTCAATCACAGGCCCATGAGAAAGATTACGACATTTGCAGTGAAGACGATCCGGCGTGTGAATACTTCGTCCACCTCGGGACTGCGTTCCCTGGACGAGCTCTCTCAACCACTGTGGACTTACTGAATCACAGGTTTGCTATAAACGAAAAAAAAATAAAAAAAATCTTTATTCAATTTAGGCCCTAAGAAGGCGCTTATGAACGACTAAAACACTACCACCGGTTCGGAAAACAACCCAGTCGAGAAGAGCGCAGGCGAGAAACTCGATCTGGTTCTATTTTTTATAAATATAATATATATATCATTTTTTTTTTCATATAAAAATTATACAAATCATAGTCTTAACTAATGTTAGCGGGTGCGCACAGAGATGTGGGTTAATTCCAGACATCACTATCGTTCACGTAATGCTCCACCCTGTAATAACCTTTTCAGATTAAGACTTGCTTGACATAATACTTGAACTTATTGTCAGGTAAACCTATAAAGCTTTTATTAGACTTACTTAGCCTAAAGCGTGGTTCTGGACAACTTGCCTTTATTTCTAATATTAAAATTATGACGATCATTCACGGTCTGTTTTAATAAATTTTCTATTATAGATAGTGCAACTTTAATTTTTATAGTGACTAATTTAATAAAAATTTATTGTAACAAACCGATTTTACAAAATGGTACCACATTGGTACATAGTACATATGTATACTTTAATGTCAATGTTGATTAAACAATAAGAGTTAGTTGTTTATTGTTCGTTACTATCAGCCCAGTTGCGTACACTTACTACTGGAAGATGCGTCGCTGGGGCGTCTGCTCCTGTGCGGAACAAGACGACAAGATAGAAGAGTCATGCGAATCAGAAGATAACAGTTTTCAGCTTTGTATAGGAGCGTCAGAGACTCAAATGAAAATGAAACAAGTAAAAAATAAAATAAATATACATTACTTTTCTCTCCAGTGAGAGTAAATAGGTACTATATTGCAAGTAAACCCGGTGTTGTAGGCGTCCATAGGCTACGATGCCCGCTTATCATCAGGCGGATCGTATGCCTGTTTGCCACTTTAAAAAATATATTCTTTCACTTACAACAATCCTGTTCACGTCTTTCGCTACTTCTACTTTCATAAGCTCTCATTACGTTACCATCTTTAATCTTCTTCCACCCATTATCTCCACGTACCCAAACCTACTACCGCTATATTTTTTCTCTATTCTCTTTCTTTCACATCACCTACACACAACATTCACAACATTACCTTATAAATAACTATCTTCTTTTCTATCCATCCATCCATTCAACCGAAAGACGTCCACTGTTGGACATAGGTCTCCACCAAAGATCTCCACGAATACCGGTCTTGCGTCATCTGCGTCAAGCGAATTTCCGTGACCTTCGCCAGATCGTCGGTCCACCTTGTGGAGGACTTACCCTCACTACGTCTTATTTTATCCAATTATATAATAAATATGCAGATAACTATTGAAATCAACATACAGGATCAAGATATAAAGAAAGGTGACGAAGCGAATTTCGTGTGCGTTGAACCTGCAGTAGGTGAGATAGCACCGAGGTCTTCAAATACACTGCGCATACACGCACCTGATGTCGGCTCAAATCCAAGAGTACATCGAGCCGTGCTTATGTAAATACCTTCCAGAATCTTCCACTGTATACGCTCGAATATAATAAAGCGAATCCGATTGAGTTTTCTCAAGTGTCCCCTCTAATTCTAATTTTGTACTCTTGTGAATATTTTATCCTGACAACTTACGTAAAGGCGAAGGTTTTCTTTTACTACTTTTTTTTTCGTAAATCCTATTACTGTCTTTCTTTTTATAGTAATAAGATAAAGAGCCAAGACGACTTTATCGCTTCATATAAAATATTTTACGAACAACGTAAATATTTACTTGTCGATTTCTGATTATTATGATTCTTCTAAAGACCGGCTGCGATATGCAATTTTTACAAATGTGTTATAATTAAGTAATCATTTTTATCTCAGGTTTATATTGAATAATATACCAAAGGAGAGTTTACCTTCAGATTATGACCCTATGATTGTAAGTAGCAGAAGTATGGTGGAGTCGGAACCCTCGCCTGACGTTCAGGTAAAATATGTATTCCATTGATTTACGGGCCTTAAAATACAGTCACAGTATCATGTCGTGACTCGACCTCTTTAATGTCCGTACTGACATATCATAAATGACGTCTCATAAAGTTATGATTGTAAATAATTCATTATAATACTTATAAAATGAGTTAAATCAAAGATGAGGTTTCTTGTCTATGTTCTTAGCATACATTTTAAGTCTTTGAATACTATGTAAACTTTTTCCGAAGATAAAACTAAAAATTTCTTTAGCGGCGTAGAGCGATTCTCGGTAGGGGAAATACTTACAGACACCCGTTACCCATGCTATGGCATTAGCCGCCAACATGCTATAGAATGTCAAGCATACGATAGCGTTTAAGTGTTGGCGCTCAGAGATAAGTAATGAAATGTGTAGTTACGCTGCCTGTCGTATGTTTTGATTATGAATAAACTATATGGAACTGTGCATAATTATTACTTGGATAATTTCATTTAACAAAAATTATGAAGTTTAAACATTAAAATAACATTTTTTGCAAAGTTTCAAGTTTTCACTTTTGACAGCAGTCCCCTTGGCTGCTTAGTTTTTTTTTTTTAAAGTACAATTAGCCTAAAAGTGTTTGTGTTTTTCTGTGTTGTATTGTTTATAGTCCACAACAAAAAAAAACCGTTTCAATATGGCGTACTCACTATTACTGTAGTATAGTTGACGAGATATATCTTCACACGTGGGTTTTATCTCAGGGCTGTGCACGTGAAGTGTGTGATCTGGTTTGCTTTCAACTGGAAGTTTGGTGGGAGGTGGTGCCCCTACGTTTTGTGCTGAACCCTCCCGTATTACCTCTTGTCCATTCACAACGGTACTGTTTATTAATATTATTGAATTGTAACGTTTTTTAATTATTACATTGTTTCATCGCAAAGCATGCAATTTTTTATTATTTTATTGATTACAAGAAACAAACACTAAATGTTAAGTGAAGCTTACTACAATATATTGTGAAAACGGCATCTAAATCGGATAAGCCGTTTCTGAGATTAGCGTGCACAAACGCACAGACAAACAGACAAAAATTTTAAAAATCATAGTTTTGGGTCCTGTTTGCGTTTATAAAGGTCCTAATAATATTTTTTCTCATATATCTTCCATGTACAGACAGCGATCCGTTACATTTTTATTATATGTATAGATAGCCCCTGACTCAATTTTATTAACTGTAATATTATCTGGTAATAGATCAATATTGAGAATAATAAAGTAAATTAATTAATTTATTTAAAAGGGCGGCAAGTGGCAAATACAATGGAACAAGCACTAATATTGAATAATAAAAAAAAATAAATGACCTTTGAAGGCCGCATCATTACAAGGTTCTTCATCACAGCAACAAATTTAATGTTTAACAGGGCATGCGAGCGACACTTATACCATGCAAATGTTATTGTTCCTGTTCCCCCTGTTTCCTCTCTGAGTAACGTTATTATAGTAAATATTTCTATACCATAAAATACACCTTGGCCATGCGTTAAGTTTTGATTTTTTCTATAAACGAATTCTTACACAAATTAGGAGCCTTCACACATCCATTACACAAATAAAAACAAGTTTTGGAGGAGGAAACAGGAGAATACGAAGAGATGATTTTCTCTATTTTGGATAGGTATAATCGGCCCGAGCTGCATTCGACCCTTTTGCAATTTATAACTCTTTATTTGAGTGCAACGCGACAAGAATAAATTACTGAAATAGCTATTCTTGAAGTTTGTTGGTGCCGCGTTTCCTCTTAAGATGTAGTTTTACATTAGAGTACAACAACTTGAGGTGCTGATCGACGGCGTTCAACTGTTCGGGCCCGAATCGATTCGAGGACTGTTGTCAGTTCCGGATCATATCCTCAGCGCTCCTTCTCCCGAACCAGTTGATCTGACCATCACACGTTCAGTACCATTCAGAATCCAAGTCCAGCTACCAGCGTCACTCAACCACTGCCTTCAACAAGACGTCATTACGTAACTATTTTCATAAACTTTTGTATATCTAACATCCTTTTTGTAATCAACTTTAAAAAGAAGGAGGTTATTAATTTGAGGTTAATTCGCCTGTTATTTTTTTTATATGTTTGTTACACGATTTCTCCGTCAATTGCGGACCGATTTGCAAAATTTTTAATCGAAGGAGTATACTCCTGAGATGGTCCCATTTCAGGACCAGGATCTGATAAGTGGAGCTCATAGAAATTGTTTCATAAAAATATTCCTTTCCAAAAGCTATGAAGTAGGCTTCACAGCTATACCTAGAAGAACTTACTCAAACTAAAAAGTATAAAATAAACTTTTTTAATTAAAAATAAAACCGACTTAAAAAGAATAAACTATAAAAATGCACTAAAGTCAATAAATAATTACGTTATTAATCTGGTCCGTTAATTATGGAGTCGGTGCCAGCTAGAGTTAACCCATGTACTCATTTATAAATGAAAATAACTGCTTAAACTTTATCACAATTAATTACACATAAGCTAAAAAAAAAAAACAGGACTCGGGTGGTTGTAAAGAACAATTAATCAAAGTGGAATATAATTAGCGACGTAAATTTACACCACTTTGCTATCCGTAATGTTTTAAAACACGTACGGACCGGACCGCGGACATGGTAAGTCGAGCGGCCTAGATCATCATTCGCCCAAGTAGGCATGGGCATCCTTTCCGAAAAATTACGATTTTTGAATCAATTCGAATCTAAATTTGATGAATCGATTCACAAAACATCGCCGTACTATGTCCGCGGTCCGGTCCGTACGTGTTTTAACACCATACGCTGGCACCGATTTTAAAATTAACGAAGCAGATTAATAAAGTAGTTGTTTATTGACGTTTAGTGTATTTTTATAGTGTATTCTATTGCATTCAGTTTTGTTTTTAATTTAAAAAGTTTTGTTGTAAAAAGATAACAAACAGCCAAATGGCCTACCTGATGGTAAATGGCTTCGGCCGTCTATGGAAACTGCAACACCGGGGGGGCATTAACGTTGCGTTGCCGTTGCTCTTCTTGAAAAGCGTTATGTTGAGGAAAACTTGTGCTGAGCAGTCCATTTTATAACACTACTGTACCCAATTAAAGATATTAAAGCGCCTTAGTGTTGTCGTATTTCGGAAAGGTGTGGATTTAGAACAGTGCGCGCCCGCTTACTATATCAATCAAATATATATTACATAGAAGTATACTGTACATCAAAATATAAGAAACAACTGCTACCCGATTCATTTTGTATCGTGTTCCGATCGGGACCGGTTCAATCTGAAGGTCAAATAAAAATTGAACATTATATTTTCTCCTATGTTTGTATTACTCTGATGTACTTCAGAGTAACAGCTCTCCCAAGACTATTAACTTTTTACATAAAGCCTCATGTCTCAGATTACCGGAGTTGAACGTAATTAAACAAACCCGAAGCTCGAGGAATGTTTTAGAAAACACCGAGGGGTTTTCGTAACAGTGATATATTATTTACGTAGTAGGTAGCCTACACTTTTCTTTACACAGATTGATGGCGTCGAACGATTACTGGACGTCGCGATGTACAGTGACTCGGCAATGTGCAATGCGCAATGCTGTAATGCGGCCAGCCAACACTTGGCTGGGTGTGGTGCTTCCCGGGACACATATGAACGCGACCATCGGTATCATCAACGACACTTACCAGCAGGTCTGACTGTCATCACTGACTGCCATATATCTACATGTAACATCTCTTGCTTAGCAATACAGTTAGAGTCTGTTATTAGAGTAACTAATACACTAAATCTGGAACAGGCGTGCGATCTATAAATTTACTTTGACACTATTTCGACATAGACTTATCAGAATATTGTTCTTGGGAGTTAAATTTAAGTATGATACACACATATATACCTGTATGATAGTATACACGTAAATAAATTACAATACAGTTAGAGTGGCGAGGAGAGTGCATACGGTGGGTGGGGGCGCGCCCCCCCTGTGGGTCCTGTGACCCCCTCTGCCAGCACAGCGCTTGTTCATGCGAACTGTTGCGTCCGGCGAGGGGTCTGCTGAGTCACGGAGACCGAGATGCAATACATTACTGCACTAAAGCTCCACAGGTTCAAATACAACTTTTTAAACTTTACTTAATCTACTTAATTAACTTTTGTATAGAAAGTATAGAAAGTGAAGACAATGTACGCGAATCGAACCTATTACCAACCTGTTATTAGTTTATGTTACATAAAACAAAGCATTGACCGAAAATATTTGAACTCGCTCAATTACAACCCTACGAGTCTGATGAGATAAAACCATTTGTTATTGACGTTCTCTTCTAGAATACTTTACAGAACTCTCTCGAACGCTATTTAGTTTATTTTAACAAGAATCATACCAAGCGCATTATAAGCTAATATTAATAAAATAAAAACTGCGCTCACCTATACCCTAGTTCACCCAATTTACCATATAAATAGGAATTCTTTAGAACATTTTATTATCTAACTTATTTCCATCCACTACAACGTGATGTAGTTTAAGTTAAGTATTAAGTTCGCCAGTCTACAGATTATTGGTATTGGTACAATAAAGAATTCATTCATTCATTCATTCTTGTATGTAATCATGAGCACGATGGAACTTTCTGCATATGATATTCAAATTTTCTTGATGTAATATCATTCATCGCTCAAAACCACACCAATAAAAATTTGACAATAGGAAAATAATTGGAATAATACTAAATAACATCATAGTAGTGGAATTTTCAGAGCTATTTTTGCGCAGGGATCGTTTTAATCTTATCTGTTTAGTCCCAATCTTAGTAAATACGTACTGCTGAAGCAAGTTCTGGTTCCTGCAGAAGTATGTGGGTGAAGTAGTATTCAAAATCAAAATTTATTTATTCAATTTAGGCCCAAAGAAAGCGCTTATGAACGTCTAAAACACTACCACCGGTTCGGAAAACAACCCAGTCGAGAAGAGCGCGGGCGAGAAACTCGATCTGGTTCTTTTTTTTTCATAAATATAATATATATCATTTTTTTTGTCATATAAAAAACTATACAAATGGTAGTTTTAATAATGTTAGTGGAAGCACAGAGATGTGGGTTAATTCCAGACATCACTATCGTTCACGTAATGATCCACCCTGTAATAACCTTTTGAGATTAAAACTTGCTTGACATAATACTTTGAACTTATTGTCAAGTAAATCGGTAATGTTACTTGGGATCTTATTGTAAAACCGAATACTATTACCTATAAAGCTTTTATTACACTTACTTAACCTAAAGCGTGGGACGGCCAACTTGTCTTTACTTCTAATATTAAAATTATGACGATCATTCACTAGATCTATTATTAATGTTGTCGCAGCGGGAGGGGCCGCTGGTGACGTTAGTGAAGTCGAGTGGGTGTGGCGCCACGTGTTGCGCGCTTGTGGCGTCACGCACGCTTGCGCCGCGCCTCGTTCTGCGCGTGTTGTCCTGCAAAGGAGACAAAACTTTACATTGTCATTGTCAGTACACGACTCAATACATCGTTTGCGTTTGCGTTATTTTTCATTTTTGACTTATATTACCTACTTTTGTTGGTATAAAAAGCGTATACTTGAAGGTGGTGGATGTTTACTGGACGAAGGTGATAACAACAGCGCACGTGGCTCGAGCACGCTGCGGCCGCGAGTAGCGCTCACACTCGCCCGGAGGAGTTGCTACAGTCTGCGCGTTTCGAATCTCACACCAATACCCACCGCCCTGCGCTGGGACCTACCACCAGGTCACGTACAGAATTACGTGTATACTTTATATTCGCTAATTTTTAATCATGCTTGACCAGCAACAGTATTATGAAACTACAACATCCAGTGATTCGAAAAACTATTTATCAACAATTGTAATATATATTAGTAGTAGGATACCCGATGGATGCAGTTCGAGTTCATCTCGATATACAAATCTATCCAGTTCTCCCCGTTCCTAAAACTTTTGCTTAACGTTTAGAGTAACCTCAATACAGTTTGTACTTATCAGTTATCACGTAACTCACGTTGCTTTTCTTTCCAGAAGGTGATGACATCCTGAAAGTAATTTTCATTCCCAATGCTATTGACGTCGCGGGACATGCTCATGTCGATATAAAAGTATGTGCTTGTGTGTTATAAATTAAAACTTTAACCATTTGATTTAGAAATTCAAATTAATCTTGCCATCTATATTATTAAAAGCAAAATAAATTTAAAAGCAATATGAAGTACTAAAACGTAAATGGTAAAATAAATAATATTCATATTTAAAATGATTATACGTAATTTCGTTCATAAGTTTTACTGGTTACTGAGGAAATAGGCTAATTTGTCCGCACTTGTTTCAAATCCGTAGTAGATAATGTAATATAATGACTCTTGTCAGAAAACTCCCGTTAATCGATATATTCCATACATATGTAAAATCACGCCTCTCTCCCATAACAATAGGCAGAGACTAAATCCTTCCACTTGCTACGATCCTGACACACATCTTTCGCTTCTTTTACTTTCATAAGCACTCTTCGGTTACGGATACTTTTGACATGGCCTTTCTAGAACGTCCTCGATTTGGTCTAGATACGTTTGCCTAGGACGACCCTTACATACATTAAAGATTAAAACCCAAATCGGCATAATATGGGTAAAAGAGTATATTTATTTAGATTATTATGTTGTGTGATGTCAAATTCACTCACTGAACAAAGCACAAATAACATTTTTACAGTTTCGTCGAAGATTATTAACTATTTAAATAAAATATCTCTAACAGAATTGACAGCGCTCTTAGGGGGTCATAGCAAGTATAGAAATTGACAATGTGTCATTTGATTTGCTATCTCTTTTTGTCTTAGGCAACATATACTGAATTATGACATCTCACTCCCACACTCTGTTCGTCTATGGAGCATAGCGAGAACTATGTATGTAATATAAACTCTATGTATGTCTATGTATTATAATTAACACATCTTCCAGAACAGTCTATTTCAGGTTTTCAGATTGATTTATTTCATAAATACATTTTAGCGTGCATCTCTTTTAATCACATTGTAAAACAAATGGTATTGTAAACAAGCACTTGCTTTCACATAACTTATAAATGAATGTGTATTTATTCCGTCCAGTAATCTCATTGGCGATTATTTATTTTAGTTGGTTATTTTTAAATTGAAAATAACTACGGTAATTTTAATGATATTTGATATCCAATGTGTATTTATAAGGCGAAACTGATGACTAAATAAAAATATAAATACCTAATTATAATTTTGTTTACTTTTGGTTACCAATCAATTGAGTTATAACCAATTCGTTTGTTAACCTGAATACCAAGCGACAAGTTCGATCAAAGTGATTTGAACCTTTGAACATTAATTTCTATTTGATTGCCGGTAACTTAATTTTGTCATAATTAATTAAAACAGACATATAAAAGATTGGGGAAAAGGTCTTTTTGTGTATAGCATGTATAAACTTGTAATAAAGAAAAGACATGTTGCGCCGACTCCAAATGAAAGTGGGAAAAGGGTAGAGAGATGATGATGATGATGAAACTTGTAAAAAATCTCTTTGGTTGGATATACCATTTGTATCTGGAAAGTCTTGATGACATTAAAAAGGTTACATTTCAAATATTAGTAAAATATTATGTTCATTTAGTTTTCATTTGTTTTTCTTTTTGTCATAGTGAATGAATGTAATGAAGAATTCCATACGTTTAAAAAAAAATTACAAAAATGGGCAAAAAGTTCCACAAACCGAGAAAAAAATGGTGACGTTTATGGACCTAATGCAATGTCAGTAAGAGTAACACAAAATTGATTTAAGCGTTTTCAACCCGGGAATTTTGATGTCAAAGATGCACCTTGCTCTGGTCGCGCTATTACGGATAAAATGAATGGCATTTTTGAAAAAGTGGAGAAAGGTCAGCATATCAGTAGTTACGACATAGCTGAAGAACTGGGAGTTGCCCACAAAACAGTTTTGATCCATTTGAAAAAAATGCTAGGTACACAAAAAACACTCGATATTTGGGCGCCACATGAGCTCGCTGAAAGAAACCTAATGAATCGTGTACTAATGCGATTCTTTATTTGAGACGTTTTTTTTTTTTTTTTTATAATGCACAGCACAGTGACTGAACTAAACCTGATGGTAAGTACAGTACAATCCAAAACAGCGGGACTGACACTGAACAGAATTCAATGCCAGTCACCGCTGTCATGCTGGCCTGCTTAAGTACCTCTTCACGCCTCTTTTGAAGGACCCAATATCGTTTGAAGGAGGGAACACGCTGACAGGAAGACGGTTCCATAACCTCACAGTGCGACAAAAGTAAGAGTCAGCAAACTTTTTGGTTCTTGAAGTTATGGGTGTCACCGTGAAACCGTGACACCGAAGTCCCGCCCGCGTGGTTCTGTTATGGAATGGAGAGGAGGGGATCAGGTCGAAGAGCTCTTCAGAACACTCGCCATGATACATGCGGTAAAAAATACGCTTAGAGAGGCTATGTCCCTGCGCAATTGAAGCGGTTCTATGGAGTTGGTGATGTCTGTATCATTTACAATACGGACAGCACACCTCTGCAACCTGTCTAAGGCATCGATGAGATATTTAGCGAATCCATCCCAGAGGTGCGAGCAGTATTCCATGCACGGGCGAACCTGGGCCTTATAAAGAAGGTACAGCTGCTCGGGCAGGAAAAACCGTCGCACTCTGTTTAGGATTCCGAGTCTCCGAGATGTTGTGGAGATGACATGTTCGATGTGGTCCTTGAGGTTTAGGTCGCTCCGAATATCTATTCATGAATCACGTAATGAAACCGAACCGCTTCTGAAGAGATTTATAACTGGTGATGAAAAGTGGATCACGAACGATAAGAACGTGTTAAAAAGGTCGTGGTCAAAGATCGGTCAGGCTTCACAGACTGTTACAAAATCTGGGTTCACTCGCAATAAGGTGATTATTTGTGTATGGTGGGATTGGAACGGCATTTAAGAGTACGGCATAAGCTTTGAATTCAGATCTTAACTGCCAACAAGTAATGAGATAAAAGCATTAAATTGAGAAGAAGTAGCCGGAATTGAGCAATAGAAAGAGTGTCTTTCATCGCGGTAACGCTAGACCACACACATATTTAGCCACTCAGAATAAATTAAGAGAGTTTGGCTGGGGGGTGTTAATGCATCCGCCATATAGCGCAAACCTTGAACCGTCATATTTCCACTTGTTTCGGTATGTTTAAAGTTCATTAGCCAGTATCAGGTTAATATCAAGAGAGGATTTAAAAGTACTTCTCGCCTGTTTTTGATCAGATTTCCCAAAATTTCTACAGCAACGGGATCACGGCACTACCTACAAGATGGCAGAAAGTCATCGAGCAAAATGGCATTAAATGTTTTTTTTTTCATACAAAATGCGAAAAAAAAATTTCCCAAGTTAATATTTAGTTGGTAACATTTAAATCTTTTTATGAATTCATTGAACGCGCTGTTTATTTAATGTACGAGAAGTCTTGACATAATTCAGTATTCATAAGTTTGATTCAATCGCTTTAGTAAATTGTTTTTATCCCCTGTACGAAGCAATGTAACTAGGTCATCAGGTAGCAGAACGAGAGGGGGGGTGGCAGCTAAGGGAGAACTGACGGGAGGGGCGGAGAGGGGGGGTGTATAACTCGCAGCTCGTTTGATGGATTACGGACAGGTTTACTTTTAGCTTGGAAAACTACCTCACTAGTATTTTATAACAAAACTAGCTGTCTGCCCTCGGCTCCGTTTGTGTAATCAAACTTTTCCTTCTATCTTTACAATGTCTGGAAGAAACACGTTAATGAGTGAGATTTATATGAAGTTTTTTTTTATATTATTCTGATTACTTTTATTAATATTATATAACGCAATAAAATACATTCTAAAACCAGATTATATATCTACAATTAAGAAAAAATCATGTAAATTAGTTATCTTTAGGATGTCTACCAAAGTTGTATAATCGGTACACATATTATAATTAGTTTTAAGCGGACAATGTATAATATATGTACTGTTGGTGCCTTTATATAATAAATAAGTAATAAGTGAATATGTGTGTTGCCTGATGAGTATTCCACTGACGGTTGTTCTTCTGTCAACATTCTGTCTTCAGTAGTAATTGTTTGACAACATTAAACGTTGCCGGCTGAGCTCTGCTCGGAGTCCGTTTAACTATCACGTAAAAAACTTTCAACATTTTCGACTCGACTTATAAGCTAATGTCAGCAACTCTTTTAACTCTCCCTCCGTGATTACTAAAGCATTGATATCATTTTTAAGGAAGAGAATATAAATAATATTTGTAATTATTGTTTACGTAAAGACCGCGGCCCCCGCGCTCCCCACATCCCTCATTGACGTTTACAATACGGGGCACAGGTTGTGCTGCAGGGTCGCAGGGTTTGCGCTCGCCGTGTCTTCCTGCGCAGGGCTCTGGTCACCGGAGCTGACAAACCTCTCTACCTCGTCATAGACACTGCTATCGCGGTATGTATCACAACTTGCATTGCTTCCTATATACATATAAAATATGAGCACAATCTCCTCTCACATTCAAGAGTTGATGTATAGAAAAAAATACACAATAAATTATCCATAAAAATTTTGCTATAATTGAATTTTAATCGAAATATAATATTTTATAATTACTCGTATAATAAATCAACGAAAATTAATTTCGAAAATTCCGTTATATATAACACATGTTCATACTATAAATCATTTCAAAATGGTAACTCGCAATACCTAGAGGTACAGTTTTCAAAATATACAGTTATCATCGATTTATACTATAGAAATCTAGTTAATTAGATAAATGTTGCAAAGATTCATGATTAATTTATACGAACTAAGCAATATCCGATAACAATCTATCATCATCGCTCCCTACTCACATACATAACAAATATTCCAACCAACTGATCTGGTATATTTACAAATATTTTCAGAATCTTCAAAAACTAAATGTCAATGTTACAAATATACGAGTACAATGATATCACATATAATCGATCAGTATAACACTGTGTGTATGTGGGTTGTATTTTTAATATTGAATGCGGCAAACATCATAAACGTTACAAGCTTCAGTAAAGTTTATTCCTATAAACATACAAATGTCATTATTACTTGTTTTTTTGTTGTTACGTGTCATAATAAATATGTTCCGAAAGAAACATAAATAGTGAGAGTTTAGATAACTATAAGCACTTTCAATAAGTTGTATATAATCTATATATTATATTCCCTAATACTGTATACACTATACAGTTTCAAATAAAGTGCAAATAAAACTGATCGTGAAGTAATCCTTCCAAGTGCATACTTATATTTTTTTTAAACCAGACATAAATTGAATAAATTAATTGTTAATTGAGTTGGAAATATAAGCGTTGATAAAACTGTATCCCAAGGAGCCGTAAGCGAATGTATATTAAGCCAGTCTGTCGCTTCGCAAAACATTTGCCCTTTTTTTACGCTTTTGCACGTCGCTGGCTGTTTATTTTACAAACCTACGTAAAATCGTTGAGAAATTTTAGCATAAATTTGAGTTTGAACGGCGCGAGTCACGTTTCCCCCCGGTCAATCGACTGCCTATTGGATTCCGTGACGAAGTACGTATTTCTCTCTCACGACAAATGAATTTACATTTCTGTTTTACGTAAATCCTAGTTTTTCAATTACGACAAGTTTGTGATTAATCGAAAATGTAAAAAATAAAATGTATTCTAATATTAAAGAATATCATAGACTCAAACTCCATTAACTTTAGCATTGTTAACATGAAAAGCTAAACGGATACTTCAATTTAAGCCAAGTAAGTAGATGTGTTTGTCACCGGGCACCGCATCCCATTACCATGAACGTATAGTTACTTACTTACCTATGAACTTGTTTTTACTTGAACGTCAATCTCCCTCCCTCTGCCCTCCCTCCAACCCCCGACAGCTCGACACTCTCCCGTCTCACACAGAACGCTCTCGGGCAGGACGCGGGTCCCTTACTACTGACATATGATACGACATTCTTGTCTCGGAGTTTGACATTTTTAATAACACTGAATCTGTAGTTTTAATTTTATCTGATAAGAAATGTTAGTAAATATAATACAATGAGATTTTGTGAGAGTACGCTTCGACCTTGCATTAGTAAGCGCAGGGGGTACGCAGGGGCCGTCTACACGCACCCAACTAGCTTTCTACCACACTACAGAGATGAAATGAATGAATATAATATTATTACGAACAGTAAAGAAAGACAAAAAAACGTTTGTAAACAACTTAAATCACTTATGGCTGTTTTAGAACCCCTTTGTTGTCAGTATATAAGAAGAAAAGTATGTGGAGCAACTCATTCAGTTCTGTTTGTATTAAATGTGGCAATAAAGTACAAGAGAAGAATCGCAAGTGCTATGAGTAGTGTACAGCGGTGTATCTATCAAGACTAGTGTTGTGTATTAATGTTATAACAACAAGTCTGTTTAACGAATCTCGATGATATTCCAATTACTCGAGGGCGTAACAACATAGTGTATAAGTGAAGGCTGATAGCTACAGGACTATTAAATAAGCCGCTCAATGTTACAGATGATATTGATGTTGAATTCGATATAGCTCTACAAGATCAAAGGTAGGAGCGACCCTATGACGTGTATGCACGTTCAGAAATTATTCGATCGGTTAATTGATTTGAAACAAGTACGCAGCTGGAAACATGGAGCTGATTCCTAGTCAATTATGTGATTATGAAACGTTTGATATTACCAAATAGAGTAGGTTTCCACAAATCCTTCAATAAATCTACACCAAAAGTATGGTGTTACCATATGACTGACGAAACATTTGATATGAAGAGATTTCTAGAAATGTAATAACTATAAATAACTAGATTATATAAAAGAAAGGTCCAAGAGAATAGAACATTAATCTGCTAAGTTACAGGGTTGAATCACAAAAGAGCGACGTAAATGAAGCGCCAGGAGCTGCGTTACTCGTAAACTCTATGTTAGAGTCAAATATCAAACATCTATGTAACGTGATTGATCTTAAAAAATGTATAAAAAATTATTTATCTGTTAGTAGATTTTACTTTAAAACTGTTTTTGAGTTAAATTTAATCTTGTAAAACCATTATACCGTCTGGGGCGTCTGGAAAGAGAGCAGAGATTCGATGTTTAGCTGACATCTGAGCATTGTCACTGTGAGCTGTCGTCGCCCATCGCTCTAACAGACTATGTATGCTCTTTTTTGCCGACGCAGCGCTTCATCTCTTTTTACTTTTAATGGAAAATAATATTTTATATCTCTCAGGGTCTGGAGATTGTATGCGAAGTTCCGTTAGGTGGAGGAATCGAGACAGATTCTTTTATCACTCTGAGAAAAACTGAGGTAATGTGACATGTTTTTGAATTTATTTTTCAAATTTCAAAAATCCTGCTAACCCAAAGCGGTAACCATAAAGAGGAGAAAATAATGAAAGAGCTCGTTACAACTAAATTTATATGCTTAAAATATAGATGTGTTATGGTCAAATCCAAACTCGCACACACATGTGTTTAATTCCTGTAATATGACATTTTTTGTGAATCCATTGAAAATATTTTGGTTCATATTACTTTGCTGATTTTGTTTCAAATCATTTTTAGGTGTTATTTATTGATTAGTGCCCGTAAGTGCTTTCAATAGGAGCAGATTTAATTCTTATATATTAGTATTCATTTTATATTATAATAACAAAGATATTACTAAGCTTTTAACCACAACTGACTTGAACCAAGAAAGTTTATACCCTAGTGAGAATATAAACGGTTAATAGAACTACTGAAAGATTTGATAACAATTTTTTGTGTTAAACTAAGGCCAAAAAATGCTCTGTAAAGGAAACTTTACTTTCATATCAATGTGTTTCGTTACTGAAAGCAGTTTCGATAGTAAATTGAAACCCGTCGGTGCCACTAAATATCAGTACTCGCTACTAAACCATTCATCGCTGCTTTTCTAATGAAGGTTTATATAATATTACAATCGTATATTAAGTTCAAAGGAATCTTATTTTAATTAAATATACAATAAACATAAATCATTTAGTTAGAAAGGGACCATGAATCAAATAAATTTCCATCAAATTGTTCATGAAACCTTTCATAACGACGTCTTAAAAATCTACGTAAATCTAGGAACGTAAATTAAATTAAAGATGGAGAAATTGCTGCGTAGCGTAATCTCCATTGTTCCCTTTGTTTTCCCCCTCTCGAGCCGGCTTCACAACGCTCCACAGCGCTCCACAGTGTTCGGCCTCCGCCTTATCAAATAACTTACAAGTGTGCAGTAAATTTCCTCTTATTCGCTTTATTGTACGGATCTGAGGTGAGGTTAGTTTTTTTTTACATCATGCTCCAATTAGGACTGAAACTATAAAATGTTTGTTTAATAATACTTTCTCCTGCAATTTTAACATTATTAAGTGAATAAAAAACATATTTTTTATGAAACGTCCAAGCAGGTTACCACATCAAATTAACCCCTCGAACACTTACCTGGCGTTTACGCTAGCTTTCCATTATTTTCCTTTCTTCCTTTTGTCTTATTTTTATACACTCGACACATTAATTGTTGTTTCAAAAGCCAAAAAATATTCGTATTTTTAGAAATCAGAATTAATAAAACGTTTCAAAGTTCCCAAAATGGTTTACTTACTACTGTGTATAAACGTAATAAGTAGGACCATATATGTATGTGAGTCAACTAAGTCTAAAAACGTCGAAGTCATTAGCAATATGTGTAATCCTTTAGGTCCAGGGCCCTCAAGTGCCGCAATTACTTGATGAGCGGTAGATTCACTCTCCGTCCTCAGTGTAAATGCAAAGTTAATTAAAACGACGAGTGTGGCCTCGTCATCCCTCTCGCACAACACTCTTACCCTTGTTACTCGAGTATAGCGAACTTACTGCGGGATGCGGTCACATCCTTACATTAGAACCGTTACAAGTTTACGTTCTGAATTATTAAATTCCCTATGAGGAAAAAATACAAGTTCTCTATAAATGTTTAATATCAATAATAGCGCCTTAACAATTGTTGTTAGATTGTGACGAAACCTATTACACGTAATTTGCATCCTAATTAATAAATGTCTTTGAAGGTATTTCAAAAAAAATTATACGTTTATACTACTTTAATTGTAATATGTTACTGGAAAATATGAAACCTGAAAGAAATAAACACTATTAGTAGCTGGAATAGAAGTACTGCGAACGTTTTTAGGATAGAACTCAAGGTAACAAGGAGGATTGGAGAAAACGAATAATTTTGCGGAGATACGCATTATTGACAAAAGATATAATTTTACACAATGTAGATAAATGAGGGTGAGTTCAATATTGAAAAACTAAGGTCTAGTCCGTCTCGCAATGCTACTTTTTATATTTAATATCAACCTGATAGCAGTTATTTTAACAAAACGAGTACAAGAATTATAATATAAAATGTTAAAGCAGAATATTCACGAGCCATTGTCGTGGTTTTATCTATTATATAGTACGGACGTTACGTTACCGTGAGTCCGCTCGTAAACTCCTTTATGTCGGTCAACTTAAATATATAATAAACTGTAAGTTCCCTTTCCACTATAAATCTATTTGATTTATAAATGTAGAGACTCATTCTCTGGCTGTTGCTGCTTGCTTACAATAAATTTATTTTAATATCGAATAAATGTCAAGTTACTAAGACCGCTGAGTTTTAACGTAGTGTTCTAAGCTAATACTATTGCTTGATGTTTGCTTAAAATTAACTGAAGATTTATTAATGTATTCAGTATTTCAATTGTTCTTATCAAAATCACTTAAATTATGATTAGGAAAATTTTCACTGCAATTTTTTCATGTCCCTTTACGCTAGTTTCATAACGCTATACAAACAAAACCAAAATCATTATTGTTTTTTGATATAAAGGTTATAGTTTGAAAGTGTTGCCAGTGACAGAAAAGTTCAAAGTTTCTCGTTTGCCATGGTATGAATATTTTATGAGAAGAGAGAAAGCGCATGTGAGAAAAATAGTAATGAATGTGGAAAGATGGAAAAGTAGAGGAAGGATAAAGAAAGTGTGGATGGAGTGTGTAAGAAATGGTACGACAAAAAGGAGTAAATGAAGAGATGACGTCTGGTAAGAACGTATGGAAGAAGTCAGCATATTGTGCCGACCCCAAGTGACTTGGGATCAGGGCATGAGGATAATCTTGATGTAAAGATTATAGAATAATTTATGTTGCTTGTAACTTCGTAAATCTTAAGGAGTTTTAGTTACGTTTAGTAATTAGTTTCACTGTCAGAGCTAGTAAAGATAACACTTATTTGGATAACACTTTTATTTCTCACCAAATAAACAAATGAAAGAGTTAATCTTCTGAACGGATGTGTAGAAACTTTCCTGAGATAGATTTAAGGATTTTTGGCTGAGGTACCGCCGCCACTTCGAGAACAATTCTTGGTTATTATTGTCAGTCGCGCTTTGACGACTCATTTAATTTTATTATCGCAAACAAATTTAATTTGTTTCCTACGATTCTTCATTTCTGAAACTGGTTCTTGAAATGAAATTATTCGCTTTACACTCTATGATATAATCAAGAATTCAATTATTAAACGAATAACACGAAGAATACAAAGTTGTTTCAGAATCTCTCCCTTCGCTTGAGATTACATGCATTATATAACAATACTATGATGTTTATGCTACATGTTTTATGAATCAGATGGAAGTGTATGTTATAAAATCGGCAAAGTAACCGTGATCAATTTTTCAAAACTGTAAACTGAACCTCCAAAGTAATGTTTTTATAATTTTTTTATACGATATACAGGTTCAGTGCTTAGACCACAATCACACCTGATGTTAAGTGACGATGTGGTCCAGGATGGTAAACACATTAAACATAGGTACTGGTTCTCGAGTGATGCTGCCGGAACACACCTATCGCTATTTGGCGACACGATATTCTTACAAGATATTTCAAAACCAGATTTTATGCTTTTTGCGGTGAAATTAGAATTTAGCAGTCATTTCAAAATTTATACAAAATTATATTTTTATTTTAAAACAAAACTGACTTCAAAAAAAATATACTATAGAAATACACTAAAAAGTCAATAAGTAATGACTATATTAATATACATTTGGTTACTTCGATATATCCCTTGTTGTATAATTTATTTTTTAGTGCATTGTTATAGTATTTTGAAATTGGTTTTGTTTTTAATGAAAACTTTTTTTAGTTTTTTGTTTAAGTATGGACTTTTAGGTATAGTTTCAAAAGCAGTTTTTTGGTTTTTATTTCCATACTAAATTCTTCTTCTTCCTCTTTTTTATTCGCTGCTAATCTGCCCTCGGCTTCGTTTGCGTGGGATTCTGACAATTTATCAGATAGACAGACAGAGGTAGCTTATGCAAGCAGCTTCGTCCGTGTAGCATTAGTAATTTATATTTCCACATATAGTTTAAAGTTTCCATGCAAAATCAAAAATTCTTTATTCGATTTGGGCGCTTATGATCGTCTTAAAATTACCCCTTTTTCGGAAAACAATCTATCTAATCAAATTACTCTTCTTATTATTATTAAGGATAGTAGATCGACCAGTAGCGCGATTTAGTGGATCCGCTACATCAAGTAAATCGGTAATGTGCTTTGGAGCCATTTGTAGAACCTGACACTATTCCCTAAAAAGATTTTATTGGAATTACTAAGCCTATAAAAGCAAGGGACGACTAATTTGTGATTAATTCTGGGAAAAAATAATGCCGACCGGTTGCTATATCAAACTTATTTAAATTTTTACGGGGGGTACATTAAATTACGAATGATGTATTGGGAGGCCAAACCTAATATACTGTTAGATACGAAGTGAAATTTAAATTTAAAAAAAAGGAAGTCAATTTTGGATCAGTTGAGATCAACACGAACTAATTAACAAGTAATAAAAACTAAGTGGTATAAAGCCGTCCGGAGTGTCTTACACCTTTACGCAATGATGCTTAGACACGATGCCCTGCCATGAGCGACTTGAGAACACCGATCCACACTTGGCGACGCCAGATACAACATTGATAGATGCTCTCTCTGTACAACCATCTCTACCCCCGGAATGGAGGGCGAAGATCCAGACCAGGGCGTGCGCGCCTATACTGTGGGATTTCTCGCAGCCCGTAACTACGGGTCGGTCATTGGGGTGGTGTCGCTTTTGTGGTGATTGTTATTTCCTATTCGGTAGCCTTCTTCCTCGACGATGAGATTCCTCGGCGAAGGTTTCGTTTTCCTGTCCAGCGGTCTCGCGTGGAGTGGAGCGACCCCGCGGATCAAGGGGAAGCCAGTCTTGAGATAAAGGCTTATAGGCTCTCTCACTGTAGGTCCCGTGTGATGAAGGTGTTCCTTACATAGTGAGGAGCCTTCACTATCGTTCTCAATGATAAATTCTCCTGCGCCCTTAGTTGCTTTTTCTTGTTTGTGAAACGTACACGTCTCAAGGCGACTCCGCGCACGTGAGCCACGATCATATATAGCATTTATAGATGGCCAGCTTGGTGCGTAGTGACAGCGCTGATAGCAATCTTCTGGCTGATCTGACACGTCCCAGCACATAGTCTGTGTGGGTGACGAAGGATAGCCGGGTGTCCAAATGCATGCTTAGGTAACAGACGCTCTGTGACTAGGCGACTTCTTCACCTCTCAGGCTGTATAGGAGATCCTAGGGCGTGTAAATAGCCCTAGGAGCGGTTTTGGGGGGCAATCTAGCCTAAGCGATGCGGTTGTGAAAGGAGTTGCAGTAATCAACTCACCGATGGGGGCGGCAACCGTTCCCTCTGCCAGCCTATAGTGTCCAGAACGGTTTCTAGAACTCACTTTCACGTAAAGCGTATATATTAAAAGCGTGCAGCTGCAATAGCGCGGGTTTGCGGTAAAACAATATTTGTAGCGGAGGTGTTTCGAATTCAAGTACACAATTTAACTGTCACGGCTCACTAATGACTCGACCGTCGGGTCGGCGCAGTAGTCCAGCTAAGGTACTACAGCGCCACCACTCAACGGTACTGTAAATCACTAGCAATTCCCCACAAACCGCCTATAGATGGCGTAACCACAGGCCTTTTTTTTTTTTTTTGACGGGGGGAAATGCATTTACGCACTACCCTTATCTATTGTACTTAGGGGATCAAGTCCCCCAGTACACTAGATAAGGGGCACGGAGTGACGAGCTCCGTGCAGTGTGGGACTCACCCGGGCGAGAGTCGCCCGGAAATACCCACTAAAACCCCCCGGGGCCGTCCACTGCATTTGGGATGGGGGCGATACGGGGTTGCTAGGCATGTCGCCGCGTCGCCCCCTGCAGCGAACCCGCCGGGCCTCGTCGTGCAATGGCCCGGTGGGGATGGGGGAGGATGTTCCTCAACCCCACCTCTTCACCCGCCCCCCCGAAGGGAGGCAGGCATGACCCAACGGTCAACATTCCGGGGACAGGATGTACTCCTGCCCCCATAAACAGAAATGGGAAGAAGGGGACAGAACGGAGACGGGCCAAGAGAAAAGAGAGGAAAGAACCCGCCTCCATTATAGAAGAAGGAAAGAGATAGGTCCCTCTCCTATACTCGCCTTGTTTGATCAACAAGACGTAGCTAGGAGAGGGATACCTGAAGAAAAACTACGTCCGAGCCCTGGGAGGCCATTCCACCGCCGCCACCACTGGCGGCCTACAGAAGGCGCCACCCATCTGGTGGTCCGCCTCTCTCCCCAACTCCGCACACAGCGCACACCTGGGTTTCGCTGCCACGCACTCCACCGCTTTGTGCCCAGGCACCCCACATCTGTAGCAGAGGCTACTCCTATCCACCTCTGCCGGGCAAAGCGGGCGAGTGTGCCCCAGGGTCATGCACTTGAAACATCGCAACGGCTTTGTCCCAAGTGCATATACCCTGGCCTCACTCCACCCGATCATACCCGGCCCACCCCCAACAACTGCCTCGCAGCTGCGACCGGCAATGACAGGTGCATAGCACCCATCCCCCCCACAACACCACGCACCGGTCCACCCCTAATTTCTTCCTCCTTTATCCCCGTCTTCTGTGCCACAACCCATTTGACCTCCTCCTCTGTGACGGAGTCCTCCAGTCCGACGATCCGAACATCCGCCCGTTTCGTCGGCCTGGAGACCACCGCCACCTCTGCCACAACCTCCCTCAATTTGGCCGCCAGGCTATCCGCCAACTCTGCACCCCTGGGACCCGGGATCTCTACAATCCTGGATCCTGTCACCGTCGGGCGCGTCGAAAGCACCTCTATCCCCAGATCCTGTATCCCGATTTCCCCCCTTGTCCTTCCCATCACCTCCTTATAACTAACTCCCCGAGCTACCGCCTCCGGCTTCAGCGTAACCACAACTGCCGCCGACTGCGGCAGCTCCGGGAGCCTCGGCCTCGCCTTGGGAATCTGTCCCAACGCATTCCCACGCACTGATGCAGACACCCCACTATCACCTCCCTCTTGCCTCTTTCCTCTCCCCTTACCCCTACGGGTCACCTCCGACCACTTCTCGTTATCCCCATCCTTCTTCCTCTCTTCCTCGTCATCAACTGCCACCTCGTCACCGCCTGGCAACGGTTGCCACTCCATACCCAGAGGGGCCACCACATCAGACTCCTTCCTTCTTTCCCTCTCCGCCTCAACCCACCCTCTTACGCTGAGGAGGCAGCCGAGCCGGCACCTCCGACGGCAATGAAGCCAAACGCCCCTCCATCACCGAGACCAGCCGCTTCTCCGCAGCTTCTATCCCCCTATTCAAGGCCTCCAACAACCTTTCCTCCGTCTTAGCCAAGGCAGGAGAGATAACCCCCACCACAGCCTCTTTCCACGGTTTTACCTTTGCTTTCTTCACCCTCATCCTCACTCTCATTCTCCTCCAACTCCGTTCTCAGCGTTCGCACCTCCTCCTTCAATTTCAATCCTTCCCTATGTTTCTTAACCATCACCTCAACCATATCCACCGCAAACCTCGTGATGTCCCACAGGAGACGCCCCGATTTCCTGAGCACCGACGCATCCTTCCAGTCCTCCAACTCCTTCTCCAACCCCTGTAGTTCCGCCACACACCCCGCCGCAAAATCCAAAAGCCACTTTGGATCTACATTCCTAAAATTGCACACCCTCATATCCGATTTGAAGGTGGCTCGACCATTCACTTCCCCTTCACGTGGCACATACGGCCATTTCACCGGCAATCGGCGCCGATCCCTCTGACTTCCAAAGTCAGCGTCAATCTCTCCCCCAAATAAACGAGGAACATGACCTTCATCATCCTCCAAGTTACACGCGCAAGTGTTAGCCTCCCCAGTCCGCGGACATTCCCCCTTTCTTTTCTTCAAGACAGGACTTCTACCATCCTCCCCTTCTTCCGACATTCTTACCCCAACAACCCCCTATCACAAAAAACACACCACCCCTAACTCAAATCACACCAAAAACAACCCCTAACCTTCTTTAACTAGCCTCCTGTAACCACAGGCCTAGCGGCGGAGATACAAGATCGCATTTGTAGCGCGCTTTTATAGGGATATCATTAGTGAGGGTAGTTGCTAATAATACTGTATTCTTTAAATTTGTTCTTCAGTGTTTCGCGAGGTCCCATATTATCAAAACCAACATAATATTACAGATGGGTAAATGTCCGCGGGATGTTAACAGTTCAGACCCCTCTACGCCGGACGAAATATTCACAGAGTATGATCGTATACAAAGATTACAAAAAGGTGACTTTATTTTATTAAATTAATACAACATTATTTATTTATTTATTTATTATGGCATACATAACGTATTATAAACATTAGAAATATAAATTAGAAATTGTACAAAGTTTTATGCTAGACTATAAACCAATCATACATACGCACAAAAAGTTCCATATAGTAGCAGTTATAATAGGAAATTCTAACTGTAACTACAATTTTTAACGAATATTAATTGAAAAACTTTAAACATTAAAATAAAATCCATATATTTCTTAATGATATATCTAAACCTAAACACATTTAAATTAAATATGTCTATAGTCGATGGATTCTGCATGAGGAGCGTTACATGATGAGACACATTGTTGTACAACTGACACATGTTAGATATTGGATTGTTGAAAGAAATGTTGCTTTTATAATCTTTGATTGCTATTATTTAATCTATATTATCTGTGGTCTTTCTGTAAATGAATTTTTCTAATAATATGCAGCCTTACGTTTTGCAACAATCAATCCATTTCATTGTTTAAGACTGAAGCATAATTATTATATGATATCACTTTGTTTTCAACTGTTTGAGACTGTACTGTGTACGTCATTTGCTAATTAAAACCCGCACCTTTTGTTCTATGACTTTTGTAATTTTTTCTAGCAAATTGATTAATACTGGATCCATAATCTTGTTTTTTTTTGTTGTTATTTTGAACAAAACTAGCTGGAATTATATTTATGTAGATGTGTGTATGTTTAACCTTAAATTATGCAACGTGTACAATATTTTAACAAATTCAATCTCCTTGAAGGTATTATGTTAATAAAATACAGAAAAAATTCCGTCGACGATAACTAAAATAAATAAATTATACTAACGGTGTTATTACATAAAAGTGAAATTCCTGTTGAAGACATGTTTAAAAAAAGTTTAATTCCAAAAGAGTGTTTTAGGTTTATTTAGAGATTATATTTCATACAGTTTTAAATTTTAGACACTGTTTAGTAAAAAGCGTGTTGAACGCTAGTTTATTTTTGTTTTAGTAATAAAACCTTAAATGTTTCACGATTTATGAACATGTACGATCGCAGTAAATAAACTTTTGTGAGATAAAATCATAAGCTTTACGATTTTTAAAAACGACTTATATTGCCGCTGAATTGGCCGTTCAGACGTCTACATGTTCAAGGACAACGACTTGGAGAACAAACTAGCAGTAACATCACCTGAAATATCATTTATGTTCTCATAATTCGAATTGAAATCTGTCAGTGAGCGCGAGTCTACAGATGGAGATAACAATATTATGTGAATCACAAAACAACTCACGTAAAAGGAGACTAAGGGATGAACTAGGGGATGGGCAGCAGCATCCTCTGAGTACAACAAACACATACTGCGATCGCCAATCGTGGCAATTATGGCATTTCTCCTTCTTCATGGGGAAGACCTTTGTCCAACAATGGACGTTTTTCAGTTGACTGGATGGATATTTAATTATAATATTAGTAATAATATTGGAGTCAGTGCTGCCTGAAGTTAACCAATGTTCACATTTATAAAAGGACATAACTGTCTTAACTTTAAACTTGAAATAAAGGACTCGGGTGATTTTAAAGAGTAATTAATCAAAATAGGTTATAATTAGCGACGTACAGTTACACTACTCTAAAGCGATGATGACACAGCGCGTAGTGCGGCCGGATTCCGCGTCAATCGACGCGGGTTCGATCTACAACTATCCGACTCTAAAGGACTCGATGACGGAAAATATCGCGAGAAAACCGTAGTATGGTGGTAGGGCATTTTCTAATGATGCCCGCTTGGGTAGCTACCACCCTCGAGTTTGAAAACCTGTCACCTAATACTGATAGGTGTGTTTCGGCAGCATCACTTAAGAACCAGTACCTCTAGGCTTAGTGTGTTTACCATCCTGGACCTCATCGTCACTTAACATCAGGTGAGATTGTGGTCAAAGCACTGAGCGTATTCCGTGTAAAAAACCTTTGTTATCCGTAACCTAGCACCGATTTCAAAATTATTAATGATGTTAAAACAAAAGATATTTTGAAGTAAACAGAACCAGATTAATAAAGTAGTTATTTATTTGCTTTTTAGTGCATTTTTTATGTTTATTCTTTTGAAGTCAGTTTTAATGAAGTGTAGTAGTTGTAAAGATCACAAAGAGCCTTTGTTCAAGAGTTGTCATTAATTGAAGTAATAGTAAATAATGGACGATCTATTATAGAAAAAAAAATGTACCTGCTCGCATAAGATGATATATATACCACCACCTGAGAAGAAACCGCATCCTCCATACGAGAATTTTGACGACATCCCTTCTATCGAAATCGGTAATACACGACTAATTATTTACAATTTTAAGTTTTAAGTTTAATTATTCAAATCAAATTAAAAAAATGGATTAAAATCAAAATCAAAATTTATTTATTCAATTTAGGCCCTAAGAAGGCGCTTATGAACGTCTAAAACACTACCACCGGTTCGGAAAACAACCCAGTCGAGAAGAGCGCGGGCGAGAAACTCGATCTGGTTCTTTTTTTTTTCATAAATATAATATATATAATGTTTTTTGTCATATAAAAAAACTATACAAATCGTAGTTTTTAGTGGAAGCACAGAGATGTGGGTTATTCCCAGACATCACTATCGTTCACGTAATGATCCACCCTGTAGTAACCTTTTGAGATTAAAACTTGCTTGACATAATACTTGAACTTATTGTCAGGTAAATCGGTAATGTTACTTGGGATCTTATTGTAAAACCGAATACTATTACCTATAAAGCTTTTATTACACTTACTTAACCTAAAGCGTGGTTCCGGCCAACTTGTCTTTACTTCTAGTATTAAAATTATGACGATCATTCACTAGATCTAGATATTCAATTTATGCCCTAATAAGGCGCTTATGAACGTTAAAACACTACCACCGGTTCGGAAAATAACAGTCGACAAGAGCCGGAAAGAAACTCGATCTGGATCCTTTTAAAAAAATCAAAATACAAACATACAGTAGTTGACATGAGACAAGCCGATATCATTGAGTCAGGTCGCGTACTCGAATCCGGAACAGGAAAATTACCCTCTTGTGGACTAGAACCGATGCCATTAAACTTTTACACGAGACATTCGGACGAAATGTCACGCGCCTTCACACACATTACAGTTACTTACAGTTCATTGCTCAAATTTCCCTCTTTTAACTACTCCGCAAATGTATTTAACATTTATTCTTTCGAAATCGTCGTAAAACAATTTGTTTTTACACTAAGGACATATTAGAAATGAAAATACACTTTGATAGGTCTTGATATGTATCTTTTAATGGAGGTACGTTACACGTAATGTTCATTTGTGATTCTGTTTTATTTCAAATCCCCTGGAAACTCATGCGTATATAATCACATAATACATATGTTTCATTTCATATTTACGGAATAAAGAAGTCGTTTATAATATACGCAGATTAAAGTTTACTTTCATGCATAGAAATTGGTTATTGGTTATTTACTTTTAAAACGAAAAATTTTCTTTTCTTACTAAATATCATGTCATACCACAGCATCCATACTATCGATCTCGTAAATCTGCACAAATACTATTATTAAATATTCCATTTAAACATAACAATATCTTCTCTTTGTACGTCACATAGCAAGAGTTAAACGTAATTTACAATATGGGTCATTCCACCTTAATTCGACTAATAGTTGGAATCGACCCCTTTCGATTTGGACTAAATTTGGTCAGAAGCATCATATAACGAAGGAAAAATATTATTTTTTTCCAAAGCTTCTGTAAAAGTCAAAATTTCTATCTTTTAAATATCTCAAACGAACATTTCAAATTTCGAAATTTTTTCAAACATTTTTACTTACAAGTATACTTTTTAAAATGAATTTTGTTTTTGAATGAATCTATGTATCTATAATAGTGTTTTTACAATGTACATAAGAACTAATTTAGAACGTCCTAATTTGATTAAACAATCACTGTTAGTAACCAGTTTTAGTATTTTTTTATAATCTCCTCCTAGAACTCGTCTTCCCATTTTCATTGCTGCGACCTCTCAAGCGTTTCCAGAGCAAACAAAAAACAGAAATTAATAATGAATTTGATTCATATATCTTCGTATATAAATAGAGTTTCCTCACAGTACGTGAGCCGGTGCAGCTGAGGCGAGTGTGCGAATGTAGCGCCGCCACAGAGCCGATACTCCCTGAACTGTCGAGCCCTTGCTGTTTACAGTTCATTAACTTGCCGCTAAGAACAGGTAAGCGCCTACCATTTCACAGTATTAACGAGCTTAGAGTTTCACATTTTATTAACATTTTGTATACAATCCTGCCTTGAGCCTCCGGTATTAACCCGGGAAATAAAATGATATTTATTTTACAAATATTTAAGTAACAAGGAGGTACAAGCTTTTCTCAAATCTCTATTTCACCTTCTTGTTTATTACGATGGTAAAAATGAATGTTTTAAGTGTCAAAGTTAAACGAATCCCGTAAACGACTTGTTAAATGTAAATTTGTCGTAAAAAGAATAACGTGGAAGTCTGTGCTTATATTGTGTCATGCGCGGATTTTCTTTACCTTTACCAGGTAATAAAAACGAGCAGAATTTTATGTCGGACTTTAAATTATTTTAGTAATTGTCGATGTAAATTACATTAGTCACATTTATTGAGTTAATTATAATATTAAAGTTGATGTTGCTAGTATGTGTTCTTCTTTTAGTCAGTGCTCTTCTCGACTGGGTTGTTTTCCGAACCGGTGGTAGTGTTTTAGACGTTCATAAGCGCCTTCTTAAGGCCTAAATTGAATAAATCAATTTTGATTTTGATTTTGAGTATAAAGTAGTATAAAGGTGCCACAGTAAGAACCGAATAACAATATTAACAGCTATCATTATGTTGATTTATAATAAAATAAGGTGACACAGTTCGTTCCCGCACGCTGGTGATACGCAACGAGTCGGTGGTGAGCGCGCGCTGGTTCGCGACACTACGACACTATCAGAGGCGACGCCGCAGGACTCTGCGCGCTGGTACTTTGATGTTTGTTTTATAGCTCACAGGTAAACTGTAGTCAAGTTCGTGCTAAGTTAACTGACATGCGACATCGCGCGTCTCCTCTATTATGATTGTTGTTTTGATCAAAATTAGGTCAGTTTGATCTGATATATAGGATACTCGTAACGGTTTGTATCCTGCAACAAAGGCTTGTTCTCGAGAAGGGTTCCTGATAATTTCACTCGCGTGCGAACCTGATGCTTCACTATGACGAAACTTGAGGGACATGTAATACACTTGAAGTGTAAACTTCGTCTCTCTGTAAAGATTTTGATTGTTTAGGCTTTCTTCGTCCAACGTACAGATATATATTCTCGCAGTGGTTTAAGTTTTAATTGGTTTTAATTGGCATCGTGCAAAAATATAACGAGTTCATAATGCATACTTCTCCACCAGTACGGCACACAGTTCTAACTAGTTATGGATACAACTTATTACATATGAAATTGGGTGGATTCGAATGACTTTTTTAACGAACCACAAGTGTACAATAAATACAAAGTTAATAGTAGAGTCATAAAATGTAACTAAAGTTAAGTTAGTTGGAGTCCACTATGACGTAGTAGCACGAGAATGAAATTACTATAGAGCGGCAAGTTCCGGGAGGTGCAGCCTCCGCTATCTCCGGTAATAGTTATTGGGTCTGCACTACGAAGTTATGTCCACTGAAGGGGGAGGGAAAGAGGAGGAGGAGGGGAAGGAGCATCACAATCGGATCAAATCACTTGTTCATTTTATAAAGCGAGGCTGAACAAATGTGAACGTTATCTTAAAAAAATGTTGGGTTTAGCTAGGTTCAAATTCCACACTGTTTGTATCTTTTAACTTTATATCTAGTAAATATAGCTACTAATGATTGATAGAAAATGTTGTGGTTGTACTAAATGAAAATATTTGTAATCCACAAGTTAACATTTATGCAATAAATTACGATGCATAAAAGGCAAGTGACATGAAGAGATAAAGCACCACACGTCTAGAAACCAGGAACTCAGGTTTACGTTTCATTTACTCCAACAGAGATACTCGAGGACTGTCTAAGTCTATATATTTCAACGATTTCAAATAGACATATCCATTAATAAACGAGGATTGAACACACTTGTGCGGTCGAGTTACATTTCCGTGGAAACACGTCACACTTACGAAGTATCGCCGAAACAATTTTCTCCGGAACAATTCTTCAGGGACTAAGCGTATACATACATAATCTAGACACATTCACACACACACATATATATACATTAATCGGTTTTATAATGATAAGTCTAGTATACTTATATTTTCACACTTCAGTATATTATTAAATCGAGGGTGGGTGTTCTCTATGCGTCTAGAGTTGCCGATGGGAGCTCGTCCCTGTGATTCCTTTTTGATACAAAGCGTGAAACTTAATATATGCACGTGAATGTTGCTTTGAACGTGTTATGTTTCCTGAAAACTTGTTAGCAATGCTTCTGGTACGAAGCCCACACGGTCACGTACAGAGAGTACAAAATATTTCTTTATATTTTTTTTTTGTCGGTTTACAAAATGTTTTAGATAATATAAACTATTTATATTTATTCAAGAAAGGGAAAAATATTTTTGTCGTATGTTTAACTACTGATTTTGTTTATTTCTTATATTTAGCTTGTAGCGCACCCGGCTTTACCCCATGTAAAAACTACTACATAGATTTTAATGAAATAGTCTATACTATATCAGAGCAACATATAGGTTTATTTTGAAAACTCATCTTCATAATGGGGTGAAAAAGGGAATGCAAATTTGTATGAATATAAGTCATATCTATGTATGTTTAGTTGAATATCGTCGTAATATACACTTATTCATATTTTATTGCAATCGTCCGTTTAAAAACCCGATTCCACAACTACCTGAAGTAAATGTAGGAATATATTATAAATATCTGTTGCGCAGACAAGTGGGCGGAGGACGTGGCCCCCCCGGGACTGGTCGTGGAGTGCGCGCCCCCCGGCGGAGTGTTGGGCCCCCGCGGTCAGTTCCACCTGGACGTCAGCGTCTACGCCGACTGTTGGGGACTGTACAGGGACCAGCTGCTCATACAGGTACTTGTATACAGCGCATTACATTGGTGAACGCGTCCAGAGCTCTCGTACATTATTGTGCTTAGCACAGCTAGCTCCTTACGTATTACAAAAGACATTGACTTTAAGAACATACTTTTTCGTCTACTAAAATATACATGATGTTTACAAAAATGTAACTTTGAAATTAACGAAGTCCTTAATTAGAGTTTACGCAAAATGCTAGACGAAGCGACTCACTTTCTTAACGCTATTAGATTTATTCAGTGAAAAATATTAATATGCATGCACCTAACTGTATATTTATCTGTAATACATTTTTTTGAATAAATTTGGTGTCGGTTTATTGAACGGAAACCATTTGTACCTTATTATTATATTTATTTTATTTATTTATTTCAATCACCAACAAGGTATACAATGTGTTTAGCTTATTATAAGTTAAATTATTATTACAATATATCTTAATGTAACCTTAATTATAGGTGAGTACGGCATTATTTATTTGAGCAACAGTTATTTATGCGACAATGAACTTCAGTTTTTTTGTAGATCTAATCTGGTCTAATCTAATATCTAATATGTTATAAAAATATAAAATAAAACAAAAACAAACAAAAATTAAACTAAAACTAAAATATAAAAAGAAATACAACGAACTAAGAGCAAAAAACTGAACTAATATAAAAGTTATTAATATAATATAAATGTTAACATAGCGAACACCCGAAATAATTTATATAGACGGATACAGTGTGTGTGACATTCAAAGCACGAACTAAACCAAACCATAACGAGCACGTGTCTCTCGTGCAGGTGCACTAAACGCTTGGTACTGGAGCGTCAATAATCATTATTCCCATTTAGTTTTGAGACGGTACCTAAACGATTATTATCTTTAGTGGTAATAATATATGAGACTAAAGTATCATATTACTAAAATAACTTTATTGTTGTTGTTTGAGGCAGAACGCTCCATTGTCTCCTGTAACCGTCACCCACCCAAACCCCTCTCCCTCGCCTTCTAAATCGGTACGTTGCTCGGGTCTTTTTTAAAACATGAAGGATCGTTTAGCAAATATCCAATCTCTTCGCTTCGTTTTTATGAAACGAGTTGGTTGCCTGGAAGAGATCGCTATTAGCAATAAGGCCGCCCTTTGTACTAATTTCACGTTTCAAATGTATTATATTATATGTGTATAATGGTGTACAAAAAAGATTAAATAAATAAATAACTAACTTGTTACGTTAACTTCCCCCATAACAGCAGCACCGCACGAGTGCAGCTCTCGTTTGCTTCAATCTCTTTATAACATTTTTAATACAAATTCTCTTTTCACAAATTGACTAATAAATGTAAAAGTAGATTTTAAAAGTTCGTATGTCTAACAAATTTTAAAAGATTCAAGGTTAAATGTCCTTACATAAGTAGTATATAAATTATTTTTCTTTTCATTTTCCATTTGACGTCATAATAATGTGTTCTCAAGCGACTGTTTCCATGTGTACGTGGTTGTTGCAGGTAGAGAGGCTAGACCCGGTGATAGTGGAGCTGTGGGTCGAGGCGGAGGGGCCGCCGCTGCAGTTCGCGCTCAAACCAAACGATACGTACGTCGAGTCTGAACCCGTGCTCTGGTAAACTAATATTATGATATATTGTTATTTGTATGTGTGCGTGTATGTATAAACATTTCTTCACGTCTAATCTAAATATATACTAATAAATGAAATTGAAGTGTCTGTTTGTAATGTCAAAATAATTTGTTTTTACTAAATACGTATCAATACATTCCTATTTAATATGTCGATTACCCATAAAAATGAGACAATAGGAAGACAATACGAAAACAATGGAAAGCTGGCGTAAACGCCTATACCTATACTAAGAATACAATGTTTGAAATGTTCTCTGTCTGTTTGTTCCGGATAATCTCCGGAACGGCTGGACGGATTTTGACGGGACTTTTTTGGTAGATATCTGAAGTTGCTCCGAGTAACTTAGGTACTTTAATTTTCGAAAATAATTAGGGTTCCGCGTTAAAAAATTAAAACTCATAAAAATTGAATGAAACCCGATTTCATGTACAGGTTTACGGACAAGTGCTTGAATTTGTGAGAAATGTTTCTATTTTACCTTAATACTACAAAGAAATAAATTAAAATGCCGTATAAAAAAATTTAAAACGCAGTGAAGAATATGTGAAACGCGGGCGCAGCCGCGGGCTCACAGCTAGAATAAAATAAACATCACTAGAAATTTACGTAGTAATAGATTTGTTAGAAGCGTTTAGGAAAGTAGTAGTAGTTCGATGCCGGTCTAGGGCATCCGAAAAGAAAAGGGATCGGAACTACTAAATTAGTGTAGTCAACTTAGACATTATTTAGATTATTTAGTTAAAATGATAAAACTAAGTTTTATAAAAAATCTTGCTGACAAATTTCCAAACCTTTACACCATTCTTAAAATTTGTTGAATACTCATAACGGTTGTGAAGCAGAAGGACCTTTTTCCAACCTAGACTACATATATCAAAAGTAAATACGTCTCAATGATGTCTGACGAAAGGTTAATATATAACTTTTGAATTCTATCTGTTTACAATAATTTCACAAGATCGATTTCATACAATAAAGAAATCCTCGAATGTATCAGTAAAGTTTGCAAGAGAAAGAGTTGACCTGTATGTACGATTACCTGTAATTATTAAAGTTTTCGTCTACATTTCAATTTCACTGTAACATCTGCTTATTTCTCTTTCCTTTTATTACAGTCATAAAAAATATTTATACAGCTTCTCATAGTGGTTGGGCCCGAGTTGCCACCACGCAAACCACTATTTGCAGTTATCTCCTGGGACAATGGATACGGACAACTCAATATTCATCCATCACTTGTAAAATGAACATTCAGTTTATCGTTAACACTCGGTGATTCTGTGCACTGTGGAGTTTGTTCGTCGTCTGATCTCAAATGAAAAATAAATTGATTTCTGTTGACATTAATTTATTCAGTAAATACGATTTATATTATTGAGATTGTTTTGCGCCCGCCGGAGGGACCGGACTTAGTATTTAACTATGTAATTGATAAATAACAAAATGTGGAGTGAAAGGAGAACTTATTTATAACAGATTCAAACACAATCTTGAATATTGTATACATTATAATACAAAGAAGAGGTACGTAGATATACCGAGCGGGATTGAACGACTCCTATGTCACTCGCATTGAGTTTATTCTCCCAATTACTGTCGGATACCTTTGAGTTATTCAATCCCTTTTCAATTCGTTACTTGAATCTATGTTTGAGGCAAGGGTTAATCCGAGTATACTATACTCCCGGATTAGAGTTGGCAGGGGGAATGCATAAAAGCATTTAACCACCTTAAAAAAAAATGGGTGCGTGTACTTATGTACGCGCGTCAGAAGTTATATCTCTTTGGCATCATTAAAAAATAGTTTTTTAATTGCTTGCAAATAATTAATTACAATAAAATAATAGAAGGATTGGAAAAGGATAATCAACAAAGTTCATTTTAAATTTGAAAAATTAAATAAAATAGTTTAGTAATATTTAGTGTTAATTATATTAAATAAAAGTATTTTAATTTATATCAATAAATAAAACATACGGATAGTTAACCTCAATTATATTGGAGCACTTGAAAAAGTATATAAGCACAATTTTTTTCACTAATATTCACAAATAGTAAGTGATATCAATCAACAAAATATTCAATTTAAATCACTACTGAATATAATTTATTAGCACATATATAATTCGCACTTGTATGAAACTAAAACACGTGTTGTGGATGTATAAACTAGAAACATGTTGATAAATATTATAAATATGAAAACAGTGATCAGAGGTGACGAGCGTACCAACATGCGCGACTAACGAGACTTAATGAGCGGTTAAGCAGACAACTTCATACTGTTAATTTTGTGTCACAGATGCGCGCGCATCTTAAAATTTCACTCTCATCATTTTTTTCATATCGCGCCTAAAGAAGTATAACTTCAAAAAGGGTTGTGCTATATCGGTAAATAAACGTTTAGATTTCGGAGATACGTAGAGATATAATAAAAAAAAAATTCTGCTTGCACTTTCCCCACATACGTGAATCGCATTACAACTAAGCAAAGCAGTGAAGTTATCTAGTGAATTGTCTAAGTTTATTCCACAGGCTGTCGGCGTCAGATCCGCAGCGCAAGCTGCAGGCGAAGAACACATCCCGTTCAGAGCTGATAGTCTACGCCTACGTATTAACTGAACACGGTTAGTTAATATGATTTTGCCATAATATCAGTTTTTATTCTCTTCGAATTCCCGCGCCAGTCCTCGCGAACCGTTTGCAGATAATTCAATCATTTGTCTTCGTAGTACAACTGAAACTATCGTTAGCAGAAATGTATAAAATGATTATTATTCTGTCTGTCCTTCGACGGAGGCTAATGTTCTAGATGTGGGAAGCAGGGCTACTATAAGGCCGTTGATTGTAGGGGTGAGGCGGGAAGTGACACTCATCACCATATAGGTAGTATGCTGTACTGGCCGCCATTTAGGCCTAATAGGGCGAATGGCTGGGTGCATAGTTTCGGCAAGGTTTAGACTCTGCCGTATTGCCAAACCAGGAATGGGAAAGAGGGGGTCCTAGACATTCCATTGCACTGGGAAGGCTGTCTGGGATGTGGCCTGATCAGGCCGTGGTGACCTTCTCCGCGGGTAGGGGCCTTTTTTTTCTTTTTTTTTTTTTTTTTTTTGACGGGGGGAAATGCATTTACGCACTACCATTACCTATTGTATTAGTAAGACCGAAGTCCCCCAATACAATAGGTAAGGGGGCACGGAGGGACGAACTCCGTGCCAGTGTGGGACTCGCCCGGGCGTGAAGCGACCGGAAACCCCGAAAACCCCAGGGGCCGTCCGCTGCATTTGGGATGGGGGCGACACGGGGTGGCTTTCGCAAGCACCGCGTCGCCCCCTGCAGCGAACCCACCAGGCCTCGTCCGTGCAATGGCCCGGTAAGGATGGAGGAGAATAGTTCCCCTCCACCACTTAGCCCGCCTCTTAAGGAGAGGCATGACCACTTGGTCAGACATCCATGGGGCGGAACATACTTCCGCCCCCCATAACTATAACGGGAGGTTTAGGATTTAGGATTGCATCTATCTCATAGAATTTTAGTAAGAATATAGGCTGTCTATTAGAATATAATTATCAGAATTCCACGCGAGTGAAATCGCGGGCACAGCTAGTATGCGATAAATTTAGAGGATAGGTAAGTGACTCTCGATCACGTGATGTTGGTTCGCACAGACATGCGCACGAATCTCAGTATTATGTAAAGCACTGGACTCACCGCGTTCTTAACGAAATGAATACTCTGAGAATTACATATAATATCGACATATAATATGACGAGTTTATTGAACTCAAGTTTTTGCGATCCTGCAAACACTAGCAGTGTTTAGCAGATATCATGTATCAAAAATGTTACAGAGTACATAATTAAATTGTGCAGTAATTTTATGACTTGTTGTTTTTGTTCCATGTACCGTAATACTTAGAATTACTCTGTATATTTTAATATAGTACTGAAGTGATTTATTTCACCAGAAGAGGTTTAATGTGTTAATCTTTTTAGTCGTTACGTTATAAGTAATAAGAGTTATAATTTAGAATAATTATTTCTAGTTCGGGATATACATATGCAGTTGTTTCAGGTAATGTTGTGCCGATGTGCACTTGTGTTCCTATTACATCTAATTAAAAAAAAATATAGTTGAGTGTTGCGGTTGCCTTTAGCTTTGCTCTGAATATGAGACGATGATTTTATTGTTTTTGATTACTAAAATATAAATAAAATAAACATATAATAAGACATAAAGCTTATATTGTATATATAGCTACTAAACAAAAAAGAAACGAATGTAATCGTTCGAGAGAAAAGTATTGTGAAGTGTATATATCTTTGCCTATTTACATATAAATTACTCTAACGTTGTTTGTTTGCTTCATACTACAGTACTTACCTATAAAAATAATGATAGCATTTTGTAAGAGTTATCTTTGAACGCGGACCCTCCAGACTCCAGACATTTACATATTATCAAACCTATTGCACCTACACATAGCGGTACATTTACATGTAGTTCAATGTATTATTATATTCAAATAAATTACATTCGATAATATTGAACCAGATTAATATAATACAGTAATACCCCGCTTAGCGCGACCCCGTTACGCGCGGTTTCACTATGACGCGAATGTCAAATTTCGCGCTCAAATGCCTCGCATTACGCGAAAGAGTGCGTATAAACATAGTGTAAAGACAATAGATGTATTTTTCCGTAAAAAATAAGAGTATGTATTGCATAAAGTGTTCTTAGAATTAAAGTGATTGATTAAAATTATTTGTATTTTTTTGTATTAAATTTTGACTATGTTTAATCATAAACCTCGATATACGCGAATTTCAGTTAACGCGACTTTCTTCAGAACGTATCCCTCGCGTAAAGCGGGGTATTACTGTACGTTACTTATATAACAATATTAAAGCTTTATTGTTTCTTGTAATTTTGGCTTTCAGAACATGATCAAGACGTACTACCGCTACGACTGTATCTGCGTCTCTTCGATGTGTCGCCTCGGACCTGTCCTTGTGTCACTGCTTTTAATTGTATACTTTTATTTATTTAATATTACCTTTCAATTATTTTACGGTATTTTAACAAAGTGTCAGTGAGTGGAACAAATAGCTTATAGAATCGGTTCCCGATGGTGCCAACGGGTTCTTGAATGGCTGCCGCGTACCGTAAGACGCAGCGTGGGTAAGCCCCCCACAGGAAGGATCGACGACCTGGTGAAGGTCGCGGGAGTCCGCTGGATGCGGGTGGCGTTAGACCTGGCAGGTTTTCTGATTCGATCACGCAGGAAAACTCCAAGCAAGCAAGAGGGCTACTCTCCATTGCCCCTTTGAGCAACTTTGAGCTTTTTCATTGGGCACATTATGAGCGACCACGTCTCAGTATCGTATATCATTACTGGCAACACACAATATTTTTATTAATGTTAATAGACTGTTTTAATAAAAATAATTATACAAATATTAATTATTTGGGTGTAAGCAATACATTGTAGTTGAAAGTCGCATAACTAATCATATATTTTCTCACCGCACTCCGCTTGTTAAACATCCGCCTTCACTTTTTTTTAAAGTTCTAACTTGTAATAAAGAAAACACTGTAGAAGCAGAGATAATTTAAGGAATAATTTATTTTATTTTTGAAGCCGAAAGTAATGGTGAAGTTATTACTGTTGAAGAGGAGATGGAGACAGGAGTCGAGCTCTACCTCGCACCTGATCACGGTACACAGAGCAATAATCATTTCAATGTTTGTACACATTATGCATATGTTATATAAGGGTACGAGTATCATACATTTTGTAATCATTTATACGTAATAACGAGTTTACTCCTTCATTAAGGAAGACATTAGTAAATTTATCCCTACGCACTAGAACTCACTAGTGGTTCCAAATATCTTGACATTTATTTATTTATTTAACCAACAAAGTGTACATCAACATAATTTATAAGTTACATTGGCATTACAGGCGCGCTAGATGCCACCTCAATTATAGGCACAAATAACAAGTTCCAAACATCAGCTCATGTAAACAATTGAATATATAAAATATATGGTAAAAAAAGAAATTACATAACAAAAAAAAATATATAGTAAGTATAGTGCTACGTAAGTACGTAAGTAAGTAATACGTACGTAAGTAATAAGTTACGTCATGCATATAATAATTACGTAAATAAAAATCACCAATAAAATAAAATAAAAAAAAACAACATCGAGAGCAAAACAATAAAAATATATAATAATCATATTACATACATACATCATATTGTTCTGTATTATTAATAATATGACATGATCATTTGATCAATCATAGTGACAATTACAAGCGAAAAGTTTACACACGATTGTCTCTTTTTAACCGACTTCAAAAAGAAGGAGGTTATCAATTCGTCTGTATGTTTTTTTGTATGTACATGACGTACATGACGCGATTTACCGTCATTTGTGGACCGATTTGCAATTTTTTTTTATTAATCAAAAGAGTACATTTCCGAGTTGCCGATCAAAATCTGATCAGTGGAACTCGGGGAAATTGAGAAAAACCCTTACACGTGTTTTATGTATTCGTTACTAAAACTATGAAGTATGTTTCACAGCTATACTGCTGGTTGTAAAGTGAAAAATTGAAATTTGAGAAAACTGAGTTCAAAGTATTGGAATTTTAAAACTAAATAAATGTTATTATAATGACATAACAAAAGTAAATGAATATTATAATTTTACATAACCTTGACAGTCATTTAAATGACTATGACTTTCGGTCATAACCCTTTTCGAAGCCAAAAATCCACTTAGATTTTCGTCTTTAACTGTTGTAAATCAAAACATGTGATTTGTTGCTTTTAAACTCTGACACGTTTTTTTACAGTTTCTGTAATTTATTTACATTCAAAATACATTAATACATACATACATACATAACGTCACGCCTCTCTCCTATAAGGGTAGGCAGAGACCACATCCTTCCACTCGCTACGATCCCGACACACTTCTTCCGCTTCTTCTATCCATTAATAAATACATTTGAAAAACACAGAATTAACATATATCGTTAAAATACATATACTTTTAATAAATCTGAAGCTTTGTGATGTGATTTGTGATTTTAGTTGTAACTAATCTTGAATCTGATATTTAACAAAATATTATCTGTGTAAATGTCCGGATTTAACTCGATAACGTCTTATAAGTATTTCACAGTCTATAAAGATTGTTCGAGTTAGTCACGACTGTAATCAAACGAATCGCGCTGGGCCCTAGTTTAAACGATTCGGGGTCGTGATTAACCCTGGCCGACCTGCGATTCGCAGTAGACCAAAATAATGTCTTATAGATCAACACTTACCTCTCGAGTAATGCCGGCGTCCTGCTTCACCTTCCGTAGCCCGTGTGTAGTAACCAGTGTACAGTGTGAATGTGTGAATGAAGTAATAGCTAGGAAGGCTTAACAATCAACAAACAATCAATTTAATGTTTAACTCTAATCACAAATAACTTTCACCTATAACAACGTGTATGCTCGCGTCAAGTTATTTCCAAACTGAACCCTGCAACAATTCTCGCGGGCACGAAAGAATTCAAGTGCCCCTTTTTTTTTTCTTATGATCAATAATTAACAAAGATATTTAAATGTATTTTTAGGAAACATAAAAACTAAAAACGAGTTTCCTGATTATTATAAAACTTTGTGTGCATGAAGTATAAATGTTAATAAGCGATTTATAGATTATAAAAATAACGACATCGATTTTAGAAATTATTAGAATTAATAATAAAAAAATTAAAAGAAATTATTAGAAGTAATATTTTTTAAATTATAAAATACAAATTTGGTGTGAGAGTAACATGTGTCTGAAATAAACCTGAAATATGAACGATCTAACTGATAAAACCAGTAAAATCACCACAATTTTTCTTAGACGTTAATAAAATCATAACAAGTGATAAAGGGTAAGAAGGCAGTACTTATATCATAGAAAGGATAAAATCAGTAAAGTTTCAATATTACTGCTTTTTAACTTTGAAAATGTAACCAAATTGAAATCTTGACATATTGACACTATTTTAAAACAAATAACATTTTCACTTATACACATTGTAATTAAAATCACAAAAATATGTATTGGAATAGAAATTTAAAAAGGCAGCAAACGAAGCGTTTATTTTGGAGCCGGTACCAGCCGGAGTTAACCAATGTACTCATTTACAATTTAAAATATCTACCTGAACTTTATTACAATTACATATAACCTAAATAAAGAACTAGGATGATTTTAAACAACAATAATTAATCAAAATTAAATATAATTAGCGACTTACACTTTACACCATTTTATTATCCATAAGTGTTGATATTTGGTTGATTAATATTGAAAAATAGAACACAATAAATGCATAAGACGTATATTATTGCACACTTGACACAATGACATTCATATATTGTACAGAGAGAGAAAGTTGCCAACATAAGACATTAAATTATATCAAAAGACAATAAATACTAGGTTGCGTTCCTATTTTCCAACAATAAGCTGGCACTAATTTAAAAATTAACGAAGCAGATTAATAAAGTTATTATTTATTGACTTTTTACTCAATTTTTATAATAGTTTACTCTTTTGAAGACGGTTTTGTTTTTAATTAAAAAGTTTTTTAAATTTAACAAAATGATCGAAAAAAAGGTCATTCTGTATGTTGATAAACAACGCACGTGGCAAAATAAATGATAATTGAATTAGGTAAAAATTTTCGTGGATTATATGTTTGTTCTAAAGAGACATCAATTGCATGTGTTTTACACGTGTCTTTGCACACGAATTGGAGCAAACTATTATAAGCATTCATTACGAGACAAAGAACTGACATGCTTAACAAAGAATATAATTCAAACTGTAAAAGCGTATGGTCATTTTTACTTCCAGCTCGTAGCCGTGATTATAATAACAGATGGAATTATTACATTTTAGAAATATTTACATTTAATAAACAATTACTGGAGCCCTCCATCGAACACAATTGATGAGATTGAGCCGAGCTCTGAAGGAAAAACGACCTCAATACTATTCTAGACACGAAGAAATTATTCTTCTGCATGACAATGCTCGTCCACATGTTGCGGCTCCCGTGAGAAAGTACTTGGAAACACTTGATTGGGAAGTGTTACACCCCCCCCCCCCACATGCTCTGACGGCGCAGCGGTTCACATCTTATGAGGATACCAAAAATTGGGTTGATTCGTGGATAGCCTCAGAAGACAAGGAGTTCTTCAGACGTGGGATTCGAATGCTGCCTAAGATATGGGAAAAACTGGTTGCAAGTGATGGGCAATATTTTAAATAAATTTATATTACCGTTCTTCTATAATAAATAATTAATTTGTGTTAAAAAAAACGGCGGAAACTTATTTGTACTTCTAGCAAATAATTCTTATTTTAAATCCCGTAACGTTTACTTACGAAATGTTATTGTTTGGAAAAATTATAAACTCACCTGTAAATTTATCGCAATGTAATAGATCCACCCGCAAGTTCTCTATGTACCCTCTGGAGGTCGCGCGGTGTGGACAGTCACTCTGCAACCAACACAACGCTATGAACTGGCGCCGCCATCAAAATTACTTTTCACAATAACACCTGTTCATAGATCAGGGTAAGTCTACATTTATATTTGTGTAATTTCTTCGATCTTGATTCCTGACGATTTTGAGAAAATCAATCTCGCGAGGAAAATAACATTCATAACAGAACACGCGGTAACAGGATTGTTAATATATTTATTTATTTGGGAAACAAACAGTACATTACGCTTAAAACTAAATACATCATATATATTAAATTTTCATATTCCAACAAAGTTTCCTCGTATTACTAAAACATACAAGCCAACGTGTAGTATACAAATATTAATTTCACAATAAAAATTGTTAAAAAAAATAAATTTTAAACCCACACAGTAAAATGGAAAAAAAATAGTCCGACAATCAAATTACAAACAGCGAACCAGTTAAATATTAAATAATTACTTATGCAATCCAATCTTACTTACAATATCACTCCTAGTTTGAATTAGTCTTTTAAATGTGACAAGCGAGTGATTAAACGTATCAATTTCATTAAAATATAAATTATGTGAATAACATGCTCTATGTAAAAGTAATGTACGTTACATTTAAATGTTATAACTGACACGAATGAAACCGAGGACAGAACCATTGCGGAGCAAGCTGCCTAGTAAAATGTTATTAATTATATTAGACTTAACAGAAATATACTTAAAAATATTTCCAAAAGGGACTGAGGACGATTTAAATTGTATCAACTAAAATGATAAGTTTTTTTTTCTTAATTAAATGATTTATGTTTAATGTCGACAACGAGAACTTACGAGGCTGATAGACGTGCTATTGAAGTAAATTTAGAATAACATTCTAATCACTTTAGATCACTTCAGTTAACAAACTCTGTAATAGACGCTCTGTTATACGCATTTGCCAACATTAAAATCAAGAGCTCAATAAAACCCATTCCATATTCATATGCTATCTAAACGGAATTGCCTCCAGGAGGAATTGGTACCGACCAGATCCTCAAAGCGAGACGGTCCTCCTCCGGCAGACAGTCAGAGAAGGAATGTTGAACATATCCTGCAAAGAAGTTCGCGTAAAGATGTGTGCGCTTGATCTAACTCATGGAGACGTCATGAGGTATCAGTTCTATTTACAAATAATCTATCGGTATACAAGATATGATAAATTACAGTACAGTACAAGTACAGTATTTAATATCTACAGATTCTCTTTCCTCATCAATCTTCCAACCGAACATAGCGATGGTCCAAGTAGGACCTTAATAATTATCCTCATGACTCATGTTTTACGTTTAGGGTTCGCAAGCGTTTTGAAATTCGAAATGTTGGTAACGGTCCTTTGGAATTGGACGCTCGGACTTCAGCGCCCTGGACAATTGTGAAAAGACTACATCATCAGGACTGCATGATACATGAAACGATGGGTTGTGCCTGCAAGAAAAAAACATCATTAATGGGGAGAGAGTAGATCATGTCACTTTATATTTGGAACCAAGAAGCTCGACGCAAGTACGTCATGGTTCAGCATGACATATTAAATGCTTTAGAAATTAAAGCAAAGATCCTTATGTATGTAGTACGCTTGTAGATGTGCGTCGAGTTGTCCCTGAAAGCGGGTGACATAACCGTTGAACAGATACAGTGTGCTCAGAGTGTACAGACTACTCCACTTCTCGTCTATGACGCTGACAATGTATTGTTGGTGAGTACATTGAAGTAATCGTTTAGGTAAACATTTTAACTATTTTCGCATAATAATTTACATAAATATAGACTATAGCGAGAAAACAAATAATCATAAGAAATGTAAAACTTAAAGCGAACTTTATTGAACAAAAAAAACGCGACACAGTAACTATCTTTAGTATTGGTCCTCTTTCCCTGATGAAAAACAACGAAATCATGATAAAGTCTTACATTTATTTTGTAAAACAGTATTTTTAAACTCAACAGAAAGATAAGAATGATCAATCTGTATCAATTGACTAATGGAGTTGATATTACTACAAACGATTCTTTGAATTATTAATTCTTATGGATTGTTTTGTAGAATATACCCTTAGTGGTGGAGCTCGAGTTTCCGATACTGTGCGTGCATCCTTCAGAAATAGACTTCGGTTACGTCACTGAGGGAGACACGAGGAAGACTTACTTCACAGTTTCACATTCGAGCCGTAAGTAAATATCGTGCGATATCTATGCGAAGTAACTACCAGTCCCAAATCAATAGTTCTTGCCGGTTCTTCTCAATGACTGGATTGTTTTTCCAACCGAGTGTAGTATTTTTACGTTCGTAAGCGCCTTATCGGGGCCTAAATTGAGTAAAGTATTTTTGAATTTAAATAATTAAGATCATTTATTTGTGTGGATTAGGACAACAACGAATCACATATTACCTTGGCATAGTACCACACTAGTTCTGAATTTAAAGAATATGCCGAAAGCAAAATTTTCAACAAGAAGCAAATACTGTTCAGGATCAAGTCGCTTGTGAGCTCTCTGTGTTTTTGGTATGAGCAAAAAGATGAATTTTCTTTGCAAACTTAGAACCTTGGTTTGGTTAGAAGATCCTCCTAATAAGTATATAATATACTTGCTACTGAGTGTTTCGTTGTATGTAGCGAGTGAGACCGTGACGGTGGCGACGATTTGCGCGGGCGGAGCGGAGTACCGCGTGTGGCCGCCGACGCTGCTGCTGCGCCCGCGGGGCTCCGCCAGGCTCTATGTGCAGTATACTGCGAGGTAACTACATGCTTATTTTTCATTATCTTACCATCCGTATGTTTCTCAAACTTAATATTCAGCGTTTCGCATTAGCGTAAGGTGGCAAGTTAAAAAATTTAAAAAATATATTTACAAAACGTGACCAATAACCACGTTTCGTAAGTTTATAAGTTTACTATAAACTCTATATATTAAAGCGGTATTCTATTGTTTGATCAGTATGAACCACGTGACAAAGGGAGAGGGTGGGGGTTACGAAGGGGCACTGCTACGTGAAATTATCTAAAGCTAACACCTTCGGGAGATGTAGTTCATTTTGTAATGATACTTTATAACGCAAATAATCAGACCCAACTTGCCCATCGGTGATTTATAGAAACTGTTTCGGAGTGACTAAATGTCCGCCCAAGTGTCGCGGAGGACGCGGACCCATTACAATGTTTGAATAATTTTATTTTTGTTTTCTATAGATATTTAAATAAGTTACTGTCATTAAACTATAAAGTAAAGGTATGCGAACACACACACATACGCACAGGTTCTCAAACAATCAATTATATTTAATTCGTAGTTTCTGTCAGGATCTCAAGTCTGTCATATAGCAGTTATAGTTATTAATTCATTCATTTATTCATCTATTATGATATTCATCTCTCATATATATCTATATGGTCATTCCCGCTCGAACTGGGGAGCGACCTTTGGTTTGCTATTTGCGAATTCTACGAAAACGACGATCTAGTGAGTGTATTGTTTCAACAGGGCGCGACCACTCACCTTTACCACCGCTGCGGAGTCGTTGGTCAGCGCCGACGTCTTTGTTATGGGTTGCGAACGTATACCACATATACTATGAAACGAAGTTGTATGTCCAAATTATCCATACACGTGTCACTCCGATATAATCACTGCACACGATAGTCCAGCCGTCTGTACGCCGAGGATTGTACGACGAGACTCCTCGGGTAGCGGGTGCGAGGAGTCGGTGGTGGCCACGACCAAAATGTCCCACTACCCTAACTAGATTTGTTAACGATATCAAAACAAAAAAAAACTAACTACATGAGTAAATGCGCGGCTCCAACACTATATTTATTGAATTATAATAGTACAAACAAATAAGGTTCTAAAAGACGTGACAGCTGAAAATGATTTAAAGCGGCATTACCAAAGTAACATCAATGTCTTTATAAAATTAACTCTAATTTAATTTAAAATAAAAATTTAAGCTCTTCTTTACAATACTGACTTTCTATATCAAATTTACTATCGCAAAACTAAACATATATACTAAAGTAAATTAATCTTGAATCAATCAGGATTATATTTTATGTATGTTTGTGTGTGTCCTTATCTGTCTGCTTTATTTATTCTATTGCTCCCATTTATTTTCATGCATGTATGTACCATTTTAGTGCGTAACTCGAAAATGTTTAATTTGATATCTAAATCTGTATCATTTTCCATGATTTCTATTAGGTTGTAGCTTGTCTAATCTCTATTTCGTAATTGATGTGTATTGTGTTGAATATGGCAAATCAACAAGTAGCTACACGGAGAGATGTTTCGTATTGTTGTCTGTCATAAACACATTCTTTACTTCTTTTATTTTTATCTCGTTATTATAGGCTACCTCGCCATTTGGCCAGAATGCCTTGCTAAGTAAATATACTTAAAAGGTATCTGCTACCTTTAGCGGTCTACCCTTTTCACGTATAAACCCTAAAATAAGGAGAATATAGGGCACATGTTGGCTGAATGTAATGCCGGCGACGCCGCGGGCACATCTAGTTAACTAATAAGAAGACATGGATGACAATAACAATGTGTTTAACAATGATAGTTGTGTGTGCAGGTGGTGCGGCGGAGGTACTGCAGAGTGTACCGTGCACGTGACGTGCGTGCATGGGGCGGCGGGGGCGGGGACGCTGTGGGGCTCAGGGGCGCAGGCGCGGTGCAGCGCGACGCCCGCACGGGACCACAGGTTCACCGAGGCGGTACACGACCACACCGACGACACGCATCTGCTACCACCCAACCTCACATACTGATAACACATTTTATTACCGAGTGCGTCCGGTCTGCGTATTGATTTTTACTGGTTCGGTTGCGAATCACTATTATTTGTTAATTTATTATATTTGTTGAAACATCATGTAATAAATGTAACTTACATCGCTTTTTAAATATACTATAGTTGTTTTATTCGGCAAAAATTCTTATGGCTCACGCTACTGTAAATGGTTACCGTCGCGTTGTCTGCAAAAGCATCGTACCGTTGCATTCTGTTTTCATTGTTATTATGCTCTGGGGAAATCCTGTCGCTTGCTTATCAACTGATATAGAGGTGTTTAATTACAAGTGCTACTCGACCTCAATACGATATGAAATCTTTTGTAAATTGTCACAGTTATACTGTGTTCTACTCGGTACTTGAGTAAGGAATTTATATAAAAGATATCGTAATCAGAATGAATTGCAAATATTTGTAGACATAGTTGTATGTCCTGAATCAGACCGCGCGCCCTCACAGCGCCCTCACTGCGAGCTCGTCTCCAGGGAGGAGGGATCGAACTTACTCTTACACTCGTAATGAAACTGTTATCTCATTCAACATCCACCAATAAAACCGTTTTCATGATGACTCGGTCCGCAGAGAACTCACTCGATACTCGTCTCGTGAGAGTACGAGCTAAAGCGTTTTTTTTTTTTTTTTTTGTAGTCACCGCCAATTTTCCTCTGGCATAACCAGAGACCTTTTTATTACGTCTCATTTTTTTTTTTTTTTGCTAGGTATTTTCTTTTTGTGTCATTTTTATTTCATAACTCTAAACAATTTACTACTTATCTAAATTAATAATAAACAATGTCCAATTCTTATGATATAGTGTTCGTGTCATCAATTAAAAACAATAATACAATTAAATTAATTTAAAAATATACAATTATAAGAATAAAAACAATTAAAATAATGAAATTATAATTAAACAATTAAAATCAGAGCAGTAATATTATAATTTTTTGAATATTTTATTACCAATTACTTAATATTTAATCCAAAATAAAATAAAATTATAAATTAAAATCAAATTTGTTATCAAATAAGATTCAATAATTGGCCTTTATAATATATTTCAAACTTTATGATTTAGGATCAGTAAGTAAGCGTTTAGGTCACGGAACTCTATCCCGACTTCTGTTATGCGTAATACGAGAGATAACACCTTCGTATATTGTGATTCGGGAAGTATGTGATTTTAAACAAACTCACTGAAATACTCTGAACCGTTACAATATGACCTGGATTATAAAGTATCCTTACACTTACATTCTAATAGGAATCAGGAATGTTTTATACTATCTGTTCCCGCGACTCCGCTTGCATATCTGATTTTTTATCCAGCGCAATTATTCACTAAGTACTAATATTGTTTTTAAATAACTATTACAAAAGAATTGACTCTATTAAACAAAAAAAAAGCTTTTTTTTTTTTTTTACTAAATGCATTGATTTGGATGTTGTACATAATTCCAAGAGTTTTAAAAATCTTACGAGGAACTCTAATTATTTTCGAAAAATAAAAATACCCTAAATTAGCCTTGTAATATCAGTTATATAGCAAAAAAGTCTAGTCGATATCCGTCTGGCCGTTCCGCAGATTAGCCAGGAGAAACAATTTTAAACATTGTTTTTTGGTACAATTACATTATACGTATATGTATATGTATGTACAGTCACATGCATTTAGTAAAAAGGTGTTATTTTGATATTATAATCAAACAAAGTGAACATCATATAGTCGCCTATAGAATATAGTTACCTGGATTGATTTCGCTCAGACAGAATATCAGAATGAACATACATATTTTTTTTTTATTATAAGTTTTCACGTTACCATTCTACCAATTATAATGAATTGGTTCTTAGCGAAGTCATCTCTTTTACTTTAAAAAAAAGTGAAGTAATTCACCAGCGCGTAAAAATGCACAGAAATATAACCCGACAGCGAACCAGTCTGTACTAACACACAAATCTCATTTAAAATGTTTTGTATATGTATTTATTACAGTAATTAGTTGAGAGGAGTCACGGCTTGTTATTTAAACAAAGTTACTGCGTCGCCTCCGGTAATGAAGTTCTAAAGAATATCTATGAAGTCACGGGACCCGACACCGACACGCAGTCGACTCCCCACCCCTCCGGGACCTGCAGAGTTAACCACTCAAAAGGCGTAATACTTCCACGAGGCGGCAGACACCAGATCTCTTTATAAAAGTTATCGTCAGCCTTGCTCTCTCGCTAATCACTATTACCGTGTATTCCCTTTGACAAAACTTCGAACACTTGACGAGGTTCCATTAATTAAAATATATTTTCGGTGTAAGTAAATATAGCCACAAGTCTTCGAGTAACAAGCGACGATGCGAACATTCGATTGAAAGCAGGTCTTTTTTTAGAGTTTACTCTTTAAGAAGCGATTATCATACTTAGCCCGCGATATGAAAATTTTATCAGGAATAAAATCGTGCGTTAACTAAAAGGGAGGCGTTACGTTCCTTCGTGCCATGTACTAATTAGATGTCGCTTTATTTTAAAAAGAAATCGTTACAATTATTTATTTTAAAATTTTATTTACGATTGAAATGGTTAGATATCGCTTTATATATATATATGTTTATATAAATTCTGTCTAACTATATCACTACACAGACAAACTTGTTGATAGCTTTTAATAATTGTGAGTTGATTTTCAAGGATTTAAATACTTTCCACTTATTTTACAATGATTAATAATAATTTTTTGATTTCGGTAATTATTAAAATTTATAATAGCATTGGTTTAAAGTTACAGCTCTAGTCTTCTTGAGAGTACTTTGAAATTTATAAAGTAATAGACATTTTTTCAAAGTAATTATGATAGTAAACTGCAGCCGCACGTCGAAGCGGACACACACACACACACATTTTTTTTAATACCTCCCTTAAAGTTTAATATAAACTTTAATACAGTAACATAACTTCAAGTTTGCTTTTTAACCGACTTCACAACGGATGAGATTCTCAATTCGTTTGTATTTTTGTATGTTTGTTACGCGATTTCTCCATCAATTGTGGACCGATATGCAATTTTTTTAAACCGAACGTGTACACTACCTACGTGTACGACATCGAGGTCTCATTGTCTCAAACTGCGGAACAGTTTCACGGCCGCAGTGTTTCCTCCTTCTTACAATATTGGGCCCTTCAAATGCAATGTGAAGGGACACTTCTGCGGACCGGTATAACAGCGACGTTGATCAATTGTTAATCTTTCGGTGGTCGTCGATGTTTTTGGATTGTTCTTACGATGAAGCACAGAGCCGTCATTATCGAAAATCAAGAACAACTCGAGAATTTACGACTTTTGTAAAATGCACGACTATAGTGTTTTGTTAATCGTAGCTATCTATATCTATTTCATTCCATTACTAGTTGATGTAAATAAAAGTCTTTTATGAGAATATGTATACTATATTAAGTGACTTGAATAAAAGGTTAATACACAAACAGCTCCGCGAGAGGCGCGTGCACAGACGATATACTAACAACAGATAATAAATAAATGTATTCTTCAATTGTTTATGACTAAATTCCATCACGAGTAATCGACACGGTATCGTTGTTTAACCAAGCTGAAAGTAACATCTACGTCTCTACACAATCTGTATGCTTGCTTGTATTAGTGTATTGAGTATTTATTTGTAAATTGTTTTGTCGCTTACTTAGAATAGAGAGCAGGGGCGAAGCGCTCTAATAACCCGATTCCTTATAGCCTTACAAATTCGCACGACACTCACTTCACAAACGGTTAATATACCATTATTAGATGGTGTTATAACAATCACATACTCTTTAACACAAGAAACGTCGGAATTGAATTCATGCACAAGTGAAATTATAGTGAGTAATAATGACAGTGAATAATGAAAGCGTTTGTGTATATATTCTATAAAAGTAATATGTTTTTTACTGAATACAAGCCGGTGAGTTGCGGCTTATTCCATTTAATTTTGACCTTAACCTTACTGTTAACCTTATTGTTACAGAGTTACGTTTTCTTATGGAAATGACATTTACCGCAAGATTTTGTCAATTGCCGAACTTAGGGGTTCGTACAGCAGTGATTCCAACTGCATTGTAATTACAGTAGAATTACTGTAATTTTACTTCAATTGTAACTTATACTGTTTCCTGTAGTACAAAAATACAATGCATGCAAATTACGGGAATAAAATAAATGTTACAAATTAAGGATTCTTTGAGATATCTAAGACTTTACGCTTCTTTATATTACATAAATAATTTTATTACTAATATAAAATATATAATTGATCTCGGATAAAATAAATATTTGAAGAAAAACTTGATAGCCTTCCTCAGCAGCAGAACCATCCATCATTTATTACTGTGCTAATTTTCAAGAGGAAGAAGTATGGCAACCAGATAGATTTTTTATGCTCCGGTTTTACCGACGATTTTTTTTTTTCACGCCACGCCACTGATAGAGCGTAATGATGTTTTGAATGACACTAAAGTAATTCAGTTAAATACATAGACAGGGCATGAGACTTCCCCGCCTGCCCTCGCCCCCGGTCAATGTTCAATGTGAAATCACCTGCATACACAATGTATATGAGTTTTCACAAAGTTTCTCATCGCCTGTGGCAGAAATAGAATCTCATCTATTCAGAACGACATGGTTGTCAATATCAGATTAATTTTGTGAAGATCTAATCTCCGCAGTCTGTCTAGCCACCTGTGCCTAAACTTAACAAATATAATGAACAAACTTACCTTTGTGAGTAATAAATAAGTACTAGACCCCACCGTAAACTATACTATCGTTCCCGCGTCTGCGTCCGCTTCCGCTCTCGCACTTGCGAACTCTACTGGCGAGTGTTGTAAGCGAGTTCAGTTATTGTTCCGGAGCAGAAAATAGACTTTAACGTGAATAAACTCTTAAGATAAAACAAATTTCTTTTGTTTCATTATTTATAGATGGGCAATATATTACTCGAACCTTTTATAAGCAACAACATACAAGCGTCCGGGGGCAATGACCTCGTTGAATAACAAATACATGCTCCTGAACGGAAACTAATAGGCACAGAATAACAAGGAGCCCGCGCGTCTCCTCCGTAACCCCTCCCGCCCAATGCGCGCACCCCTCGCACCATCCCAACCTACCGACGCTACCGACTATCAGTGTGCGCAGTGAGCTATGAGAGTGCACTGTGTGTTAGTAAGACACTCTTGTTGTTGTCCAGTCTCGTAAACCCGACACTCATCTGCATCGGAGTATACAATTATGACCTAGTGTATACGCACGTCTATCCTCTATGTAAATTACTTTACCTTTTATTTACTCATATAAATATATTCGCGATACCCTCGACTGCTGTCCATTACATATCTCTGGTCAATTTCGGCTAGATGTTATCTAGAGGCTGGAGTGTTTTGACTGCAAGTGACTTATGTACCCAATTTTGAATGTACGAGCGCAGTGAGGACACGTTAGGGTACCATTCACAACATTGTATTTGATATTTGAAAGCAGTTTATTTTTTAGATATTCGCATTTGGGATCTAAATCATACATCCATTGCTTCTCAAACTGGTTCATTTTTCTTGCCTGTTCAGTTGCCTCTACTGATCTCGTTTTTGTACCAGAAATTTCCAACGAGAAGTGTCAATGGTCGGGACGAGTTCGTAACACCGACGTGGTAACAATTGCGGCATAGAGGCATGTCTAATTCGACGTCAGATGCAATGATGCGGGCATATGTCTGATAAGAGAAAGGCAAAACGTAATTTTTTTCTGAATATAGTAATGTTTCCATTACTATTTCGCTTGTTACTCATATCATATACATATATTTCTTATTACCAACTTAGATATATAATTTCATCGGAAGGAAAAAAGAATTCCGGGCTTATGCCGCAATCTGTGTCCTATCGGCGTCCCGATGCTGCGACTGGCAGGCGCCATTGCTCGACCATATATAACGCGAGTAATGTAATATCTTCATAGTTGATTCTCTTATAGAGCCTCGTACAGGGCAGTAATATTAGAGAATATTTTCCCATTGTAGTCGTTACGTTCTCTTAATGTCTCATAGCACATAGACCGCACCGTCCGAGGACTCCCCTCGCTCATATAGAGGGTATTCAAAGTACTCCGTAGTTTCAGAATATATATAATAACTATCCTTCAATTTTAGGTTAAAAATAAACTAATGTGTTGCTTCTGAAAACGAAGTTTTATTTCGTTAGTTTCTTACAAATACGATAACTTATTTAACTACACTATTATTACCACATTACCTGAAAACGAAGAAACGACAATTAAAGTCTATTCTTCTACCAATTATTCTTATTTATCTATTTTAATTAACAAATCTGTCACAATAAATCTCTTTTACAATGCTATTTTTTTTATAACCTCTCAACTGACCATAGACCTCAGACCAAGGATGCCACAGACTCTAGCGCTTGTCAGTTGTCAATGTCATTGGTAATGTAGTAAGCGCGGCCAAATTCAAAATTAAAGAAATATTGTTTCTTTACATATATATATATATATGCGCTGCGCTGCGCCCTGCTGTCCATTCGTATTATACCATACCACCCACGTGCCGAATCACCCCACCCGATACATCTTTATCCATAAAACATGGAGACCAAAAGGTCATACAAGCAATAATTGCCCAAACCCAAACTATGAGGTAACTATGCGGACACGGACCTAGTTCTGCTTGGCTTGTTACGACCGTTAAAAAAAAAAATATATGTAATAATTATGTAATTAATAATAACAAAATAAGTGTTTACAAAATAATTTAATATATAGATATAAAAAATTTAATAGAAGTAGATTTAAGCTCACATATGCGAAAGATTACTAACTGCATAGCTGCTTGAATTGCTATTATAGGCAATTTTTTCCGACGCAAGTCGATTTAAATCTACAATATAAAAAAAGGTGCGGACCCAGAGTCTGCAGATAGTTTAATTTAAATAATAAAAAAAAAAACTGCCTCGGTAGCGCAGTTGTATTACATAAGACTGCCGTTCTGAGGTCTCGGGTTCGATCCCCGGGTCGGGTCAAGTGATATTGGGTTTTTCTACTCAGTATCATCCCGGAGTTTGGAATTTGTGCCCGATATGGCGACAGGCTCGCCCCCTGTCACATCTGGGACGGAACTAATCTCGGCGAAATGTGGGTGGTGTAGTTCGCTACTTCACCTCTGCCTAACCTTTCGGGGAAAACAGGCGTGAGCATATGTATGTATGTAATAAAAAAAAAGATACATCTTTATAAATGTAGTATTATTCTATGTATTAATTACTCATCTACAACTACGTTCAATGTGTTTGACACTTGAAAACATATCTACTAATGAATAAAACTGGAGTGTCTGTTTGTAATGTCAATTTTTTTTTTAAATAAATAGGTATGAATGTATATATGAGACCTATATCAAAAATACAATTTTTGTCTGTTTCTTTCAGGTAATCTTCGGAACGGCTGGATGGATTTTTACGGGACGTGTTTGGTAGATAGCTGACGTTACTCCGGGTAACTTGGGGTATTTTTAATTTTCGAATAATTAATGTTTCGCTTAAAACATTAAAACATTCAATGCACAGTTATACGGGCAAGTGCTTGAATGTATAAGAAATATATTTACTTTATCTTACTACTAAAGAATTTTTGGGAAAATAATTAGGGTTCCGTATAAAAAAAATTAAAACGCAGTGAAAAACATAAGAAACGCGGGCGCAGCCGCGAACACTGCTAGTTAAACATATATTTATGGTAGATACCATTATAATTGTACTACATATTTTATATGAGTAACAACACGTTCTTTTACAAAATACTTTTTTCTTTATTTAAATAAATATAGTCTCAACGAAGTTTTCTTTATATAAAATCATTACCTATGTCTAACACACATACGTGTATGTGACAAGTAACAATCAACGAGTAACGCATATCGCGTGTCGCACGTAACGTTTTGTTTCATCCCACTGTATACTACCATGATTTTATATTACACTAGCTGTGAGCCTGCGGCTGCGCCCGCGTTCCATATATTTCTTCACTCCGTTTTATTTACACGGGACCCAGATTTCTTTAAAGATAAAGAAAAAATATTTCTCATAAATTCAAGCACTTGCCCGTAAAACTCTACATTGGATCGGAATTTATTCAATTTTTTTTTTAAGTTTTATTTTTTTTTACGCGGAACCCTAATTATTTTCGAAAATCAAAAGTAAGAAAATCAACCCGAAAAAGGTCCCGTTTCAAAGTTCCAGCAAAATGATGGCTATCCTGTTAGAACTTTCCAATTAGTTTTTGTGTCATTCAAAATAATCACCCCGTGTTATTATTTGTAATACATTTCACTATTGCATGACAACGCCAACTATAAAATTCAAAACACCAAAACCACATAACATGGGCTCACACACACAAGTAAATGAACTGAACACAAAAACGGTTATACTTCGATACTGTCAATAACTCCGCATTATCTATATAGTTCATATAAATGAATGCGTAGAATCAGGGGACAACAGCTTTAGCTAGGTCAAAAAAAAGGCGTAGAATCAGGTCAAGTGGATCTTTATAACATTTATAATCTATAATTATTGACTTGTCTTTGTGCTTTGTAATATTTAAATGATTTTTTGTTTCTAGAAAAAAATTGTTTATTTTGCAAGAAAATACGGGGTATACCTTTTTTTTTTTTTTTTTGACGGGGGGAAATGCATTTACGCACTACCCTTACCTATTGTATTAGTGAGACCGAAGTCCCCCAATGCAATAGGTAAGGGGGCACGGAGTGACAAGCTCCGTGCCAGTGTGGGACTCGCCCGGGCGTGAAGCGCCCGGAAATACCCACTAAAACCCCCCGGGGCCGTCCCATCCAAAACTTATTGGAGTACACAATAACTGTTACGGATACGATAGTATACAGTACAGAGCGATCTCGATGTAGATGGAGAGCTGACTTCCATACTGTCTCACTTTACTATACGGCGGTACAGGCTGTCTACACACAAACTCTGTGAGTTAGTATTTACTTTTACCTGGCAAAGTAATTACGGAATCAAAGAGGAGTTGTGGTGCGGTCTGCGCAATCAACCTCGATTGATAACTCTCTAATGTATTCAAAAGATGGGTGTTTTACACGCGGCCCGCGCCTTCCTCTCTTTCGCAGAACTGTGACCGTGGGGTCCGGAAAGGGGGAGGGGAGCGAGGTCGGGGGCTTGTTACACAGTGAGACGTCAAAATGCTCGAATTAATATTAGGTTCTCGTAGAGTGACTTTTGTCATTTACTATACCGTAGTGTATTATACTGCACTCATTATGAGAAACGATGGATATAATAGGTAGGGGATAAAGTCTTTCGGGGATGACGATGACAACAGCGTGGATAAGCAATGAAATTTTACTATTTATACAAATTTAATTTGAATGTATTTATAATAACATTGCAATGAAAATATAAATACTAATTTGCATATTGGGGCGTCTTATATTTTCTAGATAGAAGCAGCAAATACGGAAAATGGTCAACAGATTAACGTGAAAAAACGATGCGAAATCCTCCAAAAAATTATCCAGCGCGCTGGTCCAACGCATCGACAGTTGGTCCTAAAGGCGCGGACGGGGCAGTGTGTTGGACGAAAGGGGGGAGGGGGACGGAGATGGAGACGTCAAAAGCTCTTTATTAAAAACAAGTCCGTTATGTCAAAGGCGACATTTTTCCAGGGATGAAAATATCGAGACTTTATATTTAGCGTAGCGAGAGAGAGCGCGGCACTCGAACCCGACTCTACCCTGTGACCCGTACACGTATTAATACAAGTTATTTATATAGTCAACTGTTATTATTCAACGTCATTATTAGTCAACGGTTATTAGTTGTATTACATTGGTGTTGTACTGTGATTGGACAGGAGTGCTTGCTATGACTCGTTCGAAGCATGCTTTGTTTACGTGTGTATTATGCAGCTGTGTTTCACGAGAAGAGCCAGTTGCAGTTGCAGTTTCCCAGTACCAGTTGCCCCATCGAACTCGAGTTCGAATAGCATCAGCATACGGAATTTCAGCTCATCGTTATCGTGGAATCACCCCACAAGCCGAGTCTCACTGAGGCTTGTATCGCCCTTCGAGTCCTCCGACCATCTGATATCGACCAGTATGTACGCAAATTAGGTTTAGTCTAAATATAAGTCTTATGTAAATTGTTTCCCCTCAGGCGGCGACCCAAGACGTGCTTCGTTCCCCAACTGTGGAGGCTCTTGACGTCGCCGCCAGCGCGATACAGTGACACTGCCCATGCATTGAGCATTACACGCACAACACTCCATACACACTCATGCATAACATACAAGGTACATAGGTCCTGTAAGGAACGTTTTTTTTTATATTAATATAAAAAATGTAGGGATAGCTAGGACACAACTCGCGAGTGAGTTTTTGAATAACTCAGGTGACGGCCAAGCCGAGGTTCGTACCACTTTGGTAGCCCTTGTGCTAGTCACCTTATTGCGGCTGAGTGCCTTCAGCACTCGCCCCTAAAGTTCGGTGAAGCTGTAAAGGCCCTTCCGATCAACAGCATTAGCTAGGTCAAAAAAAAAAAAAATTATGTAAATTGTAATTAATAAATTTCCAGTGCACCCCACATTATTTGTACCTGCGACCTGGCTAGCAACAATCTCAATTCCAAACATAACTAATTTCATCAGGTTTACGTCTAGCACAATATCTCACTATAATCTAAAATCTTGCTTACAAAAGTTGCTCTTCATTCACTTAGAAGCTCCATACCGATGACATCCCATATACAATACGGTTTATGAGTCTATTCAGAAGTTTAAAAAATGGATTGGTTCAATCGGTGTATCCTGGCGGGTTCTTCACCATCTCCCCCTCCCCCATGCCCTCCATGTGGCATCAGAAGGTTCTGTACATCAATACAACCTTTGTAAAGGTAAATAATGAATTTATTCTTCAATAGGTTTTCGCTTCACGGTTTAGCTCAAGAATCCAAGGCTCAGTCTTTCTCTGCTCAATTTCCTTCGATATATTGCATGGGGTCTGCTGATGAATGCGAAAGATAAGGGGGAGGAGGGTGGATTGCGCCCTCACTGAGATATTAACCATTCGATAAGTTGTCAACAACGCAGCTGACGCGGTGACATCTTTCTTATATTACTTATTTCATTTGACAATATTTTCTGCTCGCTAAAGTGTCGGCTGTTACACGACGGGGGTACTGGCGCAGGCGCGGGTGCACGCGGTGAACCGAGGAGGAGTCGGGGGGAGGGGGGTTGTTGATATCGCGAGAACACAATCGAGGTCACGAAATAAATTACAGTTGGCTCGTACAATAGTTTTTGCGAACAACATCCTGACCACAGAGTACTATATATTCTGACACAGATGTTAACGCATTTTATAATATTACGTAACAACATCGTCATATTACACATTAGTTAACATATAAAGGGGTTTTCGTATTGAAGGTTCTACGTGTAAATATTGTGTGATGTTTGAAATATTAGTTTATATAAAATCGATTATTTGGTAGAAACACGGTTTCACTTTTGTCATATTATTTTGTCTTCTGCAACAAAGATACTTGTATCAATTTAGTTTTTAAGTAGTATTCCTTGTCTGTCTCAAATGTTTTTCTAAATGTCACACATTATATGAATGTGCATGGTAGTTCGTTTCAGTGATAGATCCATGTTTCAGTATGTTCAAGGTAATTTAAAAACAATAGCTTCAATGGTATAATCCATTGGTTATTTGTACTAGCACCATGTTCAATGTAGCTCCGCCTGCGCGCGACACCCTAAGATGTTTCAAGTTCACGTCACTCTCATACCATATTTATTGAAATATGTTCTGAAGCCCAGCACAGTATCTTTTCTTAAATATCTTCAATGTACAGATTTAGTCTCGTTAATACATTATTATTTAAAGGCAGCACAATAGTACATATATTGTACATTGTCCGCTTAATTATATAAACCTAATTATGATATGCGTACCCATGGCAGGCACTCACACCTTTGGCAGACATCTTATAAGTGATTTATAATTACAACAATACCTTTATGAATCTCTGTGAGAATAATTTTTCAATTGGGTTATAAATGTAGTAAAACTGCGCAAATCTATCTAAATGATCTAATATAGTATTAAATTCATTATATGTTCTCGTAACTCCAAGATTAGATATTAACTCTCACATGTAATTTATTGCTTGTATTAAGTACAATCCGAACAATAATATTACATTTTTAATTACTAACTTAAAGCGACTTACATTATTGGAATATAACATGACAATTCGTCTACTATTGTTAAAATGTTTTTCTAATATGTAAAATAATTGCTCTCATTTCATACGTACTTCAAGTAGTTTTCATTAAAATATATACTTAAAAAATGTTTATTTAAATTTGTATATCACAAATCAATTTAAATGTAAACTTTTAACTATTTGCATTTTAAAACATCAATGAAACTTCAGTCAATTATTTTGTTTTTCCATCGAATCCAAAGAAATTTCATTATATTATAATACGTGTAGTTACTTAATAGGGAAAATATTTTCAGTTTGAAAGTGTATTATATAATTATTGTTATATTGTATGTAAACATGTTCCCGCACACGACCACGCGAGGGAGTCACACTCAGACAGCCATATTATTTCAAATAACCACACATCAAATACAAAACAAAGATTTATAAAGTTTATTCATCAATATGAAGCGATGATGATGCAGTGGGTAATGCGGCCGGATTCCGCGTCAGTAGACGTTGGTTCGATACTATCTATCCAAAGGTTCAGAAAATCGGTGAAGGTGAAGGTAAAACTGAGCTTTCAGTGAAGGATAATATCGTGAGGAAACCATAGCATTGAGGTAGGGCATTTTCTAATGATGCCCACCTGGGTAGCTATCACCCTCAAGTTTGAAAACCTGTTACCAAATGCCAATTGGTGTGTTCAGGGATCTGAACCTGCCGACCATTAGGTCCGTTTTTAAAACTCATTGTCGCGCCTTCTTTGTACGGGCACAGACACCCGAATCCCCTCATAGTAAAAGCCGTCTCGTACTCGCCCGTCCGACGCGCCGTCTACAAGAGGCGACGTCCGCGTAATATTTTGTTCGACCGCGACGATAAAATCACACGAAGAAATAGGATCTTCCCGCATAAACCACGTATACTTACGTACCAGCGCCCACGCCCGCGAAACCGCCGTTCCCGCTGCCGAAGACAGGCGGCTAACTTTGCTCCCGCACACACTACGGATACCCCTCCGGTGGCGGCTCAAGACGTACTCCGAAGACGTACTACGACTTTCTGAATCTGAGATTTGAAAGTCAACTGGACGTCTAGTTGAACACCTAAGTATCTAACTGCTTACTTGATAGGTCTGGGAGGATTTTTCCTTATCGCATGGTCTGTATTGAATACGATCGCGGTACTCTTACTCAGGTTTATCGCGATACACCACTTAAAGTACCAAGAGCTGAGATCGTCGACGGCTCTTTGGACGTATTTTCGGAGGAGATGTTTCCTACGATGCGCATAGTATATGACTGTGTCATCCGCGTACAAACCTATCTGAACTCTTCCAAGATCAGAGAGGTCTGCTAAGTAAAGGTTGAAGAGGACAGGTGCCAGAATTGACCCTGGGGGACTCCTACGCGTATCGGGTGGGCTATAGAGCGAGCGTTCTCTACTCTACAGCGGAAGTTACGATCTGCCAGGTAGTTATGTATTATGTAGACTAGAGTGTCGGGGATACCTAACTTAGTGAGTTTGTAGACAAGGGCTGTATGCCAGACCTTGTCGTACATAAATATTTGTGACTGTTATGTCTTTTATAACAACTGTGTTCGTTCATAGTGACAATTTTGTAAGATCCTCGGGTCGGGTCAAGTGATATTGGGTTTTTCTACTCAGTATCATCGCGGGGTATTGAATTTGTGCCCGATTTGGCGACAGGGTCGCCCCGTCACATCTGGAACGAAACTAAGCTTGGCGAAATATGGGTAGTGTAGTTCGCTATTTATCTCTGCCTACCTTCGGGGATAACAAGCGAGAGCTATATGTTTATGTATGTATGGTAAAATTCAAATCAGGATATTAGACACGCTCTTATTCAATCTTCAATTTAGTTCTAGAGGTAATAAGGTAAGATCGTGTCACTTAATTATATAACTTATCCATGTAATATTACTTAAAAACTCTAAACTTGAATTAGAAGTAAATAAATTATAGACGTTAAATAAGCCGCTCCTGCGACGTATTATATAAACACATTTCGTTTTACTTGAACTAAATACAAAACCGTAAATTCAATTAAATCGAAAACTCTATTCTTTATTGCTTTTTTTAAAAACACAATATATATCTCTATTGATACATTTAGTTATATATTACCAAAAAGAAAAGCGAGTTAAATTTTAAAAATATATATCAACTGATCTCTGCACATATTACATTTAAAAATGTACAAGTTGATATAACTGGATCGACATTAACGTCCCTGTGATATAGTTTATATATACATCGTATAAGGAGTACTCTCTGAGAGCGAGTGTCCCACGACATCGTATCGTCTGGCGTACGACTGCATACCAGTCTTTTAATATGATAAAGCGGTGGCTTCTTGTGATTCCCGACACGTAACTAATATATCTTCCTTAAATAATTACCAACTGGGTGTGCGAGGGACAGCCGACGCCGGGTCGCGACCGTCCCTTCCGCGTAACATTAATTTACGTAGGCATTTTCAGTATTTTTATGATCTTTCCGCTTATGGTTTCGCCACACAGCGGGCGGGTCGGGACGCTAGCGCGAGGTTTCTATAGAAGATATCACGTCGACGCGAGCTGAGCGCGTGCTGTAGAGACCTCTTCAATAGTAAAAACGCGCTGGCGTCCCCTACCGCCCGCTGTGTGGCGAAACTATAACTTCGTTACACCGTAGTACAACTACGCTGTTCGCATACACCACGATCGCATGTTTCCAGGAGACGTATAGAACTCATCATTTTACTTTTATTTTACAGGTAAATAATCTTAATAGTAGATTGTAAATAGTAACGCAAAGCCAGGACGCAAAATATGTTCAATAAGAAAACTGTGATAATCCTTCATGTAAATCAAAGTGCATATATAATAATATATCCCAACACCTAAAGATGTGTGTCTAAATTAAATAATTTTTGACCTATTCATAGCGTAGAGTTACATTTAAACTTGATCTTGACTAAATCCTTAATCTTCGTTGCAGCAAAGTTTCGAGCGCACTATTAGCTAGCGTTAAAGTTAAAAGAGTTGCCAGTTAAAAGAGAAATCTCCGTATGATTATTATGGAGAATGTTTTTATGTATGGGTAAGATCGTAAAAAATCTCTAAAATAATACCTATTAATAAATTCGACAACAATGTCAACGAAGTCTATGGAGGCTTTATTTAAATAGTATTTATTGTTGTCAAATTAGAGCAAAGCTAATATTTTTGATATTTTCGTTACGATTCAAAGCATATTAGATAAAAAAATAAAATTATGTTTATGTCCTTCATTAGGAGTAATATTTATTCATTCATATAAAATCACAATCACTTCACTACAAACATTAATTACTATTTTCATCTTTCAAAGTTACAGTAAAAATAGAAATGAATGTTAAAATAAACATTAATTAACTTACTGTACGTACGCACATATGTATACGTCAATATCCCAGACAACATTTAAACTACACATCCAGACAGCATTTGTTTTAAAAATAAACAGAAGATACCGAATTTTGAAGACCTCCGTAATCACTACTAGCGGATTTATCACTTTCCTTATTGTTATTTTTTTAAATTATGTACATTATTTTTCCATATATTTACAATTTATATATAATTTCTATTATTAATTACTCCTCTATATGTATTCGATTATTGTAACAAGTAGAACTAGTTCACGGACCGAGCGGCGGCTGCACAAAAATTGAGTTATTCAATAATGTATCGAGGCTGGGGCAGGCTGAAATTCAGTGCTATGTGGTAAGACCGCACAGCAACAGCTCAACTTGTCCCATTTTCAAAATTATTTTTAAGCTTATGTAATATATTTTGGCAATAAATGGTTTTTATTATTGTATCATATTCAAGCTGTACTCAACAGCATGAGTGTTTATTTGCTCATATTCTAGCTATATGTGTATAAAAATTAATGTAAGTATGTTTGTCCTCTCTAGACATTCCTGAACGCGTTTTGGTGAACGCTAATACTTATAATCATAACATACACACACAATGATTTCCCACAACATTAAAAATTATAGTTAATTTAATTTGGAATTAAGGAAAATGATCTACATTTAATAAAAATAAGAACATAATTAATATTTTTTTAAGTTACAGTTCCGTGAGAAGCAGCGGCAGAGTACAGCCGGCAGTTGCACCAGGGCGATCTGCTCTTGCAGACAATACTTAAAGATACTTATCATACCTTATTTATCTTTCACAGTTACTTAAACTTAAGTTAGTTAAACATAATATAATTTTTGATAGGTCACACGAAACCGGTGACACAGAGAATGCTCTTCTCGCTTCCTGTTATTTTATTGTTTTGTGCTTGTTAATGTTTGAGATACGAGTGGCTCCATTGACAGAGCAATAATTCACAACTATTCCAATAAGATTTCAACAAACAATAAACTGCATCAAATGATTTCGGTGGTTTAGTTGAATTTTTGATAGTACTATTTTTTGACTCATGTGATTAATAGCAGATGCACCCATGTCACCCGTAGGAGAGAGCGGCGCCACGGGGCGTAGCGACCGCTACGTCTGCTACGAGCGCTACGGCGCGCGGCAATCGAGTAGAGCGCGCGGCGCCGGCCGGACGTACGGCTTTCCGTACTGATTCCGACTAAACGTCTGTCGCAACAACCACAAAACTTGTATCCTGGACAACTTTAATACTAACAGCAAGGGGTTCAATGCGAGTCTCAACTCACGAACACTGGCTCGACTGGACAATAGAGCTGCAGTCGACATGGAGCACGACGAGCGCTCGAACTCGCACAGAGCAAGTATGATACAAGGAAGGAGATCCTCCCGCCACTGAACATGCGTCAGGGTGTGCTACTGGCGCCGCCGCTGCCGCTGCTGGTGCCGGTCATGTTGGTTGTGGCAGCGAGGGAGAACCACCACTGCGGGGGCCCGTCTCTACCGGCGGACGATACTTTCGCTCCAGTTTACTTCGCGGAGGCGGAGGCCGGTGCGCTCCGCCGCGGGAGAAACTCGCACTCGCTCATCGGCCCATTCGATATATCGAAAATGTTAAATAGAAGAAAGCCGACGAGCCGGGCGAACAGCGCAGACCACCCGGCACCTGAACCGCTTCATTCCGCCTTACCGGATCGAGAGGCAACGCCAGCCGCCGCCACGACGCTGTGGAGCCCGCTGGCAGAAGTGATTATCAACACACAAAATAAGTCACTGAGTAAGTTCGGTGAATCGGAGAGGAGAACCGAGACCTATACGACCGGCAGGAAGAAGCCCCCGGGCGGCGAGCAGGTCGCGTGGCCGGTGAAGCGCGCAGCCCTCGTCGAGGGAGATATCGTGCTCGGCGGTCTCATGATGGTGAGTGTACATAGTAACGGCTGATCTACATCCAATCCAATCCAATATCGAATCTTCACTTTCAGAACAAACCAAATTTTTTTCTCACAGATTACTTATACTAATCTGACACTTTACAGAAAAAAGATTAAAGTTATTGATTTAAGTAGGTAAAAAAACAAACTGGGATCGTATATTGAAACTAGGTATTACTTACTGACAAAAAATCAAGCAGAAATATTCAAAGACATTAGTAATAAGAACTAATTACTTTAAAGATCGTCAAAATACACGCAAAAAAATATGTTAACCAACGTATGTGTCCCATAAATCTATTAAACTAAACTATTAAAAAAGCATACCACATGGACTGAAACTATTTTTGTATGCGTCATAACTAGAGTAACTAAATATAATAAAATAAAGAAAAGTGTAAAAATATATTTTTATTCCACTAGTGAAAGAATTTAATAAGAGAAATTTATCTTTTCAGTAACGAGCTCTGTGCCCGCGGCTCCGCTTACGTTTCACATATTCTTTACTGCGTAATATAGTATTTAAATAATCATTGGAAAATAGTGTCGTGATGGAGCTGTCCATTAAATCGTATTTTGTTACAATTTCATTACTTTTAATTTTTTTACACGGAAACAGAATTATTTTCCAAAAAAAAATTTTGGTTGTGACAGAAACCAGAGATACTTGTTACAAATTCAATCACATGTAAGTGAAACTGTGCATTGAATCGGATTGTATTCGAAATTTCATTCATTTTAATTTTTTTTTACGCAAAACCGTAATTATTTTCGAAAATCAAACCTACCCTAAGTTACGCGTAGTAACTTCAGCTATCCATCAAAAAATGTCCCGTCAAAATCGTTCCAGCCATTTCGGAGATTACCCATAACAAACAGACAGACAAAAAATTTAGAAATTGTATTTTTAGTATATGCATCAAATACCCAGTCATGTGTATTTAGTAAATAAAAATTATTTTGATATTACACTTGAATTGTAGATTGAAGTATAGGTTAGATCTACATACTGTTTATTTCTGTATTGTCATTGCTGAGTACAGCCGGCGGCGGCGAGACCGCTGCTATCCGCTACTAGACATCTTTAATAATCGTCACTCGTAACTATCGCTGTTTTAAGTACACATTTGAACCGCTTGACTAACTACCATTTGGCCACCACACTATATCACGCTATTGCCCTGACTCGATACGAATGTAAAAGTTCAGTTAGAGCAAATACCGATTAATGTGTAACATGTGTGTGTAAGAGACGGCACATTAATAACATTTTGTATAATTTATTTTCGACGTAAAAAAAATAAGCCTTTAAAAACATTCCATCTACTTTCTCTATCCCAGAGAAGACGAATAAAAGATAGCAAATGCTGCTCGACATAGCAAATGGTATTATTACTGCCCAGAACTACTACTTGGCCATCACGGATTGCACTGAGACAATCTGACATTTTACATATTCCGATAACACGGTGTAATTATAGGCAAAATAGCTTCTTCTTAAGGACAGGTATTCCAATAAAGTATCTAAGTCCGTGGACCTAGATATCTTCAACACCACGGTTCGCAAGCTTTCGAGACTGTTACGATACTTCTACTTATGTATTATTTAAAATTGTGTTTATGTTCAGATAATATCAGTGAAACCTTGTAAATTAACATCTCTATTCTTTATGTTTTAATTTAAGTATTCATATTAAATGTTTTCTTTCAAATAAATCCATCCATCCATCCATACAACCGTATTCATGTTGTTCGGGCGTTTTTTATCATTCTTATGTGGGTAAACTGCGATACCGGGATTCGCGGCACCGAGTGCGCGGGTGAACAGTACGAAGGTTCTCTTTCGGACGACGCCACGATTTTAATGGTGTATTTCAATAATTATATATTTGATTGATATAGACATTATTTCCACTTTTCTTTGGATCGCTGTGTGTATGTGATCGTGTCGAGTGCTCCGCAAACAGGAGCTGCAGTGATTCAGGTTAGTGGTTCACTCCATAGGGTTTGGTGAAAACGTCTGGATTAAAGGGTACGGAACCAGGGGTCATCTTTGGTTATTATTATTTGGAATTTCGCGTATACACATGTAAATAAATAAAATAAAATAAATATCATTTCTTTACGCGGTTTATAAAATTGTAGAATTATGGCCGATATGAGAGTTATTCTGTAAACCATATTGAAAGTGCTATGATGCTACTACGAGTGTAATACTCACATAGATGTCGCAAGTGTTATTAACTTAAACAATTTCCCTGAAACAATCCATGGAATTATAGATGGCACTGTTAGTGAATGGTGAGTTTGTTTAAAGGACACTAGCTGCTGATATACAATGTAATACGACTGTTCGTTGCGAGATTTTTATTCCGACTGACATCAGTCCGTAACTAAGGTAAACAACATTTCTTTTTAAAAACGTCAATGTCAACAGGCACTTAAATCTAAATCTTTAAACATGATCACAGTGATGAATTTAACTATTGGTACCATAAAGCACAGGGTAATTTAAATAAATTTATTTACGTAATTTTTTTTAACGTATAGCTTTGATGTTTGCTTAACAAATAGGCATAGCGTGCGTCATTCTGTTGTTGACTTTTGCCCACGCTCTAGTACTATCTGTAACCTTAATTGTGCATCATCTTAAATGTTCTTTATTTATATATATATTTATCTATTATTAAAAACATTTGTCATAGTTTAACACTTCACAATTTGTCTACTAGTGTGTGTGTAAATATGAAATATATTAACTTGTAATTTATAAATGTTTCATTTATAATATTGGCGACGAAAAAAAAAAATGGACGAAAAATCAATAAACAAAATATTAGGTAGTCAAGTCTGTGGCGTTGTAGGTCTTTATAAAAAAAGACTTTTTTAAAATGAATAATACGTTTATTCGTTATGACAGATACCTTAAGACTAAACTTATTTGCTACTTATTCTTAACAAGAAAGCAACAGGCCACCTGAGGCGGATGCTCTTATCCGTGTCGACTCAGCGCCTGATTATTCAGAAGACGGGATGCTGACTCTCTGATCTGGTAGAGCCAGTTTCCATAACTAGGTATGCAACAAATCCAACAAAAACAAATATCTGAATTATTGATCATAACTTAACAAAATTTGGTTTACGGGGGACAACAAAGATCTTCAACTAACGACGACTCATCAAGTAAGAGTAACATTATCAATAGTTTTAAATGTGACAGATTTAATCCGGAAACAATAACGATAGAAAGTTTTATTGATTAGTTTGAACAACATTGTAAAATTTTGGAAAAAGAATATAAAAAATTTACAAAAAGACTTACTTGTAACTGCTCTTACACCTGAAGTATATCATGAATTGAAGACTGCTTTCATAACAGATTTTGGAACAAAACAATACGAGAAAATAAAAAATAAGTTACTAGATTTACATAGAACAAAGAAAACTAGATTTAAAGCATTATCAGAATTTTGGAATTCTACTCGAGAATTCAATGAATCAATGGAACACTACGCACTTAGTTTGAAATCGCTTAGTAAAGATTGTGGCTATGAAAGTTCTTTACTTGAAAGACACTTACGTGATAGATTTACAACAGATATTAATCAACCTAAAACAACGATGGCCATCGTCAACCAGCTATTGTATTGGAAAGGAAACAACTATACTCTTACGTTGTACGCACTCCTCAAGGAACACAAAAACGAAGACATGCTGACCACATTAGACCTATGTATACACCCCAACGTCAAACCAGTACTACACCACATAACTGTGACCAACGCCTCGTTACTTCTTCTTCACTGTCATCCCAACCTTTACGAACACTACCCATTCAACAAGCATCACCGTTACAAAACGAAACGAGTACACCACATTTACCACCTAACAACATTATAGACACTCCAGTTAACAATGCACAACATTTATGAGCACAACCTGAAATAGAACGATGACGTTGCAAAATACGACCTCTTCGTCAACTTATTGAAGAAATGTAAACGTTTATCATTTGCCCGGAAGAATGTTATAAGACCTTATTTATACATCATCTTAAATGTTATTTATTAAAAAAAAAAATTGTATATATATATTTCTCTAATGTTAAAAACATCTGTCATACTTTTGCGCTTCATAATTTTACTACTATTATGTAAACATTAACTTGTAATTAATAAATGTTTTATTTGTAACACTGTCATTATAATATAAAGACATGCCCTGTCCTCCTGTATGTCTGGGTGTAAAGTGTACCCATGCGGTCGCAGGTGCACAGCCGATCGGAGAGCGCCACCTGCGGTCGAGTCATGGCGCAAGGCGGAGTGCAAGCGCTTGAGGCGATGCTGTTCGCGCTGGATGCGGCACGCTCTGTCGCACCACCGGGCGTGCGGCTCGGTGCGCACGTGCTAGACGACTGACTGTGATAACGACACCTACGGCCTTGAGATGGCACTTGATTTCATCAAAGGTAAGCTTCCACCGACCGACCGACCGACCACAGCGTGAACAGTCCCGCTCAATTCATCCCCTTCAACTCCGCAGGTTCTATCGGTAACATTGAGGATGCGGAATACACGTGCACTGCGACAGCCGTGCGCAAGATCATCTCGGGTGTGGTGGGTGCTTCATCTAGCGTCACCTCCGTGCAGGTCGCGAATTTACTGCGCCTCTTCAAAATCCCGCAGGTGTGACGAACGCCATAATTGTGCGCCCGTTGCGTTACTCGGACACTCACCAGTTCTGTTTCATTCAAAGGTGTCGTTCTTCTCAACGTCCCCGGAACTATCAAACAAAGCCCGCTTCGAGTATTTTACGCGCACCATTCCATCAGATCTACACCAAGTGCGCGCAATGGTTGAGATTGTTAAGAAATTCGGCTGGCGGTACGTTTCCGTCGTCTACGAAGAATCCAACTATGGCATAAAGGTGTGACACTCTCCCCAAGCTAACCACCAACCAACCAACCAATCGTGGTTAACAACTCGAAACTAAGTTTATTCCGCTCGGTAGGCGTTCGAGGAACTGGAGACACTGCTAGCTCGTAACGAGATTTGCATCGCAGTGAAGGAACGACTAGCAAAGGACTCGGGCGAGGCGGATGACTCGGCCTACGACGCGACAGTCGCGCGGCTGCTGACACGTCCACGAGCGAGAGGTGCGCGACTCTTACCATTACTTATCTTTGACAAAGCCGGTTAAGAAACTCAAATGCTAACCGAGCCCCTTACGCAGGAGTAATCGTGTTCGGCTCGGACCAGGAGGTGGCGGGAGTGATGGCGGCGGTGGCACGCGCAGGCGCAACTAGTTCGTTCAGCTGGGTTGGCTCTGATGGTTGGAGTGCACGGGCACTCGTCTCTGATGGAAACGAGCATGCAGTGGAGGGAACTATCAGCGTGCAGCCCCAAGCAAACCTTGTACGGGGCTTCGCCGAATACTTCCTCAACCTTACTGTCGAAAACAACCCTAGGAATCCATGGTTTGTAGGTAATTTACCTATACCTACTTATATTTAAAGAAAGCAAGAGCGCAAAGTGTTCTCTTTGTGCAGTTATTTTTAATATTTAGTAGAGTTCAGGAATAGACAATAAAAGATTTAAAGAAATAATTAATTTCAATTATTGACAGATTAATTTTCTCCCATAGAACAGAACATAAAATGCAAAGGTCGGAACACAGAACACAATTTTGTTGTATGTTAATCGCGCTGACCCTAGTTTAGACTTAATTCTCTTTAGTAATTGTAATTATTATTTATACCCCAAATTCAATTATGGCTGCACAACGACAATGAACGGAAGGAAAAACAGGACTCACCGTAATGCTGAATACGCTGCGGTAGGAGGCCTCCTCTTCTTCCTCTGATGTACCAACTTCACTTATTTTCACCTTTATTAACTAATTGAGTTTGTTATAGTATGATTATACGCGCACGTTCCTTTTTCGGCCGGTCTCGCGCACGACACGATAGCAAGTGCGTTAAGAACAAAGGGGCGGGAAGAGGACAGGGGGTTGCCGTTGTGCAAACCATTTTTTTAGCCTAAATATTTTGTATTTAAAAATGTGATTAATTGTCAGGAAAACCTAATTTTAGAATATTATAATTCGTTATACTATCTGGAAAAATCAAAAGAGCAAGAGATGAACGTCGTATGGCATGATGGTGAACGCCGAGCATCGCCCAAGACTTGTGACCCTGGTGTATGTTTAAGAGGCCTCTTTTCAATGCATTAACACTCACCATTACTGCTCGAGTTTCTCTCCATGCCCAGCCTAATTTGAGAAGTAATAATAAATTAAGTGAATGGTACAAATCTTAGACAAAGTGTCTCAAACCTCGTACTGAATGATCGTCTGAATGGATAGTCTGGATTGAAAGTCTGGCTTGACCTACAGAATAAAACATCAACTATGTACGTAACTACGAAATCATCATCATGTGGATAATATTATCGTAGTGTTTTCTTTTTTCTTGTTTCGTAGAATTCTGGGAAGATCAGTTCCGCTGCCGGTACCCGGGCGCAGCGGTAACTCCATACAACGCACACTACTCGCGCGTCTGCTCCGGACGTGAGCGTCTCTCTGCCGATAACACCGTCTTCGAAGCGCAGCTGCAGTTCGTGACGGACGCCGTGCTAGCTTTCGCGTATGCTATCAGGTGACACATATCTTGGATAAACCACACTTTCTCAACATTATTTTCCTCACCGCCCACTTTGAGAATATGTTTTTTCTAGAATCTCTTCCAATTATTAATGTTTTGACTTATAGAGATATGCACTCGGAGCTGTGCGGCGACAAATCCGGTCTATGTGAGGCGATGCGTCCGGCGAGCGGATCCACGTTGCTTCGCTATCTGCGACAAGTGCGCTTCACAGGTCTCCGTTTCCTCTACTTCAGTTCGATAAGAACTTACGTCCGCTCAGGTCAACGTTCTCCTGATGGTCCATTTCGATGCAGGTCTCAGTGGCGACGAGTTCCACTTCGACTCGAACGGTGATGGTCCCGCGCGCTATAACATACTCCACTTCAAGCAGGTGACGCGCGGCGAGTACCGATGGCTGAAAGTCGGCCGCTACCTGGACGGGGAACTCGAACTCGACATGAGCGGTGAGTAATCTTCTTTCACCTCTTATTCCTCATGCTCGATTTACACCGGATTTCGGTTATTGACAGTTTGCTTCTGTTTATATAGCGATCCGGTTCAAGTGGGAGGAACCACAACCCCCAGAGTCTGTGTGCAGCGCAGAGTGCGACCTCGGCCAGGCAAAGCAGTACGCAGAAGGCGAGCGCTGCTGCTGGCATTGCTTCAACTGTTCACGATACGAGATCGTATCGGTGGAGTCCGACTCATGTGTTGAATGCTCACGCGGCACACTGCCAGATCCCTCGCGGCGGTTTTGTGTTCCGGTTAAAGAGCGTGAGGCTCGACCGGAGGAACGTGTGGGAGCCGCTTCGCTCGCGGTGCTCGGGCTGGCGTGCACTGGTGCTGCGGCGAGTGCCTGGGCCGCACGCGCTCGTACCCCGCTAGTGCGCGCCAGCGGTCGCGAGCTCAGCTTCGTGTTACTTGCTGGGATTGGACTCTGCTACCTTGTGACTCTCGCGCTACTTTTACGACCAACAGATCTTCTCTGCGCCTTGCAGAGGTCAGTGTAGGTCAGGTACGGGAATATCACCGGCCTGTCATGCTCATGACTCACTGATTTTTCAGTTGCAGGTTTGGCACGGGCTTCAGCTTCACAGTAGTGTATGCTGCGCTTCTCACGAAGACCAATCGCATCGCGCGTATTTTTGCTGCGAGTAAACGGTCAGCACGTCGGCCCTCGTTTATCTCACCCAAGTCACAGCTAGCGATCTGCGCGGCGCTAGTGTCCGTTCAGGTGGGTCCGGTGCTCACGACCGATGATGTCGTTGAAGTCAGTGAAGTGCAGCTGATATGTTACCAGCAGGTTGTGATCGCGGTGGTGTGGCAGCTCGTGTCGCCGGCCCGTGCCGTGCGGCATCACCCCACTCGCGAAGACAACATGCTGGTATGCGACTCGTACGTGGATGCATCCTACACGATCGCATTTTTCTACCCGGTCGTGCTCATTATCACTTGCACCGTGTATGCCGTACTCACCCGCAAGATACCCGAAACTTTCAATGAGAGCAAACACATAGGTAATACATTCCATCTCCGGATTTTCTGTACATATTCAAATTACAATATCATTTTTTTTTTCTTTGAAATTAATTTAAGATGTATTTAGATAGATGCACTGATAATGTCAAAACTATGAAGCTTTGTCCAATAGGTTTTACGATGTATACGACGTGCGTGATCTGGCTCGCATTCGTTCCGTTGTACTTCGGCACGGCGCACCAGCTCCCGTTGCGCGTCACCAGCATGGCCATTACAATCTCGTTAAGCGCCAGTGTCACCCTGATCTGCCTCTTTGCGCCCAAGGTAACCTTTTTTTTTTTTTTTTTACGGGGGGAATGCATTTACGCATTGCTTTTATCGAGCCCATCGGAGAGTAGCATCTCCCCGATGGGGTCGATGGAGGGGTGTGTGGGATTTGCCCGGTGCTGAGGGTGCCTGGAATACCCACTAAACACCCCGGGGCCACCCGCCATATTAAGGGGGGCGATGCGGGATCGGAGACGCAATCACCGTCGCCCCCTGCGGCAGGCCCAACCGGACTTTTTTCTCCTAATCTCGCCTAGTTGGGTGGGGGGGGGGGTTTGCTGCCTGACCCAGAGGCTCCCTCCTCCCACCTTTCGCCCAAATTCTCACATTTGGAGAATGCACGTTCGGCGGTGGAAGGGGGATGTAGCCAGACACAAAAGCTCTCTCCCCCTTCCCCCCAACCAGATCCATCCGCCAACCGAAGAAAGGTCCCTCTCCTCTCACTCGTCTTGTAACGACAAGACATAGTGAGGAAGGGACCTTCAAAAAGAAGAAACTTTAGCTAGTTTTTTTTCTCAGCAACCCTGTACACCGGGCGCAAATGTAAGCTGTGCTCGCTTTTACCGGCAGATGTACATTATTGTGGTGCGGCCTGAGCGGAACGTGCGCGCGAGTCTGATGCCGGCGCGTTGGCGGGGCGCGGGGTGCGCGGGCGGAGCGGTGTGCGCCGCGCTTGTGGGGGCGGCGCCAGTGCCACGCGCTTCCGAGCTGACGCCCTCCACGGACCTGTCTGCGCTCCAGGAATCGGCCGAGCCGGCTGCGAGCTACGAGCCGAAGCGAGAACACCGCTTTGTACAAACAGAAGAGTCGACGCTACGTCCTCTCGAAGCTACCTCGAGTTCTTCACTAGTACTAGACGCGCGCCGCTTGTTAATGGAAGCGACGCCGGCGCTAGCGCTCGTGTGCTCGAGGCAGCGCTACGAGAGCAATGACAACAGAGCGAGGTTATAGCGCGGGGCTCGCAGGCGCCGACCCGTGCTCGTATGACGATGGACGTATTATATCGAGTATCACGATATATGTTGTGATACTAGTTAATGTAATAAAAATAAATTAATTTAAATTGTTATTGATTTCCTGCACTTATACTAAATACTTCACATGATGTATTATATTTGTGTCACTTGTGTGAATTGAATATTAGTATCTAGCAGGTGGAGGTATCTGCGCGCCCGAATATCCCTCGAGTCTCAGGACCTTACTATCGGTTTGGAAGAGTATATACAGTCGTAGACCTCACTGAATGCATAGAGCACGTCCATCGGGTTCCTTTGAGTGCAGAGAAGTTTTGTAATTCCGGCGACTGCAGTTGGTCGGCAGTAAGACATCTCGAAGAGATTCTCTCGGTCGATGTAGGGCAGCTGTTTGAAGTCCCCAATGAGGAGGATTTTACTTGCTCCCGCCAGCCGGACGGAGTTCAAGATAGCCCCGAAATGGTTCATTAGAGCCTCGTCCACGATTGAACCCGGACGTTTCTTAGATCCTTTATAACCATTTACGAGGATCGAGACCATGGTGCGCGCTCTCTTTCGGCCTTGCTGCCGTGCGTCTGCACTAGTTTATCCTGTAGATCTTTAGCCATCTCGGTTGTGGTGGCCGAGACTGCGCCTCTCTCCACATGAAAGTTCTTCACCACCATACAGTCCATACATTATCAGTACACCTTGACTCCCCGTTTTTCAATAACTTAAAGCGCGTTACAATGTTGACTACCTACTAAAATACTATTATTCGATTAAAAGACACTTTTCATATTCTTTTCTGTCGAACTATTGATCTCAAGAACTGATTCTTCCAACGCTTTTGTTAAATAATATAAAAGTCTAATCGGTGTGGAAATATAATTTAAAACTTTGTCATCTTATAAAGACATTAGATGATCAATATTATAAATAATAACTGTAACATTGTAACTCGTTTCTTAGTATAATGCCCTACAAAGTATGATACGAATGTTTTAAATTTATATAATACTTTTATCGTCCAATGTTGAGGGTGCCTTGCGCTACAGTTGTCGTTTCATTTGAATAGATAGTGCCACTCGAGGCTGAACACTCCTTGAGAATCTGTTAATAAACGTTCTATCTGTAGTTTTTGTTGGCGCGACGGATAGTTTGCGGTTGGTATATCGGTTGCATTTAAGATCGCATCGCATAATTTCTTCGGGCGCTTCATATTTCGAGCGCTGTAGAATTGTTATTCGTAATCTTGTCCGATAAGTATAACAGGATACATATTCGACCCACGTAGTGAAGTTTGTGAGGTCATCTGGGATGCATATCACGTAGCCCAATCGGGCTACTTAGATATAAATGTTAATCTCTAAATGAATCAGTAAGTACCTTTCGATATTATAAACATTTATTCATATTATCAGACCTGAACGTAGATCTACTGCAGGTAAAAAAAAAAACTATCGAGTGTTGAAATTACAACTTTCTGCACCCATTTTAGTTTAGAACAAATAGTAAAGGAACCAAGAAGAATATCCGATAATAGTGATACCCTTCTAGATTTTATTATAAGTGATTCAGTATCTATATGTAAAAACATAAGCGCGCATCATAATCCATCACTGAGTCTAGTGAGTGAGCAAGGCATGGTCATGGCCTTAGTCTTGCTAGAATGTAACATTCAAAAAACATAAATGCCACCGAGAATCATATACAGATGTAATTTTAAAAAAAACTCGAGGAAAAAGCCTTTCACACAGTTTTATCTTATTTACCCTGGAATAATGTTATTTTAGAATCAACTGTAGATGAAACGATTTACAAAGTTAATAGTCTGATCATATGCTTATTTGAAGTTGACGCGCCGCGGAAACGGATACGTATTAATCAAAAATATAAGACCTTGGTTAACGGATAATTTGAAATTAATAATAACTGTTCGAGACTCAGCACTAGCACGGGCGCACAAAACACGATTAGAGGTACACCGTACATTATAAAAGTCTAACATTTTTTGTTAAAGCATCGTTTAAAAGAGAAAAAACAACTGATTTTTCAATTTATACAACATAATAGTAACAAGATCGAAGATCGATCTTGCGCCGCCCGCATCCAGCGGATTCCCGCGACCTTCACCAGGTTGTCGGTCCTTGTGGGGTGCCTACTCTCGCTACGTCTTCTGGTGCGTGGTAGCCATTCGAGAACCCGTTGGCTCCATCGCGAATCGGCTCTACGATCAATATGCCCAGCCCACTGCCACTTAAGTTTAGCAATTCTTCGGGCAATGTCGGTTACTTTAGTTCTTCTGCAGATCTCCTCATTCCGGATTCGATCACGCAGTGAAACTCCAAGCATAGTCCTCTCCATTGCCCTTTGAGCAACTTTGAGCTTTTTTATTTGATCTATTGTGAGCGACCACGTCTCAGTGCCGTTATTGGTAACATACACTGATCGTAGATCTTGAGACACTGCGGTATTTCGGACGCAAAGATTCAGCGTAGCTTCCCGAACGCGCCCCAGCCGAGTTGGACTCGAAGATTAACCTCTTTTTCGAAGTTGGATCTACCAAACTGGACGGTTTGTCCTAGGTATAACTAACTGTCAACAACTTCGAGCGTAGAGTCACTAATTTCTATAGAAGTTGGCACAACATGAACATTAGACATGACTTTCGTCTTGTCCATGTTCATTTTCAGGCCAACTTGTTAGGAGGCTCTACTGAGGTCACCGAACATCGTATTTAGATCTGAGGTATTGATTTACTAAAAAAAAAACCAGCAATGTAATGCAAAAACAAAAACAGCTGACGCTCAGGTCAACGGCCGCGCGACCCGCACCTTCCTGGCGGCGCTTCCCCGCCCCCGCGTCCCGCTCGCGCGTCCTAGTGTTAGCAATCGCACCAATACTATTTACAAAACTTGCCTAAGTATCTAACTAGATCATTAACTATTAACTAAATAGATATTTAGCCTACTATTTTCCACTGTGCTAGTCTATACCTTTTTTTTTTTTTTTTTGTCGGGGGGAAATGCATTTACGTACTACCCTTATCTATTGTATTTGGAGGATCAAAGTCCCCCAAATACAGTAGATAAGGGGGCACGGAGTGCTAGTCTATACCTAGCCACTTTCATTCGAATTTACTGATTGAATAGACCAAGTACAGGGTTCGATTCCCCGCTAATGATTTTTTTTTTTTTTTTTTTACATAAATTACATTTTAACAAATATAGGCTTTTTAATCCATCATCTGGGTATGTTTATTTATATTCTGATGTATTCAGTTGCGAACCTAAGCAGATAAGTTCAGTATTAAGTTATTTTACAAATGTAGGCAGATATGATGTTAGGTATTTATTTCACATCCTCCGTAGCCTTATGAAGTAAGGTTCTAATTGTAACCACATGCATCTCGAGGTAAATATGGGTTCAACGTTGAGAAAGTCAAGTCCCGTGTTCGATTCTCTGCAAAACTACGCAATGACGAAGTAAGAATGTTAATTCTAAATGAATCGTAAAATGGCACTTACTAAGTTTAAGTCATTGTCACTACTTAAACTAAAAAACTATGATGATTGAGATCCATTCCTACCGTATCTACCTCTAACCTATTCACTGAGATATACCTACTCTACCGTAAATGAGTGGAGCCATAACAGAATACAAATTTTAAATTCTGTAAGACTTGTAAAAGAAATTGACATCCTTTCACTTTTCAAAAGACATTTAATTTTTCATGAACAGCTAAGGACACACTCGATGAAGTCATCTTTCAATAAAAAAAAAACGAAATCAATATCAATTCAAACGTTTGCGAACTATAATGCCACAGACTGTAACACCGCAAAATTATACCCCTTTTGTCCGTCGGAGGTTAAAAGCACATATCTAAAAACTTATATTGACTATGGACTTATGGACCGGGGTCCTCAGTCGCCATATAAATAAATCGTTTTTTTTTTTTTTTTTATTGATTCTCACAACATCGAATGTAAGAAAGAAAAGAAAGAAATTGTTCATTTCCACCATATACACAGTACATATTTTATTAGTATATATATATACATTACAACCATAATTTTAACTGCAAGTGCTGTACTACGCTGGAAAAAAGACCCCAGACTCAGCTAATTGCTCTCGCAACGAAGGTTGCAAAAGCGCTGATTTTCAGCCTGGACTTGTAAATGATCTATCATTATGTCACGGAGTGTGATACGTCATATATGGATTATTATTACCGATCACACAATAGTACATACATTTAGATGTAGGGGATAAATATTAAAATTAAAATTACTATGCACATGTACACGAATGTATATACATACATACATATAAACATATAGCTAAAAAAAGAAAGTTGTTTTTATGAAGTATTTTGTGTGTAAACGCATGAATGAATAAATAAATAATAATAGGCTATTAAGCTATTGCATAGCTTCTATCGCGGGCCTTGAGCGTGGAGACCGAATCCAAAAATTCCGTAACGAAAAAACCTAACACCCCCCCCCCTCCCCACTCTGCCTACCATGTAGCTAGGCCGAGCGTTCGCTTAACGTATATGAGTCGTATAATTCCAATACCCGCCAACTCCATTTTTTAAAAAATGTAAGCTATTTATGTTTCTGGATAGTCTATGAAATTTCACGTATGTCATTTTGTTCGTTTTATACCTACTACCGGCAAATTCCAACTAAATTTGACATCAAACTTTCGAATTTATTCCAAAATCCGCCAGCTCTTTTGAAAGTTATTTCCAAATCCCGCTACATCCGTTTCAACCAATCACGACGCTCTATTTCGAAGATTCCAATATGGCGTTATAGTGCAGAACTGTATGATTATTGTTGCCCGTAATTTGCATTTTTTAATTAAAATAATGGAAGAACTGACTAAAAAAAGTTGAAAAAGAATGTCCTAATAAAGGAAGAAAAAGAATAAGTCAACCGGATTTATGGAAAAAGAACAAATTGAAGGAAAAAAGGTTCGTTAAAGTTTGTTTAGTTACTAAGGCTATTAGTTTTATCATTAAGGCGATACAGCGTGTCCGTTTTTTATTGACAATTTATAATAATAACTATATTTAGTAAAATTTGCAATCCATTATACTTGTGATTGAAGTTACCATTTAAATTTAGTTATCATTAAAAAATTAAAATGCATGAATAGATTATATACAGAAAAAATACCATGGGTATCATTTTTTCAAAAACTTGTAAGGTACAATTTTAAAACATAATACTTGTTGGGTTAATTATTAATGGTTCTAATTGTGGTGGTAGTTCTAACTTATATGATGTCATATAAGTATAATTTTTTTCAGATACGCGCCTGCCAGTTTGCCTGTTTTTACCGAAATGTGGACACAATACGAAAAGATTAAAGTGTGGCTCTTTGACAATGAGTGATTTGATGAATATACATAAGCAGTTTTATGCAAAGAATAATAAAATAATCCAAGATAATTTCATTTTAAACTACTGTGTGACAAATAATGTTCAAAGACATCGACCTAAAGATGGGAGCCGAAGTTTGCAAAATATGCGTGTAAAATATTTCTTTTTTGTGTGTGAAAGAGTTGTAGAAAATGATCAGTTTGTTTAAATTACTTTTTAAAATTTTATGTTTTCTTTTCTCTTATCGTTGTGATCAAAATAAAGTTTCATCTATATTTGAATTTTTCATTTCTACATCCTGTATATGAACAAAAAATTAATTCGTTACAAAAGCCGCTAAATCTACCTCTACCTAGATCCAAAATCTGCTAACTCCACTGGTTGGTTACAATACCCGCCAAATCCATTTTTAGGATATATAAATAAGTGTTTATCTTCTTTTATACTAATTAAATTACGTTATATCAGGGGTATAAACAAATTAGAATTACATTCGCTAGTGGAATAATTATAATTCATTTAGTCAGATATTTGAAGATGGCAGATACACTTTATTGCTTTTGCTGAAAATATGTTGCGTGTGGAGTTAGCTGATATTGGAATTATACGACTCATATATAGTACGACTGTACAAAGCTCACACGGATCGAGACGAGCTGCTCCGAAATCGGACGAATACGTAATCAGCTGTTTGTGAGAAACTATAGTATTTGTATTTATCATCTGTGTACAACAGTGAATATCTGTACTCGTATAATTTGTGTACGAAGTGTTTTAAATTTGTTTCTTATTTCAGTTTCAATGATTAATATTCCCGAATAATCTACATGTAAGATAATAAAAATATTTTGAGCAATATTAACTTCTCATTTATTCAGAATGTACCCCAAATGTATGAAAGTGTTTCACATATTTAATGAAAAATTAAGAGTTGGCTTTGTTCTTTCGGTTCTTTGTGAGATTAAAAATGTATTTTTATAATTAATAAGATGGAAGAGAAATATATCTTGGTTGATCATAAGTAAACATAGTGTATCAGGGTACTTCAAGTGTATTGCCAATCCTAAAATCTCATTTTATACCTTTAAATTTTGTTCAAGTGTGAGCGGCGGCGGCGCGTTTGTATGGTAAACGGACCCGAAACTTTTGACGGTACCTTTGATATCCCGCCATCGCGCACTGACGCAATTTACCTACTAAGATATATTAAGAAATAGAGGCGGCAATCATAAAATTATAATAAAGTAAAAGATTTTTAACATGTAATATGGATAGATTAATTAACTATCTATCGTGTTTGGAATTAATGTGAACTTAGAAATAATAATTTCTTGTACAAACTCGAAGATAACGATGATACTATTTTTTTTTTTTTTTTTTTTTTTTTTTTTTTTTTTTTTTTTTTTTTTTTTTTTTTTTTTTTTTTTTTTTTTTTTTTTTTTTTTTATAATTGTGTACGTGTGTACCCAATTAAAAACGTTTATTAATTTCAATACATTTTTGTAGTAACGAGCTTCTTGTTACGTCCGGGTACTATTGATTATTTAACTGTATTCTACAATGATAACTATGAATATAACTTCTAAATTCCATTATATGACTAGTCAGTAGGGATAACTAAACTTATAAAATAATAGTTGCGAATGTCTTAACGGTTTATTGATCTGTGGAAATGATCAAAACGCCCACCACGAGGACGCGCGTGTTTTGGCTAGATTGATTATTAATTTTATTTTTGAGACAGTTTTGTTTTGACCGTCATCGGCGCGTGAGCGATACGATGTTCAATTAATCGCTTTGTTATTATTCTTGTTGTTATTATACTATCGTTACGTCTTTTGTTTCTTTTTAAGTTTGTGTTGTTTTTATTACGGTTTTCTTTTAATAATGCCAAACGCGTACGTTTATAATGCCCGTGAATACGGCAATATGTTAAATGTGTCTTGGAAAAGCTCGCGGCAACGCATCATGTGCATTACGAATTTAACGAGAGAGGTTCCCGACTGCTCGACATCCAGCTGACTCTCGTTTGATAACGGCAGCATTTCAGCGAGTGCTCGAAAATCGGCCCATTGTTCCGGTAGCAGCAGGGGATGGGAATCAAGTGACTGTTCGGTCCGAGAAGCGCATATTAGATGTCGTTCGCTGGAATTCGAACTTAGGTACACGTAGTATCTCTTAATTGTTAAGGCGTCGAGATGGAACAAGTGTGTCACATTTAACAGTTCAAAGTGCAAGCTTTAGTACCCGGCGATTATGACCGCCGACGAGTTTTCTGCCATAGGTTATTAGACCAGCAACAACGTGTTCCTGGTTTTATCGAGCATGTCATCTGGACGGACTAGGCTACATTTATCAGAAACCGTCTGTGAAAGTAAAGAAACACACGTATATTCCGAGAGGAACCCGCAGGCTGTGTGACAAACCGGGCACCAAACCCGATGGTCGGTTAACGTATGGGCAGGATTATTTAAGATTCGCGTACTAGGACTAGTGTTTCTGCCACAGCGACGTAACGGACAGCGATACTTAAACTTTATAAATGAAAAGTTGGTGGACATTTTAGACGACCTATCTTTGGCTGAATATCGTGGCACATGGTTCCAGCATGACGGTGCACCTTAAAACGTCGTGAGTTTTTTTTTTTTTTTTTTTCTGTGGTATTATTTGAAGAAAGAGTTTTTAATCGGGAGTGTGATAGTGTGAACGAAATGCGTCAAAGAAAGAAATGATGTTTTCGACAAACTACGCGCGGATTGTGTCGAAGGCCCCACAATGATGCCCCCGCCTGCATGAGCAAAACGCAACGCCGAGCCCAAATCTGCCTACAAAAGACAGTAGCACAATTTGAACCGCATCTCATAAGGCCACGATGGATGGATGGATGGATGGATGGATGGATGGATGGATGGATGGATGGATGGATGGATGGATGGATGGATGGATGGATGGATGGATGGATGGATGGATGGAT